>CM074721.1:471385879-472085879 GCA_037306005.1 Rhinophrynus dorsalis
CACGTTTATTGGCTGCGCAGCAGCCGCAAAACGTGCGGGGAGGAGACCCGAACATGGCTGGCGAGCACATGCGGTACTCGTACGAGTACCGCCATGTGCCAAGCAGAGCGATGCTCGAGCCGATCCGAGCATCGGCCGAGCATGCTCGCTCAACACTACTGGATACCTTTTTCATCAAAGAACAGTTTAGAGAAATATGACAATTTTTTTCGACATTAGTAGGATTTGGACCTAGGGAAAAATCTGTCTTTTAGAACTGAAAAACTATTTTTACCCACTTGAAGCAAATCTGTAAATGGCTTTTTTATTTTATATATTTTTATGTGCCTTCCTTTTGAACAACAAAGATCTGGCAAATGTTGAAGTTGATGGACACTTGTCTTTTTTCAACTTAAGCTATGTAAGTCAATAATGTAAGTCAGTAGAATGTTGTAAAGAAAGTTGCACTTGGATGTAAACCCGTGCCCTTGGATGCTATGGAGGAAGCACACGCATTACTTCTTGATGCACTGTAGATCCATCTCCTGGGCTTCGAAATGCATAATGATCCTTCTGCAAATCCACAAGGGTGTAGTTGTTTTATTTTGGTTCAAACTTGCTTCACTTTTTGAGTTTGTATTTATGCACTATAGCATTTCATAGAATTGTAATATACAGGTGAAATGTTAATTCTTTTTAAAAAGACATTGCACAGGGCCCTAAATGTTTTAGGTGCTACATGAACAGGACAGTTTTAAACGGATAGTAAACCCCCCAAAAAACTGTTGGCGAAATGATAGGACTAATAAAAAAACATGTAATGCCCTTATTCCCATCTCTCAAACCGTTATGGTTTGAGAGATGTAATAAAATAAAGACCTCCGCTCCTTCCCCCTTCTCATGCGTCCGCTGTATAGTGGATATCATGAGATCCTGTTTCCAGGACCAGGCGGCGGCTCTTCAGGAGCGCTGTCATTGAGATATCTAACTATGATTACATCATCGGAATGGTCTACAATGTGTGCTTGCAAGCCAGGCACACACTGTAGACCATACCGATGAGAGCTGCCTAAAGTCAGTCGACTGGATTCTGCCTCTGACAGCTTCACAGCTCATCAGGCAGAAAGGGGAGGGAGCGGAGGACTTTATTTTATCTCTCAAATCATAACGGTTTGCGAAATGGGAATGAGGGCATTGCATGTTTTTTTATTAGTTCTATCAATTCACCAACAGTTTTTTTGGGGGTTTACTAACTCTTTAAGAAATACTGACGTCCCCATCATGAACTGTGAATGGAAGCCCCTCAATATAGGATAACGTTTAGAATGTATATGTTTAATTGTAGCCTTCCCCTTACTTTCTTCCTGTTTGAGGTAAAAGCATCCACATTTACATGTTGTGAACCCACGGCTGGTTTGCTGCTCACTGGCCATCTGACCAAAGGATTAAATTGGTTCCATTTTGTAAAAATGGGACTGTTGGGAACAAAAGGAGAGGCCCCCTGAATGCCTTAGTACACCTCTTCATTAAAGTGCCCTTTACTTCAAGACAATTCAGGTTCAAACCAACAGGGGACAAATCATTGAGATACATGGGACTTTTAACAGGATGAATGCTAGAGACCACAAAAACATTGTGATGAAATGCACTGCAAACGTCTGTAGTTTTCAAGGGTTTAAAATTCCCAGTTAAATGACTGGGAATTATGGGAATTTTTTTGCATTCAGTAATCTACAGAGGTGCAACTCTGGGCAAAACCAACTGCACCAAAAGGGATAAATAGAAATTCCCCAAACATCCATTGACTTAAATGTGGCTTTTAACCCTTTGAGTGCCAGGGAGGTATCCAACACATTGTGGTACAATGCATTGGATACCTCCCTGGCACTCAAAGGATTAATCCCTTGACTGATAGAGAATCTCTAGTATTCAAAGGGTTAAAATGGCCATTTAAATCAATGTGAATTTATAAGCCCACCCAATGTTGAAGTTAGTTTGCTCCAGAATTTCTTCTATTGAACTCATGCAATATGGCCCCTGTGTCCAAAGATGGTGCATTTGCACCTGGTTCTTTTCTGTGAGGTTCTTCTCATGGTGACTCTGAGTTGTAACTTGCTGTGTGATAATGGTGATGCGAGCCATGTTTGTCTACTTGGTGCAACTGGTGGTGTAGAACAGCACTAACTGCACCATGTAGATAAACATGGCTTGCATCACCATTATCACACAGCAAGTTGCAGTAGGAGTGCACACATTAAGGCTAATTAAGAAGAACTTGATTTATTCTGGAGCAAATGAACTGCACCATAATGGTCAAATAGAATTTGGCAAAATCGACAGTGATTTACACTTGACTTTTAACCCTTCGATTGCCAGAAAGGTATGCAAAGCATTGCAGAGCAATGCATTGCGTACCCCTCTGGCACTCAAAGGGTTAATCCACTGCATATTAGAGAGGTCTCCAACACATCATGAAGCATTCAAGGGTTAAAAGTCCCATTTGAATAAATGGGACTTTTTTATTTGTCCTCTATAGTGAAGAATCGCTCTGATTCTTCTTAGTAAACAAGCCTCAATATTTCTCTGGATTGCAAATTTTAAATCTCACCACAAGATGTCACCAAATTTTTACATTTAAAAAAGAACGCAGAGCAGAAAATCGTATGCCCAAAACAAAGTAGTATTTTATTTATGAAAAAATAATGAATTTATTCTCTACCTGCATGTGTAACAGATGTTTGATGTCAGTACCATGATCTTGGGCTGGCTAGGTCTCCTCCACTTAACCCTGTGAGTGGTACGCAATGATTCAACCACTGCTTACACATACATGGCATCTTCAAAGGTCAACTAATGGCATAAAATTATTTTTTTAATCCCTACTACTCCCATCTCTGTGAGTGGCAGCATTATAAACATAACCCTCAGTGTACTGTTCTGTCTTTGAGCTGCTCCTCTCCAGATCTATGAGCTAGAGAGGCAAGAATCTTGTGACGGTCCTGTTCAAGTAAAGATATACGGTTGTAATGCTGCTTGTGAGCAGTGGGAGTAGCAACTTTGAGTGCCAGAGAGGTACGCAACTCATTACATTGCATTCAAAGGGTTAACTACAAAAAGACTGAGCTTAACCATTTTTTTTTAATTTTTTTTCATCTTAATTTACTTTATCATGTATTTGATTTTAATCATGTAATTCTCTTTTTACATTGTACCCAAGTTGTAAAGGGATTGTGAATGAAGAAATCATTTATTACAATCAATTGGCAATTACCTTTTGTTACTTCTGATTTTTTTACTGTTTGTACTACAGATATTAAAACTTTGACTGCCGGAAGGGTGAGCAACACATTGTGAAGGAATGCATTTCACACTCCTCTGGCACTCAATGGGTTAAACTATTAGTAACAGATCTCACAGTCTACTTTTATACACTACTAGTGTAAAAGCGCATGTACACGAGCCAAGGTCCGGGTGATGTTAAGAGGCTGGTCCTGCTCTGCGTCCTGCCGTCTACGCAGTCATGTACTGTAGAAACTGCCCGAAAGCACAGAATGCTCCTAGCACAGAACTCCCAGCATTCTGTGCTTTCAGGCAGTCTCTACTGCAAATGACGGCTTCTGACAAACATCCTAGAGAATTATTATATAGGATGTGACACTCAGAAGAGTAAATCAGGTGGAATTAGCAAAACTTTCCAAGTGAAGGCAATGGAGGACAAGCTGCAACAATGCGGGGATCTTGAAGGGTAACACAAATTAGCAGCCGTAAGGCATGCCACAAATAGTAATCCCCAGAATGTTAATAATTCCGCTTGTGGTGCATCCGGACTCATAAAAGCTGGGATCTAGAAAACAATATAATAACATCAGGGTTATTAGAGCATAAACTCATGTATCTATGTTAATACTAGCAAATAAAGAAAATGTAACACCCAAAACCATCTGCACAAAGAAACTGGAGCAATTCTGAGGAGCCAATTGCATCAAAGGAAGCAAAAAAAAATTCCACAAGGTATCACCCACCATTAAAGACACAGAGCCACTTTAAAATTGTGGACAGATATTTTGATCTTATACTGTAACTCATTTTTGCTCTTAGTATAACAGCAGATCTGACAGTGCTGGTTCAAAATATAAGCTCTATAGCAGCATATTGCACTGCAATGCATTGGGCACCCTTCTGTCTCTCAAAGGATTAAGCCATTGAGAGATCATGTTTATGTCTCATAGATGGCGTCCCCATACCCTAACCGTGATCTACTGCTCTACAGTACTTTTCGGCATACACACCATGGGAGTTACCATGTTCCCAAAAGACCTGGGACTTGGCTCAGTCTAAGGCCTAGTTCACACTTGAGACTTTGTTGTAGCAACTTTGTTGTAAGGTGTTGAAGCAGCACAAAATTGCCACTGAAAAAGATTGTAGCTGTAAAAGTTGGACATGTTAACTGTTCCATAGGAAACCATAATATCTATTCCTTGAAACCCGTTGTTGCAACAAAGTCACTATTGTGTACTAGACCTAATGCATTATTATTGCTCTATGTAGCCCATTTGCCTCATTACCTGCACCAAGAGGTCACCAACAGCAGGGCATTAAACATAAGACATATGGCTTTAGCTCGCTCAGCCATTTTCTAGCAATGCCCCTGGTGGCCTGGCATGTATATCTTTTAGTATGATGGACCAATCAGAGGAAAATTAGACATTCAACTATTTTCTCTTCCTTCTCCTGACTAATGTTAATTTATTAAGTTGTGTACACCTTTTATGCCAACAGAGAAGACAATGAGGCAGTCTCTGGACTCTTTCGGCATTCCTTTCCTCTAAGCCTTATATAACGCTGCGTATTAAATAAGACATAGAGGATCTGATGGAACTTTGTGCCATTTCTCTGGATATTCTATGTATGGAGCTTGCTAGTATTTAAGTCTGGCAGAGTGTGTTTACATGTATAAATGACAGCGATCATACACTGTAGTGCATACCCTGAAGAGAAGCCATTGGCATGTAAGGCTAACACCAGTTGGGCTACACTGGTGAATTCATGCATTCACTTCTTTAAGCCCAATTCAAAGATCGGTGATGATACAAAGTAAATTTAATCTACTGTTGGGTTTAAGCATAAGCTCTAGAGCATTACCACAATGTCTAACCCATTGAGTGGGTTAAACATCATTTGTTCATGACTGTTAATAACTGTATTTCCATCCTTAATTTTATTGCTCCCTATGCTGTAGCCATGATCTGTTGCTTTAGGTTTTTTAACACAGCTGAAGAATAATCTCCCCAAAGCTCGTACTGTCACTGATCCAACTTATATCCCCTTCCAAAGAGTCATTTTAGTCCTAATGACGCAGGACTTTCATTTCTCCACATTATCCCTTAACCCAATGGTGGACATGAGGCCGTCTAACTGCTGCCAAGCCACAAATCCCATAATTCCCTGACAGACTATTGCTGGCGGTGGTTGATGGAAGTTGTAGTCTGGCAGCAGCTCTAGGGCCTTACATCACCCATCATTGCCTTAATTTTGCTAGAGACTCCTGTTGCTAACTTTAAAAAAAAAAAAAAAAAGTCAAAACATTTTCTAAAAATTAGGTACTTGTGCGAGATAACAGTACTGTTTCTAAGCATATCGCCATATGCCTAATTATTGGGAGGCTTTATTTTGGGTGATAATAACACTTTAACCATTTTTTTATTTAAATAAAAAATATATTGTAGGGTTTATCCCCCTGAGTAAAACAAGGGTAGCAGATGAGAGTTGGTATCGTGGTAGCCATAGAAATATAGGAGGCAAAAATGATCAGTCAGTGGTAAATTGCACTCTTTCTCTTAGGCTTTTGAGGTATTTAGATGCTCTTGAGTCTGTTGGAAAGGTCAACCCACTAAGTGATAATGTGACAAGAACTCTCTGTCCTTATTCAAACCATTACAAATAGCATTAAGTTTTAACATTAATTTTACCTCCCATACTTTTCTGTCCCTCTGAGTGCGGAACCGTCCCATCAGTACAGTTAACTTAATGTCCCTGACACTGTGCCCATTTTGACAAAAATGTTCTCCCACTGGTGTCTCTGTCTTTTTGTTATTAACACTGGATCTGTGGGAATTAAACCTCTTATGTAGTGCCTGTCCAGTTTCTCCCACATGCAGAGCTGTTGGGCATTTTGCACACATGATAAGGTATATTACATTGGATTATTTACAGGTGAAGGTACCATTGATCTTATGGTGTAACTGGATGTTTGGAATTGGTATCTTGTCCGTGTGTAAATGTGTGCACAGGTTTCACACCTCTTTTGTAGGCAGGGAGATGTGCCATCTTTTATGATCCTGTTAAGTTGTTTTGTATAATTTTTTGTAGGATCACATATTCCCACAGCCTTCCTTACTCTCCTTCAGACAGCCTCCCAGTTTGAAACAACTGATGGTAAGGAGTGCCCTGAATAAAAATACAAAAATGGCACATCTCCCTGCATACAAAAGAGATGTGAAACCATTATTTGTAATGGCTTGAATAAAGACAGAGAGTTCTTGTCACATTATCACTTAGTGGGTTGACCTTTCCAACAGACCCAAGAGCATCGTAAATACCTCTAAAGCCTCAGAGGAAGAACACAATTTACTATTGACTGATCAAAGTATCTGGATCTGGATTGAGTTCTCTTATCTGATTTCCATTCTAAACAATGCATTGTGTACTTGTATTTAAGAGAGATGTTCTCATATTTATGTGTATAACATGCTTGAGGAAGAGACCTAAGGTCTTCAAAACTTGCATTCTAAATCTGCTTAGTTAGCTAATAAAAGGTATCAAAAGCTATATTTGCCTCCTGTAAAACAAGGGTACTCCCAGTGCTGAAAAGAGTTATTACAGCTCAAAGTTGAATTTTTTTAGGTGCAATATCACAGTGGCCTGAAATTGTACAGTGATGCTGTTGCTACACCATCCTATGGACAGCTCTGGTCCCAGGACCATAAATCTCCATAGGATGGTGCAGAAACAGCGCCACTGTACAATTTCAGGCCACTGTGATATTGGACATAAAAATTTCAAGTTTGTGCTGTAATAAATTTTGACTAAAACAACTTTCAATAGTGGGAGTACCCTCGTTTTACTCAGGGGGATAAACCTTACAACATATTTTTTTTACATTTTAAGAATTACTATCCCTTTAAAATTGTAGTTTATGAAATATTTAACTTTATTCACATGTTAATATATACAAAAATTGACAGTATTTGGTAGCACAATGCTCTGCCAGATATTAATGGCGCGATGCAAGAAATGTTCACATCTGATAAAGGCATTTTTGTATGCAGATAGATTTTGCGCATGTTCTAATCCAGGAAGCTGAATACCTAATGCTTCTTGAATTGCACATAAAAAATTCCTTTTTACGACAACACTACTCAGATGTATAAATTAATTCACAATAGCACTTCCTGCATTAGGCACATTCGCTATTCCAGTCACACAGATTTGTTAATCCTGGCCACGCCCACAAAACAAAATATGAGCAGCTGTACGCTAATCTTGATTTTTTTCATGCACAATTCAACAAAATCATGCGCAAACCTATTCCCTAGTGGTTTTCACAAGGGAAATAGAGAGAGCGCATGTTTCTTACATCATGCCATAATAGTCTGCGCTGCCCTGGCATCCCTTGACGTCACTCTGGTTTTCAAAGGGTTAAAATTAAATGTAGTCGTATTGTTTTTTGGCTTTAGAAAGGTGTAGTATTAAAACTCCTTTCTCCAGTTACTAAAATAAGTAAGAGGGAGGAATGAAGAGTGTGAGGAATGGGCAAGTTGGGAAGGAGAGCAATGTAGAATGTTACATACTCGGCCTTGCCTGCCAATACTGTCTGACCTACATACACAGACACATAAGTAAATCTAAACATTTCATAAACTATTATTTTAAATGAAAAATATGGTTATCATAACAAATAGGTGATTTTGAAAGGTCTTTCAAATGAACCAAGGTTTCATAAGGTGTTACATCCACTGTAAACCTTTCAGAGCTGTAAGGGTGCACAACGCATTGCAGAACAATGAATTTCAACATCACTCTGGCACTCTAAGGGTTAAATGTGTTTTAGAAGCAAAGAATGAGATAAACAAGATCACTTTGTTCACAAAAGCTCTTTATTAACATCTTTTTAAACTTTTTTTTTATAAAAACACAGACTTCAACCAGTGGACACACAGAGAATAGATGAAAAGGGGGTGAGGAGATTAATCACTCCAGCCAGGCACGTGCATTCTGATTATCAGGAGTCAGGATGGAAGGGTTAACATCCGAAAGTCCCACACAGAGAAATGCCCAAATATTTCAGAATGCCGAGATTAGCACAGCCATACTGGTTCACAAACAGACCAGCACCTAAGAGAGACCAATAGGAGATTTAGGATGATGCCTGCTCATAACAGGATTGTAGGTTTAGGGGATGGCCATGTTTACCGAATGGTGCATGATATAGAAGGTGGAATCCATTATATCAGAGATGCAATTCTGTTGAAAACCAGCTGCACCGCGGGGGACAATGAAATTGCCCAATGATTAAATTGGGGATTTTAATCCCTTGAATGTTGGAGAAGTCTCTTTGCAATGCATTGGAGACTTAGAGAGCTCACTTTGCAGTGCGTTGGAGACCTCACTAATATTCAAGGGAATAAAAGTCCCATTTGAATGGCTGAGAATTTGTGGACTGTTAATTTCTCTCTTATGGTGTGGTTGGTTTGCTCCAGGATAGCATCTCTTTAGCCTTTTAAATTGCACCCAAAATAACTTCTGGAGCCGAAAAACTCCCATTCAAATGAAAAGACGTGTAGGAATTGGAAAAAAATGCTCACTGCAAGATGAATTGGGCAGGAAACAGTTATTTCCACCTTCCTGTCGTGGTCATGTGAGGGAATGGTGTGTGCATGTGTGAGTGAATGTGTGTATGTGCGTGATGACATGTTCATGCATTCTAGATAGTTAAGTCCATTGAAATCAATGGGCTGAACCTTCCATCTGTTGAAAGCATTATTTTCAGTTAATCTTCTATTCAATGTAAATTACAGTTGGAAGAAAAAAATTACTTTTTGCCAATCCCTAGCCCCAGACAACTAATTTATTATAACAGCAACAGATATGTATAAACTGAAGATGAAGGCTTGAAGAGAGAAGGGAGATATGCAAAAGCAAATGTCAGCGAATTGTTAGTACAAGAGAAAAGATTATGCTTTATAGTCAAAGGGTGGCAGCGTTATTGTGAGGAATACATAGTAAATACATGGCATGACCTCCAAGCAGAGGTGGTGATGAAAACTGACGGCCATGAGCTGTATTCAGTAAGATAAAATGGAGCAATTATGGAGTAAACCAACTGTACCATAGGGAAACTCCTCAGAGTCCCATTGATTTCAATGGGGCTTATAACCCCTTAAAGGCTAGAGATGTATCCAACACAATGCGTTGGAGACCTCTCTAGACTTCAAGGAGTTAACATCTCATTTAGATCTTTGGGCATTTTCATTCTTCCCCTATAGAGAGGTTGGTTTGCTCCAGCTCTTTGTTAGTTTGATGTATAAAACCCCATAGGCCCAGTGACAGATCTGGCGGAATTCTGGGACAAACCAACTGCCCCACAGATATCAATTGCAATTGAATGAAATGGGATTTTTAAGCTCTTGAATGACAGAAGGTTTTCCAACACATTGTGAGGCAAGACAGTTGAGACTTCTCCAGAGTCCAATGGGGTTAACCTTTTGAGTTCTAGAGGGGTGAACAACGCAATGCGTTGCGTATCCCTCTGGCACTCGACGGGTTAAGGCTCCATTTATCTCAGTGAGGATTTTTTTCCTCCCTTGTGGTGCAGATGGCTTGCCCCAGAGTTGGTCCACTTTCGTCTTATACATATGACACTAATACATTTAGGTTTTGGAAAAAAAATGCTGTGTAAATAAAAGATGACTGAGGGTCACTGTACAGTCTGAGATTTAACAGTGTGGGGAAAAACACAGACTGGGAGGATCACAACCCTAATGTTAGTTAAACCCTTTGATGCTAAATTAATCTTCAATACTTTACTTTGGAACGTGTTGGGACATCTCTAGCATCCAGTGGGTTAAAGTAAGACCGAAATGTTATCATTCCTCAATTAGCCTCAACCACAACACTCACCTTGCACCTCCTGGGCGAAAAAAGTGGGGACATCCTTACACAGAGCTTCAATATTCTTGCCAAACTGTGCCACATTCTTGACCCGGTTCTGGGACACTGTGTAGGTCAGGGTTTGTGGAGGGGGTGCATTGGGATTCTAAACAGAATTGCCTCATGTTATTATATTGGCTGCAAAATATCACTGTAAATAAGTACTCTAACAGGTGAATGTTATAAAAATGACTCTGCATTAAAGGTGCCTACTCTCCATACCAGACAACTGTCCCAATTTACGCAGGACATCCCAAATTTATGGCCCAAACCCGCTGTCCCACCCGCATTACTGTTTGTCCCGTTTATATCAGGCCTCTGTACATTTTTCCCACACACTACCGGCTCCAGCAACAGCTAGATGCGCGGCACGCTGATGATTCATCATGTGTGTGAGCGCCACCCAGCTGAGTGACATCATCCTACTCTGTGCATGCATGGCACACTTGTTAAATGTACGCACGCACCCACGCAACCACTCCATAGTGCTCCTACAGCAGCAGTGAGTTGAGTGAGGCTGAGAAAGCCTGACTGCACAGAAGACTGGCTCCACCCGCTGGCATACTACGCCTCAGCCTGGTCACCTATTCATGCGTGGATCTCCTGGTCCTCTTGTAGCCGTACAGCCTCAGGTACTTCAGTACACAAATCAATGGCAGTGTGTCTGTGTGTCCATTCGCACCAGAGTGATTGGTGTGTTAGTGTGTCTGTGTGCCCAATCGGGCAGAGCTATATTGTATGGGGGGGTTGAGAGGCGCCGCAGCACTGTCAGTCTCCAGCACTGAGCCTGTGCCTGGTCGCATCCATATGCACATTTAGCACAAGAGCTAAGTAATCCAACATTACTGACCTTCTTAACCGATATAACTTATACCTTGTCTTATCTATCCCACACACACAAATATCCATGTACATCCATATACACACACATATCCATATACATCCATACACACACACACACATATCCATATAGTATATGAATATGTGTGTGTGTGTATGCATGTATATGGATACGTGTGTGTGTGTATGGATGTACATGAATATGTATGTGTATGTATGGATGTACATGGATATGTGTGGATGTATATGGATATATGTGTGTGTGTGTGTTTATGGATTTATATGGATGTGTGTGTATGGATGTATATGGATATGTGTTTGTGTGTGGATGTAGTGGCAAGGGAACTGGAGGGAGGGAAGGAGAGAGGAGCAGCAGGAGGGAGGCAACGTAGCCAAGGAAAGAAAATGGGCAGACAACAGAGTGGCCCACTAGGAGGGAGAATAGCCCAGCAAGAGTGTGGGAAAGTGTAAGACCTTTATTAAAGGGACAGGGACACACTTATGTACATGTCCTGGACTAAGAGGGCAGGCTGTTGTAACAGCTGATATCCCTTACAAAACACAACTATTTAATTTTTTTTTTTTTATTATTATTATCATTTTCTTACCATAAATGGTACCCTGTAACTTTAACCCCATTTTTTTTAAATACTGCCAGACAGTGACACACAGAGCGATTGTGTAAATAACAAAGCTAGTGGAATTAATAACGGCCATTCTATGACAACTGCACCAACTGTGTGCAAACAATTTGCGACAGAATCATGAAAGAAAAATGTTATTTTACATTTTGTTTAAATATTTCTGTATCTTACCTATATATAACTAGGGGATACACATTTACATAGTACAAACATAAATATATAGTTTGCATGGGTGCACATCATAATAAAATAGTGAGCAGTGTCTTTCTGACACATGGTAGAAACCTGAAATTCTTCACTGTCATAAATGTGAAAATAGCCCAGTCCTTAAGGGGTTAATACCGAAGCACTACTGCTATTTGTATAAATCTGAAAGAGAGAATAAATGCTAATCACCACCCTGCATAACCATGCCCTTGGGCTCTTGGGACTGGCCTGGGGAGGGATAGGGTCCCCTGCCCATTACCTTGCTACATACCTCCCAAGTGTCCCTCTTTAGGAGGGACAGTCCCTCTTTTAGACCCAAATCCCTCTGTCCCTCTTTTGCACCCTGATGTTCCTCTTTTTAGTAAATCTGATTGCATGGTGTGTGTATATAAGTGTATCATATTACTCTACAGCAATAAAACTCACATTAATATTTGTTTAAATGTCAGTATGTGTGTTTATAAATTAGTCTGTGTAAATAAAATACTTTGGTCTTGTTATAAGTCATTTATTAGATTACACAAGGAGGTGTCAGTAGGTTATGAAATAGCCTGAAAATTATTGGTAATGCCCCACCCACCAGCCCCACCCCCAGCAACACCCCCTAAAACACAAGTGTCCCTCTTTGGCAATTTGAAATGTTGGGAGGTATGCGTTCCTGATGCCAAAATTCCTCCACTGAACACATACTGCGCCAAGAGGGAGACAATGGGGGGGGGGATAGGAAATTATGTGATTTTACACCATTTCCCTGTACATGACATGGGACAGGTCACAGGTTTAAGGGCCTTGCTGGAATCTTAAGTCCCAATGCTAGAGGAGATTGCCAACCGGTATCCACTCTTGAGCTCACGTGCTATAAATGCATACCCTAAAGCAGTGTTCACTTTAAGGTGGGCACAAGTAGGCAATCCAGCAACGACAGACTTAAAGAGTGTTTATGCAGGGCCAAACTGAAATAACAGATGTACCATACAGCCCTGCCCAGTGTTTCTTATTTTACTCATTCAGTGCTGGGTTCCTGAACAGCTCTCATCTCAGAGGGAACACTGGCCCATAATATTCTGGAGTAAACTAACCTCATCATAGGGGACACAAACAAATTATTGTTGATTAAATTGGGCTTGTAACCCCTTGAATGATAGAGAGGCCTCCAATGTATTGTGAAGCAATACATTTGAAACCTCTTTAGCATTCAGTGGGTTAAAGTGCTATTTAAATAAACAGTGATTTTTATTTCTCCTGCTTGGTACAGTTGATTTGACTCCAAATGTATTTAGTGCATAAGGTCTAACGAAGGTTCAGATGCAAAAGAAAACTATTTGGGGCCAAACTTACTGCCCAGGGCTTTTAAACCCTCTGAATGCTAGAGAGGTCTCTTATGTATTGCAAAGCATTCAAGGAGTTAAAAAGTCCCATTTACCTCAAAGGAAGTTGGAGGTGTTTTATTTGTCTCCTATAGTGTACTTGGTATGCCCCAGAATAAATAGCCAAAGAGGGACGCTTGTGTTTTAGGTGGTGTTGTTGGGGGCGTGGCTGGTGGGTGGGGCATTGCCAAGAATTTGCAGGTCATTTCATGGCTTATTCACACCTCATGTGTAAATGAATACATGATTTAGATCAAGACCAAGTATTTTATTTATACAGAGTAATTTATAAACATATACTGAAGTTTAAACAAACATTCATGTGAGTTTTATTGTTGTGGAACAATGTGATACACTTATATACACACCACACAATCTGATCTCCTAAATAAAGGGACACCAGGATGGAAAAGAAGAACTGTCCCTGCTAGAAAGGGACACTTGGAAGGTATGATATTTTGTCAGGCCTCTGTACATATTAATACAGGCCATTATGTCTACATTTCAGAAAGGTTTAGTACAGTTTATATACAGGACCTTTTGTATAAAGCAAACTACAGTTTTATGGGCCAAACCATTCACACCTTAGGTGACAAAGACAAGAGATCCATTCATCCACATGTACTAAGGTGTGATAAAGAGGTGATAAAGTGGAGATGACTTCTTCTCTGATAGAACTTCTCCAGTTCCTATGTTATTCTATGGTGCCAATGCACTAAGATCTCTCCAACTTTGGATATCTTAGTACATAGGCTCTATAGAATAATATAGGAACTGGAGAAGTGATATCGCTGGAGAAGTCATCTCCCCTTTATCCCCTCTTTATCACACCATGCATAACCCCCCCTTGAATCCTAGAGAAGTGAATCAATGCGTTAGTGACCTCTCTAGCATTCAAGGGATTCAAATCTCCTTTTAAATCAATAGGAATTCTCAGAATGTTTAATTGACCTCTTCATATAATTGTTTTGCCCCAGAATTATTCCATTTTGCTTTTACACATAAGGCAAATAGAATACAAACAAATACTAATTCTAACGATACCATAAAGGTTCTCTTCAGTGGTTTTGTATCATACCTCCTGACATTTCACATGGCCAGAGAGGGACAGCTTAATTTTAGGAGGTTTTACTGGGGGAAAAACTGGAGGGAGATTCATTACAGAACATTTTTATGTGACTTCATGATCTATTGACGGCTCTTTATGCAATTCAATAAATTATTTACAACAAAACCAAAATATTTTATTTATGCAGATCAATTTAAAAACTCACATACTGCAGTTTAAATAAACATTAATGTGAGATTTATTGCTGTGGAGCAATGTGATAAAGTTATCTACACACCACACAGTCTGATCTCCTAAAAAGAGTGACATCAGGGTGGGAAATAGGGACAGAGGGATTTGGGTCTTAAAGAAGGACTGTCCATCATAAAGAGGGACACTTGGGAGGTGTGTTGTATTGTTGTATTACATTTAACTAGCAAATGTTTCCATGTGGACATCAATAACCAATAAGCAATACCTGCTTCTCCTGGCTGGCTTTGCTGAGCTGTTCCAAGCTGGGAACCACTCTTTTATTCATCCTGCTAACCACACAAGCTCTCTTGGACATAAGCCGAGCAGCAAAGAGACCCTGGAACATAACACAACAGAATTCTATCTGAGTATATGTAACAACAACAGCATTGTTCAGGACACAGAGAGCAACCCAGGCCACGCCCAGTTCCCTTGTGTTTGATGACATTGTTTTCACATAATTACATTCTACCTTTGGGTCTACTGTGAAATCATTATTACTATTATCATTCATTTAAATCATTTGAGCCCAGCATGGTCTCCATTGCATTGCACTTCAGTGAACTGGATACCTCTGTGGCACTGAAAGACTTATAAAGTGCCAATATATTCCCGTATCACTGTACAATTAAGGTGAAAGTATTGCCTTATGATAACTTAGGTTTATTTGAAAGACCTTTCTAAATCAATTAATTTTATGTAATGTTAGCCTCTCTTATTTCAAATAATAGATTATGTAGGAGAGGTGTAGTTTAACCCTTTGAGTGCCAGAGGGGTGAGCAACACAGTTTGGGGAATGAGTTGCGTACTGCCTGGCATTCAAAGGGTTAAACAGGTTAGACAGTTCTACCCTCATGTCCTTCCTCCCTCTTATTTAATTTAGTAAGTGGAGAATGGGGGCTCAACAGTCACTTCTCTGAACTCAACAAACAATATGGAGAGGATCATATTTAACCCTTTGAGTGCCAGATGAATGACCAGTGATGCTTGAACAGAGTGGTAGGTTAGTATCTGGCACATGACTGTTATAGTCTGTACTGTCTTACATGTATAAACTGATACACAAGGAAAGCTAAATATCTCACAGGCCATCATTTTAAATAAAAAAATACTATATAAGTGATTTTA
Organism: Rhinophrynus dorsalis; assembly: GCA_037306005.1. Classification (NCBI taxonomy): domain Eukaryota; kingdom Metazoa; phylum Chordata; class Amphibia; order Anura; family Rhinophrynidae; genus Rhinophrynus; species Rhinophrynus dorsalis. The sequence goes on from CM074721.1 coordinate 471,401,554, forward strand.
AAAGCTTTTTCATTTTTTTTTTTCAAATAATGTGTTAATTCCACTATAAGGAAGGAACCCCCATTCCAAATACATCAGACGTTTATATGGGTAAAAATGGTGGTGACGATCCTGATCACTACAACTTTCTATCTAGAGCAGATATGTCAACATCCAGCTGTTTGGGACATCTATCATCCCCATGTAATTGGGGGATGATGAGAGTTGTAGTCCCCAACAGCTAGAGATTCAGCAATTAACTACCCCTGATCTAGAGGTCAGAAGATTCTAAAAACAATTAATTGCAACATTATTGGCCTTTAGAGTTCTTTTCCAATTCCAGACTGCAATATTGGATTTCAGAACCGGATTGCTGGAGATACTTACCCTATTGTAATCCCAGACTGAATTCCATGAGTTCCAGCCATTGAAATGGTTTATGTTAGCAACATTATCATGGTTATCTATGTTCACTGTCTGATGAACATTTGTTCCAATGTTTCCCTGATTGTTGATGTCAATGTTCTGAGGAATAAAATAGTATATTTAAGATTTGCAATTACATCTATGGCCTAGATTCCATTGCAAACAATAAGTGTTTAAAATGATTTTAGCTAACAGATTCCCAGTTAAGTATTTTGAAAAATGTGTAGATAAACCCTTGATAAAGTTATCTACTGCAATGTAATCCGGGCGTAAATTATTTACTCAAGTCCAAAGGGAACATCTACACATCGACTGCTCAATGTTCTACTGTAAGACAATTTGTGAGAAAGGAAGACACTTTACTAGGTTTTTTTGTAATGAAAAAATAACTTTAAAATAGTGCTGCTTTTCTGTAATGACGAAAATACATGTAACAATGAAAAGAGAATAAGAATTTATGTTCATGATTTACTAAATAATTGGAAATAGTGGAAAAATGTAAAGCCAAGGTCTCGTCTTATTTTTTTGGTTATCAAAATATGTTTAATCATGGTCTTAACCCTTTCAGTGCCAGAGGGGGTAGGCAACGCATTGCTTTGCAATGCGTTGCATACCCCTCTGGCACTGAAAGGGTTAACCATGCTTGAGACTCTTTATAATGCATTGTCATATATACAAAAGCATGTCAGTTCTAGACCACATCCCATCAACTGCACCACAGGGAACAAATAAGCATTCCCATTAAAATAAATCAAGTTTTTAACCCCTTAATTGCTACAGAGCTCTCCAACGCATTTAAGGGGCCCTAAAAGGCCCATCTAACTCAATTCAGATTGTTATTTGTCTCCTGTATTGCAGTTTGCTTACCATGGACTTGTCCCCCGTCTTTGCACATTAATTTGTTTAATTCTGGTTAACTCATTGCTAGAGAGCTCTCCAACGCATTGCATCATAATGCATTGGCGACCTCACTAGCATCTAATGGGTTAAAATACCTTTTTATATCAATGCAGATTTTTATTTGTCTCCTCATTGCACATATGACCCTAATTCCTAGTCGTGATTATGTTTGATCCTGGCCATCTAGCCAAGGTCCTGTTTACTTATGGCCGTGGTCAGTCATGGAAATATCTGACCACAGTCGTGAAACTAATGTCACATCTAATCAATTCACCATATGTATTAAAACAAATCGCAACTTACATCAGTGGCGAAGGACACACTAAGGAGGGAGGTGAGAATAATCTGTAACAAAAGCATAAGGAATCATTAGCAGTCTTTCTACAGTGATACACATCTGCTAACTGTTGAATAGATTCAAATTAGAAATATTGAATTTGACAGTTTATAAAAAACATTCATATCATCCAGATTTGCATTTTGGTACATAGGATAAAACTTCACAGATCATTTTCTTTAATCCCTTAACGACTCTCAACGTCACGCCGCTCCCAGCATTAAAGGACTGGTGATTGTCTTGGTGCATCATGGAATTCTGGGAAGGTAGTGCAGCTGCAAGCCTCTTTGCCATCCCAGAATCCATTGAGGGAAAAAAACTCCATGGTCTTTAAAGGCTGCCAACGCGCTGTACTGGGCAGTCGTAAAAGGATTAAGGTAGACCGTTACCATGATTGAAGATTGTGTACGATTTTCATTTAGAACTTCCACCTCCTCTGTAGAACATATTACTACATTTACTCATGGATGGTGATATCTGTCATTGCAGCACTGCATGCTAATTAAATGTGGGTTAACACTTCCCAATATTAACCCCGATATACACTTAACTTCCAGAAAATCCTAATGGACCCTATAAATGTTGCCTTTGTACCTTTGTACAAGATATAACACCTTCACTCAGTCCAAGATGTCATGTCCGGGGGCAGACGTGACAGTTACTGGCCGGTTTTTCAGACAGAAGCAGGCAGACTGTATGATCCTACTTATCCCTTTAAGAACCAGAGGTATTTGCAGTGCGTAGCAAAACCTTGCAGGTGATACATTTTATCATTGATTTAGCTCACAGATTCCTATTGAAGTGTATGAAGAAATATAGAGCCCACGCAAGAAACAAGGTAACGCGACCCATGATTTGCACAGAGTTCTGCATCCAGAACTAAATATCTCCTTAGTTATATTTCTGCTACATTTGGATAACAAGGTGCATTGGCAGATTTTGAGTAGCTTTTGCAGATATGAAAAATTCAAACCCTTTGAATGCCAGAACGGTATCCGGCTCTCTGGCACTCAAAACTGTTTTTAATGGAGAAATATATATTAACATTAACATTTCCTGATTAGTAAAATTAGTGTATCCCTAATACTGAGAAATACTTCAATCAAAAATCATTACATCTCATAACAGACCAGAAAAATATTTATATCTTTCTATGTCCTTGAGGAAGTTATGTCATTGACTAAAGTTCTCCATAGAAAGCAATATCAACAGCACCATTTAGTGGTAACTTTCCAGAAAATGAATTCTGATAATATGTGAACGAAGTTTGAGCTATAATAACTTCTAAATCTACCTTTAACCCTTTGAGTGCCAGAGGGGTACTCAACGCATTGCTTTGCAATGCATTCCGTGCCCCTCTGGCACTCAAAGGGTTAAAGCTCGGAATGACCATATGTCCAATGGTCTTTACAGAGCTGATTCAATTTCCTTTCTCTATTAGTCTCCCAGATACTCTGTAGAACATACATGTACATATGGAGCATTTTTGGGGCAAGCCAACTGCAACATCGGGAACAAAAAAATGTTACCCAGATTTCCACTGATTTAAATTTGGAGTTTAACTCTTTGAATGTTAGGGAGATCTCCAATGCATTAGGAAGCAATGCATTGAAGAGCCTTCTAGCATTGAAGGTGTTAAAAAACCCATGTAAATCAAAGGGAGGGTTATTTGTCCCCCACAGTGCCCCAGAATTGTTCCATGTTTGAGTTGTACATATGGTCCCTCAACATTCCAACCAGTCTGTGAAAAAGAAACTTCCTCTCGTTGTGCTTCAAAGCAAAAGCTGTCACCCTATTGGTAGAATGCCACAATTTGTACTGTCTCAGGTACATCATTTGTATGCACATACTACACTTCTAATACAGTATAAAGATTGTCCAGGATACTCATACATTAAACACTTTTTACATGAGTGATTAGAATGGAACAGCAAAGCAATTTAGCGAAGCCTAAAACAGCTTTTGTACTTTACATTGTAACATTTATACATAAAAACACTTTATTTATTTATTTTTACCATACACTTTCTATTTTAGTATTTAGCTATTTACCTCACACTGTATATTAAAGGAGAAGTAACCCTTTTTTATGAAAAAACTTACAGAGCTTTTCCTACTGTGTGAAGCAAGTATACTCACACTGCTGGTAGAATTGTATTTTTTTTTTTCATTCAACAGTCATTACATATCCAGCGTGTTTTTATTTCTAAAGCAATCACCAACAACTGGTGTTTTAATCCTCTGAGTGCCAGAATGGTACACAACCCATTGCAATACGTTATGCACCCCTCTGGCACTCAAAGGGTTAGTAAAAAGTAACTAGATGGATGCAAGTCTTTTTTCAACCTAAATTACTATGTTACTATGTACTATTTTACTACTGCTACTTGAACCCCCATGAACACTATAGAGGTATCAACCTTTCAAGGAGTTTTAAGAAAAGAATATACAAATAAAAATTGATAACTAAACATTGTTTTACATATCTATTTGCAAATGGTTGTCTACTAATGCTTTTCCTGGTGTAGTTCACAGCCTTGCTGTCTATAATGTTATAATATATATACATTCCTAGAGAGGTGTCTTCTGTATGAAATACTTACTAAAGCTTTCATTTTTCCTGGAGTAGAGGACTGTAGGAGCAGGAGAATGGCAGCTCTCTCTCTCTCTCATATATATGAGAGTTGGAGTATGCTGTTAAATAGGCAAACCTAGAACACTCTCATTGGAAAGGATCCATATCACAGTGACTCATCGATCTGATTATGTTATCGACAAGTCCTTAAAACAGCAAATTTATTTATGGCCAAATCCTAAACAAATAGAGATATGTTACACAGCATATTTGGATGAATATAATAACCACTTAAAAGCTTTGAAGATGTTATAGAAAATAGGACGAATTGTGCCTCCTGAGTGTGTTTTAGGCCCATCCTGGGGCATAATTATAACAAAACTGGAATAATTTTAAAGCAAACCAACTGCGTGTAAGGCACAAATAAAATAAGTGCTGATTTATCTTCCTTGACTGTCAAAGTTTTCAACATCACATTGCTTCACAATGCAGAGGAAATGTCTTTAACATCCAGAGGGTTTAACAAGGCTTTTAAACCAATAGTAATGTTTCACAATAAAAGCAGCTCCAATTAATCGTCATAGTATTTGGGCCATGGAGAGTGTTATTTCAATACTGTCGGAGTTGTAGTTCAAGTGTAATTGAATGATAAAGGTTCCCCCTCCCGCCCCTTTTACTGATGTAACACTGCTCACCTCAGAGCAGCAAGGTGGTGTCCAAGAGGATTGCAGAAAGGGACAATCTTCAATTTACTTAAGGGAAAAACCTGAAAAACTGGTCAAATGGGGCAGGGTTTTCATTGTTCTCACAGTAAGAAGATTGTCACTTGCTGTTATCTGTCTGGTCTTAAGACCAGATTACACATCTGAGGGGAGGTGGCTTACACTAGGTAAAAGGGGCAGGAGGGGGATACTTTATTATTCAGTTACTCTTGTACTACAACTCTGACAGTATTGAAATAACACTCTCTATGGCCCGAATACTATGAAGATTAATTGGAGCTGGTTTTATTTTGAAACATTACTATCCCTTTAAATAAGTTTCCTACTCATTGCATTGTAGTGCTCGGTAGCAATCAAAGGGTTGCAATGCTTCGGATAACTGTTTGGCACTCAAAAGGTACACAAAATATTTAAATGAACAGAATGGAATTTTTTAAAATTTTTATTCGCCTTTTATGGTGCCGTTTTTATGCCAGAGAATTTCATCACTTTCTTTATCTGTACAGCCCTATGTGTTCCATTTAATGCACTCACCTCTCCTGAACCATATTTAGAGTAGCAATGTGTGTATCCCATAAAGGCTCAGTTCACTGACTGCAATAGCCTTTACCATTTTAGCTTTCCTAAAAAATTGAGGGGGGGGGGGGGTAATGTCTTCCTACCGCAAGGCTGGATTACCCAATAGGTTGGCAATACCAGGTTGGCAGCTTTTTATTTTTTTTGTTGTCTGCCAAGTGGTGCCCAGGATAACCTTGCAGAGTTAGACATATGGTCAAAATAAAATGCTGAATATTTCTAGGGTATCACAATGCCGTGATTCTGTCTAGCGACATTGTTACTTCTGGGTTTACTCTAGCTGCATTCTTATTGGTCCTGCGCTATGACTCCTCCTTGGGCCTTGTCTTTATATATGCCCTCCTGTCACTATACCGGGGCCCTTTCATGGTGTACCCGTATCTAGTGACTTGTAGTTCTTGTTTCCTGTTTCCGTGTATAACCCGGCTCGCCTGACTATGCTTAGTGCCAGACGCTCCTGTGATCCGATTCCATTGCTGACTTTGGACTGGCTGACTAACTCCTTGTGTACCGAACTGGCTTGGCTGAGTATCTGATTCCGTTGCTGACTAGGACTGGCTGACTAACTCCTTGTGTACCGAACTGGCGTGGCTGAGTGTCTGATTCTGTTACTGACCAAGGACTGGCTGACTATCCGTTATCACCGATCTGGCTGGGCTAGTGTCTGGTGGTTCTCCTGACTGGCTGTAGTCCGTGTGTGCCGACATGGTTGTGCTTCTAGCTCAGTTGTTCACAGGACTAGCTTATTACCTCTGTGTACCGATAGGGAGACACCGGTTGCAGACCGGTTACATTACGTCCTATCTCTCCCGCTCGCTTACCGATCCTATAGTCTCCTGGAGCCTGTGTCAGTCCCTGCACTCACCAGTGTCTGTGTTGCCTCCGGTAACCCTTTATATCTGGGTCCAGTCTGTACCACACTTTGCCCACATTGCCTCAGTTCACCCTTTTGGCTTAGGGCCGCTATATTTCCAGTATCTGGTGTCTGTTGCCTCCATTAACCCTAGCGTGCTAGGGCTCCGCCACTGGCAGAATCCTGTCTGTGTTGCCTCCGTTTACCCTAGCGTTCTAGGGTTCAGTCACTACCTAAGTCACAGCCGCATTGCCTCCGTTAACCCTAGCATGCTAGGGTCCAGTTGCTGCCAGAGTTCATTTAGTGTTGCCTCCATTAACTCTAGTGTTCTAGGGCTAGCCGTTGCCAGAATACTGTTTCTGTTGCCTGGATTAACCCTAGCGTTCTAGGGTTCAGTCACTGCCAGAGTCCTGTCCGTGTTGCCTCCGTTTACCCTACTCTTCTAGGGTCAGTCCTCTGCCAGTGTCTTGCCAGTGTTGCCTCCGTTAACCCTAGAAGTCTAGGGCCTAGTGTCCACTTGTACACTATCTGTGCTGCCTTCGTTATCCCTAGTCCACTAGGGGATTGCTCTTCAGTTACCCATCGCCTGTGTCACCTATTGCGGTGTGGGGCTGTCGAGGATATTCTTGTTCCTGAACCTTGCTGTGAATCTGCCTACAAGTCCAAGATCATCAAACTTATTTTGCTTACTATTACTGTGTGTATATTTTCGCCCTGACCTGCGTCAGATCTGGAAAGTACCTGGTACGGACCTTATCTGGACCAGAGTGGGGCTAGTGTGCATTATTTTTCAATAAAGCTTTTAACCTTACCTAACTGTCTGAGTATTCTTTAACAAACAGTAACAACCGTGACATATGGTAAACCACCTGTATCAGAGTGGACAAATAAAACAACTTACCCGTTTTAAATGGAATTTTCAATCGGTTTATTGTCAGAGAAGTCATCAACGCATTGCAAAAACCTCTTTGGCTTTCAAGGGATTAAAAGTCCCTTTTCTATAAATGGGAATTTGGTGGGGAGAGTTACTTGTCCCCTGTGGGGAAGTTGGTTTGTACCAATATTACTTCAATTCCAAATAAATCACAGGGAACATTTATTTGCCTCCTATGATGCAGCTGCTTTGCCCTAGACTTGCACAAGTTCTTTGTAATATATTGGCTTGGTTAAGAGATACCACTATATGCACATATACAAAAAAGTATCAAAACATACACCCTACGCATTTCATGAGAATTTCATTGAGGAAGTGAGTGTTCTCGCAATAAGTGTTAGATATGTAATATTGTTTTTAAACAGTTTTATAAAAAATGCTATAGGTATACTTTCACTATAAATGTAATATTAGATTCCTCTATCTCTACTACACTTTGAAGAACATCTTGAATTCCACCTAACACATGAGTCACTAATTCCATGATGCTGGGCTGGCCTTTCCATTTTGGGAGTTGAAGCCTTTCTAGTGAGAGTGTGTATCTATATTACTGCACTTAGCGGTGTGTGCGATGTGTCTTTATAAGTCTTTGCCAACATATAAAAGGTTATAAGAACTTTCTTACATTTTCTAGGGCTAATGCCATCATTAACATTTTTTTGTTATTATTAACCCCAAAAAGCCATATTACTATGGAGTATTTCAGTTTCTCTTCAATTTCTTAGCCCTGTAGTCATAGGAATATGGCCACTTTTGTGTTTGGGGATGTTAATTACAGACCTACGTAACATATTTTTTTTTATCTAGAACAGCTGCCAAGGACATTTTTTAAGTCTCCCTCCCCAAGCCTTTCTTATTTTCTGGCTATTCTTGTGGGACCTTTTTGTTATTGGGTACAAGATAACACAGTCCTTGACCCATGCTGATTTCCATCTATAGATCCTGCCCTGTAAAACTTATAAACTCATTCTTGCTTCACTTTTTAGCTGATGACACTGAGATATATGTCTCTGACCCTTACCCACTCTACTATTGCTTGTCACCAACTGTGTATGAGATATTTTTCCTGAATGCTCTTCCTTCACCTTAAAGGGATAGTAAGACTTTGTTTTATCTTTTTTTTATTTTGTAGGCATTAAACATGAAGAACTATATAAGTCTTATCTCTCAAACCTTTATGGTTTAAGAGATATTCACAAGCAAAGTTTCCCCCTCCCGCCCCTTTTTCCTAGTGTAAGCCATTTCTTCTCAGATGTGAATCTGGTTGTAAGACCAGACAGATAACAGCAGGGGACAATCTTATTTGTATGAAAAAAATGAAAGCCCTGCCCCCCTTGACAAGTTTTTCAGCTTTTTCCCTTATCTTAAATGAAGATTGTCCCTCTCTGCAGTCTGCCTGGGCACCTCCCTTCTGATCTGGCTTAACAGGGGCGGGGGAAACTTTGCTTGTGAATATCTCTTAAACCATAAAGGTTTGAGAGATAAGACATATATCGTTCTTCATGTTTTTTTAATGCCTACAAAATAAAATAAAGATAAAACGAAGTATTACTATCCCTTTAGATTAACTGTTTGGGTATTGGAGAACTTTCAGGCATCCAAGGGGTAAAACAGTTGAAAACAGATTTAATATTTTTTAATAAACTTTTAATATTCCCCCCTCTTACTATTCTATACATACCCCAGATCTGGCTTAATGACTATGGGGGAGACTTATAAATAGCATACTTAGTATACATTTCAGAACTGTTACTAAAGTGCACCACGTTGCGGCATATTTTTAAAGGATTAACGTCAAGTTTATCAATGTCTGTCGGAGAAGTTTCTGAGAATATTCGGACAAAATTCTCAGAAAATTTGCAGCTGAGAATATGTTTTCACATACATAGTTGTCACTATATACTTCCATTAAGAACAGGTGATACCTGGCTTTATGATCTAATTATTAAAACTGTCTTTCCTTTTGGAAAAATTTGAAAATTTCTTTATAAATAAATTGAAACACAATTACTTGGACAAGGCCATTTCTAGTCCAATTTTCCAAAAAGTAAACTGACTGGAGTTATCACTTAGTGAAAATGTTGCAAAACATTAATACATATCTTTATTTCACTTTGCGACAATTTTCCAGACACTTTCTTTATAACATTTTATACATCTCCCCCTATGTGTGTGGTGTAATAAGGAGAACCGGAGCTATTCTGGAGTAAACAAGGTGTGACATATATGACAAATAAGCATTCAGAAAATTCCTATATATTTAATTTGGGCTTTTAATCCATTGGGGGTTATGCACTAAAGCATGCTAAAGAGGTGATAAAGAGGAGATGACCTCCAGTAATATCACTTCTCCAGTTCCTATGTTATTCTATAGAACCAAAGCACCAAGATCTCTCCGACTCTGGAGATCTCCGCATTATCACCTCTTTCTTAGGCCTTAATGCACAACACCCCTAGAATGCTAGAGAGATCTCCAAACAAAAACAAAGTAATGTGTTGGAGGACTCTCTAACATTGAATGGGATCCAAGCCACATTTAAATCAATATGAACTTTTGTTTCTCCTATTTGGTACAGCTGGTTCTCTATGGTATAGCTGGTTCTCTATGGTACTGATGGTTTGCTCCAGAATGACTCCAGTTTTTTTAGTACAACAGCCTCTATGACTCCGTCTCCAACTTGGAGTAACCCACCCAGCATCTCTGAGATAGAACGTGCACAGGAAACCTCTGAAACTCCCTTCATCATTGTGACTAATGTAAATGTCATCCAACTGGTCCTCCCCTCCCATGATTGCTGCCTACACCAATTCTTGATGTGTATGTGCTATTACTGCTATAAAGTATACTATTACAGTAGCACTTGCTTGTAAAATGCCCTACAACAGTGTGTAAATTAGATGCACAGCCATGTGACATGCAATTACTGCCATTCTCCATCACCATCTGGAGCAACAGAGTGCCAGTCATAAAAAGATTAACCCAAGCACCCTGTCCTCTGCCCCACACCTCTTTCCAATATATATAATTGTTCATACCCCCCTGCTTTACCAATCTTGTGTACTTGCTCACCCATATCTGTATACTACCTGATATCACTGGTCCCATGACTGAGACCTTGTGTGGGCACCGTGGACTGTGGAGGGGATTTCTCAGTGAAACAGTGGCTCTCAACTCACCAGGGGTGACCCAAGAAAAATGAGCTGAGGTGCCAGCCAATCACCAGATGATAACATTGTAATAGGATGTGCAACAGAGGGAATCCTAGAACAATGGGCTGAAGTGGTGTGGGGGGTGAGAGTCCCTGAATAGACTGACCATTGGTAGAGGAAGGATACTTAGGAAGGTATGAATCATCCTCTGGTCCACAGGGCTCAAGCTGGCATATTTCCTATTAGGCAGCTACACTGGAATCATCAACAGTTCCCTGTCTGGTATATATTGTCTGTGGCAGTATGCTGACTCTGAATTGTTCACTCTTATGGTCAGTCCAGCAGTAGAGCTGTGACTCGGGAAATTATTGCAAGTTCTGTTTAAAACCAGGGGTCAATGTCGCAGCCCAATGCAATCACTCTGTTTTAATGAAGGGATGGGCAAAAGCTTAGGCCATACACCATGGATAGTTTTGCTGTATAGATCCTTTTAAAACTTTCCCCATAAAGGCATTTATTAAAAGAGGAATTGTCATTTGTAATTCAAAGCTTTTTTAAGTCTATATTTTTTTGTATCCTTATATTTTTTCACATTTTACAACTCAATTTATAGACATATTTCACCTGTAGTCTAAGGCAGTATCACATATTTTTATACATTTCTAGACTGGGGGTGTTAACCCCATTGCAATGAATGGGAAAACTGTGCTATAGGCCCTTTATGCTGGCTTTCAAAATAATTTTTCTACCCACCCACATACATTTATATTTTCTTAGTCCTAACTTTGTTAATAAGAAAATTCTACGATGCCTTTCAGTGAATAGTGTTGCGACTTCCTATTAGGCAAAGTAGACCACTGACGGGAGCCCCACATTTTGACATGAGCTTCAACAGTGCTGGCCACAACACATTCTGAGTTGTAGGAGTGACCAGAGCAATCACAATACTCTTGCACCAGACAACAGCTCTTGGGTTTTGGTGACTGTGACAGTTTATTTACCAGTTTACCTACCCCTTGGATTCCAAAGAGGTCTTAATGAATGGTGAAGGAATGGTTTGGAGACTTTTCTATCATCAAGTTGTCTCAAGTGTTGTCTCTTTCTTATAGGTTATTGCCATTTTCTTTGCCAGGTCACACAGAATGAGGCTTGGGGGAGACGTTATAAAAGGAGCAGGTGCGTGGCCACGGGTAGGATTAAAGGCACCTAAGATGCCTTGAAGTAGACTGCTTGAGATGTAAATTAATCCCTGAAAATTACCTTAATACACTACTTGGGGGTTTATTAAATTTGGGCTAATGTCGCTATAAGATTTATCTGATATTGGAATGGAAGAACTGATAATTAAATAAATAGCTTACAACCCACAAGCACTACCTTCAGAACAAATATGTAATTTTCATTTGTAATCCTCATTATCTTTTAATGGGTGTAAGGATGTTTGTGTACATGTGTTGTATTTACTCAATAATCAGGCTGGACAATGTGTAGAGCCAAAATCAACTGTGTTACTCATAAGTCTGCTAAAGTTATTATAGCCTCATGTTCCTGTTCCTAATAGAGCCAGCACAAGTGCTAGTTTTAGAACAATCCTTGGGATCATACAGTGTATGTGGGGATCTGTGACTACCAGTGGAACTAAGCTGGGAGTCAGACAGTGTATGTGAGGATCTGTGAATACCAGTGGAACTAAGCTGGGAGCATGGGCGTCCGGAGGGGGGGGCAAGGGGGGCACTTGTCCCCCCCTACAATTACCCTCCATATAAATAAAGGGGCTAGGTGGGCTGACCTGGGGGTCATATTATGGCTTTGCCCCCCCCCTGGAAAAATGTCTACGGACACCACTGGCTGGGAGTCAGACAGTGTATGTGGGGATCTGTGAATACCAGTGGAAACAGGCTGGGGGTCAGACAGTGTATGTGGGGATCTATGACTATCAGTGGAATGAGGCTTGGGGTCAGACAATGTTTGTGGGGAAGTGTGACTACCAGTGGAAACAGGCTGGGGTCAGACAGTGTACAGTATGTGTGCAATAGCAATGTTCTTGAGACTTTCTTGCTTATAAGTCCAGTTTTTCCACTTCATGCAGATGGTTTGCCACACAGTTGCCTTATTGTGTTTGTCCATATGGCCTTTAGATATCTGTGCCATTTAAACTTTATAATACAGCAAACTTGTTGCATGAGAGCTGTTACAATCACTGTCAATGGAGAGCTCTGAAGGAGGCCCCAATGTGGTACCTTCACTAGGGCTCTATGGAGACTGAATCCGGTTCTTGACATTGGCAGCCACTGACGTCGGCATTCTTTGTGCATTATGTGGCTTTACCTATATTTGTGCTTGATGTGTCTGGGTTAAAAAATGTTTTACTGGATCTTTTACTTAAACTGGTAGCTTGTCACAGCTTTTATTGTGACTCAGATAAAAATTTAGCTTTGATTGAATATTTTAGGTGCTGTATCTTAATGGCCTGAAATGTTACAGTGGCATTGTTGCTATGTCATCTAATGGGAAGCTCTGGTCAGTTGACCATAAATCATGATAGGATTATGTAGCAACAGCGCCACTATATCATTTAAGGCCACTGAGATACTGCATGTAAAACTTCAAGTTTGAGCTGCATTTGTTTTTGAATAATACACCTCTCAGCAGTAGGAGTACCCTGCTTTTACTCAGGAAGGTAAACTCTAATATATATGTATATATATATATATATATATATATATATATATATATATAAAGTGCTACTGTACATTTAAAACAGACAATCTACTTGGAGGTATGATATTTTTGGACTACAGATCCCATTATACTATACTGGTCATGTCATGAGGAGAGGGTATGATCCGTCAAATAAAACACAGACATCTATTTTTGGGGAAGAACAGACCACAGCTTTATTTAATTATTTACTCACATAATTATTATTGTACTTATTCAAAACACCATAATAATTAATCATTAATCAATGATAATTCCTTAACTGACAGTCCTTGCCAATCTGCCTTCCTTGAAACCAAGCATGGCCAAATTGTCCTGGCTCATGCTAAATTCCAATGTTCATCAGCACTTACAGCTGACTCCACCATTCTTCAGCACTTACAGCTGACTCCACCATTATTCAGCACCTCCAGCTGATTCCACCATTATTCAGCACTTACAGCTGATTCCACCATTATTAAGCACTTACAGCTGACTCCCCAGGAAATTTCCCCATTGGCCATCCACTTTAGCTTCAATGGGTAACATCATCTCCCGCAACCTAAGTCCAGGGCAAAACTCCCAAAGGGCTTCCGCTCGAAGATAAATCCCCTAACTTTACCAGCTCAGTTATAAATTTCTGCAAACCATGCAAGGACTATCCGCCAGAAGGCCCGACTGTCAATACCTTGACCAGTTGGGCCCCCCAGCCACCAAGCCTGCCTGTCACTGCCGGGCTCCCCACCACTAAAGCTATGGCCTGTACCCCCAACTAACATGCACCACGTTCCAAGCAACGCATACACCCAAAGAGGGGTGTACCCCCCAAGAACCAGCCAGCCCACAAACCCACATCACCAACCACCACCAGACAAACCACAACACAAGAAAACAATGGCCAACCGACCATCCAAACAAATGCATCCAACACAGACATTCAGCCAGCTCAAGCCACCAGCGGAACCCATAAGTGTCACATAACCAATTATGTATTCCAAGTGCTCACACGTTCTGAAGGTGGGGAGGGGGGGTTTGAGACCTAGGACCTCCTCACCCAAGGGGCAGCCCTGGCCACCATGGGGAACCAAGAACCTGTAAATGCCCCGATCAACAGGCAGACATATATAGCAAATCAACAAGAAACAAGAAGCAGAATAGCCATGCAGAAAATGCCAACCAAGAAATATACACCCCTAACCTCGCACACTGAAATACCCATCGCACAAACATACGTAGACATGCACATTTGACACTGATATACAAATAGAAATACAAAACATACGCAGATACACATACATCCACCAACACCCACCTATTGAGAGACACACCAACAGATACACACATACTCCCACAGATAACTCAAACCAGAGTTAGAAATATACAGATAAACAGGCACCAACCATCTGCACACACGAGCCAACTCCACACGCAGTCAACCGACCTCTGCGGAAACCCACATACATACTCCCAACCACTAGGCCTCTTACCATTGCCCGACAAGCCCCAGAGAAGTGAAACATGCCAACCATGCAAATTTCCACCAACACACTTGTTACCCCAAACACACCGATATCCAGAAACACTCCCCCAGGCATCCAGACCCAGAACACATGAACACCTCCACAATGCCCCGCTGGACCCTTGGAACCAAAACCCAAGAAGACCACCTCAAATACCATCAGTCACACCACAAGCATCACATAACCCATTATATAGTTACCATACAGGTACCGTAGCCCCAGGAACAGCAGAACACAGGAACCATCAGGAACAGAAGCAAGATGAAAACAGAACCGCCATGCCCAGTGCATGCGGTGCCAGAGTCCACAGCATCACCTGCATCGTGTACCCCATGCGCAGTGGGACCTAAGAGCCGCACCGTCACCATCCAACAGGAAACTGGCATGAACACTATGACCATGTCCCCACCGGCAGCATCAAGGAGCACCCAGGCACTCGTCAGGCCACACCCCTGCATGGGAAGGACACCTCCATGAAGCAGGGCCTGAAGGAAGCTAGCCCGCCAGACCCACCACTGGAAAAACACAAAACAGGCCACCATTGAATCTGATCACAGGAACCCAGCCCTACTGGTAACCGATAGGCCATCAGGCCGTTAGCCCCACATATCAGGTATGCCCAGGAGAAGAGACCCGCAGTGCCAATGACACCCGAGGATACGCCCCTGCTACAGAGGCCTGAGAAGGGCAACCACCTGCCAGAACACCATCAGATAAGGGACACCTCATGCAGCTCCATACTCCATCCGTTCTTAGGCAACTCCAAGGGGCAAACCAACTGGAAGCGTGTGGCACGCTCCCCGTAGCAAACACTCACCAGGACAGCCCGTGCTTGACTCCAGCCCGGACCGCTGTATAGTCACCATGTGCATAGTTCGCCATCCCACTGCTCACAGAACACCAGGACAGATCCCCTCAAGGAAGCTTGGAACTGAAGGATGCCAGCTGGTACAATTGACGGATGCCACAGGGAAAGCAAAAGCAGGGATCCCATTTTCACCTCAATGCAACCACCCTGCGTACAGTGCAACCAACAAATAAGGTAAACCAACATCACAAGTGCGCCGCATTCCTCCTAGACATCGGGGGGGGGGGGTGCATAAAACGGAGGGAGAAAGAGAGTGATTTAACATGCCGCACAGCACTAGAAGTACATGTACTGACATCTAGCAACAGATTGCTAAGCGGTAACTCAGGGTAGTGGACGTTTAAACAAATGGAGTAGAAATGGTCCTGACCAAACAAGAATGGAGTCCCAGTGCATGTAGAAAGCAAACCTCAAATTTGCGCCAATGTAAAGGCAGTAAATCAGAATGCCAGGTACAACCTGTGCGCAATGGAAGTATAAAACAACTGGAGATAATCAGGCAATGTGCAGAGCTGCATACAGCAATGGACAATGGTGTAAAGCTCCCCTGGTCTAGACATAGCAAGGTGCCACTCAGAAAGGCACACACCAAAGTCCCCCCCACCCCATTAGGTTTAGTTTTAAACGTATCAAACATATACATCCATACACAGATATAGACAACACAGCCATACCATGCCTTTTATACCTCTAGTAAAACAAAACAAAATAAATAAATAAATTGAAGTAGTAACACACACACAGATCCACTTTATTTTATTTTATTTTTTTTTTTTAATTTAGCGGTGGAATTCATGTCCCTAACATAACTAATACTGGATAATAAGTGCAAACTAGTAACTCACAGTTAGCTCTAAACCCATACAACTACTCCTCTGTTGAAGACTGAAGAGATAACATAACTTAGCCCAAGGCATCCACAGACAACAAGATGCACACATCCTCATACACAGCACACAGATTCCCGTCACAAACAACCAGGCATACCAATACCGGTAAACAATACAGACACACAAACAAAATGGAACCACAGACATATCCCTACCCATTCACATCTATTCCACAAACCTGCACATCCAGACAGAAGAGACTCCAGCACTAAGACAGACTGAGTAAAAAAAAAAAAAGAGGGGAGAGGCCACCTGGGAGAAAAATGGACTGCAGGGCCATCCTCTAACAGACCCCCCCCAGAGGACACCCCAACTGCCAGGATGAAGACCAGCAGAGAGACGCACAATAGCTGACTATAGATATCAATGTATACACACATACTAGCAATGTGGGACGGCACTGCCCGTCAGGATATATAGGGAATTAATGCACACACACACGGATGCAAGATAAACACACACAGAGACACACATGCAAATGCACACGCATGCACTGAGATGCATAAAGAGCAACACAGTCATACACACATACACGCAGACACATAGAGTGTGATACAGACATGCAACACACACAGTGAGGAACACACAGGCACACACAGAGACACACACACACACAGAAGTGAGTCATAAAGGGGTGACTTATGTGTCACTGTAATGAGTTTGTGTTTGTACTTATGCCTCCACTGTGGCATTCATTCATATAGTTGAAATGCATGTGGTAATTGCACATACTATGGTGGAAGGTGGATCGTGCTGGCTCCCAGGGTGTGAGTGAGAGTGAGACTATGGTAGAAGGTGGATTGTGCTGGCTCCTGGGGTGTGATTGCGTGTGAGTGATTGCGTGTGAGTGCAAGAGTGAGTGATTGCGTGAGTGTGTTAGTGAGTGTGTGTGATTGAATGAGAGTGTGTGAGTGAGAGTGTGTATGAGAGTGAGTGAGAGGGAGTGAGTGTGAGAGAGTGTGATTGAGTGTGTGTGATTGAGTGTGTGCGAGTGTGAGGGAGTGAGAGTGAGAGTGTGATAGTGAGAGTGTGATTGAGTGTGTGTGAGAGTAAGAGAGTGTGAGTGTGTAATTGTGAGACTGAGAGTGTGAGAGTGTGATTGAGTGTGTGTGAGAGTGTGAGAGTGTGATTGAGTGTGTGTGATAGTGTGAGAGTGAGAGAGTGTGAGTGTGTGATTGTGAGACTGTGAGAGTGTGAGATTGTGAGAGTGTGATTGAGTGTGTGTGATTGAGTGTCTGTGAGAGTGAGAGAGTGTGAGTGTGTGATTGCGAGAGTGTGATTGAGCGTGACTGAGTGCGTGTGAGAGTGTGATTGAGTGTGTGTGAGAGAGTGAGAGTGTGTGATTGTGAGAGTGTGATTGAGTGTGACTGAGTGTGTCTGAGAGTGTGAGAGTGAGTGATTGTTAGAGTGTGAGAGTGTGATTGAGTGTGTGTGATTGAGTGTGTGTGAGAGAGTGTGTGTGAGAGAGTGTGTGATTGACTGTGAGTGTGAGAGAGTGTGAGAGTGAGACTATGAGAGTGAGACTGTGAGAGTGTGAGAGTGTGAGTGATTGAGTGTGAGAGTGTGAGTGAGTGTGTGTGTGTTTTTGTCTGATGTGTTTGTGTCTGTGGTGTAGGAGCGAGTGGCAGCCATTTTGTTTTTTCAGTTACTTGGATAGTGGTGGGCGGGCTGGATAGTGGGGGCAGGCAAAATCCCTGCATGATTTAAATCACTCCCCCATTGAATCACCCAGTGGGAGCAGTAACTCCTCCTTACTTAACCCTTTGAGTGCCAGAGGGGTATGCAACGCATTGCGTACTCCTCTGGCACTCAAAGGGTTAAGTTGAGGTAACATAGCAATATAACACACAGTGGCTCTTCAGTTGAGGCAGCGTAGCAATATGATGAGGGAACAAATAGAAAGTGGTGTTTGAGGCTTGCCCTCTGTAACATACAGCAAAGCATCTCGCTCCCTTTAAGGAGAAAGGGCGGGAATCAGGAAGCAGGAAGTGGAGGAGTGACAGTTGAAAACAGACAGTTAGTGAGGTTGACTGAAGAGATGAAAAGAGGTAAATAAAAGAGGTGCTATTAAGTTTATCCTTGAGTTTGTATTTTATAGAAACATTACACCCTGTGCTGAAACAGAGTGTATAGAGGGTTACGATTATCTGTGGGAGGTGACACAGTGTGTTTGTGGGGTCATGATCCTGAGTGAGAGTGTGTGTGGACCAGGAGAAGTTATTGATATCCCTTACTTCAGGAGCGAGTGGCAGCTATATTTTTTTGTCAGTTGGATAGTGGTGGGTGGGCTGGAGGAGGTGGGCCAACTCCCTGTATGATATACATGCCCCCATTGAATCACCCAATGGGAGCAGTAAAGTCCCCATTGAATCACCCAATAGGAGTTGTGTCTCCTAATGAGACATAAATTATGTAATGAGGCATTCTGTTCAATGTGTGTTTGTTTTCTGAGGAGACATAAATTATGTTCTGGTGTGAGGTACCATAAATTATGCAATGAGGCTTATTCTTTTATATATATATAGATATATATATATTATTATTTTTAATTTTTTTTCTATATAAATAGAACAGCACAAAACCACTCCCGATGCACCCTCTCATCACACAACCACTGTTAACCTGCAACTGCCCTATCAACTACACTGACCCTAGACATTGATGCAAGGGCACCTGATCCTTAGCCCTAAGAGCCCAGCAATCACCCCACATCTGACCCACTGTCCTTAGAAGCAAATCCTGCACCCTGACTCACCTGACAAGTCTGGAGCAGCACAGTAGCCTGGGATAAGAGCATGCTCCACTGTCCCGCACAGCAACACCAGTCCACCCCAGCACAGGAAAACAATGCCTACCGCTACCATTAGCAGAAGAGGGGATAGCATACTCAGGTCAAAGGAGCCTCCTGGAGGACAAAATTGCATGTCCAGGATAGTACCAGCACATGCAGCAGCATCTATCTCCTGCGGCACCAAAGCCCGCCTCAGCATAAGTGGACTGGTCCCAGAGAACTGAGGCAGCCGTTCCATCACTCCCGTCCCAGCAGGCTGCACCCTGGAGTGTCGCAAACAATCCTCACCAGAGATGGCAACACCGCCCGCTCCTGGGGACAACGGCGTCCCCTGCCGCAACTCCCACTCCAAGAGCCCCCAGACTCCATAGTCCTCTCCTCGCTGGCCGACTTGGTCCAAGAACGCCGCCGAACTCTGATCCACCCGTTCTGCAACCTCCACCACAGGCCAACAAACCCTGATGACACAGGTCTGAAAGGACATCGGAGGAGAGATACAGTGAGGCTGCCAACTGGCAGCACTCGAATTCAGTCCCAAAGACAGGAGATCAGATCCATGATAAGTCACAGGTAGGCTGTGATCACCCCAGTGCCGGCAGTCATATGCATGTGTGATAGCGCTGCGCACCATAGCAAGCCGGCTCAACCGTGCATGCCACCACAAAGATCCCATTACCACTCTCCAAAAGCTCTGCCAGGGCGGCAACTGCAGTCCACGACATCAACATCTCTGCAGGTCAAAATGATTGTCCCTTGCGCAGCACATCATAAAATCTCCACCATGATGCCCTCTCCACCAATTCCGGGAGATCCACAGCTCAGTGTTCACAAACCCAGATGAGAAAAGTAAGAGCTGTAGCTTGTAGAACTCCCCAAAACAGAAGCAGGGGGAAGTGGGGAACCCACATGTGCCTTAAAATTGAAAAAACTGAATAAATAATCCAAATACAGGCTCCAGAGATGCTTTGCTTTGTCCCTTCTTCCCCCAAACAGCAATCCACTTCCTGTTGCAATCCCCACTTAAGCCCTTTCCCTAAACTCTTCCCTATTACACACACTTCCTGCCTGGATCAACCCTCCCTATGACATGCTTCCCCTACTGTACCCTGTGGTCCCTTCCGGGGAATTTCTTGACTGAGAATGATAGGAATTGTAGTCCAACAATGGACAGAGAGGTTCAGGTTTACTTCATGGTGAAAAAACTATGTCAGTCTGTTGTTGAACTACAGGCAGTGATTGCCTACATGGGGCTCAATTCTATTACCAGCGCTACAACAGACGTTACAAGAAAAACAAGCAATGTGAATTTTGCAGTCATGTGTTACGTTGGTATTCTATTGCAGAACCATGGTAAAACAGAACTGGTGTAGACAACACACTTCAGAGTACTAACAAAATTGGAGCTGTCTGCTTTTATTCGACTACCGCCTAAAAAAAACACACAAAATATCAAAGTCCAAGGAAATAGGCATATGTTTGACAACAGAAAGATCAAGTTCAGTGTTAGACGTGTTCCCCACATAACAAAATACAACATAGAGTGCCCCTTCAACATATTAACCTCCTTTAAAATTCGACTTACAATGCTTTCTTTCACCACTTTAATTCAACAAATATTGTTCACATTCAACATTGTAACCCTTTCCCTTCAAAATTAGACTTACAGTGCTTTTCTTGCACATTTTAATTCGACAAATAATGTTCACATTCAAATTTTAACCCTTCCCCTTTAAAATTCGACTTAAAGTGCTCCCATGACCTTCTTTTTCCATTTTAATTTGAATACTATTGCTCCCATTCAACATTGTTTATTCTCCAATTTTACTGCAAAATACAGACACTTTATGTGTCACACTGATCCCTGTGCAACAATGTATAACTTGCTGTGCTAAGTGTGAAAGACCTCTCACTCCTATTTGTTGGCTAAATCCATTTGATGTGTTAGTGCTACAGTAAGAAGTGATACTAACCTCTCCTTTACTGTTGTGAGGAAGGTGTGACCCAATTTACATAACAATAAGTGAAACTATTATAAAATGGAGACTCCTTACTCCTTACATAGTTGCACAAGAATCACTGTAACACATAAAGAGTCTGTATTTTGCAGTAAAATTGGAGAATAAACAGTGTTGAATGGGAGGAATATTATTCTAATTAAAATGGAGAAAGAAAGTCATGGGAGCACTGTTAGTCGAATTTTAAAGGGGAAGGGTTAAAATTTGAATGTGAATCTTATTTGTTGAATTAAAATGGTGAAGAAAAGCATGGTAGGTCGAATTTTAAATGGGAAAGGGTTAGAATTTGAATGTGAACTGTATTTGTCGAGTTAAAATGGTGAAGAAAAGCACTGTAAGTCAAATTTTAAATAGGAGGGGTTAAAATGTTGAATGTGAGCATTATTTGTCGAATTACAGGGATAGTAATACCTGGAAATAAGTTTATTTTATATTGTAGCCCTTAAAAAACCATGAAAAATGATATAAGTCTTATCTCCCAAACCTTTATGGTTTGGGAGATATTCAGAAGTAAAGTTTCCCCTGGAGTGATGTCATTGCTCCACCCTTCAGATTTGGAATCTGGTCGCCCGACCAGCAGTGCCTCTCCAGAAGTGCTGAGATCATGATCTTTAAAAAGAATTTCTTAATTGGAATGGTCTACAAAGTGTGCTTTCAAGCCAGGCACACTTTATACACAGTTCCAATGAAGTAGTTCTTTTCAAAGATCGTGATCTCGGCACTGCTAAGAGCTGCCGGTTGCTATGTGGACCGAATTCCAAATCTGTCCACTAGATGGCAGACTTGGCTGAAACAGCAAGGAAAAGTGAATTTTACTATATTTTACATATGAATATCTCCCAAACCATAAAGGTTTGGGAGATAAGACTTATATAATCTTTCATGGTTTTTTAAGGGCTACAATATAAAATAAACTTATTTTCAGGTATTACTATCCCTTTAAAGTGCTGAAAGAAAACACTGTAAGTCAAATTTTAAAGGGGGGGTTAATATGTCGAAGGGGCACTCTATGTCGGATTTTTATACTGTATACTGTATTCTGCACTGCTTTTGATCGAACAACGATGGTTTTGAAACTGTCTTTGTGGCTTCTACACCTCAACCTCTGAGGTGCAGAATTTCCAACTTAAATGTAACCACAAAACAGGCGCTAACACAGCATGGGTAATAGAATGCTACTAGCATGTTGTTTTTAATTGTTTCCTATGGGCTTTTTTTTTACTGGCGGTATGTGTAATTACCGCTGATTTTGTTTTCACAAGTTGGGTAATAGGATACTAAAACCTGACTTAAAAAAAAACACGCCTGTTTTTTTTAGCACTGGTAATAGAATCGAGCCCATGATCTCCAACCTCTGACCATATTTTATGCTGTCATTCCCATTCATTGTTGAACTCACTTTCTCTAGTCACTACCCTCTCCTCTGAGAGACTATTCCATGTATCTGCTACCATTTCTACAACTCAGTGGCACCACTCACATTCCCTGAGCCTACCACCTTCCAGCTTCAAGGCAAAGCATCTTATTTACCACTTAGAATCGCTCTCTAAAATATACTTCACTCTTGCACTCATACCCAAAGTGGACCCCATTTGTTGCAATGCTTTAGAAACCTCTCTGGCACTCAGTGGGTTAAATGAATTTCAATATAATACAGATGGTTTGCCCCAGAAATGTTTCTCTTTTACTTAACCATTCAATATTATGTCTTTCATTATGGCAGTGAAGGGGGAAACTTAGCCCTCTCCATGCCAGGCACCTTACTGGCACACAAAAGATAAAATTGACAGGGTATGAAATGCATTCTTCACTCAAAAAACAAGTATGTAAAAAATGTCCTGCTTTCAGTGTGCTGAATGCAGGGTTTAAAGACATTTCACCTCCCCTTATCTGTTGTCTCATTAATGGGAGCATTGAGCATTTTTCAGATAGCTAACACAATACCATACAAGTCAGAGCTGTGTGCCCATCATTGTGTATTACAGAGACAGAAACATAGAAACAGAGTGATAAGCAACAACTGTCCCGTCTAGGCTACAATTTCTGTACCTGTCATAAAAGCTCAGACTTTTATCTTTGTGTTGAGTTAACAACATTTAAATTTGTTGTTTAAACTTTTAATATTTTTGCAGTAAATGGTCATTTTTATTTGGTGGATTTTTTTCTTTCATTCTATGTACTTACCTTCAATCACCTATTTCAGTTTTTGTCTTCATTCCACTTTCAGTGCTAACGAGTGCCCTCTACCTCCTGTCTGAAAAAACAGTCTGTTTTGTACTTGTACATATGATCAAATCTGTGTTTCAATATATTATATATTCACCTGAATAACAGATCACACAAATACACATTTCTTTGTAGATAGTTTTGAGTCACAGATGTAAGATGAATACAATAGTCAATTTAAAAAGTGCACATATCTAAAGGGGATCTCAGCCTATATGAAATGTGACTTAGGGCTAGCTGCTGCTGCAGGTGATAAACATTATCCCTCATTTTAAACTCAGATCCCTTTTGAAGTCTAAGGGGAAATTTGCAGATAAAACTCATGGAGTCCAGGTTTAATAAGATAGGTTTCCTTCATACAACAATCTGGTGCATGTATATATATATATATATATATATATATATATATAAAGAAATAAAGCCTCATTACATAATTTATGTCTCCTCAGGAGACACACACACACAGGGAGTAAGGTGGAGATATTCATATCTCCTCTATTCTGCCAGTCCTGGAGATACAGGGGGTGTGTGATTTGACAGGAGTGCTGACCAATGCTTTGCCCCTCTGGCACCCAATGTGTTGATGCAGAAGCAGTCAAGTCACTCTATACTTTATGCTATGCACTAATGAAAAGTGCAGGAAATATGGGGAAAACAGTTCTACTCTAATGGACAAATTGCTGATGTCTTCACTGATTTGGGTTGTAACCCACTGAATGATTGAAAGGCCTCCACCACATTGCTTACCGTCATCATGAATCTGTCAGAACCATTAACTGGGGCAATCTCTCATTTCAGAATATGATACAAAAACAATGAGTCATTTCAGAACCAGGGAGTTATGCAAACCTCCCGCACTCAAAACTTTAAACCTTTCGGTGCCACAGGGGTATGCATTCTACAGTAAAAATGTCTTCAAAAAGTGCCATGATGTTGCCCCTGGGGATTAACTCCTTTGACTGCTTGAGGGTTATTCAATGGATTGATTGACAATGGTTTCTGTATGTTTACCGCAGTGAAAGTATTAAGAGTTTGAAAGGCCATTTGGCGCTCACGGTCCAGTCATTTGGGTTATAGTTATTTGATACGGCCCAGAGAATTGGAAGGTTTGGGACTTCTTGAAGTGGAATCCTACTATGATTCGGTTATAGCCTCTAGGATGTTACAGTGGTCGACCCCTTCCCCTATACTTTGGATATACTTAGAGCAAGCCAGTCTTTTGGTTCCCTCTTCGGTGGTGGCATGGGTGGGCCACCATCAGTGGGTATGCTCAGACATATCTCACCCCACCATCCCCACGACACTACAGTCATGGAAGAAGCTGCAAGCTAGGCAGGGTTTCTTACACTCGCCTTCCCCTTTTCTTTCCTTGACGTATAATGAGGACTTTCCGCTGGTCGCCATGGTGGGCACTTTGGGAGACTGCTTCCGGAGGGCACTCATCTTCCTCGTTTACGGGACATTGTTTCGGGATCTGAGCTAAGGCCTCTCCCTGCCATCTTGGAGGGCAGAGTGTGCCATGGCTCTTTACCCTATTTTTATGGCCAACTCCGTCACTTTATATGTTCACTGGCCCCTCTTCCCATGGAATCCCTCACCCCTACCCCTTTTGAAGCACTATGCCATTCGGGCCTGCTCCCCAGGAAACTGTTTTCTACCGTCCATTGGTTGCTGCTATCTCAGGCGCACGCTTCTAAACCCCATTTTATTCGTTCCTGGGAGACTGACTGTGGGGTTGTCTTGATGGAACTGCAATGGATTAAAATCGCTACCCTCCCCCATAAATATTGTATGTCTTCCAGGATACAGGAGAATGCATACAAAATTCTTACACGGTGGTATAGAGTGCGTGCTTTCTTGCATCGTTTATACCCTAAGGTCTCGGACACTTGTTGGCGGTGTAAGTCCCATACAGGAGACTATCTTCATATTTGTTGATCCTGTCCGGGATTGATGAGGTTTTGGGAGGAGGTGGTAGACACAATTCGGCTCCTGGCAGACCCTGACCTTCCGATGGAGCCCATGGCTCTTCTTCTACACCATACATCCCTCCCGATTGAGAAATATACTAAATCTCTTGTAATCCACTTGCTGAATGCAGCCATGGTGCTGATCCCATGGCTTTGGAAACAGTCCCACTCTCCTTCCTACAGGGAGTGAATTGACTCTGTTGAGGACATTAGATCAGCTGAGGATAGGATTCATTCAGCTACTGGTCGGGGCTTGGCATATGCTACTAAGTTGGTCTGAATTCTTGAAGAGTGATGAATTCCGACTGAAATTAACTCTGTGTGATTAATCTTTGGCGACTATGTCTTTCTAGCCCGGTCCAGACTTGGCACTTCTTTTTATTTCCCTCCTTTTATTTTGTGGCTCTCTTTTTCTTTCTTTCGTACTACTTTTCTTGCTTTTCCTCTCTTCTATGTTTGTTTTTCTTTGTTTTTCTACCTTTTTTCCACGTGCTCTCTGGGCTTCGTGGTGGCAGGAGGTTGTCGAATTATTGCTTTCTTAAAATATGCTTCTTGTAAGCTTCCTCCTACCCTGAGGGGTATATTCTTTATACTTTAATCACATTCCTTAGTGATTATACATAACAAAGCCAGTGATATTGCTTTGAGTACTGTATCCTACGTATTTTATTGTGTATTTCTTGTTTTCTGAACTGTCTTTTGTGTGTTTATCTTTCAAAAAACTTCAATAAATTAAATATTAAACAAAAAAAGAGTTTGAAAGGCAAAAACATATCCATGCACTGTAATGTGTTGCATACCTCTTTGACAAAAAAAAGATGGCCACACAAAGGCTCCAAATGTTTTCATTAAGTTTGAAGATGGAATGTAACGAGCTGTAGGCCACTACTGGAAGGCCTTTTCAGGCCTATAAACTATTATCAAAAAAGACTGGAATTTACAGACTTGACCGGCACCAGACTGGCGGAATACAAGGGAACTGCCGCCTTTCTTTTGAAAAGTAGGCAAGCATTGGATTGGTCATCGTCCCCTTGTGACATATGTTATGTGTTTCCCACATTGTGTTACTGTATGGGACAGGTAGGCGCACCGCTTATTGACTGCCCCGTCCAACAAACTCGTCGCTCCAGCTCCCGTTGGCTGGGAAGCCAGCGAGACATAATTAGGTTGCGTGTGGTTCCTACTGACTGAGACTCAGAACGGCACAATTAAATACAAAGTTCCCCTCACTGTATACAGTCCCTTTGTCCCTGTGTTTATACTGCCATTGTGTCTATTGTGTCTATGCTCCTCCACCAATATCTCCTTTGTATTCACTGTATATATTCCCATTGTTATATTTTATTAGGTGTATTGTTTTATTGTACATGGTTTTTGCATAAAAGACCCCTGCCCCCTCAATAAAATGTGTTATTTGTTTTAGAATAGAAGCGTATCCTGAGTCGATATTCCTGAATGGTCTAAAGGGTCCCTTCTTACCCCCCAATGCTGAGAGATGTTTTATTCAAAAGTTATTGAAGCTCAAATTTGCATTTTGTGTTGTTGTGCATCCATGGCCACCATGGCCTGAAATGTTATGGTGGCACTGTTGCTACAGCAGTCTTTGGACGGCTCTGCTCAGTTGACCAGAAATAATGTTTGAATAAAATATTTCTCTGCAGCAGGAATATCATTGGTTTTTCAGCAGGACAAACCCAGCTATACATCTGTATCTATACGTATAAAAAAGTGGAGCAATTCTAGAACAAACCAACTGCCCCACAGGGACAAATAAAAATCCATGCTGTTTTAAATAGAGCTTCAAACCTCTTGAATGTTAGATATTAGTCCAATGCATTTCTGACTTTAAAGGGATAAAATGCCTCATCCCCAATTTTTATTTCTTCCCATAATTTGCTCCAAAATTATACAACTTTGTCTTCTACATATGCCACATATAATCCAATCCTTAGTTACTGTATGAGACTCAAAGCAAACTTGAAAGTTTCTCATGTTAAAATCCTAGACAATAGCAATATTTTCATAAAAAATGGGCTAGTTCAGTGATAGGCAACCAGATTCACTTCATTGTGTGGTCCCTAAGTCCACCAAAGGGCATCATGGTATAGATAAAGAATCTAAATAGGAGCTAAAATAGTAGTTAAACCCCTTATATGTTAGAGAGGTCTCCAATGCATGGTGAGGCAATGCTCATACCTGGCAACATTCTTGAACCAAGTCCCCGGAGAAACACTATAGTGTGGAGGATGGGAGTGTCCAAATTATGCTTTTTGTGTCATAATATGGGTTGGGCTTAAAAAGGTGGCCTTGGCTGGGTCATTGAATGGAGACATTTATCATGAAATGGGTGGGAAAGTGAGTGGAATGGTGCAGGAGTGGGCAGAACAGGCATGAAGTTAGGTGAGATCCCCTGGAAATTACCCACCTGGAGAATCATCCTCCATTCCTGGAGGCCCAGTAATTAATTTAGAAAACCAATGTCTCCAGGGCAGATACAGAGAATTCCCATGCATGGTAACCCACTGGAGACCTTAAATCCCCTGTACTTGATGCTACTATCTTATATAATAGTTCGCTAAAACGTGTGTAACGACAAAGTCATGCACAGTAGAGACTGCCTGCGCCGCGGCTGATACAAAGCTGCACGCTCCAAAGGAGGGTCCAGCTCTGTATCAGCAATGGCGCGGGCAGTCTCTACTGCGCATGACTGCCCCGCGACCGGCTGGCAGTGGCACTGTGACTCGAGTTTGGGTGCTTCTAATCCCACCTTTTCCATGACTCTGAAGTGATATTATTTTATTTCCTGTTAATGAGCCTGAGGTAGTATATCACTCTTTTCTGACTAGAACAGAAGTGGGTACTAATGGCAATATATTTACAGCATTATCTGTGTGTCTAAAAAGTGATTGTTCTGCATTGGTTTTAAATGGACTGAGATAAGGTAACATTTTTTTCTGAATAGAAGAGCAGTTAGTAGTGGTTAATAATCTCAAGACATTAAGACTATCATCTCTGCACAAACAATTAATCAAATATATATAGGATAGTTTACAAATGCATAAAAAAATTTAAGTTTCCACTTAGATTTTAAGACTCTAACATAGAATAATTAAACTTTAAAGATACTGTCTGGAAGTTTAAGATATTTAAATTATATAAACCCATTTCCTTTTTCAGTGTTAGTGTTTCTTTAAGTTGGAACAATATGAGTGTAAACTGAGGAACACTCTAAGTCAAAAGAAAGGTGGTGGGTGTTTTTTAGCATATGTGGAAACTCTTCGGATCTGCCCTGGAGACTCCGGTTTTCACTGCTAATTACCGGGTCTCCAAGGATAGAATATATTTCTCCTGCTGGGTGAGTTCCCCACTAGCCTCCCTCACTCTATGGCACGCTCCATCCAATTTAGGGGCAAACCCCATATTTTCTCTTAGATAATCCTAGCACTCAATTAAAAACTGCCCTCATTATGAGTTGAATGACATAATTTGGACGTTCCCACCCCATCCATTTTAAGTATGCAAGAGGTTGTTGTAGAGAAGGTTCCCAGATGTGTTATTCAGATGAAAATAGGGAGTGGGTTTGATGTGGTAGAGGAAATTATCTCCTCTTCACACTGTACCAGATAACATATTTTGGGCCACAGCAGAAGTTTCTGAGGAGCACAAGAAGTCACGAGCCCACCTGTTGTGCACCACTGGGCAAGAGTCTATGACCTGGAAAAATGACTTCTTTAGTTTTATAGCCAAGATTTCTCTATAGAAATTTCTCTATAGACTATTGGATGACTACATGAAGTAATGTATTGGATGACTACAAAGTCTCCAGTCCATTACTTTGCAGTACTCTGGATATGTATCTAGCATTCAAGAGGTTAAAGAAGTTTTTGTGATAAAAAAATATTGATAATAGCTTTTATGGGAAACAAAATTCAGTCCCTTGGATCTGAGCCCTATTCTTTTAACTGTAGCAGAGTTATCACACATGTTTTATCCAAATTTCTCCACAAGCTTTTAGGGCTGGATTGAATTACATATGAAAAATGTATCACTCAAAAAATTTCCCTTTGGAATTTTCTTAGATAAAAGGTGGGTTAAAGGGTAACTAAACAAGTAAAAATGTTCAATCTCAGTGTTTTACAAGTTAATCATCTGCACTCCCACCTCTGGGAACAACAACAACAACATATGAAAATGAGAGCCTTCATTTTACATCTCAGTCCCAAATTTATTTTCTCACATTTTGAAAGAGATGAAGATTCCAGTGGCAGCCTCATTCCTATTGACTGGGAACATAAGAGTGAGTTCACAGCAGCCAGAAGGAATCATCAGCTGTTTCTTTAGAGCTCACAACAAGCTAAGCTCTGGGGAGGAGAAGCTCAGCATGGACAACAAAAACAGAAAATTATCTTTACCAAAATGTTTTTTTCCTGGACAAGTCCAGGCAGCATTCATCAGATGGGTTAGCGCCTCCTCTTTCAGCTGATAGGATAGAGAAAAAGTCAAATAAATGTCACAGAGTTTAGGAGACCGCCTACGTCTAGAATAAGAACATTTCTGTAAGTATTTTATTTTCTATTTTCATGGACATCCATGGCAGCATTCACCAGATGGGTAAATACTAGTGTTGAGCGAGCACCCCGATGCTCGGGTGCTCGGGTGCTCTGACCGAGCACCGCCGGAGGCTCGAGTGCTCGGCCGAGCACCCGAGCCCCATTGAATTCAATGGGGCGACACGAGCATTACACCAGGCACCCCCTGCTCTGATGAGGGGAGGGTGCCTGGTCAATGCCCCCCTTCATCTCCACAATGCCCCTCTTCCACAATGTCCCCCTTCCACAATGTCCCCCTTCCACAATGTCCCCCTTCATCTCCGCAATGCCCCCTTCATCTCCGCAATGTCCCCCTTCCACAATGTCCCCCTTCATCTCCGCAATGCCCCCTTCATCTCCGCAATGCCCCCCTTCCACAATGTCCCCCTTCCACAATGTCCCCCTTCATCTCCGCAATGCCCCCTTCATCTCCGCAATGCCCCCCTTCCACAATGTCCCCCTTCATCTCTGCAATGCCCCCTTCATCTCCGCAATGTCCCCCTTCCACAATGTCCCCCTTCCACAATGTCCCCCTTCATCTCCGCAATGCCCCCTTCATCTCCGCAATGTCCCCCTTCCACAATGTCCCCCTTCATCTCCGCAATGCCCCCTTCATCTCCGCAATGCCCCCCTTCCACAATGTCCCCCTTCCACAATGTCCCCCTTCATCTCCGCAATGCCCCCCTTCCACAATGTCCCCCTTCCACAATGTCCCCCTTCCACAATGTCCCCCTTCATCTCCAAAATGTCCCCCTTCATCTCCGCAATGCCCCCTTCATCTCCGCAATGCCCCCTACCTCCAGTCCCTGGTGGTCCAGCGGAGCGTCTGTAAGATCTGTGCCTCCTTCGGCACAGATCCCTGCCACCCGAACATGGCGGGCGAGCACATGGCGGTACTCGTACGAGTACCGCCATGTGCCGAGCAGAGCGATGCTCAAGCCGATCCGAGCATCGGCCGAGCATGCTCGCTCAACACTAGTAAATACCCAAGCAGAGAGAAAGGGATCAAACCACAAATAAAGAATACTTCTCCGCAATATGAAATCAATAGAGGCCCAAACAGTTATAGTCCAGTTTGGTCTTGCACTCAGAAATGTGATTATTCATGAAATGTAGTTTCTAAAAGGGAGGATACTTCTCTGATTAAAGAAGTTCATCAACCACCTTCACTCTTCGATTGATTCATAGTATGGCTTTAAGCCTTGCTTCTTCAGATAAAAGACTGTTCAGAATTTAGCACAATTTACCAACAAATGTTCTTCAAATAAAATCTTATCCATCAGGATGGAAATGTCAGTCAGTCTTGGATGTTTTCCCTCAACCGCTGACAAAATCTTGAGATTGGAAAATGTTTTTATACATCTGGAAATCAGAGATACTTGAAGTTATTAGGCAGAGTATCCCAATAAGGAATCAACATCTAAAGCTTGGCTCATAGATACATGTCCATGTTCTGTAGGCAATCATCCCACTGAGCTTTTCTAACTCGGAGATTCATCCATGAAGCATGGATACTGACTACTGTGATCTTCTGTACCCAGTTACTCTTTAAAAAAATCTTTCAACCTTCCTGGAGGCTTAACTAAGGCATTTATTTGGGGAAAAGGTAGAATGCATCATAGTAAAATACATGACTTTGACATGCTTAAAGGAAAACTGCTACAAGCAACAACAATCTATAAATGTTGCAAAGGGACATCCCCTACAAGGGAGCATAAATCCAACAACTGAATAAAAAAGAAACAACAGATCTAATGAAAAAGCATAGGGCACATCAACCAAAACTCACAAAAATTGATAGAGCGATAGCCATTCTAGGATCCACTTACTTTAAGTAAATGTAGGTTGCTACAGTCGTGCTTCTTTGCAAAATGCCTGGGTACAAAATGTTTAAGCTTGCCATTTATAACTGTCTCCTATTTTCCAAAACTCTATTATTAAGAGAAGTGCAGTCCTACCCTCAAAGTAGAATATACAAATAGTACTCACCAATAAATATGCACCAATATACAACATAAGAGATGTGGCAATAAATAAGATAATTAATTTTAAAAATCTCACAATTAACAGAGGATAAACAAGTACTTTCCTTAATGGTAAATCTTTGGAACATCGGAAAGGAGTTAGTTATGGCAAGCTTAACCAGTTAGCGCCCAGGCATTTTGGTAAGGAACTCTGTGACAACCTAGACTCATTTAATGTTATGGGAGTTAAGTGGATCCCAGATAGCCTCCTGGGGGAGTGATTGGGTTAAGAAATTATGCAATAGGCAAACCTGTTTGATCTTTCAGCTAGGTGCCCTGCCCCCATGTTTTGTAAATTGAAGGTTTTAAAATGTTCTAGTTGTTTGTTAATATTTGCCATATTTTTAACCATGGATTTCACTTTCCAATGATATCACGGTCCCCGTGATCCTGTGTGTCACTCTTTGCTGTGCTGCTCCCTGATTGGCTGAGCTGTGTTGGCCCGCCCCTGGTTACCTGTTTTATACTGGCCGCTGGCACCCGTCTGGTGCCCTTTCGTGGTGTTCCTGAGCATTGCTGCTGTTCTCTGCGTTCCTGATTTCCGGTGTACCGACTTGGCTTGCTTGATACTCTCCTGTGTTCCTGCTTGTTGCTGATCCGGCTTGTCTACGAACCCGCTCTGGTATCCGACCCGGCCTGGCTGACGTTCCTGCTTGTTGCTGATCCGGCTTGTCTACGAACCCGCTCTGGTATCCGACCCGGCCTGGCTGACGTTCCTGCTTGTTGCTGATCCGGCTTGTCTACGATTCTCCACAGTTCCCAGTCTGTCTTGTTCCTGCTGCTGTCTACTGGGCGACATTCTTACTCCTGTAGTCGCGCTTGTGCTCGAGACTGACCTTAACCCTTGGGTCGCT
Organism: Rhinophrynus dorsalis; assembly: GCA_037306005.1. NCBI lineage: Eukaryota > Metazoa > Chordata > Amphibia > Anura > Rhinophrynidae > Rhinophrynus > Rhinophrynus dorsalis. Next base: position 471,434,453 of record CM074721.1, read on the forward strand.
GTTTACTGTTAACTCTTCTGAGGTGTACTACTAGCTGAGTCTCCTTAAGCTTGCAGAGCTATACCATCAGGGTGATACCGATTGCTGAGCCGATTCCTTGCTGTGCCTCACCTCCTACCAGGTGCCTTGGTTAACCCTTTCAGTGCTATGCTACTACTGCTGAGCCAGCCGCTTGGGCCTGAGAGACGGCGGCTCATAGTTCATCTATGCAGGGTAGTTGTTCCGGTACCGTACCGGTGGTCTCCTTGCCCACGCACTTGCACTGGTGGAGTCGTTATACGCCTGTGGGGGCTACCTGGCACTAGCTATTGGCTTCCGTTTACGCCCGAGGGGGCTCGATTCTTACACTTGCAGCTTGCAGTCTCCGTTATACGCCCGTGGGGGCTAACGTTCCTTGCTCTTGCAGCTTGTAGTCTCCGGTTTACGCCCGTGGGGGCTAACGACTCACACTTCCCTAGTACTGGTGGCATTTCCTACGCCCGTGGGGGCTATCCATTATTGCTCTAGCGTTCTGGGTCAGTTCTGCCGTGCAAGTCGATTGCTCTCCTGCACACTCTGCATTGATTCCTCATACTTATACAAGCTTCAGCTACACCTTGGGCGTGCCTACACTACAAGAGAGACTGATGAGGAATGTGTTAACTATTGTGTGCTCCTCTCTGGGTTACCAGCCCTAGTATATATATTTTTTTACATATATTCTACTCTGTATCCAGTCTACTGGCCTGTAAGGGTCTAGACACTTATTCCTTGTTTTCAGTGTGTGCCTGTAGAGGGCGATATTATTCATTACTTCTCTCAATAAAACTGTGTTTTATCATACCCTCTGTCTGAAGTGTCTGAAAACCGTAACAGTACAAAAGGGCCATGACCTCATACAGCAAGGGAGATACTGGCACACAGAATATCCATTGGCAAATGGATGTTCACGAGCAGTGCCATGACCAGTTGGCACTGGCCTTGCAGACCTTACTTGAGCGAATGGTACACTTAGACAAACCTAATCAGAATCCGGTGGTCACCCCAGTCTCGACACAGGAGAACCTGCCTGTAGTTCCTACTACGCAGACCAGAGGGTTCACGGTGGCGGCGCCGTTACCGTTAAGATATGATGGCGAACCTAACCAATGTAGAGGCTTTGTCAACCAGTTGGAGATATTCTTTGAGCCCACGCCTCAGGCATTTCCTAACAACCGAAGTAAGGTGGTATTCATGATTTCCCTATTAACTGGCAAGGTATTATCTTGGGCGAATCCTTTGTGGGAGAATGCCAAACCCTGTACCCTGAACTTTAAAGAGTTCATAAGACAGTTCCGCAGAGTGTTCGAGGTACCTGGCAGAACCGCTTCTGCTGCCAAGAGGTTGCTGGAGATGCAACAGGGCGACCGTACCCTGGGCGATTACACTATTGAATTTCAAACCTTGGCAGCAGAGGTGGGCTAGTCGCAGCGTTTGCCAAGGGCCTATCTGACTCCATCAAGGATGAGATTGCTGCCAGAGACGTGCCTAATGATTTGGATGAGTACATCGATTATGTTATGCTCATTGACTCCCGCATTTGCGAGAGACGGATGGCTAAGAGGGCGAAATCGAGGAGCTGTGGGCACGGCAGTCTTTTGAACCCACCCTCGCCACCCTGTCCTCCTGAACGTACAGCTGATACTGGGGAACCAATGCAGCTCGGATTCACCAGACTGACAAAGGAGGAGAGGGCGCACCGTAAAAGAATGGGCCTATGCCTATACGGTGGTAAAGCTGGGCACCAATTACGCAATTGTCCGGTTCGGCCGGGAAACGAACGCACCTAGGGTACCTTGGGGGACAGGCCCTAGGTGGCATACAGCAGTCCCCGGATACTAGTACACTGAGACCCACCATCCATTTGGTTGTTACATGGGCAGACTCCTCTGTATCAGTTTTGGCTCTGGTAGACTCTGGTACAGCTGGCTATTTCATGGATCACTCCTTTGCTGAGTTGCATAAGATTCCGGTAGTCAAAAGGGAATCCCCTCTAGCTATTGTGGCCATCGATGGCAGGCCGCTAGAACCGGCATTTATCACTATGGAAACAATCCCTATTGCCATGGCGATTGGGGCCCTCCACAAGGAAGAGGTGCGTTTTCAAATAATTAATTCTCCTCACCATGCAGTCATCCTGGGGTTTCCATGGCTATCATTACACAACCCCCAGTTTGACTGGCAAAAATGTGAAATACTGTCCTGGTTAGAATATTGTGCGGATAATTGCCTCTCACACCCTGTCAGGTTATTGTGTACCTCTCCCACCGTGCCAGCTGAATACCAAGAATTCAGTGATGTATTCAGTAAGGGGGAGGCTGGCGCTCTGCCTCAGCACAGACCTTATGATTGTGCCATTGATCTACCCCCGGGCGCGGTGCCTCCTAGGGGTCGCACTTATCCGTTGTCTGTGGAGGAGAATAGGGCAATGGAGGAATATATTGAGGATGCCCTCAAGAGGGGAATTATCCGCAAGTCCACTTCACCGGCGGGTGCCGGGTTCTTTTTCGTAAAGAAGAAAAATGGCGAACTCAGACCTTGTATCGATTACAGGGGTCTAAATAAATTAATGTCTAGAAGTGCCTACCCCATTCCACTCATTACCGAGTTATTCGACAGGTTAAAGGGCTCTTCCATCTTTACTAAACTCGATCTCCGGGCTGCATATAACCTGATCAGAATTAAAGCTGGAGATGAGTGGAAAACGGCATTTAATACCAGATCAGGGCACTATGAATATCTGGTAATGCCATTCGGCCTATGTAATGCTCCTGCGGTATTTCAAGAGTTTATCAATGACATCCTTCAGGACATGCTCCAGTCCTGTGTTGTGGTATATCTTGATGACATATTGATTCACTCTAATAACCTTACCCAACACATCAAGGATGTTTCTGAGGTCTTGACTAGACTACGTAAAAATAAATTGTTTAGTAAAATTGAGAAGTGCGAATTTCACAGATCCCAAGTACCCTTCCTGGGATTTGTGATTTCTGTAGATGGCATTGCTATGGACCAGGAGAAGTTGGCAGCAGTCCTACAGTGGCCTCGTCCCAAGGGGTTAAAGGCTATTCAGCACTTTCTGGGCTTTGCCAACTACTATAGGAAATTTATTCAGAACTTCTCCACTATTGTGAAACCCTTGTCTGACTTAACTCATAAGGGTGCCACTCCTTCTCAATGGTCTGAGGCAGCTGAGAACGCATTTGAGGCACTGAAATCTGCATTTGCTTCTGCTCCAGTGCTGTCCCACCCTATCCCAGCCCTGCCATTTACCCTAGAAGTTGATGCCTCTGAGGTTGGGGTTGGGGCAGTACTCTCCCAATGCCCGGTGGGAGGTGGTACATTGAGACCCTGTGGGTTCTTCTAAAAGAAACTGTCCAGCGCCCAAAGCCATTATGAGATTGGTGACAGGGAACTCTTGGCTATCATTCTGGCACTGAAGGAGTGGCGCCACCTATTGGAAGGCGCTAAGACACCAGTACTAATTCTGACTGACCACAAGAATTTGACATATCTTTCAGAGGCCAAGAGACTCTCCTCACGTCAGGCCAGATGGGCGCTCTTTTTGTCCTGGTTCAATTTTGTGGTTTCCTATCTGCCGGGTTCCAAGAATGTCAGGGCAGACGCCTTGTCCAGACATTTTGTGTCAGACATTGAGAAGGAGGAAGAGCCAGTACCTATCATTCAGCCAGATCATATTCTGGCCACTATTCGCACTAGTATCACTTCGCCACTGGGGGAAGAAATTTTGGCCTCTCAGGCTAGGGCTCCTCCGGAAAACCCCAGTAGGCAAGTGTTTTGTCGATGAGCCATTCCGTACCCGTCTATTAGAAACCTACCACTCATCTAAGGCGGCTGGGCACATCGGAAGGGATCAGCTATATTGGTCCCTGTCCCAGTTATTTTGGTGGCCGTCCCTTAGGGCTGATTGCTCCGTGTTTACTGCAGCCTGTGCTACCTGTGCCCGTGCCAAGACACCCAGGCATCTCCCTGTAGGTTTGCTCCAGCCTGTCCCTAATGGCGACCGTCCATGGTCCCATATTTCCATCGACTTTCTGGGAGAATTGCCAGCATCTAGGGGGTACACATTTATCCTTATGGTGGTTGATAGGTTCTCTAAGATGGCTCATTTTGTGCCTCTCCCTGGTCTTCCATCGGCTCAGGAGCTGGCTATGATATTTGCCAAGGAGGTGTTTCGGCTGCACGGGGTGCCTAGAGTGGTGGTGTCTGACCGAGGGAGCCAGTTCGTGTCCAGATTCTGGAGGGCATTTTGTGGGCAGATGGGCAGCCAGTTGTTATTTTCTTCCACCTATCATCCCCAGACCAATGGAGCCGCTGAGAGTGCCAGTCAAGGACTGGAACAGTTCTTGCGCTGTTTTGTAACCGATCATCATGACAATTGGGCCGACCTGTTGCCTTGGGCGGAGTTTGCCAGGAATTGTGCAGTTAATTCATTGTCCGGGAGTTCCCCATTTCTCATTAATTATGGGTTCCAGCCCTGCCTACTCCCGGACTCGTTCCAGGCACAACAGATTCCAGCTCTGGATGAACATATCGAGCAGCTTCACTCCACTTGGGCACAGGTGCAGAGGACCCTCAGCCAGTCATTTCAGCGCTACCAGAAGCATGCCAATCGTAGACGGCTACCAGCTGTATCCTTTCAGGTGGGGGACAGAGTATGGCTTTCCTCCAGAAATCTCAAGTTGCAGGTGCCTTCCAATAAACTGGCACCTCGGTTCATTGGCCCATTCAAAGTTATCCGTAAAGTGAACCCTGCCTCATATGCATTGGAACTTCCAGCTTCTATGCACATACATAATGTGTTCCATGTATCTCTGTTAAAACCATTGGTGTGCAACCGCTACACTACCACTCCAGTAATTCCTGGGCCGGTGGATGTTCAGGGCCAGGAGGAATATGAGGTACAGAGTATCAATGATTCTAGGAGATTTAGGGGAAAGTTGCAATACTTGGTCCACTGGAAGGGATATGGTCCTGAGGAACGTTCCTGGGTAAATCAAAGGGACCTCCACGCGCCCAGGCTCTTGCGCAGCTTTCACTCTAAATACCCTCAGAAACCAAGACCTCCGGCAGGGAGAGGGGGTCTTTGAGAGGGGGGTACTATCACGGTCCTGATTGGCTGAGCTGTGTTGGCCCGCCCCTGGTTACCCGTTTTATACTGGCCGCTGGCACCCGTCTGGTGCCCTTTCATGGTGTTCCTGAGCCTTGCTGCTGTTCTCTGCGTTCCTGATTTCCGGTGTACCGACTTGGCTTGCTTGATACTCTCCTGTGTTCCTGCTTGTTGCTGATCCGGCTTGTCTACAAACCCGCTCTGGTATCCGACCCGGCCTGGCTGACGTTCCTGCTTGTTGCTGATCCGGCTTGTCTACAAACCCGCTCTGGTATCCGACCCGGCCTGGCTGACGTTCCTGCTTGTTGCTGGTCCGGCTTGTCTACGAACCCGCTCTGGTATCCGACCCGGCCTGGCTGACGTTCCTGCTTGTTGCTGATCCGGCTTGTCTACGATTCTCCACAGTTCCCGGTTCCATTCTGTCTCGTTCCTGCTGCTGTCTACTGGGCGACATTCTTACTCCTGTAGTCGCGCTTGTGCTCAAGACTGACCTTAACCCTCGGGTCGCTGTTTACTGTTAACGCTTCTGAGGTGTACTACTAGCTGAGTCTCCTTAAGCTTGCAGAGCTATACCATCAGGGCGATACCGATTGCTGAGCCGATTCCTTGCTGTGCCTCACCTCCTACCAGGTGCCTTGGTTAACGACTCACACTTCCCTAGTACTGGTGGCATTTCCTACGCCCGTGGGGGCTATCCATTATTGCTCTAGCGTTCTGGGTCAGTTCTGCCGTGCAAGTCGATTGCTCTCCTGCAGACTCTGCATTGATTCCTCATACTTATACAAGCTTCAGCTACACCTTGGGCGTGCCTACACCACAACAGAGACTGATGAGGAATGTGTTAACTATTGTGTGCTCCTCTCTGGGTTACCAGCCCTAGTATATATTTTTTTACATATATTCTACTCTGTCTGTATCCAGTCTACTGGCCTGTAAGGGTCTAGACACTTATTCCTTGTTTTCAGTGTGTGCCTGTAGAGGGCGATATTATTCATTACTTCTCTCAATAAAACTGTGTTTTATCATACCCTCTGTCTGAAGTGTCTGAAAACCGTAACAAATGACTGTAGTGTCATGTAAGGGTCAAATAGTTTTATAGAGTTTACTTAGGTTTACATAACTATATTAGGAGGTGATTACTCTTTTAAAAACCCTTAAGACTAAGATACAATCTCAAAGCGTGTTGGGTTGAGCTGCATACCAGTTGGATTCATGTCCTACTGTATGTCCACCGAGATCTGACATGGAAGCTATATGTTCATCCTTGCTTTGCCAAGCTGTACTCAGAGGTCTTTGTGATGTGCTTCTTTTTGTTAGTGCATTTATATGAATGTGGTGTGCAATAAAATATTTTAAGTAATGCACTATGGACACTTGTGTTTTTTCCACCCTGCTTTTTATTTTCCAGTTTCCTTTTGTCATCAGGACAACAGGTCATCATAGTAACATAGTAACATAGTAACATAGTAGATAAGGCTGAAAAAAGACATGCGTCCATCAAGTCCAGCCCATGCCAATAACACCCCTGTTGATCCAGAGGAAGGCAACAAAAAAGCCCTCTGGCTTAAGTTCAAACATAGATGTTATATATGAAACCTGTTTTCACGGTTGTATTTGGCTGTGATGTGCATGAATTTCTTCTATGGTAAGTGAACTTCTCATTGTGGTATAAAGTAAGTATACATTTACACGATAATGCACATTTGTGTGCTTCCCCTCCCCCCACACACACATATACACAACTTTTTTTGTTGTTTGCTGAAGTATTTGGAGTGTAAGGGATTGCTCCAGAAGATTGCTGCCTTGCCTGAAAGTCTGAATTGAGGCTTATTTTGACCAAACATACACAACCTGGGAACTTTGATTCATTTGATTGATAAGTGCCCCAAAACAAGTTAGTTTTTTGTGAAGTGGAGGACTGCCAGTCATTGAGAAAGACTGAAACATATGATTTATATATTCTAATCATCTTAACTAAACTTTGGATTTGGGTGGCTGTACCACTATTATTGTTTTTTAACTTATATTTTATTTGGAAGACTGGGTGTCACTGAACACCATTTGTTTGGATTTATATCTATATATGTATTATCTTGTGAGTAAACTCATCATAGATAGAGTTGTTCTAATACCTGTTTGTTATTACAGATTCCAGTATATACTGAGATTTCTGATGTAATGAGCTTAGATCCGAAAAGGAACTGGTTTACACCGAACATAGACTCTTGCCTAATGGTAGATGTAATCCAAGCTACTTAATTGTTGTTTGATGCAGCAAGACCCCTCTTAGATCCCTCCAGAGTGACAGAGCATTTGTTTTTTGAATTATTTTGTTTGATATACATAATACAGAAGAACCCATAATATGTCTAAAGGCATTTTGGTTATAAGATTAAGCAGAGGACCTCTAAGGTAGCATTTTCTGAAATATTACCTGTGCCACGTTCTACACCAGGAAGGCAACAGGAGATTAGGGAGTTAAATGAGTGGCTAAAGACTTGGTGAAAGCAGGAGGGGTTTGGGTTCCTAGAGCACTCTTTGGTCTTTTCCATTTGAGCAATCTGTATAGTCGAGGTGGATTCCACCTTAGCGGAAAGGGGGCCACAGTGCTACAAGTTAGGATGATTAGTAGGTTGGAGGAGACTTTAAAATAGAAAGGCAGGGGGAGGGTGATGCAACACATGACAGGGAAGGTAGTATAATGGAGGAAATGGGATTAGAGAAGGGGCATGGGAGTGGAGAGGTGGAGTGGACTAGTACATCTAATAGAGAGGTGACAATGTTACAGCCTGATAAAAGGTAAATACATTTTACAGAGAATGTCATTTTTCAAAATGGCAAAAAGATCAAATGTATGCATGTAAATGCTCATATTCTAGCTGGTGAGATGGGGAACTAGAAATGATTACAAAGTATGAGCAGTGTGATATAAGTGGTGTGTCAGAAACCTGGATAGATGATACATATGACTTGGTAATCAATCTTTTTTAGGAGGGATAGGATTAATAAAGGGTGTGGGGGTATTCCTGTATGTAAAGCATGCCTTACAACTTAGTCTAAAGGAATATATAAATGAATGGTCCAGTGAAAATGTAGAGGCCCTGTGGGTTGAAATGCACTTAATAAAAAGAAGTTAATGGGGAATTGCTAGAAGCCACCAAATATTGGATAGTTTGAGGAAGCCCAACTGCAAATGGAAAAGGCTTCTAGGTCAGGAAATGTAATCATAATGGGAGATTTCAAATATCCTAACATTTACTGGAATAATATGACTTCTAGCACAACAAAGGGAAATTATTTTTTAATTATGATTATGACAGTTTTATGTCCAAACTAATAGAGGAGCCAACCAGAAAGAGACCTTTCTTGACCTAGTGCTCTCAAACAATTCTGACAGGATAAACAGTATACAGGTAAAGTAACATTTACGCAGTGGTGACCACAATATTGTATCCTTTGACATTTGTTATGAGAAACCCAATAGCAAGGGTTTAACCAAAACATTAAATTTTAAAAAGGCTAATTTTACAAAACTAAAATCAGTATTAAAGGATATTCAGTGGGATGTAATTTTCAAATATAAAAATACACAAGAATCATGAAATTTGTTTAAAATGTTCTTAGAAAAATATACGCATCAATATATATAAATGGGGAATAAGCACAAGAGGAGCAAATTAAGACCAATGTGGCTTAATAATGAAGTTTGCAGGGAAATGATAAAAAAGAAGCAGGCTTTTAAAATGTTTAAGTCAAACAGGTCAGATGCATCATTTAAAAATAATATACAGAATCTGTTAACAAGCAAGTAAGCTAGCTAAAATTGAAACAAGAGAAGTTTTGTACAAAAGAGCAAGACAAATTCTAAACAATTCTACAAGTATATGAATAACAAAAAGATTAAGGTTGATATTGGTCCTCTTAATGCTGAGACAGGTGAGGGTAAGGCTATGTCTGACACCTTAAACACATTTTTTGCTTCTGTATATACAAAGCAAGCAACACTATGGGGAAATAGACAAAACCACATAATTTCAGCCATCATGTACATGATTTACTGAGGACAAAGTCCAAAAGAGACTGGAAAAAAATGTTATGGCAAATAAAACACCTGGACCTGATGGTATACACCCAAGGCTACTTAAGGAACTTAGTACAGTAATAGCAAGACCATTATACTTAATATTTATTGATTCACTTTCATCAGGCATAGTGCCCTGTGATTGGAGGAAAGATAATGTAGTACTATTGTTCAAAACGGGGAAATTATAGACATGTGAGCTTGATTTCCATGGTGGGTAAGATAGAAGAGTTACTAACTGACAGTATTCAGAATTATGTGAAGACAAGGAATATTATTAGTAAGAGTCAGCATGGTTTTATGAAAAATAGATCATGTCAGATTAATTTACTTGCATTTTATGAAAGGGTAAGTAGTAATGGACAAGGGAATTGCTGTTGATGTACAGTAGTATACTTGGATTTTTGATACAGTGCCTCACAACATGTTACTGCATAAATTAAAAGGCTTCGGTTTGGGAGGTGATATCTGTACATGGATTGAGAACTGGTTAGAATATAGATGGCAGAGAGTTGTTGTAAATGGAACCTTTTCAAGTTGGTCTAAAGTTGTAAGTGGGGTGCCACAGGGTTCAGTCCTGGGCCCAATGATTTTTAAGTTGTTTATTAAAGATCTAGAAGTGGGAATTGAAAGCAGTGTCTCAATCTTTGCTGGTGACACTAAGCTGTGTAAGGAAATGCATAAAGGGCTGGATGTCTTTTCTCTGCAGAAAGATTTAAATAAACTGAGTGAATGGGCATATGACATTTACTGTAGAAAAGTGTAAGGTTATGCATTTGGACTGTAGAAACAAACAGGCTACATATACACTAAATGGGAAAAAACTTAGGGAAACCATATTTGAGAATGATTTAAGATAAATGATAGAAGATAGACTTCACAGCAGTGTGCAGAGTCAGTCAGCTGCTGCAAAACAAATAGGGTACTATCCTACCTAAAAAGAGGTATAGGCGCATAGGATGCTAATATAATTCTCTCTGTATATAAATCCGTGGTAAGGCCTCTTCTAGAAAATGGAGTACAGTTTTGGGGAACAGTTCTTCAAAAATACCTTATTGAGCTGGAAAAAGTGCAGAGACGTGCAACAAAATTGATAAAGGGATTGGAGGATCTGAGTTATAAAGGGGGACTAGTCAAACTGGGTTTGTTTACATTAGAGAATAGATGTCTAAGGTGGATGTGATTACCATTTACAAATATATTGAAGGTCATAACAAAGAACTCTTCAATTAATTATTTACTCAAAGAGCTGAGCTAAGAATGAGAGGTCCTCCATTAAGAAAAACGGAGAGGTGCTTTCGAATAAAACAATTGCAAGGCTTTTTGCAATAAGGGCGGTGAAGCTATGGAAATCTTTGCCTCGGGATGCTGTGCTTGCAGGTACTGTAACTTCTTTCAAAAATGTAATGGATACCTACAGTATCTAGCACAGAAGAATAATGAGATGTATGACAGCTGGCTTCAATGCAGATAGGTTGTTGATCCAGGAAACTATCTGACTGTCATTTGAAGTAGGGAAGGAATTTTTTAAACCACTTTGTGCTTTGGAAATGGCTTCAATGTTTTTTTTTTTTTCTTTCTCTGGATCAAAAGGGGTTATTTGGCATAGCCTGGACTTGAAGGACACATGTATTTTTTTAGCCTCTTTAATTATGTTACTATGTTTCCATACCTCCCAACATTTCAAATTGCCAAACAGGGACACTTGTGTTTTAGGGGGTGTGGCTGGGGGTGTGGCTGTAGGGTGGGGCATTACCAGGGATTTTTAGGCTATTTCATGACCTATTCATACCTCTTTGTGTAACCTAATAAATGACTTATAACAAGACCAAAGTATTTTATTTACACAGACTAATTTATAAACACATATACTGACATTTAAACAAGCAATAATGCAAGTTATATTGCTGTAGAACAATATGATACACTTATCTGCATAACACTCAGTCTGATCTCCTAAAAGAGGGACATCAGAGTGAGAAAGAGGGACAGAGGGATTTGGGTCTAAAAGAGGGACACTTGGGAGGTATGTGTTTCATAGCTTGCTTTCCTTGCTTCTTGCCGGTTTTCAACAAAGAGATGGGATTAAGATGTTCAGATTCGCATGAAATTCAGTCACTAGTTTTGGTAAAAACTACCTTACTCAAGGTACTTCTTTGTCTGGGTGAAAAATCAGAAACAGACTCAAAAGATAATGTGTGAAACTGCCACAATCTACGTGCCAATGCTATCATCACTAGAAGAACTGTTTTCAGTCACCCATGAATGTTAACAATAAAAGACTACAAGAGTTCAAACAATGCCTCTTGCAATGGTCTCAATAATAAATTCTGAAGTCTTGGTTCTCTGAATATTGGAGCAATGTGTGCAACTCTGCTCAAAAGTCTGCACATGTGGAATGTTTGCAATTCTTCAGTGGCATAATACAGATAATTCTAATATCTGTATCTTTACGAACCAGCATCAAACCTTTCTGCAGGCCATCTTGTGAAATTCCACAGATTTTGTACTTTCCAGGGGGTTTTTTTATTCACAATCTTGAACAAAAAATAGAACATACTCTTTCAAAAATTCTTGTTCATGTGTGTTCTCGTGCTGAACCCTTTACTTTTCATGATGTTCGCCACTAGCCCTTTAAGTGTCAGTGCGGTACGCAATGCATTGCAAAGCAATGCATTGCATACCCCTCTGGCACTCAAAGGGCTAGTACCACGCTATAAATGCTAGTTTGTCTGTGTTAGGATGGTGTATCAGACCTTTGGAAAGCAGGTCTGGAATGCACAGACAATGCAAAGGCTTGTCTTCACCAGAATGAGTAGTTCCTTGTACTGTGCTCTTTTTGTTATGGTACAACTTTTATTAAATGTGCTTTGTCAATTTTTATTTTCTGAAGCACCCTGGATATCAGAGAATTAGGCAAGAAAATGTATGCCATGTTGCATTTCTATGGTATCACCCTCATGTCTACTGCAAAAGCTAGGGAATCTCTTATTAATGTACACAACTTTGATAACTTTCTGTTGCTTCTTGTTACATCAGATCGACTTCTGAAAGTCCTCATCTGTTAACTAATATGTTGAACACTGTTTGGTTGAATTTTCATTCTTTTGGATCCACCTTTTGTCAACTTAGAATGCCTGCTCCTGTGTTGCTTACACCCAGAATGTATAACATGGAAATCACTGGTACTTGGTACTTGTTTCCCCACCCCTTCCAATATCTGTAGTTACTAGTGTTGAGCGAGCACCCCGATGCTCGGGTGCTCGGGTGCTCTGACCGAGCACCGCCGGAGGCTCGAGTGCTCGGCCGAGCACCCGAGCCCCATTGACTTCAATGAGGCGACACGAGCATTACACCAGGCACCCCCTGCTCTGATGAGGGGAGGGTGCCTGGTCAATGCCCCCTTCATCTCCACAATGTCCCCCTTCATCTCCACAATGTCCCCCTTCATCTCCACACTGTCCCCCTTCATCTCCACACTGTCCCCCTTCATCTCCGCAATGCCCCCTTCATCTCCGCAATGCCCCCGTACCTCCAGTCCCTGGTGGTCCAGCGGAGCGTCTTCAGATCTGTGCCTCCTTCGGCACAGATCCCCGCCACCCGAACATGGCGGGCGAGCACATGGCGGTACTCGACGAGTACCGCCATGTGCCGAGCAGATCCGAGCATCGGCCGAGCATGCTCGCTCAACACTAGTAGTTACCAAGCTGCTCCTGGTGCCTCCCTGATAATGTATTATGTCTCTGTTGTTACATTGTCTGATTGTATGTGAAGTGGCTTGTGTCTCAGTAATTTGGTCATTGATACTTTTAACTCAGGCCACCACTGATATGTCTTCTTATTCAGGCGGCATTTCCAGGACTGGGAGTAACATGTTGCATTTCACATCCTCTGCCAGCCTAGAGCAATTATCACTGTATAAATGGATCCAAATCCATTGCTTTTAGATAGTAAAATGATCTCAGTACATAGCCTGTCCTAGAAATACAATTCTTCTTCTATTAAATTGAATTAATTAATAAAAAAATACAATTTAACAAAAATAAAAAAAAGAACTGCCCTATTTTTTGCCCTGAGAAGGACACTTTTAAAACTGAAAAGGGGTGGAGCTGTCAGTTATGTGGAGTTGAGAGAGATTATGCCTCCTCCAGATGTTCTTTCTTAAAGTGCCCTACCTCCTAAAGGGAGTGACGTTCATCCATATTCCCTGCTTCGCTCATAGAACAAAGAAATAATATTGAAGCTTACTTAATCTACTCTACTCTAACTTCTGACTAGAACAACATTATAATATGAGAGCCATCGTTTTACAGTTCAGCTCCAAAGTTCATGTTTCACCTCCTGCAACCAACGAAACTGCCAGTGGCAAATTCAATCTTATTGATCAGGCATGTGGGAGTAAGTTTACAGCAGGCAATAGAAATCATATTCTGCCTATCTAGAGCTCACAGCAACAGTTCTGGGGGGAGGCAGTACATTGAGGTGGTAAGTTTCTAATTCTGTTGCTGCCAGAGGTTGCAATAACAGTAATTAACTAGTAACCTAGTTGATGTCGCGGAAAAGAAATGTGTCCATTAAGTCCAGCCCCATACCAAATCACCCCCGCTGAAGGCAAAAAAAAAAACAAAAAAAACACATTAAAGCCATTTCCAATTAAGACCCAAGTATCACGGTGCCTGTGCTCCCCTTGAGACATTCTGTCAGTATACACTGTGCTTTACTCCTATTGGCTGACGTTCCTGCTCTGTGTACCGACCCGGCTTGGCTGACATTCCTGCTCCATGTACTGACCCGGCTTGGCTGACATTCTTGCTCTGTGTACCGACCCGGCTTGGCTGATGTTCCTGCTCCGTGATTCGACGTGGCTTGGTTGATGTTCCTGCTCTGGCTGCCTCTGTGTCGCCTTGGCGACATTCCTATCGGTTAGGCATTTGTGACTCTCCCGGTTGTTTGCGACCTCAGGGCGAGTTGCTCGGTTGCCCAGTCCATTCCTGTAACGGCAGTGCTCTGTTGGGTGTCTCCGTTACTTCTCCTGCAGAGTGCAAGTGGCCTAGCCTCCGTTACTGCTACGGCAGTGTGCAAGTGGCCTTGTCTCCGTTACTGCTCCTGCAGAGTGCAAGTGGCCTAGTCTCCGTTACTGCTCCTGCAGAGTGCAAGTGGCATAGTCTCTGTTACTGCTATGGCAGTGCGCATTTGGCCTTGTCTCCGTTACTGCTCCTGCAGAGTGCAAGTGGCCTAGTCTCCGGTACTGCTACGGCACAGTGCAAGTGGCCTAGTCTCCGGTACTGCTACGGCAGAGTGCAAGTGGCCTAGTCTCCTTACTGCTACTGCAGTGTGCAAGTGGCCCTGTCTCCGTTACTGCTCCTGCAGAGTGCAAGTGGCCTAGTCTCCGTTACTGCTATGGCAGAGTGCAAGTGGCCTAATCTCTGTTACTGCTACGGCAGTGTGCAAGTGGCCTTGTCTCCGTTACTGCTACGGCAGTGTGCAAGTGGCCTATCTCTGTTTACTGCTACGGCAAAACACTAGTTGCCTGGTCTCCGTTACTGCTACGGCAGTGTTATATGTTGCACAGTTTCTGACACTACTCTGGCAGTTCACGTTTGTCTGCTAACCTATTACTGGGCGTTACTTATCCTTAAGCTCTCTATCTTGAGTGAGCTCCATCACAGACCTCTCTTCACATGGGACTGTTTACACTCGCTGAAGACCATTAACCCATGCAGTACCGATACCCTGGAAATCCTTTGTATTCTGCCTGACCTCTGTCAGAATATTCTGTTATGGACTCTATGGTTATACTGGACCTGTGTAGGCATATGTATATGTAACCTGTCTTGTGTCTGTATTCTGTTTAAATACTACAGGACCTGTGAGGGTTATTGTATTACTGTGTTTTCAATAAAACTGTGTTTTAGCCTAAATCACTGTGTCTGTGTGTCAAACAAACCGTTACGCCAAGTGGGTAAAACAATTCCTTCCTCACTCCAAATGGCATTCAGATAGTTCCCTGGATCAACACCTTATCTGCTTTGAAGCCAACTGTCATAATTCTCAATATTGTTCTGTGATAGATAGGTATCCATTACTTTTTTGAAAGCAGTTACAGTATCTGCAAGCACATCATTCCATGGTAAAGAATTCCATAACTTTAATGCCCTTACTGTAAAAAAATACCTGCCTTTGTTTTAGTTGAATGCATCTTTCCTTTAGTCTTTATGGATAACCTCTTGTTCTTTGCTCATCTCTTTGAGTAAATGGTTAATTGGAGAGTTCTTTGTACTGACCTCAGATATATTTGTAAATGGTAATCATATCACCCCTTAGACATCTCGTCTAAGAACTAGTGCCCAAAACTGCACTCCATATTCTAAATGAGTTCTTACCAAGGATCTATATAGAGATAGAATTATCCCATCCCATGTAAAAGAGTACTAAAGGACACACGTGCATTTTTAATGTTTGTTGACCTTTACATTTTCATGGGTACTGCAGAAAAGGCAGGTGGTGCCAGTTAAGTGTCCTAGTTCCCTTTATGTCTGGTAACATATGACACCAGAAGAATAATACACCCTTACATGCCACCAGCCAAACAATGCACCTTTACAGAATGAATTGACCTGCTATCTTTCCATTCACACCGGGCACTACATTGTAAAAAGAATAGTGTGTTCAGTCCATCCTAGCAGAGGATGATATGATTTGTAGTTGGAGAGTCACAGATTGATAATCCCTTCAGCTGGTTCAAGTATTGTTAACTTAATTGTGATAAAAGACAAATGATCAGGCAGGGTGTGGGCTGTTATGGGGTGGGCAAAGTAATGCTTATAGTCTGTCCCTTTCTCTGTTTGCATAACATGACTACCACATGCACACCATGCCCTCCACATACCCCTTTGGCTGTATGTTATAGAGAAGGTGGATATTGGTGTGAGGGCCTGTTTTTGTTGAGCTTAATTGCACAATATTTATCCAGCATTTGCGCACAGAACTCTAACTGGAAACATGTGAGACATCTGGATTGCAGTTGGGGCTGTTACTACTTATAAGAAATACAGTATGGGAACACAGAGAAGTCTCACTGAGGCTGATACACTAAGAAGAATTGGAGCAAACCAACTGCTTTGCAATGATTGGAGACTTCTCTAACATTCAAGAGATTAAAAACGCCATTTAAATCAAAGGGATTTTTTTTTATTTTCCCCTGTGTTGCTGTTGTTTTGCAGTTATTTGAGCTGTGTTTTATACATCCTGTAATGGTATATATTATATTTCTACAAGTCCACAAGTTCCACTGTACAAAACAAGTGGTAGACGTATGTCATAGCTTCCCAGCAGAGACTGTAGAAGAGTTTTGCACTCTGAATTGAATCGAAACACAAGATAAGGTGCACCACCCCGAATAAATGTGATTCGGGTGTAAATTCTAATAAAGGGAACGTGCTATTTTGGAAATACAGCACCAGACCTACCCCAATATGACAGAGGGAGAACATCCAAGAAGGACTGACGGTGATCATTCACTTAAAACTTAACATTTATTAAAGTGTAAAAATAGAACAAAAAAGCTCCACAAATTAATGAAAAACATTTAAAACTCACATTTGAGGGAGCGGATTGGTGTACACTAATTCCCCTTTATTCCCTAATCTGGGTCCAGTATAGGGAATTACACTAAGGCCACTAATAGTAAGACATATATAGTGGATATCTATACTAGTCTAATTACTAGACTCATTTACAGATTACTAGCCCTAAGACTTAACAAATCCTGCTCTATCAAAATAGAAAAGAGATTATGTTAGACACGTGTATGGCTCCTAACGAGCTCCGTATATTATATTATGGTCCTAACACCGCTCTGTACTGAGATCAAAATAATGTATAATAGCGGCACATCACGTGTTGCTAAAGAACTTTAATTTGCCTTCAGACTGGATACAGGAAAAGCTAACTCTGTGAGTGCCGATCTTATACATGGCTACCCCAAAACAGAAGCCCTTCATATTATCTCTCTATATATAATTTGCTAGGATGCGTCGCTCCCTGTGTGAGTAACACGCACGGACACAGAGAGCAATGCCTCCTAGCAAATTATACATGGCTCCCTGGAGGACGGAAGGGAAAAGCAGTGGTAGAGCGGTATGCTCCGGGCATCACCGCAATAGCGCCGCTGTCCCCCCATGTCGAATGACAGGTTTCAACCTAGTACGATTATGTTTACTGAGTGCGATCATCTAGATCTAATAACTCAGTAGCACATCGTGTGTTGATTAAGGACTCATAGAGACAATCACTCTTACACAATACACTAATTACTAAGTGCAGTGCTGAGCAAGCACCTCCTAATAACTCAGTACCGCAAATACCAAGTAACACATCGTGTGCTACATATGACTCATAAATAATCACTGTTTAGTTACACGGAGCATCCTGATAATAGTAAGGGTCCCTTATGTATTGCTTTCTAATTACTAAGTGCAGTGGTGAGCAAGTAACTCCTAATAACTCAGTACCGCAAATACCAAGTAACACATTGTGTGCTACATAGGACTCATAAATAATCACTGTTTAGTTACACGGAGCATCCTGATAATAGTAAGGGTCCCTTATGTATTGCTTTCTAATTACTAAGTGCAGTGGTGAGCAAGCAACTCCTAATAACTCAGTACTGCAAATACCAAGTAACACATCGTGTGCTACATAGGACTCATAAATAATCACTGTTTAGTTACACTAAGCATCCTGATAATAGTAAGGGTCCCTTATGTATTGCATTCTAAGTACTATGTGCAGTGGAGAACAAGCACCTCCTAATCACTCAGTACCTCAAATACCAAGTAACACGTCATGTGATACATAGGACTCATAAATAATCACTGTTTAGTTAAACGGAGCATCCTGATAATAGTAAGGGTCCCTTATGTATTGCGTTCTAATTACAGAGTGTGATGGTGAGCAAGCACCCCCTAATCACTCAGTACTGCATATACTAGGTAACACATCGAGTGCTATGCAGGACTCATATATACATTATTATTATCTCAACAAAAACCACATTAGGAATTATTGAAAGGATCACTTGAACACCCCACAGGCATATCCTGACCACGTTTCACTGCCACTTTTTCAAAGGTTCATTTTGGCTTTTTATCCTTTTCACATCATGAGAATCAACCTTTGCCCCAGAGACACGGTAATCAGCCGCAACAATCGGAGTCTCCGGGGCAAATCCGGAGAGTTCCCAGCTATGTATTTGATCCATGGGGAATATGTACTAAGGTGAGATAAATGTGAGCTAAGCTCTCCCCATTTCAGTGCCAGGGGTTATCCAATGCATTGCAAAACAATGAGCTGAATACCCCACTGACCCTCAAAGGGCTACAGTAAGATGCCCTTTTCAGTGTTACTCCACGGAAGCTCTTTTTCAATCTGGAGAGATCTTAGTGCAAGGGCTTCCACGTTTTTTCAATCATGGGCCTGTGAGGGCTGCATTATTTAGAATGATGGTGGAATATAGCCTGTCAACTATCCAAAAGCATGGTTTTATTTATCTATTTACTAATTGCTCCTGCACGGCTTTGCCTGTGTGATGAACCCATGAATTCCAAAGACTTATTCAATGTAGTGAGTTGCAATGTGTTGGACCCCTGTATGGCACTCAAAGTTTTCTGTTTGTTTTTTTTAAGTTCAGACCTAGTGGTGGAACCCCTCCTGATGTCCCCCAGCTACTGATCTCCCAGCTGATTTGCCTGGGGGATCAATAGAGGTGAAGCAGGGAAGTAATAGAGATCTCTTGCTTCCATTCTACCGAGAGAACCAGGAAGGAGTGGGTGGAATTAGGAAACCCTTTCAAGTCAAGGATGGAGGTCTGATTGCATTTTTTTTTGGTGGAAGGGAGGGGGAGGCAAAACGGAGAATGGGAAAGATGGGAAGATAAAGCGGTGCATGTAAGGGAGGTTGAGAAGTAACGAATGGAAAGGGGGGGGGTGAAGCTGTTAATGGAAGAGAGAGGGAGGTAAAGTCGTGAATGGGAGTTTGGGCGATCAAGCGGTGAATTGAAGGGAGATGGTGGCCAAGTGGCAAATGGAATGGAAAGGGAGATTAAGTTGATGTATATAAGGTTGGTAGAGGAGGCAGAAGGCACTGTGTATTTGGTTGACATTAACGTCCACCCTCCTCATCAGTAAACTCAAACCCTCCCCACACATCCTATTGGCTGGACACTGGCGGTAAGTCTACCCTCAGGGGTGGCTGCCACCGATCCACATACCTTTTTCAAGGTACCCAAAACAGGGTTAGCCTTATATATATATATATATATATATATATATATATATATATATAAAACAAGTGTACTTAGCTTGTGCTAAAGTAGAAGGACTTTTCGGTCCTAAGTCGGACCTTCATCAGGGTAAACAGAAACATAGATAGAAAAACACTTAAATACCTACTTACTAAAGACAAACCACCAATTGAAAACGCTAGAAACGCCATTCATCCTCCAGCATGGACGCACAGCACTAGGATTCGGTGTGTGAGGTCACAACCCCAACAGGACATGGGTCACCGGCGTATACAATCCAAAGTATTAAAACATGTGTAAAATCACATCACAATATAAATGTGCAATCACTTCACACATCAAACCTCAAATAAAAAGAAAAAAAAAGGAAAAGAAAAAAATTCCTATCTTACTAATCATGAAGGTACTCACTGCGGGGTTTCATGGTAATAGGGTAGCCAACGCTTCCATCAAAATACAAAGTAACTAATGATTCGATACAACCAAAATCCTTTCAATGAAGTTCAAAGTCATAAATATGCTTAGCATCCTCCCAAATACCTTCACACGGATCGCTAACATCTCGCGGCTCTGCAAGGCTCGGCAACATGACCAATGCATCGCAGAGCACCAACAGGCATTGCATGTCCGCATGAATACAACTCCAGCCCAAGTCTGCTCCCAAAACCAATCACCTCCTAGCGGACCACTCGACAGGCCAGATCATAAGGGTGAACCACAAAATTAATCCATACCCACACAGTATCGCCTAGCGATAAGTACAGGAAGATTATAATGTAGACAAGTATAAAAATTTAACACAAAAAGAAAAAAACTAAAGGAAAAAAAAACAAAAATAAACAGAACAAATAATAAGACTTATGCACAAAAACCAAATAACAAAAACAAAAAAAGATAAGGGACCCTGGATGCCAAGGATAGTGCAAGGCAACCGGTGGCAAGACATTTTGGCTCAGCCAAACATAAGTTAACAGAATTCAGATTTATGTCTATTAAACAGGTGCATACCCCATTGCAAGGGGGAAATCGCCACAAATTATTATTGCAGATGGAAGCCAAGTTTATATATCAGCTAAATACATTACAGTTGGGCTCTTTTCTGTAGACATTGGGATAGATATAACTCGATGGTGGACTCTCTGTGAATAAGTCATGGGATGCTACACCCAGTCTTTCCCTGTAATGGAAGTAATGAAGCTGAGAATTAGAGAACTTTTGGTGACCTGGCTGGATCTGTTGGTGATGACTATGGATATGATGGCATTTTTCTTGGAATCTTGGCAATGCTGGTCTATGGAGTTCTATTGTGGAGTATTTACATCAAAAGTAGACGATTAAAGAATACATTGTTTTGTCTTTCATCCACGTTTTGGAAGTATATCTTCCTAATAAAGACTATAACATTTTGGGGAATGTAAGCGTATTATGAAATAATTTAGTTCAGTCCCAAAGAACAGCACAGTCTTCTTGTTTATTTGTTTATTTGATTTCTATTAGCAATTTTCTTATATGTTTATCTTTTTTTGTTTTTGTTATTTGGTTATTGTGCATAGGTCTTATTATTTGTTCTATTTATTTTTGTTTTTTTCCTTTCGTTTTTTTCTTTTTGTGTTTAATTTTTATACTTGTCTACATTATAATCTTCCTGGACTTATCGCTAGGCGATACCGTGTGGGTATGGACTGATTTTGTGGTTCAACCCTATGGTCTGGCCTGTCGAGTGGTCTGCTAGGAGGTGATTGGTTTTGGGAGCAGACTCGGGCTGGGGTTGTATTCGTGCGGACATGCGATGCCTGTTGGTGCTCTGCGATGCATCGGTCATGTTGCCGAGCCTTGCAGAGCCACGAGATGTTAGCGATCCATGTGAAGGTATTTGGGAGGATGCTAAGCATATTTATGACTTTGAACTTCATTGAAAGGATTTTGGTTGTATCAAATCATTAGTTACTTTGTATTTTGATGGAAGCGTTGGCTACCCTATTACCATGAAACCCCGCAGTGAGTACCTCCGTGATTAGTAAGATAGGAATTTTTTTATTTTCCTTTTTTTCTTTTTATTTGAGGTTTGATGTGTGAAGTGATTGCACATTTATATTTTGATGTGATTTTACACATGTTTTAATAATTTGGATTGTATACGCCGGTGACCCACGTCCTCTTGGGGTTGTGACCTCACACACCGAATCCCGGTGCTGTGCGTCCATGCTGGAGGATGAATGGCATTTCTAGCATTTTCAATTGGTGGTTTGTCTTTAGTAAGTAGGTATTTAAGTGTTTTACTATCTATGTTTCTGGTTACCCTGATGAAGGTCCGACTTAGGACCAAAAACGTTTGTTTGTAAACAATGAATGAATAAATTCTTCATATTTTTGGATATTTCCAGAGTGCTGTCTCTTCTACGTTAGCACAAGCTAAGTACACTTGTTATATATAATATGGGACGTGCACCAATGCATACTTTGTTTAAATATAGTTAAGAGTGCCACTGCCAACTCTTGTTGTTTATATATATATATATATATATATATATATATATATATATATATATATATGTACAATAGTTGACGGGCCTGTGTACACGGGCCACAGTGGCGGGCGGTCGCGGTGCAGTCATGTCCAGTAGAGACTGCCCACGCTGCGGCTGATACAGAGCTGGACGCTCTGTATCAGCCTGGTCACGGGCAGTCTCTACTGTGCATGACTGCATCATTAAAAACTTTGTAGCGAATTATTATATAGAACAGGGCTCAAAATTTCCACTCACCACTAGCCAATGGCGAGTGAAAATTTAGCTCAGGGTCAGCTCATTTTGAAAGTTCCCAGCCCCAGGTATGTCAATGGTGCAGTTGGTTTACCCCAAAATAACTCCAGTTTTTATAAGTATGGGCCTTTTTCATCAGGCTAACGAATCAGCTGCACCGGGGAAATTAAAATTTTCATTGATTTACCAAGGAGTTTAATCAACCTGTATAATGCTAGAGAGGTCTCCAGTGCATTCAAGTGGTTAAACATCCTATTTAAAACAACTGACATTTACAGTATTTTCAGATGGTACAGATGGTTTGCTCCAGAATTCTGCCTCTTTAACTTGATTAATAAGGCACTGTGACCCAACTGGGCACTACTTCCTTTACAATGGGCTGAATTTGACCCCGTCTTCCTCCTGGTATCAACTCCTTTACCTTTCAGACCATGTTCAAATAAGCATGTTAATCACATGCTTGCCACTCTTGCTGATGAATACCCTTCAGGGAGTCTCTCTCTATCCCCCTCTATCTTTCTCTCTCTCCCTCCCCCCTTTCCCATCGTGTGTCCATCCCCCCCCAGGCATGTACAATCTCTGAAATTCCCAATGAAAAGCTGCCAACATATTTGTTTTTTGTGGCAAAACTAAAAGTCTAGGCCTGAAGCATAGTCCAAAACTGCCCTTCAGACCTGGATTTAAACATAATTTCACCATACCATGAAGGGATATTCTTAAGCATTTGAGTGCCAGAGCAGTGTGATATACTGCGCACAGCTCTAGCTACTAGATTATTAAAATGTTGCCTGTCTGAGACACGTTCACACCACATTCACCTACATAAAGAAACAGAACTTACCATTAGTACTAGATAGTTCTTAAAAGGACTTTTTATTTTATCACTGTTATTAATGCATATATATCATATATTATTGGTGCATACTGAATAAATAAATATTGTTATACATATTGAAGAGAGTTATAGTATTTTTTCTTTATTGATTTTAAGTATTGGTCTAGACCTCACCTAGAGAATTGTGTACAGAACTGGAGACCCCATCTCCAGAAGGATATAGATACTTGAGAGAATTCAGAGAAGATCAACTAAAATGGTGACTGGGTTACAGGAAAAGAAATATCAGGATAGACTAAAGGATATGAACATGTATTGCTGCTTGGCGGAGAGAAGAGAGAGAGAGAGGGGGGATATGATAGAAACAATCATATAGGTGAAGGGATTCAACAAAGTGCAGGAGGGAAGTACATTTTAAAGGAGGCCATAGTCTAAAACTAGTGTTACCCAGGTTTAGACATAATGTAAGAAAGTTTTACTTCACTGAGAGGGTAGTAAATAAGTGGAATAGCCTACCAGCAGAAGTGGTAGAAGTTAATACAGTGACAGAATGTAAGCATGCATGGGATAGGCATAAAGCTGTCCTTAACACACGAAAAGACCAAGGTTTGAGGTGTTCACAGTAGGAAAAGGGCAGACTAGATGGGCCGAATGGTTCTTATCTGCTGTCACATTCTATGTTTCTATCAAAAGGAAGAAAAAGAAGACCTGTTTACAGTACTCAAGGTTAAATGGTGACCTCTGTAGCAATCAAGTGGTTAAAAGCCCAATTTAATTTAACAAGAATTTTTATTTGTCACCTATGGCGCAGTTAGTTTACTCCAGAAAAACGCCAGTTTTTATAAATATGGGCCTTAGTTCTGGAGAATTAATGATTTCCCCCCATTGCTTATGCACACCCCTCGGGTACTCAGAGGCTTAATAAACAGGCCCATTAGCTGAGACAGATCAGATTCAAGGGAAGCCTCCATCATGATACTCCTGGAATTTCTGAAATGTCCGGAGGAAGATAAACTGGATATTTGTGAGCAGATAATTTAGCTGTCTTGTTACATGTCAGAAACACGGCAGTCAATGTGATACAGTATTTCCTTATGAGACACCTAATCTCACATATAGGATTTAACCATTTCCATACTTAGGATCACCATAAAAGTTGTACGTTAAAATTTGGAATCCTCTCAGAATTTTATATAGGAGACTGCGCCCAGGGTATATCACCACTATATTATTAGCATCAGTTATTATTTTAATATAGAATTTTATACATGCTTATATGAGGGCATTCAATTGTATTATGTTTTACAATTAAAGGGATAGTAATGTTTGAAAAAAACTAGATCACCAAGTCTTCTTTATAATAAAAGTAACGCATTGCGCTATTTTAAACAACTTACATTTCTGTAGTTCATAAAATATTAACCGTAGAAGGATCCCCCTCCTGCCCCTTCTGGCCCTGTCACTGCTGCTGCTCTGTCTGTTCCGAACGGATGCAGCAAGGGACAAACTTCAGTAAGCAAAGGAAAATCCTGCCCTTCTTCATCAAGGAGAGCAGGGTTTTCCTTATACTGACTCACTGAAGTTTGTCCTTCGCTGCATCTGTCTGATCCCATGACCAGATTAGAGATTCAATGGGAGGAGGCCAGAAGGGTCGGGAGGGGGATCCTTCTACATTTAATATCTTATGAACTACAGAAATGTGAGTTGTTTAAAATAGAGCAATGTGTTACATTTATTATAAAGAAGACTTGGCAATCTAGTTTTTTTCAAACACTACTATCCCTTTAAAGTAGGCTGACCAGACCTCACCTTTAACCGGGGACACATAGGAAATAGGCATATTTCAGTACTTCACCAAAATCAAAGCAGCCCTGCAGTATGCATTTTTCATATGCGTCCCCGGTTAAAGGTGAGGTCTGGTCAGCCTACTTTAAAGTATATTCTATAACATTCACTATTACGGATTGTATTTATCATATACCCTGGGAGAGCTCTCCTATATCAAATTTTGAGAGTATTACATTTTTTAGGTCCCTTTGAACACTTAGAGACCATGTTGGATATTGTAGATGACCCTAGAGTATAATAAATATAATCATATTTATATATGAAGTTGTATTTTGGGATTGAGAGCACCAATATCATTAGACTTTTTTTTAAGTTATACATTATGCTGATCCACTGATATCACAAGAAACTGATCTTCAGCAATCCATTGAGTGCCAGAGGGGTATGTAACACAACACTCTGGAACTCAAAGGGTTAAATGGATTAATAAGCCTTTATTGTAACAGACTCTGTAAGTATATAATATGTTGTCATATTACCTATACTTTTTATTTTTTTACATCTCCACCCATTTTTTTTACATTGCAGTTTTATGTCCATGACAGTAAACTCTCTGGATCTCTGTGTACAGAGAGTTTTCTAATCAGTTGACCATCAAAGACAGACAGTGCTACAATGCAACACAGAGTAAGCAGTATGGTCTGTTTTTTGCGCTGGCTCTGAAACAAGTAGGTATGTGCCTTCTTCAGAACAGACCTCTAACAACTGATCTCCCTCTCTGGAGCTCTAGTAATGCAGAGCACTGGGAGATTACATCATCTCCCAGCGCTCTGCATTATTGAAGAGAGAACCGCACGGGCGCTCCAACTTCTGAAGTCTGTGCAGAAGGAGGCACAGACCTCTCCTGCCACCCCGCTAGACCACCAGGGAGGTAGGAGTTGGACACTGGGGGGTCATTAGGGGAAATGTGGAGATTGGAGGCAATGTGTTGGCAGTGTGGAGATTGGGGGGCAATGTGGTGGCAATGTGGAGATTGAGGACAATGTGTAGGCAATGTGGAAAGTGGGGACAATGTGGGGTCAATGTGGAGATTGGGGGGGCAATGTGGAGGCAATGTGGAGACTGGGGGCAGTGGGGGGGCAATGTGGTCGGTAGGGGGCATGGCAATTTCTGCAGGGCCCGGTGGCTTCTAGTTACGCCTATGATTTTTTGCATTGTATTTTTTTTTTAACATCGTATTACTATCACTTATTTCAAAGTCCTTGACAAAAAGCTCTCAATGACAGGAAATTAAAAATTTAAAGAATATCAGATGGTTAAAAAGGTATAGGCAATTTAAATCTATATGGTACAGAGTATATACGTCAAAATAAACGGTTACTGTTCCATTAAGAGAGTGATGTGTTGGGTTTTCATGTATCATTGAAAAGTGACTCACTTTCCACCATAGGAGGAAAATAATATTTATCCAAATTTATGTTGCTTTAAATGAAGCTTTTAAACCCTTGGATGTTAAAAGTCTGCACCTTATCAGGAAAATAATCTATTCCAGGTATGATAAGAAACCTCTCCAGCTTTAAGAAGAGCTGCTTCTTTTAACCCTTTGAGTGACAGAGGGATACGCAATGCGGGATTCCCTACTGGCACTCAAAAAGTTAAAGGTTAAATTGGCATTTTTCTGATTGCTTGAGTTCAAGATGTTTTGCTGCCTTATGGTGCATTTGCTACATCCTTCTAAGGTAAGACTGTGTCTGCAATATTCAGCTTTTCATAGGCCTGCAAAAAAGTTGAACTGAAACAAAAGAAAATATTTTTTCTGTACTCACTTTTGACTAAAGCATCTCCATGTAGTGCAAATGCCATTTTTGTAATAAGGTTGATGGCTTCTTTAAATCAAATGAAATATTTATTTATCCACCATTTTGACATTGGTTTACTCCAACATTTCTCCACTATAGCTTCCAGAATACCAGCCGGGTGTCCTACCGTCATTTTCCTCTGTGTGACAGGAAATGAAAGATTTATAAAAGGGGAGCAAAGCGTAAATATGCGTTAAAATGGCTGTAACAGAATGTCCGTTAGTTATAAACGTATATGCTAGATTAAGAAGACTGAACGCCGTGTAGTATGATTCTTTTGTAAAATGGAGTAATGTCCTTTGTAAAACGTTGTGCAGCGAATTTATAAAGAAATGTCTCTGTTTGCTACAATTTTTGCAACAGAATTATCGTCTGAATGTTAACGCCCTGTATACACTGTCCTTAAGTATTCCAGGCGTTAAAATATGCATAATAATGCCATATTTATATAAACGCCTTCATTTATAAATCAGATCTGTTGTTATGTCCAATTTCCATGCCATATGGACTGTTCTTTAAAAGGTTTTTTATAAATCTCCTTCAATGTGCCTTTTCTTTCTCACCCTGATGACTGACATATCAAAGGAATTGTTACTATTTCTAAGGTGGAAGGTTAAAACAATGAGCCATCACTATAAAATGTGCAAGTGATGAGTCCATGTTCCCTAGCAAGAAACAAAAGTTTACCAATGGACAAAGAGGATACTTATAAAATGATAATGGGAAAACAAATGCATGACAGCAGATAAGGACCACACATTCCAATCGGTCTGTGCTTTTATATGTGATGTATAACATGAGGCTGTAAACTGGATTCTTATGTAGGTGGTCAGGCATCCATTCATATCTCGATTCTATAACCTCTGGCATGAAACATTATAGACACAGTATGGCATTCTGCTATCTGCTCTGTAAACCATCATTGCATAGTAAACTGATACAATGGGGGAGATTCACTAAGTGGTGATAAAGAAGTGATAAAGTGTAGATGACTTCTCCAGTTTATCACTTCTCCAATTCCTATATTATTCTATAGAACCTTTTCACTAAGATCTCCAATGCTGAAGTAATCTTAGTGCATAGTATCCACAGAATAACATAGAAATTGGAGAAGTGATATCAATGGTGAAGTAATCTCCCCTTTACCACCTCTTTATCACCGCTTAGTGAATCTTCCCGCTGGTCAGCTAGAAAGCTGCCGATTAAAAACAATGGAACAGCCTAATTAAAATGTGATTCTGTTGTATGCAGTGGTTGTTAATACAAAACCAATGCCTAGAATCTTCGAAGCATGGTTAACTGCTTAAGGACCAGGGTCCTGGAAAGTAGCCTTCCATTAAGGACCACTGTGGTCTTTCTGACGCGCCGGTACACATGACCTGTTGCGTGTATCGGCGAGCCTCATTGGGGACTGAAAGAGAAACCTATCCAGTCAATTTATAGTGCCGCCGGAGCAGCACTATAAGTAAAACATACATGACGTGCTATGACCGTCACCGCTCCTTAAGTCAAAAACCGTGTGAGGTTCATAGCATGAAACACGGTCCTTAAGGGGTTAAAAACCATCATCTGATACTAGAAAACATAAAAAAAAGGCTCATGTGCTCACAGGAAAATGCAGACTGGGATATCCCTGATACATAGCCCTCAGTGGATTGAAAGAATCCAGACAATGGATGTACCAAGTGACCTTGTAAGTTGAACTGACGTGCTGGAAAGCTGTCTGGCATGCAATATGTTAAAAGACCGTTGAAATCATTGGGAATTTTCATCTTTCAGTCTCAACTTACATGGACTGTATCCTATGAAGGTGACTTCTGTGTCTATTTGGCAAACAAACAGCCATAAGGACAAACTGGATCTTTGTGATGGTGTATTGCTAATCTTCCTGTTTTGTAAGCATCGTTATGCATGAGACCATGGTCTGACTGGTAGCTCCTCAGCTGTTGTGAACCCCAGCTCCAATGAAAAGGGTTGAACTTGATGGACGTAATCTTTTTTCAACCTAAACTACTATGTAACCATGTAACTATGCTGTTCAGCAAGAATTTGTTGCATCAGTGCGTTGCTGAGACTGATGTGAGTTTGAATGCGGAGGTCTAGATTTTGCCCACAGCTGCATACTTTTAACCAAATGTATCCTAATCTTTGAGCACCAGGGGGGTCAGACTCGTTGCTTTGCACTCAAAAGATTAAATATTTGTAGAGAATACAAACACAATAATTAAACGAAGTGCAGATTTATTTTAACACAAACATGGCAGCCATTACATTATTTTATTTTTAGAAGGGTGTGCAGAGATAGAAGGCCTCTCTGTCTGTCTGTTTACCCTTGTACGTACAGGTGTTTGTGACTGGATGTGATTGTGCTTGCTGAACTTTGAGCAGTTGTCCCAACATGTCATTCAGGACAGTCCCTATATGTTGAATTCTGATAGCTATATTAGTTTTATGGATTTAGTGCAAATTAGGGTAGTCACACTGACCAGGTGGTAACAGTGTGTGCACATTGCACATCCTGAGGGGTGTGCATACATCTTGTGTTTAGTCTTTGTGTCTCCCTTAGCAGCCTTCTGTGCATGCCCACAAACTCTCTGTCCATGCAATTCATTTTTTTCTGGGCAGATACATGATGTATCGACAACACATGCATTATTCATGGGGTAGGCTTAATCCAGGGCTTGGTTCTACAGCTGTTGGTGGGCTAAAACTTCCATGATCCCCAACCAGCTAAAGTTTGCCTACCTCTGGCTTCACCCAACTGTCACTGCCACCATGGATGACATTTGTAACTACAAGATTGGTATATGTTGCACTGATACACAAGTTTACAGGGTATTTTATTAAGTGTACAATAACAAATATAGGTGAATCAACAATGTTGCTTACCAGGAGCCTGTAGGATGCTGTCATCTCCAGTGTCACAGCCTCCTTGGATCCCTGACACTACAGTTACAGGCAGGCCTTGTTGGAGCATTTACTTCTAGCAACTAAAGGAGAGGTGTGCAGGGGGCACCACCAGTAGACCATGTGAGGAGAGCCAAATTACCCTTCTTATTCTTGACTTTCCATTTGTAGTCTGCCCAGCTTTATGCTTGTTGTTGGAACCACTGCTGACTGCATCATCCACCTGTCACCAAGCTTCTTTCTTCTGCCTACCAATCCCCTTGGTCTTCTCCTTGGAGGCCAAGATGTGCTCTACAGTAGGGTTAGTTCTCCTACTAGTAAAATATGTGGTCCCTCATTCTGTCCTCCTCCACCACCCCCTTGGATGACTATACTATACTCTCCCTTCCTGTCTTGGATTCCATTGTCTCCTTTATCATCTTCTGTGCCTCTTCCCATCCCTCCAACCACCATTCCTGTCCCTGACATGTCTCTACTTACCACTCTCCTACCTTTCTCATTCTCCCCACTCAGTCAGTCACTCCCACAGGCACTCAATCACAATCTCCCTCTCAGTCACTCTCAGACACACTGCATAAAATAAAATAAAAATGTACTGTGTCATAAAATTAAAATGTTGGGTTTGTCATGGTGAGTGCAATATGTGCGAAAGATGCAAACATGTAATGTGTGTTGAGAGCAGTAACTCCAGCCTCTTCTATGCCAAATGCCAATATACCTCTCTCCAATTAATGCACCTCTTTCTCATTCTATTTATCCTCCATCCCCAGGACTTGTGCTGTAGCTCAAACAACATCCAAACACAAACAAGGTATGCAAGCTTTTTTTTTACATTTATACACAGTGGTTTCAGTTGATATTTTAACTTTGGATGGTTGGTTGGCATTTGAACTTGCTATGACAACATTGATCACCAATTGCAAATGTTGACAGCTATTTTCCTTGGATCTTACTGGTTCTCATGGTATTTTGCATTCCAAATTGATGTGCAGTATGAAAATCAGCTGCGACTCACATTAGATGTTGTTAAACATCGTTAGACTTTGACGAGCAGTTGTGCAGCCTACACCCATAGCTCAGCCTGTAAGTATGATAATGGAATATCTCTCTGGGATTAGGGTAAGATTACCATGCAGTACATGTTTTCAATTACACAGAGTTATCCACGACTTTATAAAACTGAGCCCCATTATTTTATTTCTCATTAGGCAGTGTATGTAATTGCCTAAGGCAGAGTGTCTCATCAAGTACATTATCCCTAAAGCCTTGTTCACATAAGCGGGTTTGTTGTTAACTGAAAAACAAGCAAATATCATTATTTTCTATGGGGTAGTTTCACGTGTTGATACCCTTGTGATCTAGGCCTAGCAGTGCAGGTTTTTGGGGTTTATCCTCCAGAGCAGAGGTGAACTAATCAGAAAATCCACTAGTTACACACCTTTTCTCAGGCAAAAAAGTTCAGAAAACGTGAACTGTTGGTGATGCTTGAGGACAGTGGTTGAGAAACTCTGGCCTATGGCTCTAATTCTGAGGGACATCTCGCCATGCACAGCTGTCTCTACTGACATCATAATCCAAAGGTAAAAATAATTAGACTTAAATAGATAAACAAGTTGATGTAATGCAGCCAAAGGCCTTATTCGCCAACCTTAAGAGGAGCAATTCTGGAACAAACAAACAGCACCACAGAGGGCAAATAACATTTCCCCAGAATCCATTTGAACCCCTTGAATGGTAGAGAGGTTTCCTATGATGCAGTTGATATTCTCTAGTTGTGCGCCTCTTTAGCTTGGTGAATAGGGCCCCAAGTCCATCAGACACTGGCCATAAAAAGCTCCCTGCACTAACCATGCATCAGACTGCCCCAACCAAACAGCAACAATGTGTTTCTTCGCCTATTGAAAGCAGAAAATGTATCAGATTTATGACTACTTTTAGGATAAGTTTCTGTCCATTAAGCAGGAGACAGGTAGAGTAAAAGTGATACCTTTATAGGCTAATTGAGTTGCTCTGTGAGCGTCTTATTTTCAAAAGAAAAGTGAAGATATTATGAGACAAACTAACTGCACCATGAGGGAGAAATTAAACATTCCCATTGATTCAAATGGAGTTTTAACCCCTTGAATACTAACATAGCAATGTTATGGAGACCTATCTGGCCTTCAAAGGTTAAAACCCCCTAAATCAATGGGAATTCTTGTTTGCCAGACAATTTCTCCACTTTTTGTTTAAATAATACAGCCCTTTATGTCTGGTCGGATTAGATAGGTGCTGTATTGTATAGTACACTGGAGTGGCCTTTAAACCTCAATTCTGTGTCATAAAATGTCCTACATGGACACTAACACTTTATATATATATATATATATATATATATTTATATATATATATATATATATATATATATATATATATAAGAAAATAAAACAATGGGAGAGCACTAGTGTTAGTTGAATATGCAAACTATTTATTTTCTAACATATACAGAATAGGACATAATTTATACTAATACATAAATACAGATCCTGATATCGAAAATAGCTCTAATAAAACACAGTGAATTCACTGAAAAAATAAAATATTTAAAAAAATGATATGTATATATATAAAAAAAGAGTTTCACCTTATATAGAATGTCCACATGGAACATATAATCAAATGCCTTTAACTGAATGCCTTTATTAATGCCATTGAAGCTGGCAGGATTCAAAGATGTATCAAATATATTCATTATTTTGATGAAACGGCAGCTATTGTTCAGTGTGTAGAAAAAGAGGGTCCGTATATGCTGAGATTAATGTGTCTCTCCCGTCTATATTGATGTAATTCGTGGGTTCGGATCCATAGACAAGAATCCCTTTCGCAAAGCGGGTAGAGTCCTCAGACGTCCACAGACTTCCACAACACAAATATTACAAGCCGTCAAAGAAACCTCCCATCTTTGTAATATAAATATAACCAAGGCAATGGCAATGATTAACAATAAAAAGGTGACAGTATACCAGTAGTCATACGCGTTTCGTATCAATAGATATTTCATCAGGGACATAACATAAAAACTGAACGCGGCTTATTTATTTCTCAAAAGATAAAGTAAATTGGAACTTTCGTCACACTAGTGGTTTTACTGTGGTTTTACTGTACACATTGATTAACATAGAGTCTTATGACTCAAGTGACTGAGAACTGTCTAAGACTCTCAAGTCTATGGTAAATTACCATAGAGTTTCTTAGTGATATGATGACGAGTCATATGGTAATCAATGCGTACAGTGAGCACAGTAAAACCACTAGTGAGAGCGACGAAGAGAGGAGGCTCCGATTTACTTCAGGGGTAGGCTTTTTGGCCAGAGAGAGAAAACAAACGCGTTCTTGCTGTTTGCAGCTTACTACGATTGGACTCGGAGTGACGGAGTCCCACTGTCCGTCTGTCCCACACCCCGTCCTGTTTTTTCTCTCAAGGAAATATGGTTAGCCTACTTATGAACATTCATCACTGAATGCCTAGCATGGATAAAACTGGTTTCTTCCTAAGCTATCATGATAGAAAATATAGATTTAGTTGGGATACTAAGATTTTGTTTAAGATTTTAAGGTCTACAATTAGATTGGATTGTAAGAGTAGGCCAGTTGCGGGTCTCTGTTAGGCTTGGGGAGGAGGACTATAATCCTAGTCATGTTAAAGTCATCAGAATGAGACATTTGGGCCTTGATGTCGTTTATCAAAGTTATTATTGGCTCTGATGACTGGATACAAAATGTTGTGGTACTCTGTCAGGAGTCTGTCTAGGCCAGGAGAATTGCCATTTTTGAAATATTTTATTTTCAATTATTTAGTTAATTATAAAATTCAACAGGGCTTGAAGTGCTGGAAGGTCAAGATTAGTTATACATTTGGTGTCTTTGCCATATGGGTTTTGAAAGTAGGATGCAAACAGTTTGTTTATTTCTAGATGGCTAGTTATAATTCTATCTCCCTGGTGAAGGCTATTTACAATATTCCTACTTCCAACTGTTTTAATTAATGTGGCCAAGAATTTATCTTGTTCATTTGCCTGGTAAAACCATTTGCAAGACATTATGTTTATGTTTATTTTGAGCAGGCTCCTGAAGAACTGTCTCAAAAGCCTCTTTGGCAGATTTACGTAGGGACTTGTTGGAGATTGAACCGTACAATAGATATATTCTATAGGCTTTGGAAAGAGAGTGTTGCAATTGGCTTAGTTTACATTTAGTTTCTTTTTTCTGTTTGACCATGTAGTAGATTATATGTCTGCATTAAACCGCTTTGCAGGTTTGCCAAAACAAAGTGTAGTTAGATTTATGGTTCTCGTTCACTGCAAGCTATTTCTAAAGTGTGTTGAATGCTAAATATGAGATTATGTGTAACTTGAAAGAGGAGGATGTGGGCTTGTTAAAGCAATTGTCATCACCATTATTATAAAAGCAAACTGGAGCTATTCTGAAGTAAACCAACTTCTTCACAGAGGGCAAATAAAAAATCCTTTTAATTAAATTAGGCATTTAACGCCTTGCATTCTAGAGAAGTCTCAGATCTCTCTAACATTCAAAGGGTTAAAAATCTCTATTCAAGGGAATTTAGGAATTTGTATTGGTCCCCTATGGTGCAGTTGATTTACTTCAGAATAACTCCAGTTTGCTCTTAGGGGAGATTTATAAAAGTGGGGTTAAGCAAAAATAAGCATTTAAATGGCTGTAACAGTGTCTCCGACAGTTATTAAATTAACAGCGCCAGTTCGTGAGGGGTATACGCCATGTAGTATGATTTTTCAAACCTTTTGAGTGCCAGAGAGGTTGCAATGTGTTGGATACCTCTCTGGCACTCAAAGAGTTAAACAATTGAGCAACTACGTTTGTAAAAAGTTGCTCAGAGAATTTATAAAGAAACGTTTCTATTTGCGACAATTTTGCAACAGCATTTTTGCCAGAATCTTAGCTCCATGTATATTTTGTCCTTAAGCATTCCAGACCTTAACATCAGAGTAATAACTAAATATTTGTAAAAAAAAACCTTTAATCATTTATAAATCAGACCTGACGTTATCTCTATTTGCCATGATTTTAAAAAGTACTGAGAAAGTTTTTTTATAAATCTCCCCCATTGTTTCTTAGGGCGACTAATTTTTTAAATATTTAATTTTCAATAGGCTTTCCCACTGATTTATGTGACTATCAAATAATTACTTTGCTCCTACATGAGAGCTCAACTGATTATGAAAAGAATTCTCTCTCTCCTCCGATAAGCCATAAAGGTGTTGGGGTAACATGTATAAAATGCCTGAGGAAGACACCTAAGGCCTTGAAAGCTTGCATTCTAAATCTGCTTAGTTAGCCAATAAAGGTATCAACAACTATATTTGCCTCCTGTATTTCTACGGCTAACACGGTACCAACTCTCATCTGGAGTAACATTAGGCATCATATGTGTTTATTGTGTGTGACAGCCCTAACTCATTGAGAGGGGGTTAATAGAGAGAGACTGAGAGTAATGGTTGAAACCACGTTTTTGATAAATAGAGAAAAAAACACAAAAGAGTTTTCATCACTGACCAAATTATATGTGGTCTGCTTCCTCCACTGGGTCTGGGATCTGGAGAGAATCAAAGGACCGTATTCAGGATGCTAAAGCTGAGTAATTCTGGGACAAACCAACCACACCATGAGGTGGGGATGGGGGAGGGGCAAATAAAAAAAATTTGTTCACTATGATGCAGTTGGTTTGCTCAATAATTTTTAATTTCTTGAATATGACTGAAAGAATATCTCTAACCCAACAGTCCCCTCTCATGGTCGTGTGATGTGAGGGGTACAAATAAAACGGGGAGGTGGGTGGGATGTCAGGATGGGCAAAAGTATTTGCCTGAAAACAGAAATAGGAGAAAAAAGTCACTTCCCACCTAGCAGGAATATTCCCACAAAAGAGCAGTTTGTCTGCTTTTTTCACCTCATTGCATTGAAATCAATGTGAAGACTTTACACCCAACATATAGCAAATGTTTTTTTCCCCACAGGAATAGTATAAAAATGGTCTTAGGGTCCCATAGTATGCCCTTCTGTGTTTGTGAGAGGAAGAGAGAGCAGCACATGTCAGTTAGTGAATACAGGCTAATAAAAAGGAGTTAGAGCTTAGTTTAGGGTGTCTTGTAGGCAGGGCATTTGTTCTCTGCATTAGGGGAGTCTGCAGGCACTATGGGGGACAGGAAGAGAGAAAGTAGGTTGAGCCCATATCCCAACATCTTGTGTGACAGGGAAGATACAGGCAGCCATGATCCAAGTTTCATCCTGAACTGTGTGTTATCTCTGTGTTGGTGGAGTGTGGAGAAAGAATCAGTTGAACAGGGAATGGATTTTTTTTGTTTTTTGTTGACTGGGATAAGGGGATAGTTAATTCATAGAAATAAAAATATTAAATAAATTTAAAAAAATGGTACGTAACGTGACAGAGACAGGGACCCAGATGTAAGTTGATACTGTGGCAGACTGATACTTGACAAGATAGAGTATTTTGGTAGAGCGCCAAGACATGACAAACAATCAGTTATTTGATGTACTTTACTGTAAAACCCACAACAGTAGTTGAGTAATGTCTAGCAAATATATATGTGGTAGGGGGATGGTGAAAGGCTTTAGGAGCAGTGCAGGTACATATGAGTAAAGTGGCATTCTAAAAACTGACTGCAGCCATGGTTGCTGAACATTGCACAGCAAATGATGCAGATACCTCTCCTACTCCTGAGGGGAATGCAGTTTGTCAAAGTCCCTCCAGTTCCATCACCACCATACACATGTGCTACATTCAATTTTGATATTAGTAACTTTTTTTAATGATTTCATTATTTCTCTTATAAACAATGCCTAGTAGGCAGGATAGCAGTTGGCTTAAAAAAGTTGAATGATATTTGTGTGTGATGTGCACTGTGCAGGACTCAGGTTAGCCAAACACAATCCCTAAAAATAAATTGATTTATAGGGCTTAGACTTGGTAGGCACAAGCCCTGAGGAAACATTGATTTGTAGGACTTAGACTTATTAGAAGCCCAGGCCCTGAGGAAACATTTATTTGTAAGGCTTAGACTTGTTAGGCCTAATTCCCGAGGAAATATTGATTTTCAGGTATTTGGCTTGTTACAGGCACAAGCCCTGAGGAAACAGTGATTTGTCGTACTTACACTTTTTAGGCACAAACCCTGAGGAAAAATTGCTTTGTAGGAATTTGGCTTGTTAGAGGCACAAGCCCTGATGAAACAATGATTTGTAGGACTTAAGCTTGTTAGAAAAAAAGCCCTCAAAAATATTCTTTTGTAGACCTCTGGTTTGTTAAGAACAAGCCCTGAGGCTAAAAAAAAAATATGCCCAACTAGCCAAGTACAGCAGGTCATTTTATGGAGGCCACTGGCCAATAGCCATTAGCAAATGCCTTGGGGACATTGCAACATTTGTGACTGCTGTTCATGCTGCTGCTGCTGCTGCTGCTGAGGTAAGTAGCTAGCAGGACGATTAAGCAGCTCTAAGGGAATGGGATTAACAGAAGTGATATGAGATAGCTGATGATGGTTCCACTTGCCACTAGCTCCAGTGTTGAGGCAGTAGCAGCACCAAAACTATCCCCCGCCAAAACTTCAGGTATATCTGGAGAAAATAAGTCATCCAAAAATGCTTCTTCTCCTGCACCTCCTCCAAAATCATGGGTGTGTTGTTGGAATATTGTTGGTGGTCACTTCTGCCTCCTCTGACTCACTGGACACCTCACAGTCCTTCCAGCTCCTCCTTTGTTTTTTCATCCAGCCCACACTATTAGCCCACACTGTGAGCCTCTGCTAGCCTTATTTTGCTAATGAAATCATTAGACAGTCACCATTCTCACTCGAGCTGCCTAGTTTTCTATTTCACTTCCTGGAAAAGTCACCTTTCTGTGAAGTACACATAGTAAACAGGTGGGAAGTTTGTAGCCATTGAAAAACATAGCAAAAATTTTTTTGGTGTAGGTGAAAAGGAGACTTTTTTAAGGGGTTTGCTGAGGGAGGATTTTCTAGAGAAAAAGCAGACAACCACTTGGCTTTTGCAGCATTTCTTGTGGAAACACAATGGGACCTTTCACCCATCCCCAGTGGGGATGCTCCAGGATCTGTTAAACAAATATTCATCAGAAATGAGGACTAAAAACAGCAATATAGAGTTTTAGCTAAATATCCGTGTGTGTGTGATACACAGTAAAGCTTGAAGGTAAGTTGCAAAATTACACAAAAAAGGAGTTATCAACTCTTTGAAGGCAAAATGGGTATGCAATATATTGCAAAGCACCAGTACCACTCTGTCACTCAAAGAGTTAAAAGGATAGTACCACTTATACTGAAAGAAATATATATTGAAGAGTTTATCCCCTGAGTAAAACAAGGTACTGGGACTTTTAACTCCTGGAATGCTTAACATACACGCAAGACACTGCAAAGCAATGCATTAGACATGTCTAGAGAATCCAAAGTGGACTAAACCCAGCACTTTCCATAGAGGGGTCTCCAAAAATATTTTTAAAAAATGTAATTGTATCTAGGATTTGTTTGGTTTATATCCACATCCATTACAGCTTACTGTTCACAGATCAAAGGTGTGCAACCTGAGTTCCTCCAACTCTTGTTGCACTACAGTTCCCATCATAATGGGCAATGTAGTCCAACAACAGAATGAGCTCAGCTTTCCCTCTCTCCCATTCCGGTACAGACATATACATAAACATAGGAAACTAGTTTTAATATTGGATTGTTAAAATGCAAAACAGGGAAGAGGGTGGTTCCTGGGTTGTGAGAAAAAAGTTCTAGGTTTACCCTAGTTAGATACTGCTACACCTAATTAGTACAGATAACTAGCTACTATGAACTATGGGGACCAGGGGGGTGAGAAATGCATTACTTATCCCAGTGGTCCTCAAGGGGTTAACAGCATGACTGTTTTGACTCAGCAACTGGAAACAGATCTTCACATTAACACACTCTTTTTAGGGTAGGTTTTATATTAAAGTAAATGTTATTGCATTTAAGAAAATGAATGCAGGTGTGCAATTTACAATTCAGTGTGATGTATTGCTTCTTATTTTAGCCAATTTAGTGCCAGAAAGATGTCCAATGTATTATATAACAAAAGCTCCACGTTTTTATAACCAAATGAACAAAGTATTATGTGTTTTGTCAATCTTTTGTTGTCAATGAGGTGGATTATATTTATTTAAAATAATTTATTAAATGGATTATATTAAACTAGTG
Source organism: Rhinophrynus dorsalis (assembly GCA_037306005.1). Taxonomy (NCBI): domain Eukaryota; kingdom Metazoa; phylum Chordata; class Amphibia; order Anura; family Rhinophrynidae; genus Rhinophrynus; species Rhinophrynus dorsalis. Next base: position 471,473,418 of record CM074721.1, read on the forward strand.
TAAAAGCCCATGTAAATGGGCCAAAGTGAGTAAAAACACAGAACTATGTCTCCCAGCATTCTGTGCATTCGGGCGGTCTCTACTGCTCATGACGGCATCGGACAAACATACATCTGGCCTTTTATACTATAAAATAGCTGACTCTAAATTTGTTTAACAGAGCAACATATCTAGTTGTGTGTGTCCTTCACATAGCATTACGTTTGCCTTGGAACAGTCTATAGCAGAACACTGGCAGTTCACTATCTGAAATAAATTTGAGAGCTCTAAGTTCCAAATTTGGGGATCTTCTTCTGTGTGCTTTTACATTTAAATGTGATGCATTTTTGTCTGTTGTAAGGATGCTAGGACTAAATGCAAAATTAAAATGGATGCAATGTAAACCATGTATAAATACATGCTGTGGACTATTGTGTGAATGTTTTGAGCCCAAGTAACTTTTTCTGCTAACCTTTTGAGTCGCAATGTATTGGCCACCCCTCTGGCACTCAAAGAGTTAAACAGATTAAGGGCCATATTAAATAAGATAAAGAGGTGCAATTTTGCAGTAAACTAGCAGCACCATAAAGAAGAAAGGTTAACAGGACTTGTAACTCCTGAATGCTAGAGAGCTCTCCAGTGCATTGCTTAGGAATGTGTTAGAGAACTTTCTAGCGTTAAAGGGGTAAAAATCTAGATTTTTAACCAATATGAAATTGTTTTTTTTTTCATTTGTTCCCTTTAGTGCAGTTTGCTCCAGAATTCCTACTTGGGATATTGGATATGGCCATAAGAGCCACTTATTCCTTAACCCTTTGAGTGTCAGAGGGGTACACAATGCGTTGCGTACCCATCTGGCACTCAAAAGGTTATTGTATACTTTGACTATAATCAATGTTAATACGCATTAGGGTGAAGATATGTGTTTTCCAGCCCAGCTTTACTGCAGTTAGCTTCCAAAGCCAATGTCTGTTTTCCTGTGTATAATTCACATTTCAATTCATACATTCAGGGACACTGCGGAGAGAAGAGCGCACCACAGAGTTCTCAGCACTAAAGATAGAACTACCCGTCGAGTGTTGAGACTGAATACGATGCCTGTGATAGGCTACAAGATAATGTACATTATGACCAAACCCTTAAATTATCTTTACACTACAGCAAAATTTCACTGCAGCTCTTGTTTGATGTAAGGTTCAAGACTCTAGTGTTCAGATCACTGTCTGGAGGCCATTTTCCTGTAGCCCTAAAGAGTTATCACATTCTGTCACAGTAAGCAATGGGCAATTTTAAGAACTCTGTACTCTGGATTCTTCATTCTGGGACTTTGTATTGTCCCAGAAGAGGGCTACCCAGGACAAGGGACACATATATAAAATCTGTGACTGTCCTGAACAATACGGGACACATGGTCACCCTAAATCTATGCAGTACATATCGGCAGGATAGCTGGGAATTCTCTGGTTTTGCCCCTGAGACTCCGGTTTTCACTCTGCATTACCGGGTCTCCGGGACAGAGTCTGATTCTCCGGTTATGGGGAGTTTCTGATGAAACTCTACCCAGTTTTTCTCCTTCCCACCCTGTTCATCCCAATCCCCTCCCTCTTTTCCTCTTTCCCCAGTTTATTCTGCCTATTTTTTCATGTTTTACAAGTCCCACCCCCACTCACGATTAAGCCCCATCCCTTTTATATCGCAAATCACGTCATTTCTGTCCCCTCAGCGGCACCACGGGACTCCCCTCTGGGGAGCCCAGACCAAAAAGTTCACATGTATGATCGTTAGACATACTCCTCCATTCTTTAGACCTTAATATAAGCAAGCCCCTTATACCTACCCCATAGTGTGTGCAAAAAAAATGACGTTAGGAGTTTAGTACATCGTGTTAATTGGGGTGTAGTGGAAAGGATTGCCCTAAAATACCCATAGACTTCCCCAATGCCCACCTCTCAAAGCATGAGGCAATAAGTGGAGAGCTTTCAGCAGTAGTACAGAGGCAAAGGGTGCAGTTGTAACAGGGCCCAGCATCTAAGGAGGCTCCATCTGCCCCTGTGTCCAGTAGGTTCTAGTTATGCAGCTGTGAATATATTGTTGTATTAGAGGGCACAAAACATTTTTGCACTAAAGCCATCCAGTAACTAGTTATGCCACTGGTTAGTAGCTTAGTAAATTCAAATTAAGCAGGTGTGGGGCTAAAGAATATATTCCTGCTGATTTTGTGCAGAATTGTATTCATGCATCCTCCCTCATTCTCTATACCCCTCTCCTATGTAGTAGAAGCAGACAAAGAAGGAGAAGAATGTGAATCATGCCATTCCTGCCTCATGTTCCATCAGCGGAATGTCCATTGATATTCATGGGGTCAAAGCTGCCTCTTCATTAGTGATCCCTGGACTTCTGCCTCTTCATTAGTGATCCTTGGACTTCTGCCTCTTCATTAGTGATCCCTGGACTTCCTGTGATATTAATGTATCTCTGTAGTCTGTGACTATGAGATTTGTTTCCTAAAAACCTGACGACTATCTCTAAAGATAGTGACCAAGGAAAGGTCTGTGTTAAACCTTTATCATATTGTGGCATGAAAGACAAATACCATATGGCTTTCCAAACTAGAAAAACAGAAATTAACCTTATGAATATGTGAGTGTGCGCAACGTGGCACATTACGCTCCCCTCTAGAACTCAAAGGGTTCAGACCCAGGTCTCAAACAACAGATATGTGAACTGCGAATTTCTCTGGCGATAACACATAGTGAATAAAGGCTAACTATTATGGTTAAAGCAGAGCCAGTTTTTGCAATATAACATATCCCACAAAGGACTGGGGGAAACATATTTCAAAGGCAGAGGAAAACCAAACCAAGAGGTCAAGCTGTGAAGCCTGATAGTGGCAGGTTAGAGCAATATGTGAGGAAATATTACTTTACTGAAAGAGCGCTGGATTGGTGCCCAGCAGATGTGTTAGAAGCTAAAACAGAAACTGATTTCAAAAGAACCCGATAAGCATCGCGCTGTATTTAATATGGAGAAATCAAGGATTTATAGCAGGTATGAAATGGTTAAAAAGAGGTTCATATTTTATCTTTCCATGGGTGTCACATACAAGGCTGATCTGGCTGCTGTGTATAGGGACTCCATCACCTCACAATAACTATGGTGGTTTTGAAAGAGTTTCTAAAATCAACTCTATGTTGTATTGACAATAATACATTGTGACAATTAAGGCTCCCTGTGCTTCCTGTCAGCCTTACATTACATCTCCAGTCACTGACACTTTGCCCTTTCAGTCTTAGGGGAAGTGGGCAATGCATTACTAATCGGTGTCAATGAGTGGGGGGAGGTAATGCAAGGCTAAGGCAAGTGCCTATTTAGCATGTCTTAATTAGTGCAATTGATTAATCTAAATAGCTGAAACATGACTTTTCGAGATACATTTGGCTAATAAATAAAGTGCTTTCAAAATCACTAGTCATTTTAGGTTACAGTGTCTCTTTAATAAACCAAAACATAATGCTGATTCCACAGCTCTACAGAGTTGACCACACATAATTCTCCAATGTATTAACATCAGAATAGGAAATTCTACCCCAGTGTTGGTGCATAGAAAAATCAATTATAGACCTGGAATAAACAGCACAATACAAGGGAAATCTGTTTTTCAAGATTACTGCCTTTTGGTACTGGGCTTGTTATAAAGTGTTCCTGCTGACAGTAATAGGGTGATGTACTGTACAAAACATGGCATATAGACTAAATGTGTGCTAAGGACCATTTCTAAGGAGGTCCAGTGCTCACTTACAGCTTAAGAACAAAGTACTTTCCACATCTGAATGGTTGGTTAAGGCCACATGTGCCAATGGGCTGGCAGTGTCCAAGGATATGCACATTTTGGGTAAGGCTGTTCCTCTGCCCCTAGGTGCAGGATATGAATAGGTACAAGTGGATTCAGATGGGTACAGATCTCACCCATTTCTTTATGCCATCTCCAAGGGTGATGTAACTGGGTCTTGCTCTTACATATTATTATTAATAGTATATTGAAAAAATAGGTGCAAAACTGGAGCAAACCTACTGCACCATAATGAACTAATAAAAATTCCCATTGATTGACCTCTACATAATAGAGACGTCTCCAAAACATTGCAAAGCAACAAGTTGGAGACTTTTCTACCATTCAAGAGGCTAAAAGCCCCATTTACAACAAACACTAGCTGACTTTGTACTTGATACTACTTCAGATTGTCTTGACCTGAATGACCAAACAGCGGCAGAGGCTACAGCTAAAGCAGTAGAGCATATGCTGTCACCAATTATCAACACATTATATTCCCTGCAACAATCTGTTAGTGTGATACCCAAGTGACTGAAGTCACACAGTAACAAAGAACATCCTATTGTGAGGCAGACAAGCACAACTATTATTATTCTTTATTTATATAATGCCAACTTAATCCGCAGCTCTATGACAACTGATTTCTCTACTTGACTCCAGCCATCTCCTCTCTGATAAAATGGAGGACACTGAGATCTTAGACTAGTAGAGTTACCTGAAATTATCAAAGGCAAATATCGCAGCTATTGGACTTCTTTCAAAAACCCTACCCCAGCTTCTGCTCAGAGAGTTACCATATCCCACCTCTGTAATAGAAAGTCCTGGTCATATGGGACTAACAAATACCTCAGATCAACAAAGACCTAGGCCAAACAAATTTAGGTCCTAAACTTTCAGGATAAAATGTATCTTATAGCAGCTTACAGAAAAAAGGTGTCCTAGAATACAAATTGAAAATCTTCTTCTTTTCCAAGATTTTTCTGCATATGTATCAATGAGGAGGTGTGAATTTACCCCACAAGTTCCTGCATGACACTGGTTTGAAATTTGGTCTTCAATATACTGCTAAGCTATGGCCCTTCAATGAGGAGGGCATAGTCAGCTCTGACAACATAGAGGAGGCAAGAGCTTACTAGAACCTAAACATATAACCTGTTTTGTGGCTCTCCTGAGCACTTTCAGGACCCCTTGGAACTATCTTCTTCAGTGTGCTCATCTTAAAGTGAATTATTTCAAATGTTAATACTCTATATCTCAGCAGTCTTTTTTGTTACATGTCTATATCTGTGCTACACTTAGGGTGTTATGCACTAAGGTGTGACAAAGTGGTGATAAAGTGAATATGACTTCTCCAATTATTTCACTTCTCCAAGTCCTATGTTATTCTATGAAGCCTATGCACTAAGATTTCTCCAAATTTGGAATAGGCTTTAACCCTTTGAGTGCCAGAGTGGTACTCAATGCATTGCTTTGCACTCTGGCACTCAAAGGGCTATAGAATAACATAGGTTCTGGAGAAGTCATCTCTGCTTTATCACCTCTTTATCATGTCTTAGTGCATAACACCCTTAATGTTCTCTTCCAGGAACTGATGAGACAAGTTACTATACACAGGTTCCCTGGAGATCATCTGATCTTAATTTAATAATTAAGGAGTTTGGTCTGACGGAAGGGGTTGGACCAGGTGGTGGCCTGCTGGCTTCCATAGCTGGGTCCAATTTGAAGTTCCAATTTGGATGCTGGTGGACTTGTCATAACACCTATGAGATCATACAGTGTAGGAACTTACTGAACTTAATGATGGTCGCTACTTTCTGTCCATTTCTGGAGACTCACTGGAGAAAGTGGGGCTTGAAATGAATTTCATGATGTTGGGTTGTGGTGGAGTACATCATTGGGTAGTGGGGTCGTGATGAGGAGAGCTAGGTAGCTCTACAGTTTGCTTAGTCGTAACCCCCTTAAGTCAGTTCAGTATGTATTTGTTTTCCTTGTATGTTGTTGTACTTGCAAAGTTTTTCCCGGGTCCAGGGATTCCTATACTTTTCTCTATTCTGAGTCACACTCAGCAGTCAAATTTGCTTATATCCCTCATTTGTCAAAAATGGGAGGATTTCTTCTCTGGCAGAGATCGTCTTGTAAAATGGTATTGACACAGTTACATTCATATACACTGCCTACACCACTGGGGTATCCTATTGAAATGTTGCCATCTATTTGGCTACCCTCGAAATGGTGCATTAAAAATGTCTCCTGAATCAAAAGGGCGACATCAGAATATCGCCCGAATCAAAAGAGTGACATTCTGATGTCACACGCTTAAAGGTCACCAAATAGAGAGCGACATTTTAATAATCAATAACAACCACAGCAGTGTATATGGCTCCATCTGTACCTTAACCCTTTGAGTGCCAGAAAGGTACGCAACGCATGACAAAGCAATGTGTTACGGACACCTCTGGCACTCAAAGGATAAATGTAAAGTTGTACCTCTTGTTGGTCGTGCACATAGCCTGAATAATAGGTATTCCTGTCCCTTTAAACCTGCACATCTGATGGATCCTTAGGACGGAGTGAGAGAGCCTTTGGATTTGGCGCACAGCAAAGTTGTACCTCTTGTTGGTCGAGCACATGGACTGAATAATAGGTATTCCTGTCCCTTTAAAACTGCACGGTTGATGGATCCTTAGGACAGAGTGTGAGAGCTTTTGGATCTGGTACAATGCAAAACCCAAAGGTCCATCGCTCTCTGTTGCCGAATCCCACCCAGACCCTTACCTTGTGTGTTCCAGAAGACATTGTGGCACATCAGCTCATTGAGCAAATGATAGAGAAGGACCTGCAGCGACGTCCATCCTCAGAGGCCGTGTTCACACACCTGTTTTTATGGAGCCTGGAGAAGCAGCTGCAGTTTTTCCATGTAGGTTTTCTTGAGCTTTCCACAAACCTTCAGCTTCTATGCCTATGGACAATCTTCTTGGTTACAGGACTTGAGTGGCTGGATAGTGAAAGAAGCTCTAGATGGTTCAACTTTACATTTACCCTTTAAGTGCCAGAGGGGTCCACAAGGTATTGCTTTGCTTTGCAATGTGTTGCGGACCTCTCTGGCAACCAAAGGGTTAAGGCACAGACGGAACCATACACACTGCAGTGGTTGTGGTTTATTATTAAAATTTCACCCTCTATTTGGCAACCTTTAAGCGTGTGACATCAGAATTTCACCCTTTTGAATCAGGCGACATTTTTAATGCAACGTTTTCATGGTCGCCAAACAGATGGCAACATTTCAATAGTGAACCACCTCACTCACCTACTGTAACAGTTGTCATGGACCTTTGGTGGTATTGATATGTTCACTTTGCCCTGTTGTAAGAAACACCTCTAACAGCTGACAAACATCAATATAGACATTATCTTGGCACCCCACTCATAAAAGAGGGGTAACTGTCCTTATTAACAAAAAACCTAACTTATTCCATAGTGAACCACATGCAAGGTTCAGATAAACTATTTGCAATGTGTATGCTCCAAATCATTCTACCAGTTCTTTTTTTTGTATAATCTTCCACCAGGCTGTGAGCCTCCGAGCTTCCGCTCTGATTATAGGGGGTGACTTCAACATCCTGGGAGACCAGATACTAGACAGAAATGGAGGGAGAGGAATACATATTATCCCCACCCTTATGAGACATTCCACCATAACAGACTATATTCTTACCAGCATCTCCACACTAGGTAAAGTAATTGATTGCTCCATACATAATATCCTGATTTCAGATCATGCCCCTGGCACATAATTATAAAAACTGAAATTATTCTGAAGCAAAAAAACTACACCACAGCAAACAAATAAAAGTTCCTAAAATCCCGAGCACTTGATTAGAGCTTTTTAACCTCTGTGAATGCCAGAGAGGTCTCTTCAATGCATGTGTTATTCTATAGAGCCAATGCACTAAGGTCTCCAAAGTAAGAGAGATCTTAGTGCACTGGCTCCATAGAAAAACATAGGACTTGGAGAAGTGATATCACAGGAGTAGTTATCTCCACTTTATCACCTCTTTATCACACCTTATTGCATCTTCCACCAGGACAAAATTCATTGGGACCATTATGATTTTCTATTCACGGTAACCTGGAGTTTATTATTAGGAGATTTTAGTGTTCCTTCAAATAGAAGGTCAATGACTCTCAGAACAAAGTGACCTGGTACCACTGATATTCTTAGCTAAAGTGAAGGTCAACCCCACTGCAGAGTAAAGTGACCTGATACCAGTTCTATGTTTAGTTAAATACAGTCAGTAAGTACCACTGCAGAGCAAACTGACATAATTCCAGTGACATGTTTCTTTAACCATTCTAGTGGTATGCAAAGTATGTGTGCACTCAAAGGGTTAATCAGAGGGTCAATATCACTTCAGAGCAAAGTGACCAAATAATATGGAAATATTGAGTTAATTAGCGCAAAGACATCTAATAAGAAAACATGTTGATTTAGTTAGAGGGTCAACGACCACAGAGTTTTAATCCAACAGCTAGAGGACCACATGTTGCCCATCCCTAAATCACAGATTCAGTCCGACTTCAGAGCAAAGTAACCAAATACCAGTAACATGTTTATTCAATTAGATGATCAGCAGTATAAAGCAATGAAATTATCTAATAATAATAACAATAATGGTAATGTAACCCTTTAAGGACCAGTAGGTTGTACAACATATTGCTTTGAAATGTTTTGTGCACCCCATACTTAAACTATTAACACTTGGTCTGCCAGAGGGGTGCCCAATACATTCCTTCGCATTCACTGTGTACCATTCTGACCTGCAAAGGGTTAATAAACTAATGGTTACCGACCAAGACAAACAAGAGGAGGTTGGAGTTCTGCGAGTCCCTGTACTTGACTGGGGGGCTCCAGATCCATTATTTCTTGTTGTGCTTGCTGTATGTTACAGAACCAAGCTGCAGTTTCATGCTGACTCGGCATCCGAAACACATGAATAAAATTAAACAGTTCTGGCAGCGCCGATGAGAAAATCTAACGTGATTTGTGTTCCCAGGGGTCCACCCTTCCTCCCCTGTTTCCCCCATACGGGGACGCTTGCTCCTCCTTTTGGAGTGAAGTATAAAATCTGATGGAGTTAAAAAACATAGGACTATCTAATGCTTTTTGGGTTTAACCCCATCGCTGCCAGCAGGAGTGTTGTCAGTTTCCCAAAAGACCTCTAGTTTGAGCCTGCCTATATTGTACTACACAGAACATTTCACCATTATCTTTTGGCAAATCAGAAGAGTATTATACCACTTTTTGCCTTAGATTTGCAAAAAAGACTGGGACTTCAGCACCTAGCAAGGTCCTCAAGTGCCAGACATATATATATGTATATATATCGTTATTTATATGATGTCACACAGTGTGTGTTACACTAAATAAAAGGGGATTAAATAAGTGTCACATTTATATAAACAACAGGAGAGAGGTCCTGCCCTCTATGATTTATGATGCTTCTGGCTGTGTAAAAGTTAATATTTTATCCCAGTCCATCCTGAAGAGATAAAGGGCTGGATCCAAATGCAGGAGATAAACCTCCCGTTTTATAAAAATGTTTTCTATTGAAGTTTATGGGGATACCTGACATAAAAGCAGAGATAGAATAAGCACCTGCATTTCAAAACAGCCCCAGGTCACTTGATGCCTTATTTGTGAAACAAATGAGATGCAATTCTGGAGCAAGGGATAGGTGAAAATTCCCATTTATTTAAAGGGATAGTAATGTTTCACAAAAACAGCAGCTACAATTAATCTTCATAGTATTCGAGCAATAGAGAGTGTTATTTCATTACTGTGAGTGTTGTAGTTCAAGAGTAATTGAATGATAAAGTCCCCCTCCCGCCCCTTTTACCTAGTGTAACACTGCTCACCTCAGATGTGGAATCTGGTTGCTTGACCAGACAGATAACAGCAAGGGAAAATCTTCTTGCTGTGAGAACAATGAAAACCCTGCCCCCCTTGACAGGTTTTCAGCTTTTTTCCTTATCTTAATTGAAGATTGTCCCTCTCTGGAATCTACCTGGGCACTTCCCTGCTGCTCAGAGCTGAGCAGTGTTACATCAGAAAAGGGTCGGGAGGGGGATACTTTATCATTGAATTACTCTTGAACTACAACTCTGACAGAATTGAAATAACACTCTCCATGGCCCAAATACTATGATGATTAATTAGAGCTGCTTTTATTATGAAACATTACTATCCCTTTAAGTGTAGATTTTAACCCCTTGAAGGATAGAGAGGGTTCCAATGCATTTCAAGCAATCCAACGCATTTCAAGCAATGTACTGGAGATCTCTCTACTCTTCAAGTGGTTTAAATATCCCATTTTACTCAATGAGAATCTTCAGAATTGTCATTCTCTATCTTACAGTGCAGGTGGTTTGCTATGAAATTGCACCACTTAATGATTAAGTCACTTAGTCACTATCATGCCTTTTTATGCTTTCTACAGTAATTCTGTGTAGTCATTTTCACTGTGTTAGGATCTGCTCTTGTATTTACTTGCGTTAATTGCTGTTGAGCAGCCATAACTTTTCACCTGCAACTGGACTATAACCTGCAAGCTAGCAATGATGGGATTTGTAATCACACAACACCTCAGGTGGTAAAGCGGACAGGGACACCCACCATTGTCCCAAGTGTTGCTTGTATGGCCACTGCCAAGTCCTAAAAAAGGGCTGCACTCTATGTATAATGTTTTTTACTTATTGAATTACTCCAACTAGACCTCACCTTTAACTGGGAAGAGATATGAAAAATGCATACATCAGGGCTCCTTTGATTTCAGCGCAGCCCTGAAATATACATATTTCCTATGTGTCCCTGATTAAAAGCGAGGTCTGGTCACCTAGCTTTGGCAGTAAAGAGGTCTGCAATACAGACATGGTAAAGACCTGGAAGCTCTCCACATCTGACCTAGTGACTGGTTTTTGGAGTTAATTAACAGGTATCAGGCACATAGGGTGATTCTCAGAGTAAGTGAGTTAATTGGTAACCCCACCCACTTCCCCACCTATTTTCCCCACTCCCTGTCCAGTACCGTCTCTTTTCAGGACAAGCCCAACCTTTTCTCAGTCCAATACCACCCATTCCTATTAAAGGGATAGTAATTTCTTAATTATGTAAAAAGTAATATTGTAGACCATAAAATGAGATATCCATTGATTTTACCCTCTCTCTCCCTTTCTCCTGACGTCAGCTGTAAGAGTTCCTGGTCCGGGGACCAACAGGTTTGCAGGCACACTTTCTAGACCATTCCAAAGAAGTATTTCCTTTTAAATCTCACTATTGTGGCTCTGCTGAAGAGCCTCATTGTGTCGGCCGACACGGATCTCCTTCACGCTCTATCTCTCAAACCATAAAGGTTTGAGGGATTGGAATTGCATCAATGGATTTCTTATTTTATGGTCTACGATATTACTTTTTATATAATTAAGAAATTATTATCCCTTTAAGCCCCACCCTCATTATGAAGTGAATTGGATCCTTTCCATATAAGTCCACCTCATAACCATCCTTCCTATTGCTCCAGATAATATTTCCCTGTGCCTCCACTATTGCTATATATAACTTCTCCCTATAACTCAACCCTTTAACTCTTCCTATTATGCCAAATATGATTTGCTAGGACAATCGCCAGAAATCTGTCACGTACCCAGAAGCCAAGTGCAAAGTGTCCTCTCTTGATAGCTACCCAGCAATTAACGTGTTCAAGTCCTCCATAAAACTACAACTCATAACTTCCAGCAGATCATAGGTTAATTTTCTGAGGATCAACTGGAAAAACATGTTGTGCTTTACGGAATCATCGAGCTTCCCTATCTATGGCACAGATGTTTTAACAAGCAGACAAGTGGCACTGTCAGTAAGAGAGGAGATAAGGGTTTGCAGAGCTCACTGGGCATCATGTTGGGCGAGCCAGCCTAAATGAATAACATAAGTATGCCCACTTTATTAACTCCTGGGAAAGCTGTATACCAGTCTCTGCCTTGAACAATTTTAGATTGGTGAAATTTCAAGCACCAAAATAACAGAAAAGACTATGAAAGACAACACTGAAGTGGTACATAAAGAGAAAATGCATTAGCGCTTTCTGTGTCCATCACCTGTTTATTCATCAGCATGTACATACATTCCTACATTTTAGAACCCTAAGAATGAGCTCTGCCTTGGTATATTCTAGAAAGTGAACAGAAGGAATGTATTTAGGGAGGAAAGGGAACATAGATGGCAAAAGGGGAATGGAAAAAATTAGATGAGTCAGCAATGTGCTTCCATGAAAAGTTGAATCCCCATCTACTACACGTCCCCAATGCATTAACCCCTTAAGGACCAGCTGAGCATGCTCGAAGCATGGATCATTTTTTTAATTTTTTTTTTATTGGATCTGATTCAGGGCTCCTTGAACAAAAATTATTATATACCCCTCACTTACATTTCTTTGGTCATAAAATGCTAATGGCACCCACAAATGTTGCCCTTGTGTCTTTCTTCAGTCCTGAATGTCATGTCAGCGGAGGAGGACATGACAGTTGATGGCAGTTTTTCTTAAAACTGAAATAGAGTGCACAAGCCTACTTAACCCCTTAAGGACCAAGGACATACATGTACGGCATGGGGAGAATGTGTGTAAAGGGGCCCCTGTGCGACAGTAATAGAAAAAAAAAATGTTCCATGTTCCTTAAGTGTCGGCCACATGGCCGGTCCTTAAGGGGTTAAGAGTAATGTGCAGTGAGCAGAGTCTTTCGGTTCTGCAAGTAAATGTCACATACACCTCCATGGACATGTCATTCAGGACCAATTGAAGAAGAAAGGCACAATGAATTCATAAGGGACATCGTTTTTTGTCCACAGTAAAGAAACTGAGGGGGATTGTTTGGAGGTTTCAGTTTAAAGAGTAACTATCATGCTTTATGTATCTGATGATCCTATGGAGCAGACTTAAAGGGATAGTAATACTTCGTTTTAACGTTATTTTATTTTGTAGGCATTAAAAAAACATGAAGAATGATATAAGTCTTATCTCTCAAACCTACTGTAAACAATCTCTTCTCAGATGTGGAATGCAGTCCATAGACCAGACAGATAACAGAAGGGGACACTCTTATTCCTATGAAAACAATGAAAGCCCTGCCCCCCTTCACAAGTTTTTCAGGTTTTTCCCTTATCTTAATTGAAGATTGTCCCTCTCTGCAGTCTACCTGGGCACCTCCCTTCTGCTCTGGCTGAGCAGTGTTACATCAGTAAAAGGGGCGGGAGGGGGACACTTTGTCATTGAATTACTCTTGAACTACAACTCTGACAGAATTGAAATAACACTCTCCAAAGTCAAAATACTATGATGATTAATTAGAGCTGCTTTTATTATGAAACATTACTATCCCTTTAATAAAAAGGCAGAGACTGAGCTGCTCAGTCACAAAATGACTCCTGACAGCCATGGGGGGGGGGCAGTTTTAACCAGCAAATGGTCTAAAACAAGGACGTATGGGGGAGATGTATAAAAAAAACTTCTTAGTGTATGTTTAAGAACTGTCATCTGATCATACTGATAAATAAGAAAGTCAAGTTTATAAAATTGTCTGTCTGAGAACATTTGCAAAAAATTAATAATGGAGAATATATTCTCGCATACATACCTATCACTATATACTTCATTTAAAGGGATAGTACTGTTTCAAAATAAAAGCGGCTCCAAGTAATCTTCAAAGTATTTGGGCCATGGAGAGTGCTATTTCAATACTGTCAGAGTTGTATTTCAAGAGTAGTTGAATGATAAAGTGTCCCCCTACCGCCCCTTTTACCTAGTGTAAGCCTCCTCCCATCAGATGTTGACCAGACAGCTCACAGCAAGGAACAATCTTCATACTGTGAGCATAAGGAAAACACTGCACCCCAGACAGATTTTTCAGGTTTTCTCTTATGCTAACTGAAGATTGTCCCTCTCTGAAAGCTGTCTGGACACCACCTTGCTGCTCTGAGGTGAGCAGTGTTATTTCAGTAAAAGGGGCGGGAGGGGGATATCATTCAATTACTCTTGAATTACAACTGTGACAGTATTGAAATAACGCTCTCCATGGCCTAAATACTATGAAGATTAATTGGAGCTGCTTTTATTTTGAAACATTACTATCCCTTTAAGAGCAGGTTAAGGGCTCAATCCAAATGTTGGAGACGGCTGTTTTTTCTCCAGATGGCATTTTTTCTGAGCACAGTAAGCTAGTCAAATGCCTGTGCTGTGAAAAAATACCGGCAAAAAAAGCAGCCGTTGTGTGATATAGTCAAGAGGTTTTTTCACCCATAGCAAATGAGGAAAACACCATCATTTGGAATTCAAATGTCTGCATTAGCCATGAAGATCCGATAAGGGACTCAAGTTATCACAGGAAAGTTAAAGGGATAGTAATACTTCGTTTTAACTTTATTTTATTTTGTAGGCATTAAAAAAACATGAACAATGATATAAGTCTTATCTCTCAAACCTTTATGGTTTATGAGATATTCACAAGCAAAGTTTCCCCTCCAGCCCCTTTTACCTAGTGTAAGCCATCTCTTCTCAGATGTGAATCTGGTTGTATGACCAGACAGATAACAGCAGGGGACATTCTTCTTTGTATGAAAACAATGGAATCTCTGCCCCCATTGACAAGTTTTTCAGCTTTTTCCATTATCTTAATTGAAGATTGTCCCTCTCTGCAGTCTACCTGGGCACCTCCCTTCTGATCTGGTTGAACAGGGGGGGGATACTTTGTTTGTGAATATCTCTTAAACCATAAAGGTTTCAGAGATAAGACTTATATCATTCTTCATGTTTTTTAATGCCTACAAAATAAAATAAAGTTAAAACGAAGTATTACTATCCCTTTGAGTCCCAGTTTTTTTATGACTTGAGTCCCTTATTGGACCTTCAAACAGCCGACACAGACACTTGAAGGAAAAAAGTAAAAAAAAAAACCCTAGTCCTCAGTGGATGTATTAATTTGGGGCCCTAAATCCCATATCAATACACCCAAAATATGACAAATATGTCCAAAGTTATTAGAATTAACCTTATGAGTGCCAGTGGGGTATAAGTACCCCGCTGGCATTCATAGGGTTATCCCGACTAAGTTAAAAAGAACAAGATCCAAGTAACACTTACCATTAATCCTGATGTAATGGTCCTCTTCTGTCCTTCTCTTCTGTCCTTCTCTTCTGTCCTTCTCTTCTGTCATTCTCTTCTGTCCTTCTCTTCTGTCCTTCTCTTCTGTCATTCTCTTCTGTCCTTCTCTTCTTACCTGTATCTTCTGCCTTCTCTTCTGTCCTTCTCTTCTTACCTATATCTTCTGCCTTCTCTTCATTCTTCTTTCTTCTTCTTGTAAGTAAAAAAAAAAAAGTATTAATACAAAGCATAAACTATTACATCGTTTAACCCCTTGACTGGCAGAGGAGTATGCAAAGCAATGCGTTGCGGACATCTCTGGGCTCAAAGGGTTAAGCAATGTATCAGTGCCCATGATCATATAAATATGCTTCCATTATTTGTCATTAAAATAAACTGTTATACTATGCCAATATATCTAAAATATAATTATCATACCCTTAGCTTTAATTGTCTCCACTGAGGCGTCAGCAGCGGAGACAGTGCTGTGTGCCACGGGTTCTCCTCTTCTCCCTCTCGGGCCGATGCCCGTTCCACAATGAGGGAATTTGAACAGAGACTGCCTTTATATATGGGCAGTCTCTGATCCAATTCCCTCACAGCCATTGGCTGAGATGTGCTTATGCGTGTTCACTAAAACTCCCTTCATTTTTGGTGCAATTAATGAATTTCTTTACAAATATTTTGCGACACAATTCTTATTTGGACAAGACCATGTTTCAAAGAAGTTAACACACTGTCTCTAAACATTTATACATATCCTTATGTCGCTTTGGGAGAATTTTACCAACACATTCTTTATAACTCCAGTTTCATACATCTTCCCTATATGGCTTATTTCACAGGCTTCACGTTCTCCATGTGCAAACCCCAATAGACAAGATCTGAAAATCCACCACTTGCAGTCTTTGGGACACTGGGGGAAATGTATAAAAGCGTAGTAATTAACAAAGTTTCTATAAAATTGTTGCAAAGTGACCTAAAGATATGTATAAATGTTTATTGACATTTTCCCTAAGTACTAACTGCAGTCCGTCAACATTTTTTGAAAAGTGGAGAAGAAATGGTTTTGTCCAAATAAGAATTATGTTGCAACATATGTAAAATGGAATTTGGCTAATTGCTCTAAAAATAAAGGCAGTTTTAGCAATTAAATCTTAATGAAGGGAATAATATGTTCTTAACCCTTTGAGTGCCAGAGAGGTACCCCTCTGGTACTCAAAGGGTTGATAGAAGCATGTAGCAAATTGTCTCAGAATATTCTCAGATAAACACATATTTATAAACTTGACTTTACTACTTTATAAATATGATCTAGAGTTATAATTTTAGCAACAAACCACCTGCATTATAGGGAGCAGCATAAACTGCCAAGTGGGACTTTTAATCCCTTGAATGCTTTACAATTCATTGAGACCTATCTGGCATTCAAGGGGTTAAAAGTCTGATTTTGATCAGTTCGCTCACTGTTCAGGTGGTTTGTTGCAGAATACCTCCACTTTGCTTTTAAACATAAGACCCTAGGGGGAAGATGCACTTTATAAAACTATGACAGATGCATTGTCAGTTCATCTCCCCCCACCCCCGAACCACCACCAAAGCCATTAACATTCTTCCCTACAAGTTGGGTGGTTGAAAATGGCACAGCATTTCATTATAAACACAGAGCAAATACTATGACACTTGAAGGGAAAAAAAGTAAAAAAAAAACCTAAGACCTCAGTGGATGTATGCTGAACAAATAACCAGCACACATAAGTGTCCTAGTGCTTTCTAATACACAGTCATTGCCTGACTAGTACTGTATAATAACTACAACTTTCTTAATGCTGCATGACTAAGGGGCATGCCACCATCCGACCCTAAACTATTTTAATGTGGCAAGTGATATGCCAGCAGCCATATGCCATGGCTCTGAAGACCAGGCCCAAGAGTCATGATCCAGTACTATCACTGCTAAGTACATGGTTCGCCTAGCAAGCTCCCCACCATGCTGTGGCACCACAAAACCATTATAATGCATACCGCATAAGTCGACCAATGGTCATTACCAACAAAAATACCTTTCCACCAGACCTGAGAACCATGCACCATCAGTACACACTGAGGTGAGCAAACAGCACAGGCAGAGGACTCCTTATTATACATCTTCATCCTGAAAATGGCTGCATGACCAGAAGCCCTTGCAGTCAATACCTTCTGGGGCCACCCGGAACCTCCCTACTTCCTTCCTACCACTTCCATTTCCTGCCTAGCTCTCTTAGGCCCCCTCCTCCTAAGCTTCACTTTGCCGCAGGTTCCCATTCTTAAGACGTTTCTTTGAAGGTCACAACTACAGCTCATATTTATAAAAAAGCAAAGTCAAGTTTATAAATATGTCTGAGAATATTCTAAAAATATTCTGAGAAAATTTGAAAAAATTTCACTAAAGACGTTTTTTTCACATACATATATGAACTTCAATTAAGAACAGATCATACCAGGTGTTAAGATTTAATCACTAAACTTGTCTTTACTCTTGGAGCAATTTCTACTACACTCTTCAAAAAAGTCGACCTACTGGAGTTAGAACTTGTCAAAAATGTGCTAAACATTTATACATATCCTTATTTTATGACAATTTTATAGACTCTATTATTACAGGTTTATACATATCAGGCTACATTGTTTTGGATAGAAGAACATTTTTTCAACAATTTTCAACCACATTCCTTCAGAATATATAGTACACCCCTCTGGTCATTAAAGGATAAAACAAGATGAGTAGAACAAGGGTGTAAAGTAGGGGGTGACTTACATGATATTAGGCGGTTCAGGACATGAAGTGGGTGGAATGAATAAGGAGAGGATGGAGCTACGCAGATACTTTCAGATCCAGAGAAAGAGGTTTAGTAACCAAAGGTTTCCAGTGCTGAACAGTCAAAACTGGAACATCTGTGTAGACTTGAACAGTTCCCGTGTATGTACATATGATCTTTGGACTTTGTTCATTGTCTGTTCACACTCGAGCTGGGTACTAAGAGCATTTGGGCATTCTCCTGCTATTCCAGGGTTCTACCATATATTTTACCAATGTATTAATTCACTTGTTTAACCCTTTAAATGCAGAGGGGTACAGAATGCATTGTAAAGCATATGCCTCTGGAACTCAAAGGGTTGACTATCTAAATACCAGAAGAATGTGCATCGGTTCGCAAAGTTTCCCTCTGGCACATAGAGGGCTAAAAAATGAGGTCCTCCCCCACTCACTGCAAGTGATCCCTGTTTGAAAGGCAGTCAGTTCAGCCATGAGGGCACTAGATAGAGTCAATTTTAATATAAATCACAGTATATTTCTGTAAGCCTTAAAATATAGCAACATGTAATAGACAGGACCAACTTAAAATGTGGTACCTTGACAAGGTAAGCGCGCTTAAAAATATTTTGGCAAAAACTATTCGACAAAACCCTCAGGTTTAAAACAAGTGAATTTACATATTAGTATAATATATGCTATACACGAGGTTCCCATTTAAAGGGGATGTATCACCCCTATACAAGTTAGCTTGAATAGTTAAATTCTAGAGCGAATATGTGTAAAAGTTTATTAATTTCTTTTTTTAAAGCTCTGCTCTGTAACCACAGTTTGTAACTCTGCCTCTGCTCTCCTCCCTCTATCCAGCCTCCTCCGATGATGGAGGCCTTCTGTCTGTAAGCTGGAGCACTCTCATTGGCAGAGATTGATATCTAGCCAATGAGAGCGCTCCAGCTTACAGGCAGGAAGCCAACGTCATCGGAGGAGGCTGGATAGAGGGAGGAGAGCAAACGCAGAGTGAAGGACTGCTGTTACAGAGCAGGTAATGGCAGTCTATGCGAAAGTAGGTGCAGGGCAGCGTTTCTTACTTAAATTTCGACCAACTAGAGCTTTAAAAAAGAAATGAATAAACTTTTACATATATTCGCTATATAATGTAACTATTCAGGCTTACTTGTATAGGGGTGATACATCCCCTTTAAGTACTTTGTATGATACAGTGCAGTCTTGTCTTCTGTCACTGACAAAACGTACTGAGTCTCTCACCTGGCTGAGTCAGTGATATATTTCCTTTGATTTAAATGGGGCTTAATAATGGGAATTCTTGAAGAAAAAAAGAATGAGATTCAAAAAAAGTGGACTAGGTAAAGGTATATTAATAGTTCAACTAAAATGAATAGCAAGCATGATTTATGGGGAAAAAGTTGGAGACCTCACTAGCATTCAAAGACTTTGGAGCATAATTTCAATTAATGGAATTTGGGGAATCTACATTTCTTCCCTATGGCACAGGTGGTATCTGCAAAATTGTTCTAGTTCCATTTAGTACATCTGCTACTCAGTCTTCTACCCTATCAATGTGATGTATTGAATACAGTGTGCACCGCCAGAATTTCCGCCATTGTGCCGACACATCTAGGGCACTCAGAAAGTACTCATAATACCAAAATTTTCATGTCATGAAACTGTAATAAAACAAAGGCAGTATTTTCAGAATTAAATACATCACATTTGAAAATGTGTTGTTAAAAAAATAAAAATGGTAGTAATATTAGCTTGATGAACATTGCCCATAAAAATTCTGGAGCAGTCGATTTAGGCAGAGGTCAAAACCAGTCAGTGATTAGATCACAAGAAATAGGCTACTACAAAGTCTACAAACTTGCAGAGGTCAACCAGGAATCAGTCCAATCATAGAATGGCCCAGATGGGGGAAGCCAGACGTGTAGGCCGTAGCAAGCTGGGGGGAGAGACTGAAGAACAGAGGTCAAAACTCAAGTTGGGTCCAAACCCAACACTAGAATACTGGAAACTTTTCAGCAGATGGAAGCTCAAAGAATGGGCAAGGTATCAGAGGCCAGGTAGGAATAAAAAGGGAAAATGGCCAATCAGGGTGCAGGGGAAGGATCGGCCTGGAAAGCAAGATGTGATACACATGCACTCTCACAATACACACACATGCACACACTTGCTTCATCTGCTCCCACAGTTTTTCCACTTCCACAGTCCACTCTCCAGACCCTTCATTTTTGTCTACTCCACTTTTAACACCTCACTGACTGTCTCATTATTTGTCCCCCACTGGCTCTGTGATTTGTACAGTTTCTCTCCCCATCCCCTCCCCACAATAACTTATTATATCCAAAAGAGGGAAAGTACTAGTTCCTTTGTTGGAGGGTACGTGACTCCAACTGCCAACCTCTGGCTGCTGCAGGAGTATTCCAGCAGGTAACAAGGAGGGAAATTTAGGGTTCAAAGGGTGGAGAGGGAGGATTCCAGCAGATCACTGCAAGCAATATTTTGAAGAGGAGTGAGGAAAAGGTGATGGAGGAAGTAAGGAGGGGTTGAAGGAAGAAAGAAAGGAAATAAAATGCTTTTGGATACAAAGGGGCCTGAGAGAACAGAAAGGTATGTTCATTCCACCGAATATTTGAGGACTTTTGAGCTTTGGGTGATTTGATTTACCTAGATTAACAGGCCACTGTTAGCTCTGGTCCCCTGTGACTTGCAACAGCAGTAGTTCCACAACTGGTAAGGAAGGGCTACTGCTACTCTTGATGTTGAATGCTCTACAGGTGAATGTGGTACAACTGCTGAGGGTTTACATGACGTCTGTTGTCAGAGTAGTAGATTCGGACATGCTCCATGTCAGTGACAGGAGTGTGTTTGAATCTCAGTCTCAGACAACTGTCTACATGTAACCCCTGATGAACATCTGTGGATTGTGGAGAACTGTGACATATGGAGAACTGAATGCTATATGTGTAATCTGAGGATGCATAGAGAGTTTTATCAAGATTCCAAATTCAATTAAATCACTGGGGAGTTTTATTTTTCCCTTATGGTGCAGTTGTTACATCAGCCTTGGTGTATATCAGTATTAATCACAAAAAAGCAAATCCAATAGGTGTCGTCCAATAGGTGTAATCCTGTCCAATAGCTGTCCTGATATGCATATCTCTCTCTCTCCTCCGAATTTAACTGGCTGAACTTTCCTATCTCATGTATCTAAGCAGCCTTGCTGCTTGATACAATGGGTGGTGTTGACAGGGACAAAAGAAAAGTGTCAGGTCACAGTCTGAGGTTGGAAAATAAGGCAAAGTATAAAGATTAACAGGAGTATGGAAGGTTATAAGTGCACAGAAGGGGCAGGATAATGGCACACACACACAGCAGTGGTATTTGAAGGTCAGGAAGGCAGTCCCCCTAGTATTGGTTGTTTTATTCATGATGTCAACACACCAGCTCCAGCTCATTCAGATTAGTGGAACTGTTGCGTTGTAACAAATAGGGGATTTAAAAAGAGTTGTCAAAATCACCTGCAGTTATGTTTGCCATTTGTTTTTCCAAAGATTCGTTTTTGAGATATTTAGCATTATTTATTTGTCATTTTATACAAATTAGCTGATATTTGGCTGGAAGAGAGTGGCAGTTGGGATGGGGAGCAGTGCGGAATGTTAGCATCTAACTGGCAGGTCAGTCATTATTGTCTAATTTGCATAAACTGACAAAAATAGCTAATTATATCTCATAATTATTGTTTGAAATAAAAATGGCCAACTGATCATTTTTTAAACTCTTTCAGAGCCACATATTTGTTAGAAAACGACAGTTCAACTTTAAGAATAAGGGATCTTAGATGAAGTAAGTTAATAAATCTAATGCACAAATGAGTTTATCTTATTCACTCAGACATATACAGGGCCAGATTTATAATTCTGTCTCCGATAGGCAAGGCAGCTTAGGTACCTTTAGCCCAAGCCATGGACGCACATCCACTCCACCCATGGTGCCACCTGTAGTCACATCCACTGTTGCCTAGAACAGAAAATGCCCTTATCCTATAGCATACAAACACAAAAAAAAACCTTTACACCTAGGGTGCTTTGAAGTGCATTGGGGACATATTAAGCATCCACGGGGTTAAATAATGTGTATGTAAACTGGTAAACATCTGGCTAGATCTATATAAACTAGCAAGTAAACCAGCAATTCCAGTGAAGGAGAAGGTGTCGCATGCAGAGGCATTGTCCCTGCTCTAGTCCCATCTAGGATGTCCCTCAAAATTTGGATCCTTAGGCAGTTTTTTTACTCTGCCTAAAGGCAGATCTGGAGAAAGAATTCATCGTACTGTAATGCAGTGTGACTCATTAGAAGTGGCATTCACTAACTGGAAATCAGTTTAAATTAAATGTAGGAAGCATACTCAGTCACAAAGCAGGAAGACTTTGGGGTCCATTAACTACAGGATGAATTCTAAATACACTGGAAAATATAGCAATTTTTGGTCATGTTCAAAATCCTCCAGTTTATCCTTCAGAGAGTATACCATTTACATCATTTACATCACAAATGTTAGCTTGTTGGGACAATACATACACACATGCAGATTGCATAGGTTTGTTCTCAATAGTGTAAGCAGAACTTTGTGCATAGAAAGTATTTTCACACTATTTTTTAAATGTTTTTCATGGTGTATGCTAGCATACATTACTCCGAGATGAAAACTGGGCCACTGATAAATAGCTGAAGGTTTTGTAGTTGAACATGTTAAACGCAGTGGAGGGCAGCACATGTGATTATTGGCTTTATTCTGAGCTTTGTAAATGAGGCCCACAGCCACATCAGCTTCATATAATTTCAATAATTTTAAGAGCTCACACTCAAAAGTTAAAAAAAAAATAAGTCTCATTCATTTATGGGTCAAACTCAGGAATTCCAGAGAAGGATTTCCAAAAATAATACGTTATAACAATTCCTAGAATTGTTTTGCAAAAATCTGCATCCAAAAACCATTACAAATTCCTTTGAATAAATCAGGATATGCAATCTACAGGCCTCCATCTGTTGTTGGACTGCAGTTCCCACCATCCTGAGCTGGCCATCAGCCAGCTAAGGATGATGGGAGCTATAGTCCAATAACAGCACAGATAAAAGCACAATAGCAGCAAATATATCTTAATATTGCAGGTGTTAAAGCGTTGTCTCCCTCTGATCTGATATGGTGCAATAGAATGGAAGGGGGGTTTATTGGTAACTGGGAACCCCCCTATCATATGACCCTTGCATTTATATATCAACAATAATGATCAAGAAAGCTTACTGTTTGCAAGCCACAGCATCAATAACTTGAGGTCACTGTCAATAGTTTTATAGAACTGTCACTCACAAGATGACAGTCTCACTTTTATGAAGGCCTCAATCAGATTTTTAAAAAAGACTCACCCGCAGAGGGAGTTGTCTTCCTCACCACTGAGTAGATTTAGTCTGATTTGCTGAAAATCTGTCATATATAAAAAGTCTCATTTGCTGAAAATTACTTGCAGGCCCATGTATCGTTGGAGAAGGTTATGACCTCCATAATATTACAAGGAAGAGAAAAAAAATATACAGTTCAGCGTTCCATCTTTGTCACTAGGAAGATTCTCAACTTTATTTTCATTCAGTTTAACACATTTTCTCTCTCTGCAGACAACCAGCATCTAGCAGCAATATAAATTTACACAGGACCATCCAAGAGTTCTATTCATTCACTCAGAGGCTATATATGCTTCTTGCATGTTAGCTAAAATCACATAAAACTTCTCAGAGGGAAACTTTGGCAGCCCACAACAGGGAAGTTTAGTTGCAGAATAAGGGCAAACTTTTTTTTCTTTTTAGCAGAGAGAAAAATTGGCCTATCTTGCAGGCAGTGTCAGACTATGGAAATGTTTACAAAATGCTCATTAGGAGAAGTGGGATTCTAAGATAGCAGCAAATTCTGGTGAGACGCTTCTAGTGTAGGAGATAAGAGAAACAGGGATGCTGTAGGGACATGTTATCCAATTAGTGAAACCTGAATTTTTAAAGAGGGAAAAAGAGAGGGAGGGAGAGGGGGAGAGAGAGTGAGAAAGCAAGGAGTGTGTATGAGAGAGAATATGGTCACAAGTTGCAGACGAGTGTTTCCAAACTTGTCAACTGCAGATGACAAAAGCAGTGTCCTCTCGAGAGAATAAAACAGACACCCTTGACACCACTGGGAGCTGAGATTAATTTGAGCAGGAGAGCATTCTCACCATGGATTCCATCTCCCTATGGTTGTACATGGCCTTGAGTTTCTTGGTGCAGTGTGTTTTACCTAGTCCCATTCTGGACTTGAAAGACCCCTTGGAAGATGGCTTGCCTTTATTTGATGAAGTCCTCTCTGAGCAGAATGGATATGATTTTAACTCCCTGCGGGAAACCATGAAGGATGACATCCTGAGGACACTCAACCTCTCGGGTATCCCCGTTCAGCCTCCAGTCAAAGTGGATCCTCCAGAATATATGCTGGAACTCTACAACAAGTTTGCAATGGACAGAACAACCATGCCTTCTGCAAACATTGTGCGCAGCTTTAAAAACGAAGGTAAGAAATTGGTGCTGGGGGAGGTTGTTCTAGGGAATGACTTGGGTGTGACGGGGAAACCCAACCTTCATGGCCTCACAAGTAGAACAGGCTCATTGTTCTGCCCAATGGACAAAGATCTAACATTGGCCCATATGCATAAAAGTGGAGTGATACAATACTGGAGAAATTTTATGGTAGGGGACAAATCAAAATTCTCATTAGATTTTATAGAGCTTTTAACCCCTTGAATACTAAAGGCTCTATCCTTTAAGGGATAAAAATGTTTCATTTAAATCTATTGAAATGTAGACATTTTTACTCGTCCCTTATAGTGCAATTGGTTTGCTCCAGTATTGCACCACTCCCCTATTACACATATGAACCATTGTTTCTAACTCTATTATATTGTAAAAGTTTGAAGGAACCTTGAGGCTGATGTATAAAGGAGGTTATGCACTAAGGTGTGGCAGAGATGTGATAAAGTGGAGATGACATCTCTCTGACTTTGGAAATCTTGGTGCATAGGCTCTATAGAATAACACATGAACTGGAGAAATGATATCATTGGAGAAGTCATCCCAGCTTTATCACCTCTTTATCACACCTTAGTGCATAACCCCCCTAAAGTAATTCTGGGGCAAATCTACTGTACCATAGAGGCAAATAAAGATATCAAAAGTATTTTACCAGAAAGCATACTTTGAGATTATCTCTCATTTTTAAGTATGCCTGGGGTATAGATGTTATTATTACCCAATTTAATGGTACTCATTCTAACTACCTGGGAAGGGTGATAGGCTGAGTTGACCCTGTCAGGACTAGAACCTGCGACCCTGAGGTTTGAACAGATTCTACAGCTGGTGCATTAAACAACCAAGGTACCTAACTGGCATCACTAAAGAATCCTGTTGATTTAACCCTTTGAGTGACAGTGCATTGGATACCTCTATGGCACTCCAAGGGTTAAATGTGGGGTCTCTAACATTTTGAAAAGCAACGCTTTGGAAAAATTCTGTAACATTCAAGAGGTTAAAAGCCCCATGTAAATCAATGTGAATTTTAGCTCCACTCAATGGTGAAGTTGATTTTCTCCAGAATCGCTGCGGTTTTCATTGGTCCAAAGAGCACGTTATGCAAACACATCCTCTAATTTAATCAATAAACTTAAAATGAAGGACAAACAAATGTGCAGGTCCTTTATCACTTTTCACATTGTTTGCCAAATTCTATGCGGCCTTATATATAAAGATAAAGGGTATCGGTTCTGAGGCAAATCAGAACTGGTGCCCTTTGATTTTATACATAAGGACATATGCACCAATATGGTTTACAGGAAAAGAAATATCAGGATAGACTAAAGGCTCTGAACATGTATAGCTTGGAGGAGAGAAAAGAGAGAGAGGGGATATGATAGAAACATTCAATTACGTGAAGGGATTCAACAAGGTGCATGAGAGAAGTACATTTCAAAGGAGTAAAAGTGTTAGGACACGAGGCCATAGTCTAAAACTTGAGGGATACAGGTTTAGACGTAATGTAGGAAAGATTTTCTTCACTGAGAGGGTAGTAGATAAGTGGAATAGCCTACCAGCAGAAGTGGTAGAAGTTAATACAGTGACAGAATTTAAGCATGCATGGGATAGGCATAAATCTGTCCTTAACACAAGAAAAGACCAAGGACCAAATAAGGTTTGAGGTTTTTACAGCAGAAAAATGGGCAGACTAGATGGGCCGAATGGTTCTTATCTGGCATGAAAGCGAGCATGCACCATTTCTAATCACAGGATATTTAGATGAATTGGAATCCAGAAGTGTTTAATATCTCCATGTTCCACATTAGTTCAGATCAATACTCATAGCTGCAGAATCTCTGTGGTGCACTCAGCTGAATGTACCATTGATATCAGTTGACTTTTTCCTTGAATATGCATATGAGCAGACTGTTTAAATCACACAGCTTTATTTATAATACTGATCCGTGACTCACAAAATTAATTCTGCAATTGGTCAAATCCATTTAGCACCTTAAATCGAGAATACTAGATTTCAGAGGATCATAACACAGTAGAAACTTTTTCCTATATCCAGAGACACTTTCACATGCAAAGAAACAAAAAAGGTTTTCCAAACAAATCCGCCAACCAATCGAACTGATGGGTTGGGAACCAATGAGTTCATCTCCCAGGCAAATGTGATTTTCTTTGCAGGACAAAATGTAAATCAATCTACTAGGAATGCGTGCCCTTTCAATTCTTCAGACAATATCAGTGAAGGGGTTAACATCAGCTGGCTTTGCCATGTGGATTTCCATTTTATCCTTAAACTTGAACTTGAAAGAAGCAGATCTATGACCTTCCAACCATATCTCAATTCATCTGTTCACAAAACAAAAACCTTAAAGCTATTACTGCTTTTATTCAATAGTCCCAGCTGCTTTTCATCTTCGATATCTTGTAATCTCTCTCCAGACTCACATAAAATCCATTTTGTTGTGGGAAAGGCCTCACCTATAGTACTTACTGGGGTTTAGAGTTGAGTGGGGAAGTTCCAGCACTTTTTGGACACATCCAGGCTGCTGTAGTAGAACTGAACCAATTCTGGAGTAAATCAACTATTCCATAAGGGAGGAATAAAAGTGCCCTTTGATTTAAATCTGGCTTTTAACCATTTGAATGCCAGGGATGTCTCCAAAGCATTGATTAACAATGTGTTAGAGACTCACATTCAAGTGGTTAAAATATCAATTTAAATCGAAGGGAATTTTATATTTTATTTTATTTTTCCCCTATGGTGCAAATGAATAATCTAGAATCGCCACGTTCTCGCTTAGTACATCAGGCTCAGTGAATTCTCGCTCTCTTTTGAACTGACAGGATGTGTTAGGCATGTAGGTATACAGAACATGATGTTCTAAGTACGGAAACGGAACAATCTAACTACATCTTAGTGGACAAAAGAAACATTCCTCAAAAATCTCATTGATAAAGATGAGTCCTTTAGCCCCTTGACCATTTGAGTGCCAGAGGGGTTCACAATGTATTGAAACTTAAATCCTAGCATTCAAGGGGTTAAAAGGCCAGTTTTATTATTTATTTGCCATCGTTGGTGCAATTGGTTTGCTCCAAAATTGCTGACATTATTCTTACACTCACTCAGTGATTGCTGCTCATTGAGTAAATGATTACATTTCCTCTGTGGCTTTAACCACATCGTCTGCTAGGCCATGCACCGTTCTTAACCCCTTGAATGCCAGAGGGGTACACAATGCATTGCAGAGCAATGCGTTGTGTACCCCTCTGGCACTCAAAGGGTTAATATACCAAACTGATAGTAAACAGGGGCTGGGGATATTATTCATAGCACTAACTTCTTATTTTAGAAGGGTTTACACTCTTTAGTCAGGGTTAGTCAGTTGTTAGATCTCAAGCTGTTGAGGACTACAACTCCCTTCATCTCCAACCAGCCACAGGCTGCAGGTCTGACAATTGATTGAACCTGCCTTAGGTGCTAAAGGCTTTGTAATGTGTGGGAGACATCTCTAACATCCAAGGGGTTAAGTGCATTTTTTTAAAGGGACACTAAATATGAATTCATACTCACTGTAACTAATAATTGTTCCTTCAACCCTTCAAGTGCCAGGAGGTGAGCAATACACTGCTTCACATTCTGCTGCATACCTTTCTGGAACTCAAAAGGTTAAAAAATGTACTTAATAAAAATAAGTTTTCTCTTTGTATTGAAAAATTATTCCATATTGTTGCATTACAGGTGTCTTGTGTTTTCTATTTCCAAATTGTTTTGTGGTGGTTTGCATTTAAAATTAACACAATTACATTTTTGTTGTTTGTTAAATAAAAAAGCAATAATTATAATGTTCACTCATTGGATGATAGAATGGTCTCAGGCTCATTGTACCTCCAAGCTCACTGTATACTCATTCATAAGATTGGAGTTAGTGGCTCATTTCCGGCAGGGTCATGGTAAATATTCCCAGCAGAGGTGGCAGAAGTCAGAATCCAATATTTCTTGAGGTCAACATGGAATAATCCTAATGTCTTATAGCAAGTACATAAATTCTTAAACTTCGCCAAAGGATAACATTATACAGAACGAATATAAAGAAGCCAAGAGATTAAGATACGTGATATTTTGTTTGTGTTATTTTTCAGTAGCCTGGGGGGGAAGCAGTTATTATATGCACTTCTCAGTTCCTGGTAAGAAGACAGGTATCAACTGTGAATGGTACATAGAAAAATTGCTTTCTCCATCCTGTTGAGATTATTTATGAATGTGATATATGCTGTGTGGACTTTCTTTCTGAGTAAAACAAGGCTGGGAGATGCTTTAGTCAAAGTTAATATAGAACAAATCTGCATTTTTTGGTACAGTACTTCAAAGGCTTGCCATTTTAGAGTGGTGCTCTTACTACAGCAATCTACCAAGGATTATTACCAGTGATAAAAGTGTACCAGAAAGAGATATTAACAGTATCACTCTAAAATGAAACAAGGAAAAAGAACTCACAGGGCAAGATGTTCAGAAAGTGGTGGTAACTGAAATTGTCTGTAATCAGAATAAAAAGTTCTTACACCAGGATCCATCAATTCTCAGACACGTTTCTGTCCTTTTTTGCATCCAATTCCGCCATCTCCATCAAAGGGAAAAAGCCATCTTAAAAGTGGGTGTGGTTTAATCTTCCATCATAATGTGAGGTATTTTCAGAAAAAATATTCGTTTGAACGTTAATTTTTTTGTCTGATTAGCATCATTTGCTCCTGACATAATAAAAATGGTCTAAACTTGGAGAAGAAAAATGAAAGTACTTTTTTCGTTTCAAAGACAAAAAAAGTCTTTGTTTCTTTGAAAAATTTCGTTTGAAAGAGAAAATCAAAGACACTTTTTAAGATCAGAATTTTTAACTGCAATATTCAACGAGATATTCTTACCTTCATTTTTAATTCTTTAGTTGAATTTCCAAACGTGATGGATATACTTCTGAAAATATTGCTCTTCTTTCACCACCAACTCATGATCCGACAATTTTTTCATTATGACGACTTTTTGAGCATCTCACCCACAGAGTTAACACATCATAAATATTCATATTTAGCATAAATTATATTAACCCTTTGAGTGCCAGAGTTGAGTACCATTGCTCTGCAATGCATTGCATACCCCTCTGGCACTCAAAGGGTTAAGATCCCAAATGAATAAGGTATGGGAAGCAGCAAAGAATGAGGGTATTCTTCAAATCGCCAAATTAGGAAAAGACCTAGGGCTAGATTCTATTGTAGGTGCAAATTTTATCCCTGCTTTTGGGCTAGATTCTATTGCTGGTGCTAATTTTATCTCTGCTTTTATCTCCACTTTTCCCAATAGACTTCTATAGGAAAATGTTTGATAAAATGGGTGTTAACATTTAGCACCTGCAATAGAATCTAGCCCTTTATCTCCAGGTTTCCCCATAGACTTCAATAGGAACATGTTTGATACAACGGGTGTTAACATTTATCACATGCAATAGAATCCAGCCACTAGAGCAGAAGCAAAAGAAAAAAAAAAAACAATTTGTTTGAAACAGATTTATACATGGGTATAATACATTTTACACAGGGTTTATAATTTTGGGTATGGATTAGGGCACACATTAGGGCAAGCTATGGAAGTACTGTACCCAAACAAATGCATGTTTGTGTTGTAATAACTGTTGAACTAGGCATCTCCTGACAGTGAGAACACTCTTGTTTTATGCAACAGGAAAAACCCTGCAAAAATATACCTTTTCCATATTATGTGGTACTTTTCTTTTAATCAGTTTGTATATTCCTTTAAGGAGTGTGTGTGTGTGTGGAGGGCGGGGGGACGACGACATATTGATTTGTAATGGACAGCACACCCCTCTGGTGCTTAAAGGGATATACAAGATCAGGGGAAAGTTATAATTTCTTGCACATACTCTGAAATGCCTTAGAACACAAAGGGTTTAATATACAGGCACACTGGCTTCTCCCCAGAATAAATCTGTGATCATACGGGATACAGTCTGTGTTCAATTATCTTTAAACTTCCCTAGCTCCCAGTGGGCTATACATTTTGAAAAAGTACAGTCAATAAATCTTTTACATGACTATCTTTCCTTGATATTTTCTTTCACTTTTTTTCACCCCCACACAAATCTCATTACAGCGATTATTTTTTGGGCTTAAAATGTTTCAAAATATAACCTTTCTCCATCAAATTAATGGTGTAAGACTGGTTGGTTTATGAACCACTGCTGGGAAAAAATACATTGCAGAGTAGTGAGACAGAAAAAAAGCAGCAGATAAGGGGGAAATAAGAACTACCAAAGGTGTGGAAGGTAGTTGTATTATGGACTAGCCTCCCAGCAGAAGAGGAGGCATAGCCCAAAAACTTGAGCTAGGTCTTCTTCACCCCTTAAGGACCATCTGCACGCCTCGCGGTTGGTACTTAAGGGCCACAGAGCTTCTTTTTTTTAGTGGGGGGGGTGGTCTAACCAGGGATCCTCGAAAGGAGTGCAGCCACGCAGGGAGCCCTGAAATCCATGATGGTCCTGGACCGTCATGGGTCCTTAAGGGGTTAACCATTTGAGTGCCAGAGGGGTATCCAATGCATTGGGTTAATACACCAGCATCAGTGAAACACTCAGAGCCACATGAACAAACCAAAAGATAGCGTCATTCGTGATCAAACCAACTGCACCATAGGGGACAAATAAAAATATCAATTATCTTAAATAGGGCTCTTAATCTTGTTAAAGATGGAGAGGTCTCCAACGCATCACGAAGCAGTACATTGGAGACCTCTCTAGCATTCAAGGGGTTACAATACCCATCAATGGGATTTTTTTTTTATTTGGCTCCTATGGTGCAGTTGGCTTTAGTAGTCATTTTACTATCTGCTGTGTATTTTGTTATTGATCATTCTGTATATTCAAATTGCATCACCTAGCTGGGGAGGATGGCAGTTGTAGTCTCCAACAGCTGGAGAGCCAAACGTTTGCTGCTCCCAGGATAGACCTTTTCATCAGAAGCCTTTTTAAAGGGATTTCAGCACTTATATATATATATATATATATATATATATATATATATATATATATATAAATAATAGGGTTTATCCTCCTAATGAAGAGTACACCCACTGCTGAGAAATGTTTTATTCAAACATTATTACAGTTCACACTTTAGGTGCAGTATCTCAATGTCCTGAAATGCTACAGTGGCGCTGTTGCTAAACCATTCTATGGACAGCTCTGGTCAGTTGACCATAAATCTCCATAAAATGGTGTAGAAATGGCGCCATTATACAATTGCCTGCCATTGAGAAGCAGCTAAAAATTCAAGTTTGAGCATTGTAAGTAAAAAGTATGTGTGACGGACCAGGACCGTCAGCGGTCCTTCAGGGAAAAAAACAGTGACGGTCCTGGCTCGTCATTAAGGGGTTAATAACAGAAAATTAAAATCTGCTTATCTGTTTCATTAGCCATTATTCTGTAATATACATGATTTTGAAAAACTAAACTTTATGTTTTTAAAATGTGGCACTTTATGTTAATT
The DNA here is from genome assembly GCA_037306005.1 of Rhinophrynus dorsalis. Classification (NCBI taxonomy): domain Eukaryota; kingdom Metazoa; phylum Chordata; class Amphibia; order Anura; family Rhinophrynidae; genus Rhinophrynus; species Rhinophrynus dorsalis. Next base: position 471,505,375 of record CM074721.1, read on the forward strand.
TCCTGCATAGTATGCTAATTAGTGCTGCTTAAGGCCAGACTTATGACTGGGCCAGTGACTCTTAACCAGGGTGCCTTGGCAATAGCTTAAGGTGCCATGATTTTTCTATAAAGACTTTACCAGTAATGTAAATGTTGGGTTTTAATGTATATTTATGGAAATTGTTATGCACCATAGTCTAATTTTTGCAATTCTGAGAGTCCTAAGAAAAACTATATATTTACATATGTCTTCCCTCTTTACAATCCTGGCAGATCACCTACTGTATATATTAGGGGTGCCATGAGAATTCCAGAATGAGTGCTAAGGGCGTCCTGAGCAAGAAAAGGTTGAGAAAGGCTAGCCTGTGCTATTAGAGATTACCCCTAGTATATGGCCTCTGCATGGATTCATTCATAGCACAGTATGTGGTAATATTGGCTCAGCTCAGACTGTAATTAACACTGTGCCACCAAGAAATAAAGTTTGATTTTTCAAAAACTACGTTACAAGCAAATTTTTGATACTACTTCAGAAAGCTGCTGATACTCTTTCAAATTAACTAAACTTATCTTAGTGTAACAGGTCCAGGGTGTTCCTTTACAATGTGTTCCACAACCCTTCTGTTCTTAAAGAGTTAGGGCCGTATGTTCAAAAGAAGGAGTTTTTAGGAAAAATCATTTTCATTATAGGGAGCACTAAAAATTCCCATTAATTTAAATAGGGATTTTAACCCCTTCAATGCTAGAGAGGTCTCCAACTCATTGCAAACTAATGCACTGGAGACCTCTCTAGCAGTTAAGCAGTTAAAATCAACATTTAAATCTATGGTCATTTTTAGGCCTCCCCTATAGTGCAGTTGGTTTGCCCCTTAACTTGTGTACTTTTCTTTTGATCATAACAGCACTTAAAGGGGTAGTAATACTTCATTTTGGCAGTAAATAAGGTACTTTCCTGCTAACCGGAACCATTTTCAAAACTAATTCTTGTTGTTATTTCCTGTCAGAATCTGTTATTTTCTGTCATCAATTTTCAAAACTAATTCCTGTCAGATTATAATAAAGATTTTGTTTAAAAATGTTTGAAAAATGTTTTGAAAATGGTTCCGGCTAACAGGAAAGTACCTTAAATAAAATTGTGTGTATTAAAGAAACAAATGAAAGCATCTATGTATTTTTTCTGTAACTTGCAGTGTTTAGGAGCAATTACTTTCTACAGTTTACCCCTCCCGCCCCTTTTACACACATCACCGCTCAAGCTGTAAGACTTGTATTCTGGTCCGCAAACTGGACAGAGCGCCTGGAGAGCCAAAATAGGAGTGGATACCAAGGAAAACTTCATGACGATGGACTGCTGCCTCAAACCTTGCCCACTTTGTGATCGTTCTCATGAAGATTTCCTTGGTATCCACTCCTATTTTGGCTCTCCAGATGCTCAAGTTCCTGATAGCTTGAGCAGTGACTTGCATAAAAATAATGGGAGGGGTAAACTGTAGAAAGCAATTGCTTCTAAATGCTGCAAGTTACAGAAAAAATACATAGATGCTTTTATTTATTTCCTTAATACACACAATATTATTTACTGCCAAAATGAAGTATTACGATAAAAAGATATGTATATAATAGATCCCGCACTCCTGAATCAACTCGGGGAAGTCTCTATGTATTACATACACGGGGTGCTACATATCCAAAAATAACATAGAAAAATCATACAACAAAAGTGGATAATCATAGGGCACTCATCTTCCTCACCATATTAAACCAAAACTGAAAACAGTAGAATAAAATTATACAAAAATACAAATGTATTAAATAACCCATCCATTGCATAAGCGCTCAGGGGTGTAAATGGACAGCATAGCACAAAGTCGTCCACTCTCCAAAACACACCTCCAAAACACACCCAGGAAACAACCGCTAACATCCTAAAAACAACCCCACCCTAAAGATGACGGCATCTGTATATCTAAAGGTCAGTACTGGCCATTATAGAGTCTACAATATAATCACTGACTCAAATATAGAGAGGACTAGTATCTTTCCATTGATATCGAATGTCAAAGTTACTTCCTTCTGATGGATAGAATGTAACACAGTATCCCACATTTCTTCAGCACTGTATTATGTATATTCATAATCTTGGGGGCCCATATATATATTCAGAACGTGGATCCAATGCCAAGTTCATGCTCTTAATTCACCTGTATACATATAATTATGCCAATGTCATCAACATGTTTCGCTCCACTTCGGAGCTTTGTCTTGACTTTGTTGCCCACCTAAGTTTGCTACATTGAGGTCTATACACAAGTATATGGATGTCCTGACAGACCATCTGATGTGAGAACGAGTGCACAACCGGTTGAGATTGTATATAATGGGGAAATGCCTGGCTAAAGGAGATAGTGGTGATGATCATAGAATTGGAGGCTCCGTGCCAGAATAACACCTAAGGGACTAACCGCGTAGAGGGATTGCTGGAATGGTTGAGCTGGAGACATGGACCTGGTGAGAGCATTCCTATTAGTGTCTTATATAATTACACCATTAGCTCCAACTATCCCTATGCGAATTGCATAATTATATATATACAGGTGGATTAAGAGCATGAACTTGGCATGGGATACCTGTTCTGAATATATGTGGGCCCCCGAGATTATGAATATACATAATACAGTGCTGAAGAAATCTGGGATACTGTGTTACATTATATCCATCAGAAAGAAGTAACTTTGACATTCGATATCAATGAAAAGATACTAGTCCTCTCTATATTTGAGTCAGTGACTATATTGTAGACTCTATACTGGCCAGTACTGACCTATATATATACAGATGCCGGCATCTTTAGGATGGGGTTGTTTTTAGGATGTTAGAGTTTGTTTCCTGGGTGTGTTTTGGAGGTGGGTTTAGGAGAGTGGGCGACTTTGTGCCACGCTGCGCATTTACACCCATGAGTGTTTATGCAATGGATGGGTTATTTAATACATTTGTATTTTTGAATAATTCTGTTTTACTGTTTTCAGTTTTGTTTTAATATGGTGAGGAAGATAAGTGTCCTATGATTATCCACTTTTGTCCTATGATTTTTCTATATATGAAATATTACTATCCCTTTAATCTTCACAGAGGTATGATATATAACTAAGATATTCTACTTCTCTGTTTGCTGATTCACATCACACATTAACAGTATCCCTGTGAAAATTAAGGATTGCAAGTCAATAATAAATGCATTTTCATGTGTATGTCCCAGAGCTGAATCCTGTCAGATCTGCACTTTATAATACTGACAAGCCGCATTTTTGCAGTTCATTAATCCATGTTTTATTGGACTTGGGAAAACTGTAAGGACAAATCTGCAGTCAACTGCTTGAATTCCCAATGACTTTTTTGTATTTGTTTTTTAAGAGTAAGAACATTCTGCTGAATTCTGGGGATCAGTGTATTTATGATGGCTTCATCTATAGAGAGTTGGCACGTGATCCTTACTTTGGAATGATATATCATCTGGAAACATTGTATCACCAGAGGATGAATTCAAGTCTGTTCACATTACAGATGCCATCCATCATAATCACTTCCTTGAGAAATATGCAGATCACTGTACTGCTGCAGGTTACGTCAGTGGTGTAACTATAGGGGTCACAGAGGTCGCACCTGAGACTGGACCCATCACTCCAGGGGTCCGGCCACCCCCTGCAACCCCTCCACCTGGTGCCCAATATCCCTCCGGCGCTCTAGTAATGAAGAGCACTGGGAGATGACATCATCTCCCAGCGCTCTGCATTACTAAAAGGACCGCATGGGAGCTCCAGGGAGGTAGGAGATGGGGGCATTGTGAAGATTGGGGGGCATTGTAGAGGGGGTCAGTGTGGTCGCGGGGGGCCAATGTGGTGGTGGGGGGGGCCCGTGGCACTTCTTGCACCAGGGCCTGGAGGCTTCTAGTTACACCTCTGGGTTACGTTCATTAAAAGTGATTAGGAGTGGGTTAAGTTTCTAGAACTATAGAACTCAAGCCTTCAGAGACTACAACTCCAATTATTTCTAATCAGTCATTAGCTGGTTGGGGTTTGATGGGACCAGTAGTCCCAAAAGGGTTCTTTAACCCTGTGAGTGCCAGGGAGGTATCTCGCCCTGGCACTCAAAGAGTTAAAAATAAAATGAAGAGATTTACATTTTTCTCCAAGATCAGCCCTTTTCTTTAAAAAGTCTTCCCAAATCCCCCCATCAGTTGGAGCTTCCATCTTGAAAGGACTTGCATAGATATTCCTCCTTATCAATTTATGCCACTCCTCTGGCAGAAACATTTTAGAAGCCTAAGATGGTGGAGAGAGATGATTCTCTGGAAATGTTAGTAAGTAATTATGCAGCTTTATCTGACCAATTCAGAGAACAAAGCTCTGATGAGATTAGATTCCCCAACTACTAAATCCAATCTCTCTACAACTACTGGTATAGTCAATTTAAAGTGATACATTTCATGAGGTAATATATTCATTTTAAAGAAGTAGTAACCCTTTGTTTTTACTTTACATATTCTACAAGCACATTCTTGGTACCATCAAACTGCCAATACTTTTCATTATTTATTTTTCATTGTCGCTTATTTTTAATTTTACACATTTTGTGACCTTGACAGTTAGCTAATTGAATTTCCGTTTCCACAAACATTGCTGATCAGTAGACTATTAAAGCAGTATATGATACGATGGTACACTCTCCCTGTAGTGTTGCATGCTCAATATGATGTAATACAATGTTACACTCTCCCTGCAGCACTGAATGCTCTGTGTGATGTAATATAATATTACACTCTTCCTGTAGTACTGAATGCTCTTTATGATGTAATGCAATGTTACACTCTCCCTGCAGCACTGAATGATCTGTGTTATGTAATATATTATTACCCTATCCCTGTAGCACTGAATTTTTTTTTGTGATGCAATAGAATGTTACACTCTCCTTGCAGCACTGAATGCTCTGTATGATGTAATACAATGGCACACTCTATCTGTTGCACTGAATGCTCTGTGTGATGTAATACAATGTTACCCACTCCCTGCAGCACTGCATGCACTGTGTGATGTAATACAATGATACACTCTCCCTGCAGCACTGAATGTTCTGTGTAATGTAATACAATGTTACACTATCTCTGTAGCACTGTGTGCTTTGTGTGATGTAATGCAATGTTACACTCTCTCTGTAGCACTGCATGTTTTGTGTGATGTAATGCAATGTTACACACTCACTGTAGCATTGCATGTTCTTTGTGATGTAATACAATGTTACTCTCTACCTCTGCTGCACTGAATGATCAGTAAGATGTAATAAAATATTACACTCTGCAGGTAGCAATTCATGCTTTGTGTGATGTAACACAATGTTACAATCTCTATGCAGTGCTGCATGCTCTGTGTGATGTAATACAACGTTGCAGTCTCCTTGTAGCACTGAATGCTCTGTGTGATATAATACAATGTTACACTCTCCCTGTAGCAGTGAGTGCTCAGTGTGATTTAATACAACTAGTGTAAAAATCTGTGTACACGGGTGTACTACTGCAGAACTGCATGGGTGATGTTGTAGTAGTGGTCTTGTCTCATTACCTTGCATCTTGGGCTCTTTCAGTTTCTCCTTGCTGGCCGTTCGTTCGGGCAGTGTCTACCGCGCCTGCATTTGAGCAGTCTCTACTGCGCATGACTGTATCACGCAAACATACATCTGGCCTTTTATATTATAGGATGTTACACTCTCCCTGTAGCATTGAATGCTGTGTGTGATGTAATACAGTGTTACAGTCTCCCTGTAGCACTGAATGCTCTGTGTGATATAGTACAATGCTGCAGTCTCCTATCAGCACTGAATGCTCAGTGTGATATAATACAATGTTGATCTCTCCCTGTAGCACTGAATGCCCAGTGTGATATAATATAATTTTTCACTCCCCCTGTAGCAATGAATGCTCTATGTGATATAATACAATGTTACACTCTCCCTGCAGCACTGAATGCTCAGTGTGATATACAATGTTACAGTCTACATGCAGCACTGAATGCCCTGTGTGGTTTAATACAATGTAACAGTCTTTATAAAGTAATGAATGCTCTGCATGATGTAATACAATGTTACAATAGTCCTGCACACTGAATACTTTGTTTATTTTTTTACATTGTTTTTGTAAAACATTTGTTTTTATGTTTAGAAAAGTGGATTGAACACTTCTAGATGTTTTTAATACTCCCTTGATATTAGGTTGATTAATTAGGGGGAAGCACTTATTCTATTTTTAATGAAGCACATTAAATGCTAAGTTTTAAGTGATACAACAGTGTTTGCTACAGAGCCTTTGTAGACTATTTACTACTGGGAATCCAGATACTCAATACATGGTGTAACATTTTTCCCAATAGATAATTTGCTTTATTTTTGTCCAGTTCAGAAGGGAAAGGCTTTCCTTTACATACTGACACAACCCCAGAAGGAGCGCGCTGTCAATCAAGATGGCAGTGCTGTCCTTCTTGCTTTCAGATAAATTGGAAAGTAATACAAAGTCTGCACAGAGTTTAAAACCCCGGGAACATTTTTGAGACCATTTTGTGGGTGAACAATCACTATAATTAAATAAAACTGAGGATTTTGTGAAATATACCTTTCTGATTTTTCTCCATTACATTTTATTTATTAAAAAAAAAAAAAAAAAGAAGAGGTAAAATATGAGTTTTTGACAGGATGTTGAACAGAAAACTTATCTCACTACTAAATAGAGAAAACTATTCTATTTGTGATTCTCAGTCAGAAGTTAACTCTTTGTGGATTGGAGAGGTCTGCAAGCATTGCAAATCCTTTTGGTCTGCAAAGAGTTAAGATATATCTATAGATAGATAAACGGATAGATACACATACATATATAGTGCAGCATATGCACAAAAGAAAAAGTTAATCAATTCTGGGACAAGCCAACTGCACTACAGAGAAAAGAAATATCCTCTGATTTGAAAAGGGCTTTTAAATCTTTGAATCCACAAGAGCTTTCCTAAGTATTGCTTCACTTCAGAATGTGCTGGACCCATTAATGGCACAACTGAAATCAATGAGAATATGTGGTGCCGGTGGCATAAGCATATGGCCATAGGGTACAGAATATATTCTGAAAATCTGATCATATGGAGGATAATTATAAAATGGCAATGTAATAAATATTTGTTACTTACAAGGCTGGATTTCACATTGGGCAGAATAGGAAGCTAGTCTTATGGAGCAAAGTTGTGAGAACGTGTCAGCCTAGCTGGTCACAACCGCAACTCGGTAAAATGGGTGTGACCAGCAATGCCCCATACCACTGTAGGTTTATAGATCTATATTACAGTAATTCATACTTATGTGGCCAATTTATATGCCCATTGCCCTGCTCATTTAATGTAAGAGCTCTTGTTTAGTTGTAGCCAATTTATTTATTTATAAAATGTTTTATCAGGAAGAATACATTGAGATTTCTCTTGTTTAGAGGTGTGTCATGGAGAGATTTTACAGTAAGAAGTGACATATTTACACAAATAAAGAAACAATAACAATATACACACATACATACAAAGATAGATTATCCAAATAGATAGGATAGATAGATAGATAGATAGATAGATAGATAGATAGATAGATAGATAGATAGACATACAAGCAGACAGACTGAGAGAGAGAGAGAGAGAGAGAGAGAGAGAGAGATAGATAGATAGATAGATAGATAGATAGATAGATAGATAGACAGACAAGCAGACAGACTGAGAGAGACAGCTAGATAGATAGGTAGATAGATAGAAAGATAGATAGATAGACAGACAAGCAGACAGACTGAGAGAGAGAGAGAGAGAGATAGATAGATAGATAGATAGATAGATAGATAGATAGATAGATAGATAGATATAATAGTGGAGTGGTTACAGTGGGGTGCATGTGAAGGGAGTGTGTAGGGTCATAGGTGGGGCTAGCACTCGATGTAGCAGATACCCAGATACACATGACGAGAAGCTATTCTGCCACTCTTCACATGGAAAAGAACAAGCACTGCAGGGGTTTGGCTAGGTTTGACGCTAGGCTAGGTTTCCAAGTCCACTGGTGTGATTGCATTGCATATTCCACTTTGGAAGTAGCATTGTGGTGTGTATATATATATATATATATATATATATATATATATATATATATATAAAACCCTTTGAGGACAAGAGGGTTATGACACATACTACAAAGCAGTGCATGCACACCTCTGTGGTCCTTAAATGGTTACATGAGAATAAATTTACCTTACTATGGTAAGAAAATCCTGTATTTTACAATTTTGCCTTTGTTAAAAAAATAAAATCTTCAGCCAGTCCTGGATTTCATATCCACTGAGACACTTTTTTTCATATTGAAGCACTACACATCCCTCTAGTCCTTAAATGGTTAATATTACCATGTTCAGTGGGCAGAGTCTGAGATCTTGTGGTCTGTCTCGTAACTGTCATGTCCGCCTCCATGAGCATGACATCAGAGCTGAATATGTTATGTGTTGAAAAAAAGACACAAGGTCAAAATTCATAGGGGCCATTGAAATTTTCTGGCCATAATAAGGTAAATATGAGGGTTATTATTAGGAGATGTTAGATCTCATTTAACCCTTTAAGTATCAAAGATGTGTGCATACATTTCTTCACAGTATTATTAGGAGATCCTCTTTGGTTTTTCTTGAATCTGAATGAGTCAAGCAATGCATTGAAGGCATTCAAGAGGTTAAAACCTTTTGTGAACTAGAGTGGAATTCACATATTGTGTTGCAATGTGCTGGATACTGCTCTGGCACACAAAGGGTTAAATCATGGCTCGTGGTTTTTTTCCCCCAGAATTGATCTAGTTACTTGTAAAACACTTTTGAGTGCCATTGGGATGCAATGCACTGGATACCCCTCTGGTGCTCAGAGGGTTAAGTTGTGGTTCATCGTTTTTCCCAGAGTTAATCCATGTATTTATAATACATCAGCACATTATGGCATTATGTTTCAATATACTTTGTTTCAATTACTGTCATTTCTAAAACACATAAATATTTAGATAACTCAGAATTAATTTGCCTTTCTTTGATACAATATTGCAGATTAGCATTGGAAACTAGTTAAAGTGAACATCTCATAAGATGTTTAGTGAATTTAAACAACCAGCGGTCCGGGGAAGTTACTTTCCTTTAAGGACCGTTTGGGGCTAGATTCTATTGCAGGTGCTAAATGTTAACACCTGTTTTAATAAACATTTTCCTGTTGAAGTCTATGGGGAAAACTGGAGATAAAAGAAGTGATAGCACCTGTAATAGAATCCAGCCCTTGATCTTTTTTCAATGTGCTGACACACGCGACTGATGACGTGTATCGGCACTCCAAACTTGGGTCTGAGAGAGGCCACTCTTGGATTGGTCAATTTCAGACCCTGTTAGTGCTTACAGCGCTCCCACAGGAGCACTGTAAGCACAAAATATGCAACTTGCCAGGACCTTCACTGGTCCTTCAGGGGAAAAAAACAGTAACGGTCCTGACACGTCATCAGTCATGTGAAGGGGCGGGAGGGGAATACTTTATCATTCAATTACTCTTGAACTACAACTCTGACAGTATTGAAACAACACTCTCCATGGCCCAGATACTATAAAGATTAATTGGAGCTGCTTTTACTATCCCTTTAAAGAAAGTTTAATAATTTAATTAACACTACCAAGTCTGCCAACTGTAACTGAAATAGGCAAATGCAGCTGTTTTAATCCAGATAAAGAAGCGCTACCAATAAAGATAATTTCTTTATGTTTAGAGTGGCCCAAATGGAGTGTAACTGCATTTATGAATAACCAAACAATTACTGTGCAGGGCCTCTTTTCTTCTGGAGCCAAACCTGCTTATAATTAAACTCTCATCAGCTCTCTTCATGTTCGTAAGCATCTTACGTACGTTTATTTATAGGGGAAGATGAAGGGGTTCCACCAATCCAACAATTCTAAAGTAGGTCACACAAAGTTTGGAATATTGCAGTTAACTGATTATATGAATCCCAATTCTACCAGTATTTCATTGGCCTACCTTGTCCTTTCTGGTCTACACACAAAACATCCACTTTCTTGATACATGTTTAAGCTCTTGGATGATAGAGACCACTCTAACTTATTTCAAAGGTAAAGCACCCTTATAAAGAATGGATATGACATATAAGTTGTCTCACCTTCAAATCATACAGGATCTGCTCCTACGGACTTAGTAAAAGTCCAAGATTGCTCTTCAAATCCCCAAAATAGCACCTGTCAGTGGTTCTGGGAGTCAGAAAATGTACCCCATGGCTGGCAGAAGAATGGGCTGCAACCCAGGAATTTGTAAGATTCACAACCAGTTGTGGAAGCCCAGGCACTGATTTCCCATTAGGCATACTAAGTAAATGCCTAGAGGACCACGTTGTGAAGGTTGCCGTATCTGTGCTGGTCAGAACTAGATTTTGAGTTGTGATTGTCAACAGAGCAATCTCAGTGTCCCAGTTTTATGGTTTTCCCATTCCTTTACTGGCCATTATTTAAGTGCTTGGATGCTATAGAGGTATTTTGTGCTTGGATGTGTCAGGGAACAGTGGTTGGGAATTGGAGTGGAATCCAGCAAGGTGTGCAGATGTGGAAATGGGTGAGGATAAGGGCTGCTTTGGTATGTTTTCCTAGTGGTGCCTATGCTGTAAATCCTGCCCTGAAATGTGAGACTTCAAGTCTTGTAGCTCAGAGTCTCTCATTGGATCAGAAAGGGAGCCCTGGGGGTCTCTGTTCAGCTCCCTCAATAATTATGCAGGGCTCACAGTGCAGGCCTGGCTTTATCAACCAGTCTGCTCCTAGGGTGCTAACCACATGGTAGCTGCAATCTGAAATAACACCATCTATTAATAACTTCCCATTTATCTTACTATTGCTGGTAAATTCTAATGGCCACTATGACGTTTGTCAGTGTGCCTTAGTTCAAGAGATAATAACTTCAACTAGTCTTGAATGTCATGTCCATGGAGGTGGTCAAGACATTTTCTAACAGGATAGCAGGACCTTAAACTATGTCCCTACATTTCATAAGCTTATGCGGCTCATGCACTCTGCATGCTTCTTATAGAATTTGTCTTGTTTGCCTCCATGGACATGACATCAAGGGCTGAAGATGTTATTTCTTGAAGGTAACTTTGAGGTAAATTTGTCCAGACAATTACAGTTGTCTGGTTATAGTAAGGTACGTTTGTGAAGGGTGTATTATTACAAAGTGTTACTGCTCTTTTAAGGCAATGTTTCTGTTATGGTTTGCAAAACAAGACAAGGAGTCAGACAGTATAGTTAAAATCACCTTTATTAGAATAATAAATAGTAGACAAATAATGGAGATACTATAAGCAGAGGGTGACTGGAGAGGCTAGAGACTATCACAAATAGGAGCCTGCCGACGGTTCAACCACAGCTGCTTGAGACTAGGCCTAAGCCAACTGGTAGTCTCAGGGTAATAGGTGGAACGCAACACAGAACCTACAGTCTCCCGTAACGTAGCTACAAGGGAGACTACTGACTCACGCCTTCAGTCAGTAAGGAAGAGCTCGTCTCCAATCAGGATGGTAACAATGGAGACTACTGACTCACGCCTGCAGTCAGTAAGGCCGGAGTTTGCCAGAGCCCCAGGTCTGCACCAGGATGGATGTCTGTGGGGAACGGAGCCACACAGTGGAGTGAACAGACAGAGCCACCAGTCAGCACCAGCTAGGATAGTCAAACAAGCCAGGTTCATACACGGAGTGGGTAGTCAGCCAGAGCCACAAGTCTGCACCAGCTAGATTGTCCACTAGGAGTAGGTAACACTGGGAAGATTATTGGACAGAGCCCCAGGTCAGCACCAGAATGGATAGTCAGACAAGCCAGGGTCATACATGGAGCGGGTAGTCAGCCAGAGCTGACTGACACCAGATTGGATGTCTAAGACAAATGGAGCGCACAGAGAGAATGGTCAGACAGAGCCACAGGTCAGCACCAGAATGGATAGACAAGCTGGGTCATACACAGGATACAGGAACAACTGGAACTAGAACTGCACTGAACAACAACGTAAGGGTAACTGGATGAAGATCCAGTTCCCCTTAAAAAGGCAGCCAGGAAATAGATAGGTGGAGCTACTAGGCCTCTACTCATATAAGACAGAGACTAGACCCTACTGTAACCTTGCGCCCAAAATTGACGCAGGGAAAGGGGTGCTTCACTTTCCGACTCTTACCGCATCATACCTGCGACCATGCGCCCAATAGTGGCGCATGGCGCAGAGATGTGCCAGACCTCTGACCCTTGCCTGCGTCAATCCCCAGAGCAGATCCGCTTCACACGTGGACATGGGCGGCCGCTGAAGACGCCCAGTCCCCACAACAATGCATGGGATGACGCCACGGCGATATTTCAGGCCATCATATACCTGCGTCAACCCACAAGGCGTCGCTGGATCTAAGGTAACTGTGACAGTTTCTCAATGTTAGTCCTAAGGGTACACCAACAGGTCAGGTTTCTGAGATATCTCTAATTGGTCACAGTTGAGTAAATAGGGGATCAGTGATTGTGATCAATCTTCTTGTGCTAAATCAGGGATATCCATAAAACCCAAGTTGTTGGTGTGCCCATGGACTAGAGAGGAGAATCACTGCTGTAAGGGATTATTGAATGGGGTTCTATCACCATATTCCTTATCTACTGGGCCAAACTGATAGTCAAAACAGAGCACTGTAGGCCTTTCATCATGCTCTGGATGGGGATTAGCTAAGGCTAAATTCTCTGATGCCCTAATACATGTGAAGTACTGTCCTTGACTGTTTCTCAGTTCAATATTAATGACAAATGAAGCTCATTGGAAACTGAGGATGGCAATGGTATCCCTCCTTCAGCAATGTAAAATAATGGGTCATTATTTTTACTTTGCAATCACTGAATAAACATACTGATCTCTCTAGTTGCTGTGACTAGTCCCAAGGGAGATGTCCATAACGTGTGTCTTTGCTTAATGTGTTGCACAAATTATATAATAGCTATGTATTGAGCAGGGCCATTTCCTAGGGGGCAGAGGGAAGAGATAGGAATACAGCAGTTAGTGTCAGCCTGACTGAACACAGTATTTAGGATTTGGGAATGAAATCAGGCATAAGTCTTTCTGGCTGGAAGGTGACCCAGAAAGTATTTGTTTAGGAAAGAGAAATGAGGAGAGCACTCGCTGATTCAAAAATAGTCTTGGACTTCAAATGGCTGTTTCTTCTGATTCGGAAACCAGAGTTCACCAACAGAACTGACACACCTAAACCTATACCAGGACTACTAGCCAGACCTGAAAAGTTACTCGCCACTGCAAGCCAAAACATACCCACCAGGGCTGAATTTCTACTCGCCAGGGCTACATTTTCACTCGCCATTGGCTAGTGGCGAGTGGAGATTTTGAGCCCTGCCTATACCATACTGCATATAAACCAGTGGATGCCAGATATGTCTCCAAAGCACTAAGAAGCAATGCATTAGAAACCTCTGTAGCAGCCAAGGGGTTAATAAAGGCAATAGTTTATTTCCTCATAGTTTGCTTTCAGTTTATCCCATGTAGTGGGAACTCTCAGGATTTGACCCTGAGACCTGGGGTTTAGACACAGATCTCAGGGTGCCAGGGTGAAAGGTCAAATTCCATTCCAGTGAGAGTCTGTTGTTACCTTTTACGTAATCTGCAAATTAACTGTTTCTTTAGTCTTTAAATTGGTGCCATTTTACCAGAAAGGTGGAGGGAGAAGCCCATATTGTCTTGTATGTGTTCAAGCAGTGATATCTCTACATTGCAGCTTGGAATGGGTTCCTTGATGACTTTTTGCTGCATCTCTGAGTTATAGCACACAGGGGCATATTGCATAAAATCTATATTATGGGGAACTTTAAGGGTGAATATTTCAAATATCTCTTTATCAGCTCATTTTGAAATGTTCTAAGTATGCTTGTATCCTTCAATGACTACTATAACAAAACAACTTTTGTGATTTTGGAAGAGCTTTCAAAATCACCTACGTGTTGTATCATCCATTTTTTATTTAGGTTATGCTAATTAAGTAATGCTGTGTGGACACTTCCTGTCTTAGCCCTAGATTATTTCCTCTACCCAGTACTGAAAGGGATAAGAGTCAGTGAGTGGAGTAGGTAATGTCATGTCTTAATTAGCATAATATATATTATTCTTTATTTATATAGCGCTGTATAATCTAAATAACTCAAAAATGAATGGCTAATACAAAATATAGGTGATTCTAAAAGTATTTTTTTTTAAAAATCCCCAAAGTGATAGCAAACACATAGGGCCTTATGTATAAAGGTAAAAAGGGGCAATTCTGGGGCAAATCAACTGCACTGTAGAGGACAAATAACAATTCCTCAAATTCCAAATAATTTGAATGGGGCTTTTAATCCCTTGAATGCTGAGACGTTTCCAACGCACTACTTCTCAATGCCTTGATGAGCTCTCCAGTTTTTAAGTGGTAAACCAACATGTTGTAGAGTTTATCCCCCAAGTAAAACACGGTTACTGCCACTGCTAAAAAATCATTACAGCTCAAAATTTATTTTTTTAGGTTCATTACCACAATGGCCTGAAATTGTACGGGTATAAACACTACAATATATATTTTTTTACATATTATGTAGTACTATCCCTTTAAGGAGACAATAACCCTTTCTTTTACTACGTAAATATAATCAGAGTCAAAATGCCTATACTTTTTTCATCTTTCCCTGGATTTGTTTCCATTGAGCTATATTTCGATGACAGTAAAAGCAGGGATAGGGATACACTGGTAAAAACTATAGCATCCAGAGCACTCGGTGCTGCATAGATAGTGTTACATTGTATCACTATCCTGATCTGATGGCTGCTGGCCACAGAAGTCACTGGAAACAAAAAATCAGTGAGTGTATTCTTAAGGACATGAAAATGTTAAAAAATAGGTGAAGATTAAACAATAAATACAAATGACAGGATATCTGACTTTCTAAATAATGCACTTGCAAATTATATAAAGTCAAAATAAAGGATTATTATCCATTTAAAAGACCGATTTAACCCTTTGAGTGCCAGAGGGTTGCACAACGCATTGCAGACCGCTCTGGCTCTCAAAGGGTTAAGTCAATGGGCATTTTCATTTGTCTCCTATAATGAATTTGGTTTGTCCCCAAATATCCCACTTTGCACTAGTACATAAGGATTATAGAGTCTGATGGCATGTGCACAGACAGGCCAGCCAAGACTGACCTTTTTCTTATCTTCTAAAAATAAAAAGGCTCCAATAAGGCTTTATGGTTGTTAACCCTTTGAGTGCTAGAGGGGTACGCAATGCATTGTGTACACCTCTGGCACTCAAAGGGTAAATGGAATCATTGCCTATGGGCTGAATTCTATTGCAGGTGATACAATGCTATCACTGCTTTTATCACACAGGTTGAAGTAATTACATGGATAAATTGTCGACAGAATCAGTGAGACCATTATCACTGCAGTGGGAGTCTGCATTAGCTTCAAATGACTGTGTTGGGAAGCTTTTCCATAAATTCACCTGTCTTCCTGTAAAGCAATGATTCCTTCTCTTCCGCTGACTCAATCACACTGCATTGCCTCTCATGTGAGTTTTTTTCTGTAAAACAGTGTATCCCTCCTCCTCGGGGAAATCCTTTACTGTATTAACACAGAGGTATCCAACCCATTGCAAAAGCAATGCTTTGGATACCTCCCTGGCTATATTAGGGTTAAAATGCATAGCCGTTATCTTCTCTTTCACTTTTTCTTTTAACTTGGACATCTACGTTACATTTGATATGCCACTGAAATTTTGAGGATAAAATTGTAACAAATGAAGTACTGCATTCAGTGTTCCTGTATGCCGTTACCCAGAATTCCTTGGTGCAGCCCGTACACTATAGTCTGTCTTGGTTTATGCAGACCAAGATTTTCCAGCATGTGGTACTCTTCGTGGTGTTTGACTTTAACCCTTCGAGTGCCAGAGAGGTATCCAAGGCATTTGCAATGGAAAGCCTTGGGTGCCTCTCTGGCACTCGAAGTGTTAAAGTCAAACACCAAACATAACTATCTTCACCATAAGGGAATAATACAAATGATTATATGAGCATTTTGGTAAGTTTCATTTGTCCTCTATGGTGAAGCTGCCTTGCTTCAGAATTGCACCACTTTAGCTAACGGAATACTTATCAAACGAAAAGGAGATAACACAGAGATGGACAACTGATGGCTGTCCAGTTGTTGCTGGACAACATCTCCCATCATCTGGCACCATCCAGTGATCATAGCTGTAGTCCAACAACAGCTGGAGAGGTAATTCATAAAATATCAAGTCCTGTGAAAGAATACCTTATAACTAATGTGTTCTCATCATCATATCAATGGGAAAGGCAGGCCCAGTCTCTCTATATTTTTCTAGCATATGGCTAACAGCTCCATATCCACAATGAGATAAAGGTATAAAAATCCCTAGGTATGTTATTTGTTAATAAGTTCTTCTCAATTCACAATCTCTAGTACTCTTTCAAGCCTTTAGATGCTCAGCCCAAGCCATTTCACCATATGTTCTGAATACATATAGTCTCCCACTTCAAACAAGTGTGCGAATGTTCTTAACACAAGTTCCCAGGCAGGAAAGGTGCTAACAGCACGGAACTCAGCTGGAGCAGTGTAGAGAGATGCTAAGCAGACACCACTGCCTTCAGCCGGGCTATTTCAGGGTACCTGCTCTTAGCAGCCACAAGGATGTTCGGGGGGAGGGGGAGATTGCAGGAGGGGAATGCTAGGAAGCTATAGGATTGGGAACAGCTTTAACATCTTCCTGAAGGTCTTATAATATAGCACAGGGCAATAGAATGATAATCGGAAAGACTAGTATTGAGATACTTAGGCTGATGTACTAAACAGAACTGGCTAAATTCTTGGGCCAAACAACTGTGCCATAGAGGGGTAAATGGATATTCCCATTGATTTAAATGGGGATTTTAACCCATTACTGGTAGAGTGGTCTACAACATAGAGAGGTCTCAAATTACCCATTAAAATAAATGGTGTTTCTGAGACTTTGTATTTGTCCCCTCCTGTTCGTCTTTTGTATAGCCTCAAGAAATGACTGATATAGGGCCATATGTTCAAGTGAAATAGCTTTTGTCGTTTGTAACGACTTTTCAAAGTACAGTGTCGTTGGGATCATTAATATCTTCAGAGAGTGTCTAAACGAAAGACAAAAATGACTTTAAAAATGTCTTAACAACAAAAATGTCTTTAAAAATGTCTTAACTAACAACAAAAATGTCTTAACTAAAGACAAAAATTCTCACATTCAGAAGACATTCCCTCCACTTTTTTCTTAACGTACAAATTTTGTCTTTTGAGAGACATTTTTTTGTCGTTAGTTAAGACAAATTTTCTTTTCCTCTATACGACACTTGAGAATAGTTTAGCCCTGCCCCTTTGCCCGTCAATTCTGGAGTTGTGTCGTACACAACGGATATTACTAGTTTTTTGTCGTATACTCTATAGAAAATATGTCATTCATGCATTAAATGACTTTTTGTCTTTCATACGACAATTTTTTGTCGTTATCCCTTTGAACATACGGCCCATAGAAAGGCAATGTCAGTCCACCCTTTTGAACAATATCCACCATGTTTCATTGTTTTAAGTGTTTCTTTGACTCTTAGATATATTGAGGGGAATGTATGGCTCTGTATGAGACTGCAATCAGTTTTCTAACCCGATGCTTACTTGACACCAATTTGCTAAGCAATTTACACTCCAAATTCTTCCCTTATAACACTCCTTGTGCCAAAGGGAGAGAAGGGGGGCAGAGTGTGTGTAATTTTAGCGTTCCTTTCATCTGCACCTTGTGTAACGCTATGTACTACACAGGTGTAGCAGAAATGGTCTAGGTTTGCGCCACTTACCTGGGCATGCTAAGGGCTAGGCATTATCATCCTAATAACGGTGGCTTTTGTATGCCAGTATGCCCTACAGCAACCATTTGTACAGCCACAGTTGAAGGCTATTGCCTGTGAAGCTGTACTGGTGGATTTGTACATTCATCCCATTGTATTAGACAGTATTATTAGACTGTTTTAATTCCAAGTTTCTTAGGTTTCTCTAATCTCTCAAAAACAAAGCTACTGGGTTAAAGCAAATGAAAATTATTTTTATTATTATATATATTATAATATATTATGAGAATATTATACAGACATTATGCAGAAAACAGGGGTAGATGGAACATAATTCTTTTGCTTTACAGTGTGTCCATAAAAGGTAAATGCACCTCGATTAATGAAGTTCCCAGAAAAATAAATGCAGGTGTTCGCCTAATAGTAGGCTCCATCACCTGCTCACTGAAGGTGCATTCCAAATATTAGGCCCCACCAACTCACTGCAGGTTTTCTACAAACATCAGACCCCACCACTCACCAAAGGTATTCCCAGAATGGCAGGCCTCACCCACACACACAGCATGTGACTCCCTAATAACAGGCCCCTGAAGACTATAAAGGTTAAAAGATAAAAACCTCTGTGTTAACATGTAGACCATACACCCACATTATATAATGATATTAGTTAGTTTTTGCCTTGATTAAAGGTGAATTGATGTTTTATGTAAGCTTGAACATATTTGACTAAGCGATGCAACCAAAATGTCAAAATGAAAATTTAAAATAAGTTAACAGGAGGGTATCATAAGCAGTAGTAGATGTTATACTTTGGTTCACATGGATGAAATCATTCTGTAGTGGTGCAGGTTTGTCTTTCTTATTCTTTATTATTGAATACATCTAATATTTGGTTTGTTTATGTCCACAGAGGATTAATGAAATATCACCAACATCACCTCTGCTTGGATGTAGATAAAGGAATCCACAATCCTTATACTGAAGCATTTCTTCTCACATTATCTTTTATAATGTCTCGCTTCAGATGAATATATTTTATTCTGTTCATTCTTCTTGTATTAGTAAAACACTCATATCCCTTTGATTGCTAGAGCAGTCTATCACATTTCACATTAATGCACTTGAGACCTCTCTAACATCTGCAGGTACTTCACATTTATCCACCAATCGCTGCCTTTTGAACATTTGTTAGTTCTGAGTAGTACAGAGATTGTGATGTTTATCAACCGGTGAGAACAATGTCCAGTCTAAAGGTATGCCAACCCTTAAGTTATTCGTTGCAGCCTAGAAAAGCAGCTATAGGGTGTTTTAGACATTTAATATCTGAAATTCATGGAATATCATGTGCTGATATCAACTAAATTCAATATGTTGTCTTTGAGACTAAATTAATTATATTAAACATATAAAGTGTTATCATCACATACTTTTTTTTATATTATCTTTTTTTCATTTCAGATTTCTCCATGCCATACAATGATGTTACAGGGGTGAAGAGGTACCCTCTACTCTTCAATGTGTCAATCCCTCACCATGAGGAGTTAGTCATGGCGGAACTCAAGCTCTACATGTTAGTTCCAAGAGACAGGATGATATTTGAAGGAGTGGGCAGGAAAGTTACTGTTTATGAGATATACAGTGAGGGAGAGGATACAATAAAGGCTGTGGAACTGGCATCCAGACTGGTATACAAGACGAGCAGCGAATGGCAAATGTTTGATATCACGGAGGCAGTGCGGCGCTGGAGTAGGTCAGAATTTGCTACTCACAGACTGGAAGTGCAGGTGCAAAGTCCAGATGTTGAATTAGAAGATGCTGGAGAAGGAACGCTGGACATAGATGTGAGACTGGAAAGCAAGCATGAACCTTTGCTTGTCATCTTTTCAGATGACCAGAGTAGTGACAAGAAGGAGGAGAAAGAGGAGCTCAATGAGATGATTAACCATGAACAGGAGCTAGGTCAGGAGAACATGGAAGTCAGTGGCCTGGGAAACGGTCTTAGTGAAGAGTCCTTGTTGCAGATGAGATCCAATATTATCTATGATGCCAGCTCGCGTATCAGGAGGAATGCCAAAGGCAACTATTGTAAAAAGACTTCACTCTACATTGACTTTAAAGAAATTGGATGGGACTCCTGGATCATTGCCCCACAGGGTTATGAGGCTTATGAGTGCAGGGGAGTGTGCTCCTATCCACTGACAGAACATGTCACACCAACCAAACATGCCATTGTACAGACACTGGTCCATATGAAGAACGCCCAGAAGGCATCCAAGGCCTGTTGTGTTGCCACCAAACTGGACCCAATATCCATCCTCTACATGGACGCAGGAGTTGTCACCTACAAATTTAAATATGAGGGCATGGTGGTATCAGAATGTGGCTGCAGATAGTAGTAGTGGAGGGTTCTGCATGGGTGCGTTTGTAAATTTGTACATTTTGTATTTCCTTATTTAAAGAGTTTATTTAATAATGTATGTACAGATAATATATGTTTTCAAAGTGCTCTGTAATGGATCACGTTTACGGAGTGAGGCATAGCAATGGGACATTTTACATTATCTCGATTTTTAGGAAATATGGAGGCTGATGTAATAAGAAGAAATGGAGCAATTTTAGTGCAAATCAATGGCTCCATAGGGGACAAACAAAAATGACCATTGATGAAAAGTTCAGCCCTTGAATTCTAAACAGGTCTCTGTGACATTGAGAAGCAATGATCTGCAGTCCTCTTCAGCACTGACTGATTGGGAATGATGGGAGTTGTAGTCCCCAGCAACTCAACAGGTCCAAGAATTGACTACGCCTGAGTTAAACCTTTGAGTGCCAGAGGGGAACACAACGCATTGCTTCCCCCTCTGGCACTCAGACAGTTAAAGTTTTAAAAGCCCAATTTAGATCAATTGGAATTTTTGTTTTGCTCCATTTCTCATCACATCAGCTTCATGGTGTCCCACTGCATTGCAATGCATAGTAGACATGGTGCCCTAACCTCTTCACTGCTGACGTTTCATCTCTAAGAGAGTTAAATTGTAACAATTTTGCCCCTTCCTCAAAAAAAAAAAAAAATAATACAAAGGGACTCTGCAGTCGATATTGATAACCAAACTTTTATCTGTATTCACATGCCTTTGTTTGCTATTGGAACCGTACAAATCAACAGGGCATTCAGGAGTTGGATCTTTCTTGTACCTTGAACCTTTGTGACCTCCTAGTTCTTCACTGTCCTTTTTAACCCTCTGAGTGCCAGAGGGTTGACCACTGCATTGCAGAGCAATGTGTTGGTCACACTCTCTCGCAATTTGTAATGAATGAAGATAAACCAACTCCTATATATGAGGTTGAACATACTGGCTGTTTGTTTCTTTTTAACCTCATCAGCTATGCTACAATGTATACAAATATACTGGCTAAATCAGCCCATAAATCTAGTTATTACCCTGTCAATGATGTAATGTATTACAGCAGGCTGAAATAAGATATACAGGATATCCATTAAATTCATTCTCTGTGATATTGTTTCTGTGGGAGAGGCTTACTGTATATACTTTTTATTGATCTGGAGAAAGCAAATTAAATACTTAGTGAAACATCTGTCCCATGCCTATTAACCCTTTGAGTGCCAGAGGGGTAGGCAACGCATTGCAGAGCAATGCTTACTGTACCCCTCTGGCACCCAAAGGCTTAAAACAACCCTATTTCTTCCCAAATTATCACCTACTTAACCTGTTACATGCCAGATATGTGTCCTGTATTTAATCTTTTGAGTGCCATTGCTTTTCAATGCATTGGCACACAAAGGGTTTAAATGTAACTCCGTATGTCTTATTCAACCGTAGAATGTGATGTCTTTTTATACATATTCACCGACACTGTCTCTGAAATCATTACTTTCATATCACTGTAGCAGCATATGTCTTGAATCGTTAGTTTCACTGACCTCATGAGGGGGCAGGTGCATAAATGACATTAACCTCATATGAAAGGCTGGCATCCCATGATGATCTGACCACCATCAAGACATTAACCATTCTGATTTAAATTTCAACCTGTGAAGTTATTGTTTGTGATCAAAATGGCCTCAGGAAGGGGCAGGTGCATGGATGCCATCAGCTGTATATGATTGGCTGACATACCCTGATCCTAACCCAATCAAGAGACTACCTATTTAAAATTGAATTTCAACCTGGAAAGTTTTTCTTACTGATCAAAATAACTTCAAGAGGGGGCGGGTGCATGTATGACATAAGCCACATATGATAGGTTGACATCTGATGTCCCCACCCCACCCAAGAGATTAGCCATTGTTATATGGATTTTAATGGCAAAGTCCTCTGTAACTGTGTGCAGTTCAGCTCCTCAAGCTGTAGTGTAGGAAAGGAACTGCCCCAATTATCTGCAGTTGTCAGTATGTTGTAACATGGTGCAGATGCGAAGGACTTCCACTGGTGACATATAAATTGTCCTTAATTGCCAGACTACTTTGGGTAACTAATTGCAATTAACAGGCAATCACATAACTCTAACATGCAGGCCTGCAGCATAAGAGTATGTTATTAAATGTTTTAATGCTTCCTGCATCTAAGAGGACAAAACATTGATATGGCAACCATGTCATTAACCCTTTCACATCTAGTCAGGGGGAACACATACAAAACAAGGCCCTTCTTAAAAAGATTTAAACCGGCCAATAGTGATGCCAGGTCACCCCCTTAAAACTGAATGCATATGAAAAATGCATGTTGCATGGCTAGATTGGAACCACTGCAACATGTATTCTTCATATGAGTTTAGTTTTAACCCTTGAGTGCCAAAGAGGCATCCAACGCATTTCATTGAAATGTGTTGGCTACCTCTCTGGCACTCAAAGGGTTAAAGGCATTATCTGGGGAAACTTAATGAGTTGCCCCAAATTTAATAAGGATAAGTAAAAACTGTCCCTCTACCATACTAGCCATTTGGTTATAATAGAAAGAGTTTTTGACAAATTAACATTTATTTGATGCTGGCACAGAGTGACACTTTATGCTAATTAGTTTCTGTGCTGGGCCAATATTACCACCATGGGTGTAACTACAGGAAGTTTAGAGAGTGCACGTTTGCCCAATTCCCTTATGCCCCTAGGTCAAATAATATCTAGATATGACTCTGGAAATATTTTTTACTTATGACACTCATTACCAGACAATGGCCCATATTTATAAAAGCAGGCGCTATTATGGAGTAAACCAACTGCAGACATCTTGACAGAAAGGCATCTGTGAGTCTACACTGTCTGTCTCGGTCTCCTCCAGGACTGGTGAGGGGAGGGTTCCATTGTACCTTAAGGTACAGGAAGGGACTGATGGCGCAGGCGCAAAGATGTCACTACAGCAAGATTCCTGCTGCTGAGTCCTGCCGAACAAGTTGTATTTCTCATTAATGCCAGACTTTTTCAGCATAATAAAAGTATTTATATACATATCACTATGTTAATAAGGATTTGGAGGACAATTTAATTTTGGTGAAAGTTCCACAATGCATTGGAGACCTCTTTGTCATTCAAAGGGGCAAAAAGCTCTAGTCAAGCACATGGGAATTTAGGAATTTTTATTGTCCCGTATGATGCAGTTGGTTTAACCCCAGCTTGCTTTTAACAATATGGGCTGAAGTGCTTTGAATACATTTAGGCAGTGCCCAGGCACTGGAGTCATTAGCATATTGTGCAGAGAATTAGTATGGAGTGCCACACTGTGCCACCAAATTGCAAACTTTATTTTCTCAAAAACATTCTCTTCTACATAAACAGCTAGTATTACATATAGGCACATTTAACTTCCTGTAAATCAAACTAAATATGTCTTCTGGTGACAGATCCAGTTTACTCTAGTGTTGGCCCACTAGTTTCACTTTGCGGACTGTCTGCCACCCTCAGTGAAAGAACACCCATTACTCTTCCAAGAGAATGGAACTTTGGGTTATTTTGTAAGCACTTCCCCAATTAAGAGCTCCACATTGGAGAAGCAGCACACGTGGGCTCTGTGTGCCAGCACTGTAATTGCATTTATATTGCACTGGTTAATAGGATGCAGATGCCACATTGGGATCTGTAAAACATTTTCACCAAAATATTCCCAGAGAGAGGTTCTGGGAGAACACTGAGAGTCTTTAACCACTTGTATGCCAGACTTCTTTACCATGCATTGACATGCACTAAAGTCCAATTTTTGTGCAAGATGATTACTCCTCTCAGCATCTATTAACCCTCTCAGTGACAGAGGGATGTATAACACACTCCTCTAACATGTAAAGGGTTAACACCTGAAACAAATGGGATCATGTTCAGGACGCTAAAAACGTTCAGTTCTGGGGCAAACTAACTATACCATAGACTATGATACAAAAAAAAGTATTCTTTAACCCCTTGAATGCTAATGCAGTCTTCTCTAGGATTCAATGGGTTAAAAGCCTAATTTAAATTAACAGGAATTTGTGAATTTTTATTTGTCCCCTAAGGTGCAGCTAGGTTGCTCCTGAATAGCACGATTTTAGCTTATTGAAAACGGCTCCTAGTTTGAAATGTCCTATCAGCCACATAATTAACCCATTCACCTCCAGTGGGGTGTTCAAAGTATTTAAAAGCTCAGAGGTCAACCCTCTGAGAGCCAGAGGGGAACTCTCTGCATTGCATTGAGTACCTGTCTGGCACTCAAAGGGTTAATCAGTGGTGTGACATGTTCCGATTGGCTTGAGGTGCAGTTGAGCAGGAAGGAAACAGCCCACAAGCAAGGCAGGGAAAGCACTAAAGCACAAAGCTACAGTGAGGGGGAATAGCACAGTACTGCTTTTTATTTAACTTTTTGGGTGCAAGAGAGATCACTAAAACAATGTGAAGCAATGCACATCTGTAACATTCAAGGGTATAACCCATTGAGTGCCAAGAGCACATGCAAAACACCGCTGATTGCAGAGCAATGTGTTGCTTATCCCTCTGGCACTCACAAGGTTAAATCAAGGGGGATTTTATTTCCCCACAATTGCTCCACTCTTCTCTTTGCAGATATGGGTAAACACATCTGAAATTATACATAGAACAGTTTGATTACATTTTAGAATAAAAGTCTCGGTTCCAGTTTTCCGCAGCACCACCAGGCCAGGCATTCAGCCTATCCCTGCTTAACCCTCTACAGACCAGAGGTATATGCAGTCCATTGCTTAACAATGTGTTGCATGCCCCTCTGGTGCTTAAAGGGTTATGCAAAGGTTTGTTAATTAGTGCCTTTGTTATTTTACCTGAACCACATGTGCTCAAGAAGCTTAGAAAAGTTGGAAATGTCTCTAACATCTAAGGGGTTAAAGTGGTTCTTAATTTGTTAGACATGAATACCTATCTGTTCAAGGGTCCTTCATAGTCAAGTTAGGTAATTCTAAATAAAATGTATGTGCTTTGGGAATACTACTGCATCGCAGAGCAGGTGAGGGCTGGCCTGGGGGAAGGGGGGCAGTTGTCTCCTGGGCAGGCTATATGTCTGGGTTGATGGGCCACTGTCTAACTCAATCTCCCACTTGTTTTTGTAAATGGAGCTACACTAGTGATACCACAGAGCTTACAACTGAAATGGAACTGAAGAAATGATACCACAAAACTACAATCCAAATGGAGCTACACTTGTGGCATAACACATTTCCCTTATAAGCTCTATAGTATCACTAGTGCAGCTTTACTTGAATTGTAAGTTCTGAGGTATCACTAGTGTAGCCCCATTTAAATTGTATGCTAAGTGGTATCACTTGCTTTACTTCACAACATTAATACCAATTTTAAAATGAACAAAAGGGGGTGGGCTGGGACAGTGGGCTGGAAAGATAGTCGAAATGTGCCACTTGATTATAGTTGCTTCCCCCCAGGCCACAAGTTGCCAGCCCTCCCCTGTCGCAGACCTGAAGAACAACATTTTCTGTCTTCTCACATTGTTCTTCTGGCTGTGGGTGCGGATAGAAGCTTTTGTCTCAGACATTCGAGGGGGGGGGGGTATGCATGTGTTAAAACTGATAAAGAGAAGATAACTTTTCTAGCCTGATAACCTCTCCCATTTGTATGTTATTTTATGAATCTTGTACAGGAATATTGAGTGCATATGTTCCATAGAATAACACAGGAATTGGAGAAACGTTATCTGCTCTTTATCACACCTTACTGCAGCTCCCCGTATTTTTTTTCTTTCTAGTAAAATAATCACAAGAAATAATTAACAATTTAAAGTTTCATTTTTAAGTGAAAATAATGTTATTTAGGAAATGGAAATGGAATTGTCTTGGAGTCAGATATTTTAAAAAATTATAAATGAGGGTCAGATTAACCCCTTAATGACCGGCGATGTGCCAGGACAGTCACCATTTTTTTCCCTGAAGGACCAGTGACGTCCTGGAACATCACATGCTTTGTGCTTACAGAGCTCCTGCGGGAGAGCTGTTAGCACACATGGGGTCTAAAATTGACCGCTCTGAGACCGTAGTGGTCTCTCTCGGATCCCCTTTCAGCACGCCGGTACACATCACCGGTCACGTGTGCTGGAGCGTCAACAACATTTAGAGCGTTCTTTATGGGAAGGCCACTTCCCTGGAACGCTGCTCATTAAAGAGTTAAAGAACTGTGAACTGATGCCTTGATTTCTACAAAGGGTAATTATTTTAGAAATGTTCTATCAGGGAAAAATGGAGTCCAAATTTTGTTTAGAATGTAATTTTATAAAAAAAAAAAAAAAAATTTAAAATAAAATAAACTTTACTGCTTTTCACCACCTTGCTGCCATTAATGATATGTCCATTAGCAATGGCTGTTTTTCTGTGTACCTATAGGCACAAATAAAAGTGGAGGTATTCAAGAGCACACCAACTGTGCCATCCGTTTGAATGTGAGAGGTGTCTACAAAACATTGCAGAGACCGCTTTATCACTCAAGGAGTTAAAAAGCACATGTTAAATTAACCCTTTGAGTGCCAGATGTACCCCTCTAGCACTCAAAGGGTGAATGGGAAATTGTATTTGTCCCCTATGGTGCAGTTGGTTTGTCCCAGAATGTCTCCACTATACCCTATACATAAAGCCCAAAATGTTAAAAGCTCCTTTTAAATCAATGGACTTGTTAAATCATTCTCTATGGTTTATCCTAGAATTTCTCCCCTTTCCCTTTGCGCTATAGACCTTTGTGTTGTGAAGCCTTGGTGGTATCTCGACTCCTTTGCTCTATGTCACCTGCCATGTTTCCGCCACTAACCCCTTCCCGATAACAAGGTGTCAGTGCAAAGTAACCACACACCCCTCCTGGCGTTATTTATACTGAGCTGCAAATTTGTCAAATTCTTGGGAGAGTGTGACTGACGTTGGTGCCTCCTCCACGAGCTGAGAATTACTGGATTATCCAGCATCCATTTTACACTTTTAAGGCCAAGTTATCTGTCCCAAAGGCGATAAGGGAGTTGCCATTGAAAAGGCTGACTGATACATTAATGGGTATCAGAGCACTTCCAATTCCAAATCCAGCCAGTCCTCGCTGCTCTGCTCGGGATTGTCAAACATGATCAGCTGTTTCGCTGCCTCTTGTACAAACTAGAATAACGGTAGAGGGCCTTTCACATAAAAGAAGAGTCAAACCATTCTAAAGCTTTTATTTAATTTACATGGGACTTGCATCCCCTTGAATGGTAGAGAGGTTCCCAAGGCATTGCTTCACACTGCCTTGTAAACCTCTTTAGCATTCAAATCCTGGAAAGTCCCATTTAAATCTGTGGAATATTAGGAATGTTTATTTGCCCCCATGCTGTCATTGGTTTGCCCCATAATGGCTTCTTCTGTGCACAGGGAGCTGCGAGGAGAATGTATGAATGCAATTTTAAGCAAAAACAGGAACTGTAATCGATTGGTTTGTGGTGGATACCTCTTTGGCACTCAAAGGGTTAACACCACACCTTAACCAAGACACAGCAGAAACTGCATAACTTTACACCATTTTGCTGTGCATGTTACTGGGCTAAGCTGGCCTCTAGCACCCTAACAGTTAAGTCATTTGGGCAGAGGTAGAAATAGATATTTTTATAAAACTTTCCTTCTAGTTGCTTGTTAATCTGTTGCAGCCTCATCCTCATCAGCCAGTGAGGGATATTGTAAATACAACTATTATATCTATAGTGTGCTTCTGCACATAAGAGGGGTAGGCAACCTGTGGCTTTCCAGCTGACTTTGCACTACAATGCTAAAGGAAGTCTGATGGTAATACAGCTACATCTGACGAGACACAGGTTACCCACCCAGCTCTGTTATTTTACATGTTTCACCCATCATTTTTACACTATTTGCTGTACCCACCTTCTCCCCCAATAGTGCTGATCACTCTCTCTATTCTTTTGTCTCTCTTACTATTCCTCTCTTTCATCATCTCACCCCCTCTCCCATTTTCTCCCATTCTCTCTACGTGCGTTCTGCCTTTCACTCTTTTTCTATCCCTCCCCCCTCTTTCTCATGCCCTTTTTCTCCTCATGCCTTCTTTCATCACTCTTTCTCTCCCTTCCCTTCCATCCCCCTGTTGACCATTCCTGTTTCCCTTTTACCCCCTCTTTCTATCCATCTCTCACTCTCCCACTACACCTCTCCCTCTCTCTACCTTCACTCCCTCTCTCCCTCTGTCTCTCTCCTCCTTTCACCACCTCTTTCTTCACCTCACCCACTCACACATATGCTCTTCCATTTCTCTTCCTCTCTCCCCTCTCTCTTTACACCCCTCTACCTCATAATTTCCATCTTTCTTACTTTCCATCCCTTCTCTGTCTTTCCCCTAACCTCTGACCCTTACTGTTGCTGGATGTTCTTTCTCCCTCCCTCTCTTTGCTTCTCTCTTTATCTCCCTCTCTCTCCCCCTCTGTATCTCCCCTTCACATTCTGACCCCCACACACATACACTCTCTCATGCTCCCTCTTTCTAGCATGTCTTGATTCCAATATAATATAATGTTTTTCAAAACTCTTTGTCTTCTGGCATGTTCTGAAACCTTAGTACTGTTATCTGCTATATAAATAACCATCCACCCCGTAGCTATCTGTAGTTATTGTAGGAAGAACAGGACAAGCATCATAATCAAGATTGCCAAAATGTCACACTGTGTTCATGCCAGAGGTTATACAGGGCTTCCATGGCGTGTAAGAACATAAAAAACAATTATTTATTCATTTCTATTAACCCACTGGATTTAGAGAGGTATCCAACGCATTGCAAAGCAATGCATGTATATGTCCCTAACATCCAACAGGTTAATAGAAATGAATAAACAACAAATTAATTAAGTGGCAATGAGTTAACATTCTCCAAAAAACATTTTATGGCCTCCAGTTCACTTCCTGCAAACATAATTAATATCTTGGTTAGCCAAAATAATGAATTAATGTTATAGCATTGATTTTATGGTAAATATAAGAATTCACTAACAGAAAACGTAGTTGATTGTAGGGGATTGCACAATAAAGAATGTATTTATTATTTACTGACCAAGATTCACTTGAACAGGTCATTTGTGAAAGGCTGTGCTAAATTAAATTTGTATTCTTTGTTCATCTTGTTTGTTCCTTGAATTAAAATGAGCAAATGTTATAGCGTTCATCTATGCACCCTTACACTGCTCCCTGATCAATGTGCCATGTAGGGAGTGTAAGCGAATCATGATCAGTTTGCATCATGTCCTGATCACATTAGTCAGGGAAATGTCCATATTTCACATATTCAGAATGCATGCTATAGTAATGAGTAAAAGCGTGCCAAAGCAGCCATGTTTTCAAATCACTCTAACCCTTTGAATGTCAGAGAGCTGAAACTCAAAGAGTTAACTATGGATGCAAAGCCGTCTTGTATGCCAAAATGACAATTTCCACATCTTAGGAAGTTGGTTCCACCTCACTATTCTCTCTCTCTTTTTTATATTTTATTTTAGAATGTAAAATTTCAGCCAGTTTACAAAAGGTACAACATATACAAGTGGTTTGTGGGTAATTCATTTCTCTGATGCTGCAATCTGTTCCCCAATAAGGATAAACTGCCTTGTACCCCATTTCCAAACCATCATATCAGTTTGTGCATCAATTAACCCTTTAACTACCAGAGGGGTGCTCAATGTATTGGCAAGCAATTCATTGCATCCCCCTCTGGCGCTCAAAGGGTTAAAGAGTTAACAGCTGTAGCAATTTGTTTCATCTCTATCTCTCTTTTACTGTTAATATAAGAACTGAATAGTGTCAGATGATTTACAGAAGTTATAAATAATACAAATATTTTGTGATGCAATCTCTTGTCTGATGTTACATTCTAAGTTTCTGGATTTGTTATCTCTGATTGAATTGTAACCTCTCTCCTAATATAATGTCTCACTTCGTTTGCTGGCATAATTTAATTTGTAATGTATGAATATATATATTGTTGTAAATACAGCAGTATGATTGATTGTCATCTATCGACTATATATTTTTTTAACAAACTCACACTGGTGCCTGTGTATTTGTTCATTCACGAGAGATTCTCTATCCATACACAAAAGATTTGTTGGGCTGATTTTGGCAATCAGAAAGTGGGAACATTATGAGGGGTCTTCACAGAAATGGGGGTTAATGGGAAAATACTTCACTGCATTAATTCTCATGTAACAGTGTTAGCATGGAAATTTATGGTTGGTTGACCATA
This sequence comes from Rhinophrynus dorsalis, assembly GCA_037306005.1. Lineage (NCBI taxonomy): Eukaryota > Metazoa > Chordata > Amphibia > Anura > Rhinophrynidae > Rhinophrynus > Rhinophrynus dorsalis. The sequence goes on from CM074721.1 coordinate 471,536,063, forward strand.
TCTATGCATATATTGATGCAGCAACAGCACCATCATAACATTTCAGGCCATGCATGTATTGCACCCAAAACATGCACGTTTCAGCTGCAATGATGTTAAAAGGGATAGTAATACTTGAAAATAATTTTATTTTCTATTGTAGCCCTTAAAAAAACATTAAAAATGATATAAGTCTTATCTCCCAAACATTTATGGTTTGGGAGATATTCACAAGTAAAATAAAGTTCCCTTTTCCTGGCTGTTTCAGCCAAGTCTGCCATCTAGTGGACAGATTTGGAATCCGGTCCACAGATCAACCTGCAGCTCTTTAGCAGTGCCGAGATCACTATCTTTAAAAAGAACTACTTAATTGGAACTTTGTACAAAGTGTGCCTGGCTTGCAAGCACACTTTGTAGACCATTTCAATGAAGAAATTCTTTTTAAAGATTGTGAAATCGACACTGCTGAAGAGCCGCGTCCAGTCAAGGGACTGGATTCCAAATCTGAGAGCTAGAACGGTGATGTCACTCAGGGGGAAACTTTGCTTGTGAATATCTCCCAAACCATACAGGTTTGAGAGATGAAACATATCATTTTTCATGTTTTTTTAAGGGCTACGATATAAAATAAAAATATTTTCAAGTATTACTATCTCTTTAAATAAAAAAGTGGCAATGGGAGTTATTCAGTAGGATAAACTCAGTATATATATATATATATATATATATATATATATATATATATATATATATATATATAGTCAGGTTCTCAGTTAGCACTCATACTTTCAATGAACGATAAAATACAGATTTTTATATATATTCGTAGACAAGCTAGCACTCTCAGGACTTTAAGTATTAACAAATTTATTAAATTGACGTTTCGATATTAAACATTGATTTCATAAATTTGTTAATACTTAAGTTCCTGAGAGTGCTAGCTTGTCTACAAATATGTATCTACATATTTATAATACTTTTCATATTAAGCATTACTATCCCTTTAAAGCAGTTTAGTCAGCCTTTGTATCTGACACTGTCCAAACTCCCATGATCCCAAACCAGCAATTCATTGGTTGTGGATGATAGGAATTGTAGTTTCCAAAAGATAGAGATCCAAAGTACCCTCTCTTTAGACCTCTGATTGCCAGAGGGGATAGAAGTACATTGCTTCGCAACAAAGATGAGCAGAGGGTTCATGTGTTCCTCTTCATGGTAATTTCTGTAGAATGAAAGCTGTTTCTCCTTTCCACTGAAACTCAAGAAGGAAGGAAAAACAGGTAAAACTTATTTTTGAAAGATTAAGCCCATTGATTTCAAAGATGAATGCTCTGTCTTTTTGTACCGTGTTTCCGTTAGAGCTGCTGTTATTCTATGGAACCAATTCACTAAGTTTTCTAGAACACTGGAGATCTTAGTGCATAGGCTCCACAGAATAACATAGGAACTGGAGAAGTGATATCACTGGAGAAGTCATCTCCACTCTATCACCTCTTTATTACACTTTAGTGCATAACCCCTTTACTCTCTTTAGTCTGTCATATAGATCAGCTGTACGGGACATCTCATCGGAATTCTCATAGAAGGCCCTATTGTCCATTTAACCCTTTCTATGAAGGAAAGTTACACATATCTCTAGCAATTAACTGCACTCCCACCCGTTGTCCAGTTTTTACATGTTCTCAATTGTCCAGTTTAATTGTCACAAATGTTGCAGGACATCATAATACATCGTTCTTTATAAATACATTAACCCTTTGAGTGCCAGGACGGTATCCAGCACATAGTTGCAACAATGAGGAAGACAGCCAAAGAGATGGTAGCTAGATGGGTTATAGTTAGACGTAGGAAGGGGGGCAGAGGAATAATGAAGACATTCCTCTGTTTTCTCACCCTAACAGATTTACTGCATTGAGTGAGGATCTTGGGGATGTTGGCACAGGAATACTTTTGCTGGAGAGGACTGTTCTCTCTAACAGCCGGGAGAATCACCCCTCTAGCACTGATAGGATCTGGGACTCAGGCAGACCTAGACAGATGGTGGTGGTAGAGGATTCCATTATTATGAAGATAGACAGGGTTATCTGTTGGCAGTATTGCTACAATAGAACAGTTTGCTGTCTCCTGGTTGCTCGGATTCGACATGTGGCAGATCAGGTTGATATTTTGTTGGAAGGGGCTGAGCATGACCCGGCTTTCATGGTACATGCCACACACTACATCAGAAAGGAAAGAGTAGATTAGGGAGTTAAATGCTTGGCTAAAAACTTGGTGTAAGTAGGAGGAGTTTGGGTTCCTAGAGCACTGGGCGGACTTTTCCCTTGGGACAATATATATAGTTGAGATGGATGGCACCTTTGCAGAAAGGGAGCCATGGTGCTAGGGGTTAGAATGGTTTGTAGGTTGGAGCAGACACAGGATGGGGAAGGCAGTATAAATGAGGAAATAGGGTTGGGCTTGTTCATCTAACAGAGAGGTGCCCGTGTTACAGCCTGATAAAAGGCAGACACATATTTCAAAGAATGTAATTTTTCAGAATGGCAATAAGATAACATGTATGCATGTAAATGCTTGTAGTCTGTCTGGTAAGATAGGGGAACTAGAAATGATTACAGTGTATGAGCAGTATGACCTAACTGGTGTATCTGAAATCTGGTTAGATAATACATATGCATTGGAAGGCAATCTAGAGGGTTATTCACTTTTTAGGAGTGATAGGGTAGTAAAAGGGGAGAGGGGTATGCCTATATGTAAAGCATGCCTTAAAAACTAGTATAAGGGAAGATATTAATGAAGGGTCCAGTGAGAATTTAGAGGCCCTGTGGGTTGAAATACATATTGGGGGCATAAATAATAAAAATACGCTCCAGGGTATTTCCTACAAGTCACCTAATATTGGGGATTTTGAGGAAGCCGACCTGTTACTGCAAATAGAAAAGGCTTTTCAGTCAGGAAATGTAATCATAATGGTAGATTTCAACTACCTTGAAACTGACTGGAGAAATATGACTTACAGCACAACAGAGGTAAACTATTTTTAAGTATGATTAATGACAATTTAATGTCCCAACTAGTAGAGAAGTCACATACAAAATGTGAGAAGCTTCTGAGGATCAACAACAGCGCAATGGCCATTTCTACTCAGAAGCATAACGTTTTAGCTCTCTAGTGACATTACATAGGTGAAATTTCCAGATACATATTAGACTACACCTACCCATAGGGCAGTCCAGTTCCAAAATGATGGGCAAGTCCCCTCTGCATGGGAACACCAACTAAATCCCGATGAATATTTCAGCCTCGTTGGCCTCGTCAAGGAGGTGCAACTGGAACCCCTAGGTACTAAGAGATTACCCTTCACTCTTGGGGAGACCCCCTAAGAGTATTTGAAATACGCATGCAAGATGTGAGAGGCTCTGAGGTCGAACAACAGCACAGTGGCCAGTTCTACAGACAGTCACCACTCATAAGCATCATGTTTTAGCTCTCTAGAGACATTACAGAGGAGAAATTTCTACATACATATTAGACTATTCCCGCCCGAAGGGCGAACCAGTTCCGAAATGATAGGCAAGTCCCCTCTGTGGGGGAACACCAGCTAACCCACGACATACGTTTTGGCGTTGTTGGGCCTCATCAGGGATGTGCAGCTGGATTTCCTAAGCACTGAGAGCAAGGGGTCCACATCTGGATCACCCTTCACTTTTAGGGACACCCCCTAAGAGTATTTGAAATACGAATACAAAGTGTGAGAGGCTTCTGAGGATGAACAACAGCACAATGGCCAGTTCAGTGGCTAGTCTCCGGTCAGAAGCATTACTTTTTAGCTCTCTAGTGCCATTACAAAGGAGAAATTTCCACATACATTTTGACTAATCCGCCCAAAAGGCAATCCAGTTCCAAAATGATGGACAAGTCCCCTCTGCATGGGTACACCAGCTAACCCCCGACGTACATTTCGGCCTTGCTGGACCGCCTCAGGGAGGTGCAAATGGATTCCCTAGGCACTGAAAGCAAGGGGTTCACATCTGAATTACCCTTCATTCTTAGGAAGACCCTCTAAGAGTATTTGAAATAAGCATACAAAATGAGAGAGGCCTCTGTACATTGGGGGTTAGTTGGGGTTCCCATGCAGAGGGAGACTTGTCCATTATTTTGGAACTGGACCGCCCTTTAGGGTGGGATTAGTCTAATACGTATGTGGAAATTTCTCCTCTGTAATGGCACAGGAGAGCTAAAACGTGATGCTTCTTGCAGTGACTAGCCATAGAACAGGCCATTGTGCTGTTTCTTCATTATCAGAAGTCTCTCACATTTTGTATGCGTAGTAGAGAAGCCAACTAGTGCTCTCAAACAATTCTGACATAAAAAACACTATAAAGGAAAAGGAACAATTAGGAAGCAGTGACCACAATATGGTATAATTTGAAATTTGTTATGAGAAACCCATTATCAAGGGTTTAACCAAAACATTACATTTTAAAAAAGCTAATTTTACAAAGCTAAAAGCAGTATTAAAGGATATTCAGTGGGATGTAATAGTCAAAGATAAAAATGCACAAGAATCATGGAATTTGTTTAAAATGCTCTTAGATAAATACACGTGTCAATATATACCACTGGGGAATAACTGCAAGTCAAGAAAATTAAGACCAATGTGGTTTGTAGTGAAATGAGAAAGACAAATCTGGCTTTTAAAGTGTTTAAGACAGAAGTTTCAGATGCATTGTTTAAAATATTTAAAAAGTGTAATAAAATCTGCAAACAAGCAATTATGCTAGCTAAATTTTAGAATGAAAGAAGTATTGTAAAAGAGAGTAATGAAAATCCTAAACAATTGTACAAGTATATAAATAACAGAAAGCTAAAGCCTGATATTGGTCCTCTTAGGGCTGAGCAAGGCGAATTGATCAGTGAGGAAAAGGCTATGGCTGACACCTTAAACACATTCTTATCTTCTGTATATACAAAGGAAGCAACAATGACAGACAGACAAACAGACAAAATCACAGCATTTCCTCCATCATGTACATGGTTTACTGAGGACAGAGTCCAAAAGAGACTAAAAAAGGTTATGGTGAATAAAGCTCCTGGAACTGATGGCATACACCAAGGGTACTTAAAGAATTTATGGCAGAATGCTGGAAACATGCACAATCGTTATTTCCAGTGGGAAAACCACTAGGGAACAGGTTTGTGCATGATTTTGTTGAACTGCGCATATTTATTTTTTGTGGGCGAGGCCAGGATTAACAAATCTGTGAGAGTGTAATAGCGAATGCGCCTAATGCAGGAAGTGGTATTGTGAAAAAATATATACGTTTGTGTAGTGTCATAAAAAATATTTTTTTATTCACAATTCAAAAAGCGTTTGGTATACGGCTTCCTGGATTATAACATACGCAAAATCTATCTGCGCACATTTCTTACATCCCGCCATTAGTTCAGCAATAGCAAGACCACTATACGTAATATTTATTGATTCACTTTAATCAGACATAGTGCCCTGTGACTGGAGGAAAGTTGATGTAGTACCGTTGTACAAAAAGGGCAAGATCTAAACCAGGAATTTATAGACCTGTGAACTTGACATTCATAGTGGGTAAGATATTAGAAGGGTTACTAACGGACAGTATTCAGAACTAAGTGGAGAGCAAAAATATTATTAGTGGGAGTCAGCATGGTTTTATGAAAAATAGATCATGTCAAATTAATTTGCTTGCCTTTCACAAAAGGGTAAGTAGTAATTTGGACCACAGCTGGATCATTGGCAAGGCACCATAGGGACTCGCCTAGGGCTCTGAGAAGTTGTGTTGTAATGGGAAGCTAAGTCCTTGGGTTGACTTAAGCCGTCGTTCCATTTTTTCCCTCCTGAGGTCGGCTACAAAGGGGTAGCCATGCTAGTACTGCTCCGGAGCTTCTGCCTAGAATGGGGATCAAAAGAATCCCCTTTAGACCATTCTATAACAAAATGACAGAACGTCTTCTTGCTCCAAAATGAACACACTTTATTTGTGGCAGAACAGCTCTTTTTATACACAGTTAGCAACATTAAGGCACAAAGGCCAGACAAAGAACACAATAGCGTTGGACACATGGTAATTCAATCACAAGACAAGGTATAATGGGGTAGATATGATTACATTAGTTCACAATGCCAAAGTTGATGAACAGACAATGTAACAAAGGGATGGGGCCGGGGTACAATGGTCAAGATTGGCTGGAATACACAAACTTAACCCCTTAAGGACCCATGATGGTCCTGGACTGTCATGGCTTAAATTATAGCAGCGTGCCTCCGTGCAATGATACACTTGGAAGTGTGATTGTTGTGTAGCCATGTGAATCACTTATTCACACCGCCAAATGTCAGGGATAAAAAAGTGACAAAATAGGGTGGGAAAAAGGGACATGGGGATTTTCACCCAGGGGGGACAGTGGCCACTTTAAACTTCACATTTTTAGGTATGACTGACCGGTCATACTTTTCATGCAGTCTCCATAAAAATTTAACCCTTTGTGCCCAATTGATCCCAAAAAAACAAAAATGGTGTTTTTTTAATTTTTTTTTTACCTTTTTTTTTAATTTTAATAAAGTAAATGGTGGGTCATCCATATAAGTGGGGTATCAAAAGAAAGCCCTATTTGTGCTTAAAAAAACAGTATATAATTTATGGGGGTGGAATAAAAGCCTGAGATTGAAAACACTGTTGAACAAAGACATAGTCAAAAAGGTCAGAATTGCTCAGTTCCTTAAGGGAAAACAACCTCAGATTTTCCTGGTCCTTAAAGGGTTAAACAATGCACTTTGGGCTTGAGCATCTTTTACACCCTTTGAATTCTCTGCCTCAGAGTTTGATCAATCCAGCGCCGTGGACAGCGTAGCCAATCCTGCCAGCAAGCATCATATCGGTCTTTGGCCTATCCGAAGCTACTGGAAGGTTGTTCACTGACCAATCCTAGAACCGCCGACATTCTCCCATGTTAAGTCTGTGGGAGCCCTTTAAACATGTCACGTGGACTCCTGCCAACCAATGCCTGGGCCGCCTACTTTACCCCATGTTATGTCTATGGTGGACCTTTAAACCTGGTCCTGATGTTCTGACCAATCAGGTGGGGTCTACCAGCTCCGTCACGTTGACTACACCATTCAATGTTACAACATACATTTGACGCTACAACCCCAAGCATGTGAATACCTGCCAGTTGTCAAATGTAGAGTGAGTCGTCGACATACCTGGGAACTTCCAGTCGAGGGCTACCCGGAGGGTAGTCCTCTGTTCACCAGGGGGTGACAAAAATGACGCTAATCGCGTCAAAAAGGGGCGGGGCTTGCCGCGAGTGGGGGGGGGCTTAACCCTTTGAGTGCCAGAGTGGTACGGAATGCATTGCAAAGCAATGCATTCCTTACTACTCTGGCACTCAGAGGGCTAGGGACTGAGTATCAGCAGGAGAAAAAGCGGATGTGGTAGAGTTTCAATAGAAACTCTCCACATCCGGAGGAATCAGCCTCTGCCCCGGAGACCCGGTAAAGTTCTGTCAGAACCGGAGTCTCCGGGGCAAATCCGGAGAGTTCCCAGGTATGGTCGTCGACATACCTCCCCCACAAAAACGTGTCGACCACACCAGTTCCCCAACCCTGGCGTACATAGTCCATCGACAATACCGTTCTTGATCCATACTGTACTAGGTCCCTGCGACCTTGTGCCTTTCAGTCTTTCGACATAAGTTTAGCAGGTTTTTCACGACCCCAAGGTAACGGGCCCACTCCCATTACATGGGTGCCCTGCCATTCCAAACTGGGGGAGGGCAAATTTCCCCATATCTTACTTGAGCAGACCAACGGGTAAAATGTTGCTGCTTATCCCTTAACCCTCTGAGTGCCAGAGGGCTATCCCAAGAGTTAAAGTGGATGTATCACCTATGCACAACATCCTCTAAATAGGTGATACATCCAATAGCATTAAAACATTATTGTTATTTGTTTTTAAGATTCCGTTTGGTTTAAACGTGACATATAAAAGTCTGGGCTGCAGCCACTTCCTTACAGACTGCAGCCTGACGCTCTACCACTCCTCTCCTCCTTCCTCCGATGATGGAGGCATCTGTCAGTAAGCTGGAGCGCTCTCATTGGCTAGATTTCGAACTCTGCCAATGAGACTGCTCCAGTTTACTGACAGACGCCTCTGTCATCGGAGGAGGGAGGGGAGCAGAGGCAGAGCTCTGTAACCGTGGGGAACTGCAGTCACCCGGAAGTGCCTGTAGCAGATACTTTTGTAAGTTAGTTTTAAACCAAACGGAAGCTTAAAAAATAATAATAATAATAATAACATTTTAATGCTATTGGATGTATTACCTAACTATTTAGAGGATGTTGTGCATAGGTGATACATCCACTTTAAGTGCTGCTAATTCTCCCCTCCTTTGCTGTGCATGCTGTCTCCTCCCATAGAGCCAGTAATAAGAGCTGGGGAGCAGAATGTGAGACTTTGGCTATGATGCACGGTATGTGCCCAGGCTTTCCTTCCCTGTTGGTTTCAAACTCTCTCTCTATTAGGACAGCAGGTTTGAAAGTGGTACTCTGACAGCATAAGGAAAACCCCAGTATGTACCGTGCATCATAGCGGAGGTCTCGCATACAGGACCCCACACCTCCTGTGTGGCCAAACAAGAGGTCTGCAGTGTGGGGGGGGGGGAAGACACGCTGGGGGTGGGGGGTGATTTGAGATCCTGTCTAGGGCCCAATAGAGTCTTCATCCATCTTTGATTTAGACAAGTGAATTGCTGTTGATGCAGTATACTTGGATTTTACAAAAGCCTTTGATACAGTACCTCACAACAGCTTACCACTTAAAGTAAAAGGCTTTGTTGTAATTGGAACCTTTTCAACTTGGTCTTAATTGTAAATGGGGTACCACAGGGTTCAGTCCTAGGCCCAGTGCTTCTAATTTGTTTATTAATGATCTAGAAGTGGGAATTGAAAGTAGCTTCTAAATCATTGCTGATGACACTGAGCTTTGTAAGGAAATACATACAGGGCTGGATGTTTTTTCATTGCAGAAGGATTTAGATAAACTGAGCAAATGGGCAGGAAAGTGGCAGATGTCATTTAATGTAGATAAATGTAAGTTTATGTATTTGGGCTGTAGAAACAAATATGCTACGTATAATCTATATGGGAAACTACTCAGGAAACCCTCATTAGAGTATTGATAGATGATAGACTTCACAGACGTGTGTAGAGTCACTCGACTGCTGCAAGAGCAAATAGGGTACTTTCCTGCATAAAAAAGGGGTATAGATGTATGGGATGCAAATATAATTCTACTTCTATACAAAGCCTTAGTAAAGCCTCATCTAGAATGTGGAGTACAGTTTTGGGTACCAATTCATATAAAATACATTATTATTGAACTGGAAAAAGTGCACAGACCTGATAAAGGGAGTTGAGGATCTGAGTTATAAAAACAGACTAGACTATCTGATTTTTTTTTTTTTACATTAGAAAAGAGACATCTAAGGGGTGATATGATTACCATTTACGAATGTATCTGAGGTCAATATAAAGAACTTTCCAATTAACTATTTACTGAAGGAGCTGAGCTAAGAAAGAGAGGTCATCCATAAGGGAAAGGTTCTTTCAACTAAAACAAAGGCAGGGATTTCTACAGTAAGGGCAGTAAAGTTATTTAATTATTTGCCTCTGGATACTGCGCTTGCAGATACTGTAACTGCTTTCAAAAAGTAATGGATACTATCTAGCACAGAATAATATTGATAATTATGACAGGTGGCTTCAAAGCAGATAAGATGTTCATCCAGGGAAAAATCTGACAGCCACTTGGAGTCAGGGAGGGCATTTTATACCCGGTTGGGGCTTAATTGGAAATGGCTTCAATGGTTTATTTTATTTTAGTTCATTTTTTTTTTGCCTTCCACTGGATCAACAGGGTTGATATGGAATGGGCTGGACTTGATGGATGCATGTATGTTTTCAGTCTCATCAACTATGTTGCTATGCTACCAGTGTAACATTATATTACATTAAACAGAGCAACATTGTATTACCTCACGCAGAGCACTCAATGTTGTATGGATCCTGTAATACTGGGGGAGATGCACTAAGGTGTGATAAAGAGGTGATAAAGTGGACATGACTTCTCCAGTGATATCACTTCTCCATTTCCTATGTTATTCTAAGGAGTCACTGCATTAAGAATTCTGCACCTTTAGATATAGTACATAGTCTCTATAGCAGTGTTTCTCAACGTTATTCCTCGGGGCACACCAACAGTTCAGGTTTTCAGGTTGTTCCTACTTAATCACAGGTGAGTAATTAGTGGCTCAGTCATTGTGACTGATTCACCTGTTGAAAACATGACCTGTTGGTGTGTCCCTAGGATTGGAGCTGAGAATCACTGCTCTATAGAATAACACTGGAATTGGAGAAATGATATCATTGGAGAAGTCATCTCCACTTTATCACCTCTTTATTACCTCTTTATTAAGCCTCAGTGCATAACTTCCATTGTGTTACATCACACAGAGCATTCAGTGCTGCAGGGAGAGTGTAACATTGTATTACATCACAAAGAACATTCCGTGCTACAGGAAGAATGTAATATTGTATTACATCACACAGAGCATTCAGTGATGCAGGGAGAGTGTAACATTGTATTACATCACAAAGAACATTCCGTGCTACAGGAAGAATGTAATATTGTATTACATCACACAGAGCATTCAGTGATGCAGGGAGAGTGTAACATTGTATTACATCACAAAGAACATTCGGTGCTACAGGGAGAATGTAATATTGTATTACATCACACAGAGCAATGCGTTTCGTATGCCTCTGGCACTCAAAGGATTAAAAAATACCATTAATTTACACAGGGATTTTAACCATTTGAATGCTAGACATTTCTCCAGTGAATTGCTTTAGGAAGCTTTGTAGCATTCTTAGGGTTAAAAGCCTAATTTAAATTTCTATTAATCTTTGGAATGTTAATTTGTTTCCAATTTGAAGCTGCTTTGCTGAAGGTTTTGCTCCATTTTTCAATCCTGCATCCAGCTCTTAACCCTTTGTTTGCCAATGCATTGCAGAGCTATGCGTTGGACACGCCTATGGCTCTCAAAGGGTTGAAGTAGTCCAAGTTTCAATACCTCATCAGTTTCTTCGTCAGTCATATTGAATCCTGAAGCTTTGATGATGCCTGACAGTCCATTGCGGTAAAATGAGCATTTCTCTAATTTCCTGTTTAAGCAGCTTGATTTAACCATTTGAGTACTAAATAAGGTAAGCAAACACATGGATGTGGACAGGCTCAGTAAAGGTAGTCTTGTCAGTGTAGCCTATTAAACCTTGCGTTGCAATGCATTGGCTAACTCTCTGGCAGTCACAGAGTTCAAATTAACCCTCTGAGAGCCAGAGTGGTTCCCAATGCATTGCTCCACACTCAGAGGGTTATTTCCCAAGATAAAAAGTGAATGCTTTTGCAAGGCTTTAAAGGCCTCTCCACCATTCTCAGGATTAAAGCACCATTTAAATCAATGGAAAGTTGTGTTGGTCCCCTATGGTGCTCAGGAATTGCACCACATTCTTAGTACGTAAGCCTCAGCGAGCATTTGTGAATCTCATCTTCCCCCTTTCTTTGTCTATTTTAACTCTTTGTTAGATAATTTCTGCTTTCTTTAACTTCTGGGGTGGAGGTAGAGTAATAGGAGTAATGCAATGATTGCAAGAGGGGTATCCAATGCACATACCTGAGATCTTCCAAAATGAGTTGACCCTGAGAGCTTGAAATATTAAGGTTCCCCATAACATAAATTATAGGAATGTGTCCCTCTGTGGTCTAACCTAAAGCTTCTCCTATCAGTGTTCAGGGAACTATTTGCAGGCTACAACTTGGTGATATCACTCCTGTAAAAGAAGACAAGCAGGATGTCTGCCTCACTGTTCTGTACAAATAGCAATCCTATATAATCCTATATAATAATTCCTTAAAGATGTTTGTTAGAAGCCATCATGCACAGTAGAGACTGCCCAAATGCACAGAATCCTGGGAGCACAAAATGTTGGTAGTACAGAATGTTGGAAGGTGTAGGAATGCTGGGAGTTCTGTGCTGGGAGCATTCGGTGCTTTCAGGCATTCTCTACAGTGCATGACTCCGTCGGCACCAGGACACAGAGCAGGACCCGCCTCTTAACATTACCTGGACCTTGGCTCGTGTACATGGGCTTTTACACTAGTTAGAGACTAAAGTAACACTGAATTAGTTCAGATCATGTAGTAAATAACACTGGACTTTCTCACCCTGAGAAGTTGGCCCTTCACCCTGAGATCCCGAGATTTGAGTCAAAATCCTGAATCTCAGGGTATGCCCAGGTATGCCAGCATTGGTCACCCCTGGCTCTCGGAGGGTTAATTTTAATAGGGTACTACCAATCAGTTAAAAAGGTTAACCTTTTGAGCACCAGAGAGGTATGCAATGCATTGCTCTGCAAAGCGTTGAGTATCCCCCTGCACTCAAAGGGTTAAAGTAATGTATTTTACTGTACTGTAGATATTAAATAGTTAACTACAGACATATGGTTGGGGGGATTTGAGAAACCCTCAAACCCACTGCTCCAAAGGGGGGAGGCGTGGGAGTTGGGGGGCAGTGTTTTTGTTGTAAGATGAAGCACAGCCAAGCAAAGACAAAAAGGCCAAATCACAACATGGCCTGTGAAAACTTCCTTGTTTACACCAGGAACCGATCCATCTTCATTAGCTGGGAGGACAGCTTCTTGTACAGGCTGAGGAATAGGGGTCCAGAGGGGTTACAGAAGAGAAAGGAGCAAAGGGGAGGGCACACTCTTTACGCAATAGCTTTGTTCCTCTGCAGAGTTGACCATTTAACCCCTTTTGTGGCTGGCACCAAAAAGGTAATACGATAACCCTTTGGGTCCCAGGCTGGTGTACAATGCATTTGCCGCACACTCCCTTAACAGTCAGACTTCATCAAGCACTGAATAGCTGCTGATTTCCTTGTGTATTAGTCAATCACCAGTTCTTTAACTGCTTAATCATTTTTGACCTTTTCTTATTCATCAAAGAGTGGGTGATAGATATATATAGCTGGGAACTCTCTAAATTTACCTCAGAGACTCCGGTTTTGACTCTGCATTACTGGGTCTCTGTTACAGTCTTCAGTACACTCAGAGGCAGGTAGTTTGGTAAAACACAGTTTTATTGAAACCAGACAGAATAAAGTAACCCTCGCGGGTCCAGCAATGAGTAACACTTAATACTAACACAGGACAGGTTACAAAATAACATTAAGCCACACGGGTCAAGTACATATATCAGAGAGCAAATATATATTACTGCCACAGGTCAGGTTACAGTTCGTGTGAATCAGTGAAACAACGATGTGAAGGTGCTATTAGGCCGGGAGGCTGGTAGGCCCTAATAGCGAGGCCCAAGAAACACTCTCTACTGGAGAGTGACACAATAATGACTATGCCCCAAAGGGTGAGCGAGGCCCTGAAGGAATCATGGACTACCGGACAGCACAGTATCACTGTAACCGGAGGAACAGTGTAATGCCCAATGGAACCAGCATGAACTGCGAACCAGAGATAACGGCACCGGACAACTACCAGGTGGTAGAGAAGACTGAGGCGCCCATGAGAACAACCTCAGTAGGGGAGCAGTAACAAGCCTAGTGTATAGTGTGCCAACGAGAATAGCTCCTTCCCGGGTGTGCACCAGACAACAAGGGTTACAGACGCTCAGGCTTGAGTGCGACTGCTAGGTGGTGGAAACAAACTGAGGCACCCAGGAGACCAACCTCAGTAGGAGTGCAGTAACAAGCCAAGCGTACAGTGTGCAATCGAGAATAGCTTCAACCCTGGGGTATGGAGATACAAGGCACAGGAGAGTCAATGGGTCGCAGTAGCTGAACGGCTAGAGCAGTAAACGAGGCAACCAACTGGGTCAGCATGCTCTAGACAGAGCACCAGAAAGTTCCCGCTACCGGATGACTGGGAGCGATAGTGAACCGGGCCTGAGATACACTGAGCAGGAATGGTAGCCAATCCGGGTCGATGCACAGAACAGGAATGTCAGCCAGGCCGGGTCGGTACACAGAGCAGGAACATCAGCCAATCCAAGTCGGACCACGGAGCAGGAACGTCAGCCAAGCCTAATCGGTACAAGGAGCAGGAACGTCAGCCAATCCAAGTCGGTACACGGAGCAGGAACGTCAGCCAGGCTGGGTCGGTACACAGAACAGGAACGTCAGCCAATCTGAGTCAGTACACGGAGCAGGAACGGAATAAGATAGATTAGTCAGGCAGTCCGGGTCATACACAGGATTCACACGATAACGACAGCAAGCACTAAGCAACGGGAACACCACAAAATGGCCCTGCAGAAGTGACAGGGCTCAGTACTTAAAGGCTACCGCTGGGTGAAGCAATATTACGCTAGCCAATAAGAAGGCATCAGGAAACAATGCTGTCAAAATGTCGCCAGCAATACACGTGCACTGTGATAGTCTCCGGGGCAGAGACGCATTCCAGTTGTGGGGAGTTTCTAATGAAACTCTGCACACTTCTACTACTTCCCAGTGTGTTCCTCCCACTCCCCACCCTCTTTCTCCTCCTTCCCCAGCCTAATCATTACACTTTGTCCTTTATGTATAAGCTCCGCCCCACTCTCTATTAAGTCCCACCCCTTTTTTTCTCCCCCAGCAGCACCACAGGACTCCCCTCTCCGGCGAGTCCACAATAAAAAAGTTCCCATGTATGCAGATATATTGGCCGGATGTGCGATATAGGAGAGAACTAAAAATACCCAATGGATTGGAGACCTCTCTAGCATTCAAGGTGTTCGATTCTCCATTTAAATCAATGGGAATTTTGGGAATTTTTAGTTCCCCCCTAGAACTGCTCCACTTTTCTTTTGAACGTAAGGCCCATAGACTTGACAATTCTACCTTCAGTTTGGTGGATCCCATAGAAAAAAATTGTTCAGTTCTGGAGCAAACCAAGTGTACCAAAGGGAAAAAAATAAATATTCGAAGGGCATTTTTATTTCTTCCTTTCTTAGTACATCAGCTTCTGCATGTATATGAGTGTATGGTATTTTCAGTATTTTTTAATTGTATTTTCCAGCCTTGCATATCCAGGGTAGGCATAGCTACATACTTCCCAACATTTCAAATGGACAAAGAGGGAAACTTTTGTTTTAGGTGGTGTTCCTGGGGGTGTGGCTGGTGGCAGGGGCATTACATAAAACGTTTAGGTTATTTCATGACCTATTGACATCTCTTTGTGTAACAATAAATTATTTAGAGCAAGACCAACGTGTTTTATTTATGCATGCTAATTTATAAACACATATACTGAAGTTTAAACAAACACTAATGTGAGTTTTATTGCTGTGCACTAATATACACACCACACAGTCTGATCTAAAAAAGAGGGACACCAGGGTGAAAAAGAGGGACATAGGGATAGGGAAGGGACTGTCCCTCCTAAAGAGGGATACTTGGGAGTATGTATCTGAAATTGAAATACCCAAAGTTATCAGTTAAGAGCAATGTATCTGCATCCGATATGTTGCGCTGACCACTGCTTGAAAAATCACTGATAATAACAATAATAACACCTAAATGTTAAACAAAACATGTTAGTTAAAGTGCTGATTTTGCCAAAAGGTAGAGCATGGGCCTAGTGCTCCAGAAGATAGAATTTCAGGGTAGACATAAAGACAGAGGAAGATTGTTGTAGATGTAAGGAGAGGGGTATGGAGTACCATAGGTAGGGAGCAGGAGAGGGCAGAGGGTGTGGATGGCGTAACAAGGAGGGTGTTGTGTGCTGAGCAATGGAGGCAGCCGGGAACATAAGAGGAGATGAGGGAAGAGAGGCAGCAGTGTGGAGAGCATTAAAGGGATAATAATACTTTGAAACAAGCATATTTAATTCTATAGGTATTAAAAAACTAACTTACTTGCACCAAGTCCTATCTCTCAAACCTCTATGTGCTTGCAAACCAGGCACACGTTGTAGACCATTCAAATAAAGTATTTCTGCCTAACTAGCGTGCTGCTGAAGAGCGTAGGACGGTCTGTTGAACTGGATCTCCTTCTCTAACTTGGAAAGCTGATGTAAGTGCAAGGGGAGGGAAATGGGAACATTGACAGCTTATATCTCTCAAACCATAGAGGTTTGAGAGATAGGACTTGGTGTAAGTAATTTAGTTTTTTAATACCAATAGAATTAGATATAATTGTTTCAAAGTATTACTAAGAACAAGAAGAAGGATTTTGTAAGTGATATGTTACGGAACTGTTAAACTCACAAAAAATATGGTTACACCGTAATGATTTTTAATGAGAGTACCCGTAGCAACTGATGGTTGTCTCTCTACTCAGGGTATTGCTTACTGCACTGAGCTACGATTGTGAACAGCATAACCACTGACATCCCTTGTAAAAGAAAGGTTATTATTATCATCTCTTGTGACTGTAGCAGCTAAGTTATGATGGGCAGATCACTCAGCCATATTACAATAGTTCAGTGGCCAGGGATTTTCTATTTGAAACCATCCCTACCAGCAGGATAGGCTGTTTTAAAGGATCAGTAAAGTTTGATTAAAAACAAACAAACAAAAACCATATATTGTAGTGCTTTTCCTGCTGAGTAACACAAGAGGACTCTCTCCGACTGCTGGCAGCTGCTTTATAGCCATTCAGACTGTTAGGAAGTGATGGAGCTGTTGATATTGCATTCTATGGAGAACTTGAGGGAGATGCACTAATGGTCGAAGAGAGCTCATAATGTCGATGTCCTGTCAGAGCAGTGTCCATGGTATGCATTAAAGTGTCTTTGACATCATATCCCCATCAGTCCGACAATAATCTGCCCACACTGACAGCCATCCGACATGCATTCGACAGGTTTATGAATTTTCACTCATCACACTGACAAAAGCCTATTTCCATATGGAAATACAGGATAATGAGCCATTATTATATTCCTGTGGTTGGGTTTTGTAACGGTTTGTACGACACTCAGACACAGTAGGTTAGAATAAAACACAGTTTTATTAGAGACACAATGTGAATGCCCACTACGGGCTATAGTGAATCACAGGAAAATATCAATCATGTACATATGCCCACACAGGCCCATTATACAAAGGTAGAGAGTTAGATATTGTCACAGGTCAGGCATAACCAGGCAACTTCAGCACAACATGGGTTAAAGTTCATAGATGGTAATCAGTCTCTGATATGGTGTGTTTGACAACGCCCAGTATGATGGTAATGGTAGCTAGAGACTGTGGTGCGACGTGAGGGAGCACCTAGTCTGTAAAGCAGGACTGAGACTCTACCCTGTGCTGAGCAGAAACGGAGGCCACAATACTCTGCTAGAGCTAGCACAAACTTGAGCCATGAGCACCCAACCAGTGCAATAACGGAGACACTGTACACTGCAAGAGCTGATGGACTAGAGCCAATAGCACCTGACCGGTGCAGTAATGGAAACACCGTACATTTCAAGAACTGGAGTATTGGAGCCAATAGCACCCGACCGGTGCTGCAACGGAAACACTGTACACTGCAAGAGCTGGAGAACTGGAGCCAATAGCACCCGACCGGTGCAGTAACGGAGACACTGTACACTGCAGAGCTGATGGACTAGAGCCAATAGCACCCGACCGCTGCAGTAACGGAAACACTGTACTCTGCAAAAGTAAACGGAAGGCTCAGTGTAACGGAGGCAACAGTGCTCTGCAAGAGTTAACAGAAGGCTCAGTGTAATGGAGGCAACAGTGCTCTGCAAGTGTTAACGGAAGGCTCAGAGTTAACGGAGGCAATAGTGCCCTGCAAGTGTTAACGGAAGGCTCAGAGTTAACGAAGGCAACAGTGCTCTGCAAGTGTTAATGGAAGGCTCAGAGTAAACGGAGGCTACAGTGCTCTGCAAGTGTTAACGGAAGGCTCAGAGTTAACGGAGGCAACAGTGCTCTGCAAGTGTTAACGGAAGGCTCAGAGTTAACGGAGGCGACAGTGCTCTGCAAAAGTTAACAGAAGGCTTAGTGGGATGTAAGCCACAACACTCAGTCTGCTAGGCCAGCAATGCGGAAGTAAGAATGTTGCCCAAGCGACACGGAGAACAGGATCAGAATAGCTGGCCGGATCACAGCTCAGGAACGTCAGACAAGCCAGGTGAGGTCACAGAGCAGGAACGTCAGCCAGACCGGGTCGAATCACGGAGCAGGAACCAGAAGGAGTAGTCAAACAGGCCAAGTCGGTACACAGGAACACAGGAACACAGCAACACAGTAGCGCTGGTACAGGAACACCACGAAAGGGCACCTGACAGGTGCCAGAGGCCCGGTATAAAAAGGCCATACTGGGCGGGCCAAACTAAGCTCAGCCAATGGGAGCGCATTACACAGAAAGTGACAGAAAAGAGCATGGGCACCGTGACAGGTTTATATGTTAAAGTGGCACTTCCCCACATGCACTAAACTCCAATTGCAGCCTCTGTTGTCGGAGTTTACAGTCTCAATTTCGCCTTCCTGAGGCTGGTGAAGTTGGGATGTCAGTATGGTTTCCTATGCAGTAACAGCCCTCAGCCAATCAGAAGAATGGAGGGTTGTGAACTGGTGTTGATGTGGAAGGGACATCACCAGCAGCAGGCAACCCTGAAGTCTGACAGGATTCTGTCTGCTGCCCCACTTGGTCAGTAGGGGAGTGGAGAGGATCTTTTCAGCACCATGAACAGCATTACTCCCTTAACCCTTTGAGTGCCATAGGGATGTGCATTGCAAACCCCTGTGGTGTCAAATTGTTAAAAAAAAAAAAGTACAACGAGCAGTACACAATCATCCCTTCAACTCTATCATATTTCATACATATTGTGCACTCCCATGGGAAAAAGGCTGGGGGTCAGGCAGCGTCTATGGAGATGTGTGGCTACCAGCTGCCCCTTGTTCCCTTGCCCACTGGTAGCCACAGAATCCCATGTACAATGCTTCACCCACAGACTTGTTCCCTTGCCCACTGGTAGCCAAAGATCCCCGTGTACACTATCTGACACCACCCCCCTCAGCCTCGTCTGAACCTAGTTCAATAAGACATGCCCAGAGCTACCCTAATAGGGTGAACAATCCATGTTTTTCACAGCTTTTACCTTTAAAGAAGGCCCCATTGGAGATGTGTGTGTGTGTGTGTAATACTCAGATCAGAAAATACCTTTGTAAGCTGTTAGTGAAACTCAGTAGAGGAGGAACTCTACTAAGACAGGACAAACAGCTATTAATATAAACAATAAAGCTACAGTAGACAAAACACACAATGTTGCTGGGCAGGCCTCATTGAACCAGTAGCTGGGGGCGCTGGATGGGGAGCATATCTGAAAGAGTTGGCTGCGCTAGAGATGCTGCAGCCCAGGCTGGATTTAAAGGTGCAGGCCACGAAGCCTAATAGCTGGATGACACCTCTAGATACAGAAAGCTAGTCACTGTGACTGGAACAGAGAGGAAAACCTACCCATAACAAGATTTGCCTCACAACAAAGGAGTAAGACACAGAAAAAGGAGTCGGACATTTGGGGGCCAAGTGACAGTCAGTTGTAGTGGAGAAAGCTGGGACAGACAAAACAAGAGTCAAACACTGAAGCATACGACTAGTCGAATTCGACTAGGAGTCGATGATGTCAGGCTCGACCAGTAGTCAGAAGGTCGGTGCAACCGGAAGGTCGAATTCGACCAGGAGCAGAATAGTCGAGGATACAAGGGCGCGGACAGAGAATGGTCGACAGGCCAGGTCGTTAACTAGCAGGCAAAGATGGTACCAAGGGTGAGGCATAGAAAGCCTAGCAAGCTGGGGTTGAAGAACCAGGTGGACGAAGGAGTACTCGCGGAGCAGGCAGAAGAATAGTCAGAGGAGTGGAGCCACGGGTCGATACCAGCAAACGCCAAATGGGAAGGCAAATCAGATATTGAAGGGAAAGTCAAGAATAGCAAGTCAGGAATGCTGGAAACAAACGAACAAGACTGGATACAGGTCACGGCAGGAACACTTAGATCACATGCTGGAGCAAGGTGCCAGCGCTAGATAAAGGATCAGAGAGACAGGGAGGGGAAAGAGAACCAAGAGCAAATTAAGTAGCTGGCAACAGATTCCAGTAAAAAAAAACAGAACAGTAGAAGGAGCATGACCGTGTGTAAGGATAGGCGATAAAATAACTGGGCACAGATCCTTTTAACCCAAATCAATAATAATTTATTAGCCTAGAATAATAAAACAAAATCTATAACTTACAAGTAAAGATGAGCAAATCTATGTGTGTGTGTCTGTTGAGCATCTGTGCTATGAATGAGTGTGTGTGTGTGGGTGGTTGTCTTACTTAAGATATGGTTGTGTGTGCATGTGGTGCTGTCTATGCTATCGGTAAGTGGGAGGTCTGCCTTGGGTCTCTGTTGCCAGACATAATATAAACAGGAAAGGTTAACTTATTAATTAGGTTGTTGAGTATCCTGGGGTCATGGTAGAAGAAAGAGTGTAGCCACATGCAGAGCTCAGGGCGCCAAAGATTGTCTTGCCTAGTGGAGCCTAAGATATAAAACCAGGTCTGCATCTGCAGGTAGAAATAGAACATTTGTTTTACTCAGCAGGGAAAAACCAACAATACTTTTTCATTCCATAGCAAGAGCTTTTCACTCTTCATTTCAAATTGTATCAGTCTCCTGAATAAGAAGTGAGGAATGCAAAGCATAACTGATTCCCTTGCCCTGCTGTGAAACAGCTCATGCAGTATAGTATATTAAAAGGTAATAGGAATAGTGCAAAAGAATATAATTAAGTCTGTAAGTAAAAATATGTGGATATCACATTACATTGCATTCACATTTTGATAAAAACAAATGGACATGCTTTGGAGACCGCTGTAGCATTCAAGGGATTTAAAGCCATATTTAAATCTATGAGAAATTTATTTCTGCCCTTTCAAGGGATTTAAAGCCCCATTTAAATCTATGAAAATTTTCCTTCTAACCCATATGCAGTTTGTATGCTCCTCTTTTGCTTTCAGCAGAGGGCCCTATAATTCAAACTTAGCTCAATATCATATATAAAAATGGTTCACTTACAAAAGGTCACATTTAAAATATCATGTGGCTGCACAATGCAATCAACATGTTGTCTGAATTAAAAGGGCAACGTGAGAATCTCGTCCTGCATATAAGTACAAGATTCTCATGTCGCCTCCTTATCATAGGCAGTCCATGAGCCATCTAAAAGTCCCTTGTAATGATTCTACAGCAGAAGTACACAGTTGTCCGAGGGATTTAAAGAGTGCTGGATCCAGATTCAGGTATGCGGGCAATGCTTCAGCATTTATGGAGGCGACATGAGAATCTCGCGCTTAAATGCAGGGAGAGATTCTCATATCGCCCTTTTCATCAAAGCGACATGTTGATTGCTGCGTACAATCGCACAATATTTTAAATGCAAACTTTTAAAAGGATACCATAAAAAATTCTCAATGTGTTCCATGGGACCCCAGCATCCCTGAAGAAGTACTAGGAGTCCAATTGAACAGATGTAAGTAATGGTGAACAGGGGAACAAGGCTACAGTGTAGTACAAATACAACAGCATCGCTCTATTTGTGTTAGCTTCCAATGACAGTAGCTGCACTTCAGGGTATGCATTTTAATGTATGATCACTTTAGTGCATAACTGTACACACACACTGTCATCATTAAGACTTTATTGTCCTCACCTCCAAACATTTCTAATGGACAAAGGGGTCCACTTTTGTTTTAGGTGGTGCTTCTGGGGTGTGAGTGGAGGGCAGGGCATTACTGAGAATATTTAGGTTATTTCATAACCTATTGACACTTCTTTGTGTAAATGAATAAGTGCTTTAGAACAAGATCAAATCAGTCTATTTACACAGAGTAAGTTATAAACACATAATACTATGGTTTACACAATCATTAATGTGAGTTGTATTGGTGTGGAGCAATGTGACACTTATACACACACCACACAGTCTGATCTCCTAAACACAGGGACACCAGGGTGAGAGAGAGTGATAGAGGGATTTGGGTCTCAAAGAGGTAGTTTTCCTCACATTGGGAGCTACGAATGCTAGCAAGCCCCATGACAATTATCCATATTCCAGTTGATTGCATTTGGAAGTCTGGGAAAGGTTGTTGTCAACAGCTCAGTCTGACATGTTTGTACACGTGGTATGTTTACTTTTGGTGGGGAAACTGTATATCTTGGTTTATAGAAATGTCAGCAGTAAAGAAATAATATACTATTAATTAGTATATTATAAAATATATCAAATGCAAATAATAGGAAAATTATTGTAGAGAATCACAATATTTTCACCCAAGAAGGAGGGGGGGGGGGTATCTGGCAAAATGGGAGCTGGAGTTACATGAGAAAGTTTGGAAACGACTAGTGTAGAAAAGGAAACACCCAAAACACCCACAGACTGCCCCATTTCCCTCCTCATAGAGCAATCATATTGACACTTTGAATGTTGAGGAGTACGCAGCGCACTGCAAAGCAATACGTTGCGCACCCCTCTGGCACTCAAAGGGTTAAGGCGAGAAATATAATTGTTGTAAGTAGCTTAGTAGACTGCTGTTAACCCTTTGAGTGCCAGAGAGGAATCCAATGCATTGTGTTGCGTGGCACTCAAAGGGTTAAGTAAGGGTAGGACTAGAAAATCGCTTCAGAGTCTGCTTTTAAGCCATATCTGTACATTTCCCTTCCATAAGGATAATGAACTGAGTAAAGTGGAGCAATTCTGGAGCAAACCAACTGCAACATACAGAAAAATAGAAACTGACATTGACTGAATTTTTTTTTTAACTCCTTGAATGCTAGAGAGGTCTCCAACTCATTGCTTTGGTTGGTGGTGAGTTGGTGACCTCTATAGAATTCAGCACCCAATGGGTTAACTTCATTACGGCCATATTGTTTCATAGCCAAGAGTACCACTGCTGTGCAACACCTGCCAAGAACCATACTGCTGATTTTTTGTATATATCCTTCCAAACAAGCACTATGTGTTTATTTATAGAGCCAGAGACACAATAGAGTTTTTAGTTACTTATTTATTCACAATATTTAATTTTAATTAGGCCAAGACCAAAAGAGTCAATGAGGTCCCCATATTATAATTTACAATAAATATGTTGATGATTGCAAAATAAACACCCTGGGGTGATTTTAATGTGAAGGAATAAAGGTTGTATATGAGATCCTTAGACTGGCTGTCTGCCTTGCACCATTGACGTCACTAACACCGTCCTGCAATCACCAGAACAGCAGTACTACCCAGTGACAAGTAGAGCATGGACTGGAAAGATGAGAGATACCTATAGTCATTAGCATGCCTCCACCTACCGACCTTGCCAAACAGCTCCTTGTTTGGAGGTAGTATATATACACACACACACACAAACACACACAGTCAGACACACACAAAACACATACACAGTCAAACAAACATGCACAGTCTCACACACACACACACACAGACACAGTCAGTCACACACACACAAACACACAAAGGGGAACATTTTGTAAGCAGCAAAAAAGTAATATATTTGACATGATGTGAGAGGCAAGCACAAACAGAAGAATAGGCAACATTCATTACTCCAACTCGGGTAGGGATGGGTGAAAACTTTCGCCTCAAACCAAATCTGCAAAAAATGGCAAATAATTTCCAGTGAAAAATGCCTAGCTTTTTGCATTGAAATCAATGGGAAGAAAAATGTTTCCCCACCACAGGAAAGTTTTCTCAACTTCTCTACAGCCATATAAAAGGCTGTCAGGCTCTCATGGCATGCCATTCTATGTTTGACAGAGGAGAAGGCAGAATGTTTTGAGCTAGAGAAGATAGACAAATAAAGGGGAATTTAAAGTGATAGTAATGTTTAAAAAAACTTTTTTGCATTTAGAAGAGCTCAAAAAGCTGATCTAAATGCAAATAACTGTATCTCTCAAACTGCTATGGTTTAAGAGATACGGGCGTTTGAAGTTTGATTTCTCCTATTGACAGCTGTAAAGCTGTCAGCAGGAGATTCGTGTCGGTCAACACTGTGGCGCTTGAGAAGTGCCGGGATCTCGTTACTTACACGTTACTTCAATGGAATGGTCTAAAACATGTGCCTAGTGTTCAGGCACATGTTTTAGACCATTTTTTGGGGGGGGACTGACTGTGGTAAGATAAGGTGGACAACAACAAAAAAATAAAAATAAAAAAAATGTAACCCCCCCCCCCCATAAATAATTAAACAAATAAATATATTAGGTGACAGACAGCCAACTGGGAGCCTAATGTGAGCTCTGTAACTGAGGCAGACTTCATAGACAGCAGACGACATTGAGAATTTTGTTGAGGGCCAAGACATCACACTACATCAGTTGTGTACTGTAGAGAGTAAAAACACACACACATAGTAGTTGAGTAAAGTCCAGCAAACTCAGAAGGGAGAGGGGGAGGGGGAAAGGTGGAGCAGTGCAGGGACGTGGGAGTAAAGTGGTATTTCAAAAACTGACTGCAGCAATGGTTGCTTCAGCGTGTGCAATAAATGATGATGATCCCTCTCCTCCTGGGGTAGATGCAGTTTGTCAAGGTTCCATCAATCACACCATGCCTATCACCCACCACCACTACCATACACATCTGAAACACTGTAGGTTGTACTTTATTTTTTTTTCACTTGATATCATCATGAATATGTACCAGTGTCACTTAAGCAGGAAGTTAATTTTGTGGGCAAAGTACAAAGTCACTCTGCATGATAATACATTTTCAAGGTATATGTTGCTGTAGGACTCACAACTTTTAGTTTCAGCTACTTATTTCTCTATTAAAGCCCTCAGAAGAAGTAATATTGTGCGGGGAAACACAGGCAAAAAATGTGTTGAATAGGAAAAAAATGTGTAGGCAAAAAATTTGCTGGAATACGCGAGGAAAATTTTGCATTGGAGGAAAGGAGAATACTTTCGCGAAAAAAAGAGAAAAATTGTCTGTTCTTTGTGAAAAGTCATGCAGGAAATTTTTCTCACTTTTCGCCCACCCCTACTCTTGGGGACTATAAAGCTCATTATCCCAAACCAGTAGTTTTCTAGTAGGGGATGAAAGGAGTTGCAAATCCCCAAAACCTAGGGGTAGATGCACTAAGCAGTGATAATGAGGTGATAAAGTAGAGATGACTTCTCCAGTGAGAGAATCTCTCCAGTTCCTATGTTATTCTATAGCATCAATGCACAACAATTTCCCCAATATGAGAGATCTTAGTGTATTGGCTCCATGGAATAATATGGTATTGGAGAGTTTATCACACTGGAGAAGTCATCTCCACATTATCACCTCTATATCACGCCTTGGTGCATAACCCCCCTGCACTGCTGAAGGTTGCCTACTCCTACGCTAAACTACACACTGAAGACAACTAAAACTGAATAACTCATTCTTCAGGATGGGGTCTACTCAGACACTGTTCACGTGTTTTTGTTCCCAGTGTCACTTCAGAGAATACATTTTCATATTCATATCAATCTGTTCCTGCCTATAGATGGACAAGCACCAACATCTTCTGCAAATATTCAATTCACAAGAGAAACAGCAAAACCCCTAAAATATGCTTTGACATTTAGTAGCCTCATAATTGAGATACAGCTGATGCCTTCTAGGCACAAGGAAGGGAGACTAAGTGGTGTGATGAGGACACACTGAGAATGAATAAAGATAATAGTTTCTCATAAAGGATAGTGCCCTCTCAGGTGCTGCTGCGTTATGTTTATCACTTCCTTCTGCAACCAATACGCAAACTATGTAATTGTCTAAGGGGGCAGAATTAGGTGTAAATCAGCATTGGAGACCTCTCTGGCATCCAATGGGTTAAGAATATCAAGGTGTGGTGATGGTTTATCTGAACATTACAGGCAGAAATTTCAGAATTGAATTGTTAAGAGGGCTGAATTCTAGTGAAATTGGCCCTGTTTGTCCCTAATTCCCCTAGCTCTTAATCACACCAGGGTCAACACCCTGGTGCTTCAGCACCATTCTGCATGGGCAGCTACTGCCCATATAGTACCCCATGGCTGGACAGTTCCCTTGCCTGGAGATGCTGCTATAGTCTAGGTAGGCTTATCCCTGGCCCGTGCACTGCTTTCACTGTTAGTGTTGGTGGAAGATCTCTCTCCACTGTCTGTTACAGGAATGTATTCCTGCTCCATGTTTTCCTGGTTCCATAATAGGGAACTAAGTGTCTTGTTGTTTGAGGCTGTACTATCAGATTTTGTTGGATATAAATTACATCCACTGAAATCTAGTGGGGTAGCTGAATACGCATCATACTTCTAATTTATTTTTGTTGTATGTCTTTCAGTAATTCTGTCTGAATTAGCACATTGGCTGCCTTTGATTAACCCATCAGACATGATGCCAGGATGTCTACAAACAATGCCCTGAGTGTTTGTGGATTGCCTATGGGATAGTGGGCAACTCTCCAGGGGGTCTTCCATTGTAACTGAGGGCTGACACCAGGAGAGGAGGAGAAAGAATCCAGAGCAGCAGAAAGATTGCTAGTGTCTTTCCTATTGGTTCAGGGAAAAAAGTGGCAATGCCCTAATAGGTGGATTCAGATCTCCTATTCCAGACCTCGGCTACTGATTGGACTTCTCCTCCCTGGAGCTTTCAGGGAGTGATAGATGATTGATCTGGCCAACTCAGGGCTCCAGGAGCCTGGTTATAATGTGTGAGTCTATGTCCAAGTTTGCTGTTTGTCAAGGTGTGTGTTCTTGAGGTGGATGCAAGCTCCGGTTGCATTCCAAGGCTGCCTGGTCATGGAATCTTTCTATTCTGAACCCACTGTGTGGTCCTATCCAGGAAGAGGGACTTCAACCACAATTGGATCTAGCATCTGCTGGTAATATAATACTTAATTATTAGGCTACAATATTTGCATACACTGTGCCACTCCCGCCTTGTTCCTCTGTCCGCCATCACACAAATATGTTTAGTTGAACTCCCAGAACCTCTTCAGAGAACTCTGGGGTCCCACAGAAAAGAGTTTGTGAACCACTGGGATAAACTGCTGTATCAATGCACTACAGAATAAAATAAAAATGTAATTTAATTCTTTGCAAACTACTGGAAAATGGATAGCAATCCTGCTATCATGTTACAAAGAACTCAATGAAATAACCAGTGCAGGAGTTAACCCTTTGAGTACCAGAGGGGTGCGGAATGCATTGCAAAGCAATGCATTCTGTATCCCCCTTTCTCACTCAAAGGGTTAAAGAAATAGTAAGCTTTTATTTGACTTTACATGTCCTGCAAGTGCAAAATATGTACAGCCAAACTGACTGTACTTTTTATTATTATTTTTATTTTTATTGTTTTCATCTTCACATATTTTCTTTACACTTTTAGATTCCTGACAGTGAGCTCCAAGGATCTCAGTTTCCAGAGAGTTTTTTGTTAAATATACCAGAAAACAGGCTCTAATACAATATTACAGTCTCCATGCAGCAGAGAATCCTCTGTCTGACATTTTGTTTACATTGTTTTTTTTTACATTATATCACTAGACCTGCTTCCATGTTTCCTGACAGAAAGTTCTCTGCAAACAGATCCAGGGAGCTCATTGTCAAGGACAAGTGTGGAAAAAAAAGTGAAGATTACAAAATTATAATAAAATGTACAGGCAATTTGACTGTACATTGTATATACTAGCAGAATATGTGGAGGGTTACTATTCCTTTAAATCCACACAATCAAGAGTCTTGCGAGCCAGAGAAGACCATGACAGCTTGGAGAGGGGACCTAGTGACAGATGTTGGTGACACAGCAGAGTGATTTCTCACCACAAGCATGCTGGGGAGAGACTCTAGATAACTCCCCAAGTGCATCTCTTCTCCTAGCGGGTAAAGGGAAGAGGTGGTGGGATAAGGGCCCCTCTCCCATATAGGAGCAGATAATTCAGCAATTAGACCACTTAAAAGTTGACAGCAGCAGACAGCTTTGACAAACATCAGCCAGAGGCCCCCGATCCTCAGGGATTTCAGGGCTTTTTTTGTAGACTTTTGGGGGATTAGGGGAGATAACATATTTGAGACTGATGTTCTAAGAAGAACTTGATACATTCTAGGTTAAACCAGTTACACCATAGGTTTCCAAAATTCACACTGAATTAAAAGGCATTTAACCCCTTGAATGCTAGAGAGGTCTCCAACACATTGCAATGCAACGTGTAGGAGACCTCTCTAGCATTCAAGGGGTTAAAAGCCATGTTTAACTCAATGGTCATTTGTATTTGTCTCCTATAGTAGAAGTGTTTTGTCCCAGAATTCCTCCAGTCTTTTCTACACCATCAATTTCAGAGTCTGCGATGCTCTGTAAAGAGATAGAATTAAAGGGAACCTGTCATGCTAAGACAAGTTTAGTTTGATTTACTGATAAATAAAATTTGCCTGTATGTCGTTCTAACCATTTCTCAGTCAGAATAAATTGTTTTTAAGAAATCAACCTTTATATTTTGGTGAAACAATGAGGTACATATTGCTAATTCCCTGCACTATATACTAATTAGTTGTGTTCAAGGCCAATATTACCATTCACTGAGCTCTTAGAAATTACCTTAGTGTGTGGGCTATGCCTTCAGAGCACAGTGTGTGGTAATATTATCCCAGCACAGACACTAATTACCATAAAGTGCCACACTTGTGCCGCCAAGATATAAAGCTAGTATATTATATACAAACAATCACTTGCACAACATGAAGACTCTTTTTTTTCTTCTTTTTAGATTTTGATAAATGTATCTTAAGGTGAGAAGTCCACTTTAATTCAATCAGTAAAAGATGCCTTTGACTTATGATTTCCATCTATTGTGCTGCTGTTTTTGTGAAACATTACTATCCTAGGGATTACGAATCCCAATATTCTATATAATAATTCACTAGGATGTTTGTCATAAGCTGTCATGTGCAGTAGAGACTGCCCGAACTCACAGAATGCTGGGAGCACAGAATGCTGGGACTTCTGTGCTGGGAGCATTCTGTGCTTCAGGACAGTCTCTACAGTGCATGACTGCGTTGGCGGCAGGACGCAGAGCAGGACCAGCCTCTTATCATCACACGGACCTTGGCCCATGTACACGGGCGTTTACACCAGTTGTAATAATAATAAAAAAGAAGTTAGTAGTGTCGCTGAATTTCAGTTGTAAGCTCTATGGAATCACCTGTGTAGCACCATTTGCATTTTAAGCTCTGTGGTATCACGAGGGCAGCACACGTAGAAGACCTTTTAAGTGAATGATTTCTTTTTTATTAACGCAACCTTGGCTCTGCTACAACACTGACTTCAGGGAAAGGGGAGGGAGGGGGGAACTTTGCGAGTTACTATCTCTCAAACCATAAAGGTTTGAGAGATGTCACTGGGGGCAATTAATATCTTTATTACTACAATATTGGGACTAGTAATTCTTAAGTATTACTATCGCTTTAAGACTAGAAAAAAGGCAGGGGTTTGTTACAGGAAGTTCAGGGATTTGTTACACTATGACTAAGACAGGGATTTGTTGCAGTAAGAGCAGTAGAGATGTGGAATTCTTTGACTTTGAAGGCTGCGTTGGAAACATTGTGAATAATTTCAGAAAAATAATGCACACATTTTAGCTCAGAACAATATAAAGAATTATGACATTTGATAAGAAGGCAGATAGGATGTTGGTTCAGGGAGCTATAAGACTAACTTCAGGAGTCAGGAAGGGATTTTTTAACTATCTCAGGCATAATTAGAAATGGCATTGGTGCTTTGTTTTGTTGTTGTTTTTTGTTTGTTTGTCTTCTGTCAACCTTGTTGTTATGAATTAGCATAACCTTTTTTTACAAGAAAATGGCTGCTGCAGCCTTTCTTTGGGATCAGGCATAGGAGGGAAGCGAACCAGGGACCTAACACATTATAGGTAGCAGCATTTGTCACTACACAGGACTCAGTTCTTCCTCTATTGTTTAGAACTATGTGAAGAGGCCATTTTCTTGAAGTTCAGTACAGGTGTCAGTTCCTGTTAAAACATTGAGTGGGAAGTTCTCCCTCTAGTGTCCACAACTCTGTTTTGCTCTGAAGAAAGCAATAATAAGTTGCTGCAAATACACTTCTCCATTATTTAAAAGCTGGCTACTTGCAGAGACAATTGAAAACAACTACCAATACAAAGAGTCTCCATCCAGTTATCAAAAAGATTCTCCAACTTTCTCAGTCTTGATACAATACAAATTTATGTCAAAGAGCAGCATTTCTGCAAATTGCTATGTGACTTAATCAAGAAGGAAAGCCCAGGTAATGTACTAATGTCCAGTGTGCAGCTGCACTAAATGCTGAGAAGTATTCTGCCTCTCCATGCAGTATCACTAAATGGCACTGAACATCATTAAGCAAGAGCACACACTTAACCTTTTAGTGCCAGACAGGTATGCAACGTATTGTTCTGCAATGCGGTGCATACACCTCTGGCACTCAACGGGTTAAAAAGTGACTCAGACGCATGTGTAGTTGAGAATATAAACTTTTATTCTTTGTAAGCAACAAACAGAAGACCAAGTGTAATAAATAAATAAATATTCGTCCCATAATTTCTTGAACAGTGTTATTGTGTTTCTATGAGAGATTGAGCATTGTGGGAAAAATATATTGACCCTTTCCGTGCCAGAGGGATACGCAACGCATTGCTTTGCAATACATTGGGTACCCTTCTGGCACTGAAAGAGTTAACAAGTCTAGTTATATAAATCCCTGATGTCAGAGAGGTCTCTAATGCATTTCTTAGCAATGGAGACCTTTTCGCATCCAAAATGTTAATGAGGGCTAGTACTTTACCCCAGGTCAAGAAGTGGATTAAACCAGTCATGTAGGCAGGTATGTACAAAGTGGTGGATTGCCCCATCATAAATTGAGGCAAAATTAATCTTTCTCCATTAATTATAAGCCACCTATTATTTTTTTGCCAACAATATGCTCACATAAATTCATAAATTGATTTTAGTAAATACAAGATTTCTACTCTGTTGTTTTGACAGTTAATTGTTTGATTAGTTGATTTTAGTAAATACAAGATTTCTACTCTGTTGTTTTGACAGTTAACCCTAATTAACCACGCAGTCAATTCTGCAGTTTAGTAAATACCACCAATATTGTTACAGTCTTATTAGGGATTGATAGGGATTAAATTGTCACCCACTATCAAAGTTCACATGATGAATGTGAAGTAAGACTTGGCTAGGAGCAAAATCTGTAGAATCCAAGGATCCTAACCCTTTGAGTGCCAGAGGGGTTTCAATGAGTTGGTTACCCCTCTGGCACTACAACATTTAAGCACAAAATGAAGGAGAGTAATAACCATCTGTACATGATAGGAGAAATAAAAATTCCCCAAAATCTCATTGATTTAAATGGGAATGTTAACCCTTTGAATGCAAGAGAGGTCTCCAACACGTTGTATTGCATGGCAAACTTCTCAAACATTCAGGGGGTTAAAACCCTATTTAAATCAATATGAAGTTGTATTTCTCTCCGTGATTAAGTTGGTTTTCCCTAGAAATGTTTCTATTTTCTTTAGTGAATAAGGACTTAGTTGTTTAAATTTATGTTCGAATACAGAACATCCCAGAATCCTTTGCAGAATTCACACCCAGATCTGAGTGTTGCGTGCAGGCTCAGTCACCCCAGAGCCTGGCCCCTGCACTTTTCCCAAGTTTCCAGAAGCGTGCGGCTGACACCTTGCAGAGTACTGGGTGATGAAAAGCTATGTGTGAAGTGAATTGCAAGGGGGTCCGTGTAAGCCTATACAGTAACAGGACATACACACAGCAACAAGTTTGTGTCCTTTGCTGTGGCAACCAGCAATCAGTATGATTAGAGAGAAAAGAGAGCGATAAGGGCTGGTGATCTCGGATTAGTTTATGAATAGGCTTTTCTTCCAGCACATACCAAATAACATCCCGTTTGGGAAGAGAGAATGTAGGCATGTGATGCCTGCTATATGCTGCACATGTTGTGTACAGAAGATCTGAACTGAAGTATCACATTGGCTCCAACATGAAAACACAGAGTACATATCCATATATAGAGTAGTAATGTACATTATTTTCTCTTCCTTATAGGAGAAGTATCACTTCCTAATAATAACCCCCACTTACCCTACAATGGAATGTAAGGTCCAATTAAACTTAAAGGAAAAGTAACATCTCCTAACAGTGGAATAACTAGTAATTGGAGGGCCCCTATGTGAACATTTGTTGGGGCCCCCAACACAAAAATATTTTCACAAAGATATAACTAGAACCGATGGGGTGGGCCCTCTTGGATGTTGGACCGCGGCACAATTGCAAACCTTGCACCCCTGTAGTAACGATCCTGCCTCCTGATAATAACCCCTTGTTTACCTTATTATGGACAGAATCTCCTAATGCTATGAATGTTGCCCTATTGCCTGTTCAGGAGATAACATTTTCAATCAGTCAATCACCCTTTGAGTGCCAGTGGGGTATCCAATGTGTTTCATACCCCCTGGCACTCAGAGGGTTAAGGCAGACATGAGAACTGCTAGCAGGATCACAGGACACTGACTCAACCCTCTAAACACGGTAATCTTACCCCTTAAACCTACCTCCAAAGAGGGACACTTTTGCTTTAAGTGGCATTGCTGGGGATGTGGCTGGAGGGTTGGGCATTACCAAGCATTTTTAGGTTATTTCTATTAATTGGGGGACTGTCCTTCCTAAAGAAAGACACTTTGAGTGCCAGAAAGGTGTCCAAAGCATCGCAACGCAATGAGTTGGATATCTCTCTCTCACTCATAGGGTTAAGGACCAGAAGGGCGTGAAAGTCATTGCAAACTTATAACTCATGTCCCCATAGACCAAGTAATTTACTTGGAACACCTGGAGTCTCCACCTCAGATCAGGTGAGTTCCATGTTACGCTAATGATGCGGTTGGTTTGCACCAGAATTGATGGCCATTTGGATTTTTGCAAATGGCCTCTGCCCCTAGATTACTAATGCACCTTTATTACCTTAGCAATACTGCAAGGATTCTAAAGCAAACGTTAAAGCAGATGTGTCAACCTAAAACAAGTTTAGTTAATATTAAAGAGAATTAGAAATCTACATGCTTTACTAACTGTTTGCATATAATATAAATAGTTTTTGAGAAATGAACCTTTACTAGTTGGTGGCATAGCACTGTGGACAGTTCCATAACTGGGAATGTCCTCCCACTAAGCCCTCCAAAGAGGGCACATGTGTTGCCGACCAGGGGGATGTAAATGACGATGTTGGCGGCGTACTGTCCTTGTATAATAAAGTGGGTGGGAAGTGGTCAGCCACTCTGGGAGCGAAGTGGGAAGAACATGGTGGGAAGGAGGAGAAGTAAAAACCAGAGTCTTCGTGGCCCGGAGAGTTCCCAGGTATGGATATTTCTAGTAGCACAGTGAGCTGTATGTTTGACCTGAAACACAACTAATCAGTACTCCATGGAGGGAATTACATAACGTGACGCACTGTGCCACCAAAACATAAATTCTGATTTATTTATTTTTTTATTTCTTTTACAGATCCATGGCTACTAAAACTTATAGGCAGATTTTAGTTTTCTCTTAAAATAAACAAGACATGTTAGGGTGAAAGGTCAACTTCGTAATGCATTGCACACTCCTCTGATCCTTAAGAGTGTTAAATACTTCACTGCTAAGGACGTGCATATCCATTTCCTCATCAGCTACCCTAAAACTCCCAAGGATGTGAACAACCTCATCCTCTGCTCCGATGCCAAAGGGTTACTGCCAGCGACTGAAGTTTAACTTGTTTGAATGCTTCAATAGTTCTCCTCCATTCCAGGAATCCAGCCATCAGAATGTTCGAGAGTGATGATGTAATTTATGCAAAAGGCAATCCATTCGATCATCAGGTAAAGGTAGTCTAGTGAGCACAGGAGGGGTACTTGCCTAACAGCCTATATCTCAGCCCCCTCATGCTCCAGTCTGCAAACAAATACCCTCATTTGGAACAGGAGGTATACTGGAGGGTAACAATGTTCAGTGATCGGTGTTCATGTAATCACATAACAAACAAATTGTGAAAATTTGTGAAATTTATAAAACAAATTTTGAAGCAAGGTGGGCTGGTGCTCTAAAAGCTTTCTGTTCTCAGTTCACCCCCACACCAGAAAATAATGGGACTGCCCTTGTTTCAAAGAATTCCTATACCACCTTCTTGTGTTTTGGGAAGGTGCATTAATGCTACACTTAAAACCAAAACATTTGCTTATGGAACAAAGAAACAATATATTTGGGACAGTTGTTTGTTGTTTACTTTATTGGAATTTCACTGAAAAAAACAACTTTTTTTTGCATTGTAAGTAAAATGTTTTGGTCGTGTTAGGGGATGTCCACAACCCAATGGTATCTTTTGGATGAGCAGGGTCTTCTGAAAAAAACAGTGATAGACATGAGTAGGTTGTTCACAAAATAAAGCCCCAAAATTATAATTTGACTGTAAACTACAAAAAAGTGTGAAAACAGGCATAGCAGTGAAGTGGTTAATGTACCAGATTTACATTCCAGGTGCCCGTAGGCAACCCACTCTAGGTGCCCTTAGCTCTGCCCATGATAACTTTCCACTGATGTCCACCCGGAAGTAAGTCCTCTGGTGCAGCAGAGGGTGACAATAATGATGAGAATCGCATAAAAAAGGGGTGGGACTTGAAGCGTGTGGGGGTGGAGGGCTTAAAGGTGTGAGACGGATCTCAAAAGAAGGCTGGGGAAGGAGTTACAATGGGGGAAACAGCAGGAGTGGGTAGAGTTTCAATAGAAACTCCCCACATCCGGAGGAATAACCCTCCGCCCCGGAGACCAGGAAAAGCAATGTCAAAACCGAAGTCTCTGGTGCAAATATGGAGAGTTCCCAGGTATGATGATAACACCCCACTCCTCACATGATCCCACCCCCTGTCCCATCCACTTTCCAGGCAAAACAAAATACCCTTGGCCTATAACAAGCCAGAACCAAAAAGGTTTGGCCCCTTGGTTGCTAAAACGATCTCCAATACATTGAGACCTCTTTATCATCCAAGGGGTTAAATAATAGCCTGTAAAAGGGTATAAAACTGGGGCAGGGACACTGAACTTGCTCTGGCCACACTCACAACAGAGAATATGAGTGTGGACAGCACTGCTGAAGCTCCCCTCAAAATTTGGAGCTCTAGGCAGTTGCTTAATCTGCCTGTTGGGAAATCAGGCCCTGAGTGTAGATTTGTGGATGATAAATAACACAGTGAGCATTATAAAATGTAATCTATTGGATACTGGACAGGTCTAGAGATACGAAATAAGCTAAATTTTATTAGATAGATCTTCAATTAATCTAAAGCATCATTCAGTGAAATGGTCAATCTATATGTATTTGGGATGACCAAGGTAGATGGTAACTGTAGTCCACAACAACTTGAGGTCTCAGGCTGTTTAACCATGATCTATAGTCATTAAGCTCTCTAATCAGATGAAAAATCATTCTGGACCTCATTAAATGACTACGAGTATGGTATCTGTACATCAGAATATATATTTAGCATAATGCTGCTTTGATGAAATTCCTGTTCTCCCAACACATACCCCCAGACAATCTTCAAGGAAATTCAGTGAACACAATAAACATTTTAGAAGTTTAACCCCATAAGGACGGCCGATCAGGCATGTGTCTGTCACTTAAGGACCATGGACCTTTTTTTTTTTTTTTTGCAGCATCCACTTCCGGACTCCTCGAACTGCGTGCCCAGAATTCCATGACAGTCCTGGACCGTCATGGGTCCTTAATGCGATTCTACCCATGACGGTCCTAGACTGTCATGGGTCGTTAAGGGGTTAAACAATGATTTTTTTCAGTATAGTTGTAGCTCTCTCACAGTTTAAAGGAGCAGTAAGTACATATATTTTTTTAAAAGATAAATATTACAGTTGATGAGCAAGCTAAGGGTACTCTCACTTTTTAAAATTGTTCATTCAAACATTATTACAACTCAGTCCAAAATATAGAGTTTAATAATGCACTCTATAGCAGAACTTGAATCACTGACTATGGATATCCATTCTAAACTATAGGAATGTAACCACCTGGTGACTACAATGGAAAGTTGCAGATTAAAAAAAAAAAATCTGCATTGGCTGACCTGCATTGTGAGTATCCCTGCTTTACTCAGCATGAAAACCCTTATAACTTATATGGGGAGATGTATAAAAGTGTTACAAATCTATATCTGTTACTATTTCCATTAAAAATTTACTGCACTTACACCAAGGATAATGGTGAAAATAGTTCCTTTGTGCCAAGTGCATCAGATACATTTTACAACATTTTGTTTGACTGGCTAAAGAAGAATTTTGTCAATATATAAAAATTGTTGCCTTTCTTAATTTTATAATCACTTTTTGTCCCTAATTTGCCTGCTTCCATCTCCTTGGTTTAAACACAATACTGTTAGTCTATGTAAATTGAATTTAGTAGGTATCTATAAAACTCCAGAAAATATTTATATATGTATCACCAGGGGAGGGCTGGCCTGGGGGCAGGGGGGCAATTGCCCCCTGGGCCAGTCATATGGCTGGGATGGTGGGCCACTCCCTCTTTTTGCTGCAAATGTAGCTACAGTAGTGATACCACAGAGCTTACAATTGAAATGGAACTGTAATCCAAGTGAAGCTACACTAGAAGCATAACCCATTTCTCTTGTAAGCTCTATAGTATCACTAGTGCAGCTTTACTTGCATTGTAAGCTCTGTAGTTGCACCAGTGTAACCCCATTTAAAATGTAAGCTCTGTGGTATTGCTTGCCTTACTTCACAACACTAACCCTTTGAGTGACAGAGGGGTATGCCACGCATTGCGAAGCATACCCCCTCTGGCACTCAAAGGGTTAATGGCAATTTTAAAATCAACAAAAGCGGGTGGGCTGGGTCAGAGTGCTGGAACGATAGTAAAATCGGGCCACTTCATTGTAGCTGCCCTCCAGGCCACAAACTGCCAGCCCTCCCCTGCGTATCACCTAGTGCAAACAGCACACAAAAGCACAATACTGAATTTACCTTAGACAATTTTATATACATCTACCACATATTTTTTCATAAAAGAGCATTTGCAGGTCTTTTAATGAGGAATAATAATATTTATTTCAAACCTTCTTTACAATATGTTTAACCAAAATCACTAATTCAAATTAAGCAGCAGTTTGTTTTCACGAGATGGGGATTTTGAAGCATTGGTGCACCTGGAGTTTGCCAGGGGCCCTCACACTGGGAGAGATGCACTAAGGGGTGATAAAGAGGTGATAAAGTAGAGATGACTTTCCAGTGATATCACTTCTCCAATCTTTATTTTATTCTATGTAGCCAATGCACTAAGATATCTTCAGCTTTGGAAATGTTAGTGCATAGGCTCCATAGGCTCCATAGAATAACAAGGAACCAAAAAAGTGATACCACTGGAGAAGTTATCTCTACTTTAGCACCTCTTTATCACCCATTAGTGTATCTCCTCCCTTGAGTTTCCAAGAGTCCTTATTACTCAGCAAAGAGCGAATATAATACTGTATCTATCAGCCAACGGGTTGAAAGATTTTCTGTGCATGTATAATGCAGGTTAAGTGTCATTTCTGTGCCAGGAAAGTGGCCGGGGCTAAGAGTCAAGTCAAATGAGGGCGTAGTCATTGACTGGCTAAGGGTACCTAGCCTAGGGATTTCTGAGATATAAATTTACCCTATCAAGAGTTATCTGACATCTTAATCTTATATATCTTGGAAAGAATGAATGAGTAAAGTACAAATTACATATTTTTTGCAGTTTCTGTTTTTATCGGTGTTATGTTCTCTTTAGGAAGTAAGTAGAGACAAAAGCAGAGCAATGTTGACACAAAATAATTGCACAATATTTACAAAATAACTGCTCAGATACTATAGAATATTCACATTGGTTTTCACAGGGTCACACAAAATATGCCAGACTGAGGCTGGTGGGAGATGTAGTCTCCAATGTCTGCAAGCAGGTCCATTTTAACAATAAGGCAACATGGGCAGATTCCTGTTGTCCACTGGTGGGCCAACTCTGTCAAAGAATACAGAGTGGGACCCACTGGATCTCCCCCCCTCCCAACTGATATGGGGCACAATACAGTCTGATCAGTGTGTGAAGCCAGAGGCAATAACGCAGAATTTTGTGAAGGGTGAGGATGTTAGTTTTGTGTCATGCTGCTATAGGCGTAAGAGCTCAGCATTGTGTGAATGTCAGAGTGTGCACAAAACATTTGGAATGTAAGATCAAGATCATGTTAAGCTATTATAAACTTGGACTTTCTCTTTCAGCAGGAGGGAAAACAGGTATAAATATGAGTAGTTTTTTAACACTTTGAGTGCCAGAGGGGTACGCAACACATTGCATCCCTTGGATGCTATAGAGGTCTACAATTGCATTACTTTGCAATGTGTTGGAGACTTATCTAGCATCCATGGCCATGGAGTAAAGGAGTCATGCTTCGTTATATTTTGCCCACGGCCCTGGTCGGAGGTGCCAAGAATGACTGACCCTACCCTACCTTCAGTTATCTACATTTCAAAAATAGTCATAGGTATAATCACGGAAAAAAAAGTTACCAAAAAAGCATAACCCTTTGAGTGCCAGAGCGATGCACAATGCATTGCACACCTATCTAGCACTCAGAGAGTTAACTGTTTGATTCTAGAGGCACCTCAAATGCTGCACTTCACATTCAAATGGGCTGACAGACAGAAAAATCATAGTTGGAGGGATTAATAATAACATCCACAGCAGCAGATTTGACTGGTGGTAGCCTTCCAATATAAAATTTACCCCCAGGGCCTTTTGTTAGCCTACCTACTCATATGATCAAAATGCGAAAATCCGGTCCCTAATTGGCTAACCACATTAATGAAGGTCATCCTGTGTAGTCCTAATAATGTACTAGATAATTGTTTGTATTGACATCACTGGGAAATCTGCACTAATGAGATCAACATTAATCAACTTGCACAGCAAGAATGTAAACAGAGCTTCTTATATCATTACACAACCCACTGCATAATCCCCAGTCTTCCAGAAAACGGTTTATGAAGTAACACATTTTAAATTCTTTTATATCTGTGACTGTAACAATATTATGTACCATGCTCGTGCATCCTGTCATACCTTAAAAGTATAACTAACATGAAAAAAAAATCTTTAAGCAGCAGTAATATAAACCTGTATTGCTCAGTGCAAAGGTTCTCCTTCCTCCCCCACCCCCACCCCACACCTGAGCTTCTCCTACCCAGAGTTAGGGCCTAGTTCAATTGGTACCATTATAAAAATGAAAGTACTGTCAGTGGTTTCAAGACACAGTTAGGTATTCTATTACCTGCGCTGTGACACACTACCGAATGGTAAAGAAGCACAACGGGCACTAATTTGCACCCACTGACATCATTGACAAAGGCAACAAATTTGCGTTTCAGTTACATGCGGTGGATAGTAACACATGTTAAGGGACTCACTTTTATCGGCCAAAACTTGCACCTAGGATATTCGGAGTTGAATCCCCTAATGCGTGTTCCTAACCACCGACGTGTAAGTGAACTGCGTAAAAAAAAAAAACCAAATTAATGCACAACTAGGGATCCCTACATTAGTGATCTATGTATGTATTGATTTGAGGCCCTAAGCTCAATATCAGTGCATCCAATGTGCCACAAACATGAGTTAAACCAAAAAACATTAACCCTTTGAGTGCCAGTGGGTTATTCAGTGCATTTCAGAGTGTTGCAGACTCCTCTGGCAGTTAAAAGATTAATCCCCCTAAAGCTATCACCATCCCATGGCCAACAGTATTGAAAATGAACATATACCTGTAAGTCTGAGGTCCAGCGTGGTCTCTTGCACACTGGTCTTCCTCTTGAATTAATCTTTAAGTCTTCTTCTCTAAAATTCTTTCTTCATTCTTCATTTTCTTTCTTCTTCTTTCAAGTTAATTCTCTCTATAGAAAAGAAGAATAATACATTAGATCCAATGCCTCCATAAAGTGTTGTTCAAAGTCAGTCTCTGTTCAGATTTCACTGAGTGTGGATCAGGCAATAGCCCAAAATGTACAAGAAGGGTTTCTTGTTTTTTTTTTTATTCTGGTGCAGGCTGCAACAATGACACTGTATGGGGGTATACTTGTTTTCAACAGAGAGAATTAACTCGAAAGAAGAAGAAAGAATATGAAGAAAGAAGAAAAGAAGGAAAGAAGCTTAGATAAGAAGACTTAAAGATTAATTCAAGGAAAGACCAGAGTGCAGGAAACCACGCTGGACCTCAGACTTACAGGTAAGTGTTACAGCTTTGGGGTATGATTCAGGGGATAGTGTTAGGGTTAGCAATGTTTAACTTTGTTGTTAATGTTAGGTGTAGTTAAGGCCAAGGGTAAAGTTAGTGTTTGGGAGGTGGGGGAATGGTCACTGTTTTCTAGCTCACGCTTGTTGTTTGACACTGTCTCAAACACCAAGCATTAGCGAGTTTCCTTTGATGTTCCCATTTTTCTCACTATTTAGTGTGAGTTATGGGGGCAAAAAACAAGACTAACGCTGGGCCACAAGTTAGGTTCTGTGGGCCAACTCTCGTTGTGGTTTATGTTGGAAAGGCAATTGAATTCTGACCATGCCACTGTGTGTTTGTGCCATTTGGTATTCATTTTTGCCTTACCTTAGTGCTGTAAGCAGCTAATCACTTCTATTGGCTGCTATATCCTCACACCCATCTGCACAGCCAAAAAGCATGTGGCTGTCATTAGTAGCTTCAGCTGTTAAAGCAGGTGGGAGAAGATGTCTGGGAAGACCTGTACAATGAGGGCTCTAAATGAATGGTGCTGCTAGTCCCATAGGTAAAAGAACCAATGATTAGCAAAAGACTATAACATACACACATACAATCATACTCACATCACATGCACACATCACAAACATTCTCATCACGTCATATGCATACATTGTGCACATTCACATCAAATGCATCTCAAACATCACATACATACATACATCACACACATCATGTACATCCACAATGCACATTATATCACATCTACATTAATTTGAACTGGGTTCAGAACACCATTCGACAGCCAAGAATGAGATAACCTGAGGTGAGATACCCTACGACATGATAAAGAGGTGATAAAGCAGAGATGACTTTTCCAGTGATATCACTTCTCCAAGTCATATGTTGTTCTATGCAGCCTATGCACTAAGATATCTTCAACTTTGGACACTCAAGGGGCCCGGCCGCCGCCTGCAACCCCCTCGCCAGCAGCAGTCACCTAGCTGATCTCCCACTCGGCGCGCCGCTCTAGTAATACAGAGCACTGGGAGATGACATCATCTCCCAGCCTCTGCATTACTAGAGCGGTGCGCGGGAGCTCCAGTTACAGAGATCTGTGCTGAAGGAGGCACAGATCTGTAAAGACTCTCCCCTAGACCACCAGGGACTGGAGGTAGGGGAAATGTGCAGGTGAAGGGGCAATGTGAAGATGGGGGCATTGTGGAGATGAAGGGGGCATTGTGGAAGGGGCAATGTGGAGATGAAGGGGGGCATTTTGGAAGGGGCAATGTGGAGATGAAGGGGGCATTGTGGAAGGGCCATTGTGGAGATGAAGGGGGCATTGTGGAGATGAAGGGGGCATTATGGAAGGGGCAATGTGGAGATGAAGGGGGCATTGTGGAAGGGGCAATGTGGAGATGAAGGGGCATTGTGGAAGGGGCATTGTGGAGATGAAGGGGGCATTGTGGAAGGGGCAATGTGGAGATGAAGGGGGGGCATTGTGGAGATGAAGGGGGCATTGTGGAAGGGGCAATGTGGAGATGAAGGGGGGGCATTGTGGAGATGAAAGGGGCAATGTGGAAGGGGCAATGTGGAGATGAAGGGGGGGCATTGTGGAGATGAAGGGGGCATTGTGGAAGGGGCAACGTGGATGAGGGGACCAATGTGGTCGGGGGGGGCCCATGGCAATTCTTGCACCAGGGCCCGGTGGCTTCTAGTTACGCCTCTGTGAGTGAACAACAGGGCTGGGGTGGGAGTATCCAAAATGATGCAATTTTCATCACAATGTGGGTGTGGCTTAATCAGGTAAGTGCGACTACCATGATAAGAAGGCTTGGCTTTTGTCTAAATTGGTGGGGGGAGAGAGCAGAGTTGGGTGGGGAGCTGGAATGGTAAGGAGCTACCAAGAAAGTCAACAAGCCAGGGAAATATCTTTTGTCTCCAATTAACCCTCAAAACCAGAGGCCCTGGGGATGATTCAAAGAGTTCCCCCATATGTCCATTATTTGCCCCCACCAAAAAAAAAAAATTATTTTGAAAGGAATCATTCAACCAGAGCTTTTGTCGTGTTTGGCATCAGGCAATACAGTGGGTGGCCCCAGACTGGAGGAACCCGGAAGTGACGTCACGCATCTGAGCTATACTGCAACGATGCAACGGATCCTCTGGCAGTCTGGCGCGAGTCACCACGCTGAAGAGAGCTCTCCGCTGTGCTCTGCAATAATAAGCCAGCTGATTATCTGGCAAGCCTCCAAAGTCCCTGCAATACCTCCAGACGTTATCTACACCTTGCCCCAGTGTTTGTAAACACAAATAAATGGAGTTAGCTGGTTGCCACTCCATTGACCTTACTTCAGTGTATGTGGTTTCTTTCTCAAACATCAGAGCACTTGGGAACATAACAGTGGTGACGAGGTTGTGGACTTATGTTGCTGAATTATTATTGTGGGTTCCTGCATTCCTGTTTGAGCCTGGTGAACCTGATATTTGCTCCATATCTCTGGATATATATAATTTATTGACTGCTCACTTTATATTGTTCCTGATTGCTCAGTGGACAGTGTCTGGCCATACCAAGTTTAGGAGGGATATTGTGTTCTGCCATATTTCTACATCTCTCTCTCTATATATATATATATATATATATATATATATATCATTTTCTTACTCGCTATCTATCATGGCTGCTCTGTTTGGCACTTTAAAAGAATTAAATGAGGGATTAAAGCAATTTATGGCTGCGAATGACATTCCTTAAGAAAAACAGACTGCAGTATTTCTTACAGTGGTTGGCAGAAAACCCTTCACTGTATTACAAAATGTGTTGGTGCCTGACTCCCCTTGTGATAAACCTTTAAAAGATTTGCTGGAAGCTTTAACCAATTTCTACCAATCTCAGCCAATTCAGATCACAGAAAGATTCAGTTTCTATACCAGAAAACAACATCAGGGAGAAAGTGTCCAGTCTTTTATGATGGAACTAAGATGCTTGGCTGTGACCTGTAATTTCAGAGCAAATTTGTCTGAAGCTTTGAGGGATCAATTTGTGTGTGGTTTAATCCACAAAGCAATCCAAAAGCGTTTATTGTCTGAAAAAGATTTAACAGAAAAATCTGCAATGGACATAGCAGTTGCCATGGAAATGGCTGAAAGGGATTCTACACATCTACAATCCCAAAATGCTGGGCCTACGCAGGCCTACACAGGAAGCTACTGCAGTCCTAAAATTGTCTCAGAGCAGATCAACCACACAAAGGGAGCCAAGTTCAACTAAAAAATGTTTTCGTTGTGGGGCTACCTCACATTAGTCCCACCAGTGCAGATTTTAAGAGGAGATTTGTTATAATTGCTCCAAACATGGACATTTGAGTAAAGTCTGCAGAAGTGCTAGGTCTCAGAGAGGATCCTCTCGTTTACCCAGGCATTCTTCTACCAACTTTCTGCACTCTCACTTGGAAACAGATGAACCGTTTGATGAAGGAGGTTGGATATCACATTTGACCGTTCATAACTTAACTGGGTTTGATGACTCTATGCAAGTCAAGGTACAGATCAATGGCAGGGATGTCACAATGGATGTGGATACAGGATCTGCTGTCTCTGTAATGACCCTGCAACAGTTAACTTATGCACAAATTCTGCTAAAGTGGGAACCAACGACCCTACGCCTTAAAACATACAGTAGGCATGTTC
This sequence comes from Rhinophrynus dorsalis, assembly GCA_037306005.1. Classification (NCBI taxonomy): domain Eukaryota; kingdom Metazoa; phylum Chordata; class Amphibia; order Anura; family Rhinophrynidae; genus Rhinophrynus; species Rhinophrynus dorsalis. The sequence continues at coordinate 471,580,170 of CM074721.1, forward strand.
TTAAACCCCTTGGATGTGCAAATGTCAAGGTGATGTACAATGGTCAGACTCATTGAGTACCTCTCTTTGTTGTACAGGATGGGGGTCCACCTCTATATGGCCGCTCTTGGATTCGTTTACTGGGAATGCCTGATCCCCAATCTTGTTTGTCCAAGGTTCAATCTCTTCAACCAGTAAATCACCAACAGTGAATTGCTGAGCTACAGTCAAAATATAAGGATGTGTTTTCCACAGATTTGGGAAAGGTAAAAAATATGCAAGCTCAGTTGACGATGAGACCCGGAGCGTCTCCTTGTTTTTGTAAAGCAAGAACTGTCCCCTTTGCCATCAGGGCCAAACTAGAAAATGAATTATCCTGGTTGGAAAGCCAAGGGGTGATCTCCAAAGTTCCTTGTAGTGATTGGGCTTCACCCATTGTGCCGGTGGTTAAAAAAACAGGAGAAATTCGACTATGTGGGGATTTTAGTATGGCTATAAATAGTCAGCTGGAGGTGGAGCAGTATTCGTTACCACGCCTAGAGGAACTTTTTGCTTCTTTATCTGGGGGACAGTCTTTTACAAAATTAGATCTGAGACAGGATTATCTTCAGCTGGAAATGCATCCTGACAGCAGAAAATACCTGACAATTAACACCCATAATGGTCTTTACCAATACCATCGTATGGTGTTTGGGGTTGCCTCTGCTCCACCGATATGGCAGCGTACAATGGACACTATTTTGGAAGGCATCCCACACACGAAATGTCTATTAGACGATATGTTAATAACTGGCCAGACCGATGAAGCCCATAAAGCGAATGTGGAGGCAGTTCTACAGGGAGTATGGGTTGAAAGCAAATATTGAAAAATGCCATTTCTTTCAAAAACATCTCACATTTTGCGGTCACGTAATTTCAAAGGAAGGTTTACATACTACAAAAGACAAAGTTCAAGCTCTAGTCAACGACCCTCCACCAACAGATGTTTCTCAATTATTCTCAATTATTACCACCATTTTCTGCCTAATTTAGCACAAGTTCGTCACACTTTACATCGAATGTCAGGAGGCATTCCATGCCACTAAGGACCTTATCCTGACCTCAAAAGTGCTGGTCCATTATGATTTCCATAAGCCCGTGACGGTGGCTTGTGATGCTTCTCCATATGGGCTCGGTCCTGTCTTGTCTCGTGATTCAGGATGGGTCTGAGCAACCCATAGCTTTTGCTTCACTGCCCCTAACACCTGCGGAGAAGAACTATGCGCAGAATGATAAGAGGCGTTGGCCATAATATGGGCGCTACAGAAATTTACCTTGTACTTATATGGCCACCATTTCACGCTTGTCACTGACCACAAGCATCTGCTGGCAATTTTCAACCCTACGAAAAGCATTTCCCCCACTGCTGCTGCTTGCCTGCAACATTACAAATTATACTTGGGTGCTTTCACGTATTCTATAAGATTCCAGCCTCATGCCCTGCCTGTAAATGCTGATGCTTTTTCCAGACTCCTTCTTCATCTGTCTAGCTCTGTTTCTTTGGACCCTGCTCAGCATCCCACTTTCACCTCAGATCAAAATCAAATTTGCTATACCACTGTCTCTACTTCAAGGCAGCTCGCTCAAGAAGTTTGTGTGGATACAGTTTTGAATCAGGTGTATAACTACGTTTCGTCTGGATGGCCCTCCCAGGTGCCTTTCCAATGCCGTCCATACTAGTTCCACAGACTGGAGTTGTCTGTGTCTGATGGTTGCCTCCTGTGGGGCTCCATAGTCCTGGTCCTTCCCTCCTTACAGACCATAGCTGTACGTCTCCTGCACGAAAGATGCCCGGGCATAGTCCGTATGAAGCAGCAAGCCTGCTCCTCAGTGTCGAATCTGTAGAGCAAAGTGTGCACAATCAAACAATCACTGTACTGCAGAATTAAAACTTCACGAGATCAGTAAAAACTATTAGATCATAAAATGAATATTAAATAAGAAAACACCAATATTATAAACAATAAAATCTACTCAAATACTTGAGATAAATGCACTTAGTCCCAAAGGAGAGATAATACGGTCTTAGGAATAGACAGTTCAGTATTAAGCAAAAAGAAAAGTCACAATACTTCTATAATGAAGTAGAGCTATAGAGGTCCATAAAAACTTGAAACTTAACTTGTTAGAAGTTCATAATAGATGGAATGGAATGAAATGGGATGAAATTAAATCATCCAGTGATGAATAGTTGAAGTAAATTAAATGGAAATTGAATGGAATGATGTTCACGAACAGTCAGTAATCGAGGTTTCCACACTCCAACTCAATCTTAGTGCAGCTCAATAAACTGGGTGTCCTTGGGCACCCCTTGGGAAGCATATATCTAGAAGTAGGGAGCGAAAACACAAGAGAGAGAGAGGACAAACAAGGAAATCCTCTAAGTGTAGCAGTTTTAATGTAATTATTAAAATCAATCACAAAGTAACAAACCCCCCTCTCCCACTGCACATACACATTGTCCATTTTGGGCTTTATGCATCTCAGGGGTCCATATCCCTATCTCGCCTCGTTTCTGTGCTCAGTCTCCGGACCGTTCTCAGTTGATGGCTCGGTAACCTTTCTGCTCAGATAGCTTCTCAGATAAAGATCCAAGTGCAATTAGGGATGTAAAGCTGGACTGCAACTCCAAATGGTATCTTGCATACAGTGTTGTAACAGTTAAAACGGAGAGATGTTTAGTAGTGAAAAATCTCCATTTAAAAGATGATAATATTACATTCAGTAACACGTGCAGTTGAACGCCATGAACATCGGCGCTAATGGAGACAGTTAATCAAACTGGTAGTACTGGAACCGAGTTCTTACAGGGGGCGGGGAGGGACCTGGCACTAAGTTAGCAATATGGGAGGAGGGAGCAAACAATGACCCAACACGTATCTTGGATACACAGATCCAATTCTTCAGGGGGAAGAGACCGGAACTATGGTCCCTACAGTGCTATTTAAAGGGTCCCATGCACTTAACATAACTTGCATGATCATTAATTAAAACCAATCTCAAATCTAAATCTAGACAGAGAACACAAAATATATGTTAAGATACAATACACAATCAAACAAAATATATGATTAAAATCTATCATTGTGTCATAATGATAACCTGCAGAGATAGTATAGTTTTATACAGAACCTGGTGTGATAGTGTAAAGAGTTTGACTAGAATGATGAGAAAGAAGAAGAAAGAAGAAGGGGGAAAAAGAAAAAGGGGGGTTATAGATGTTGTCCATGTAAAAGTGATACGATCATCTGATCATAAAGTGCCCAGAAAGAGGGCTATATGAGTGAAAACAGGCTATTTGTGATACCACAAGAGTTGTGATATACATATATATATATATGTGATACTCAAACATCATAGTCTGAAACCCTCTGGATCTCCTACTCCACTATGACCGGGGGCACACGTGCAGTCATTGTGTACAAACTCAGCACTACGTGTAGACAGGTATGAAAACTCTTTATTTTGTAAAGCTATAGTATTTGTAACTACTAAGCATTGGGTGAACACAGATGAGAACTAAATATTCTTTGACGCTTATTAAATGTAAGGTCATAATTGTGTTGTTTATTATAAGTTTGAAAACTCACTTTAAGCAAAAGGTGAAAACAGGAGAAGTTATTAGTTAACTCTTTGAGTGCCAGAGATGTATCCTCCGCATTGCATATAAAGAGTTAATAGGGGCCTGCTATTCCATATTTTGCCCAGAAACTACCAGTTTCTTAAATAGGGCCTGGATTCAAGATCCCTAAAATGCAAACTATCTTAACATGAATGGCTGTTTATTTATTACAGGAAATGTCAATTAAAACGGTGCATTTTTTCTGTAACATCCAAAGTTTACTACTATAAATAGGAACAAGAGAGTGAACAGTTCTGCACTGTCTGACCTCTGCTTATTGAAGACACTTCCTCCTTTCGCACAGAGATGCTCCCAGGTCATTTATGTTTATATAATTAGTTAAAGTAAGGGAAGGGATTTTTTTTTTTGCACATGTTGTTCTATTTCTGATCCAACAAATGTGTCTTTCCCAAAAGAGGCAGCACAATGTCAATATTAGACCATTTTAGACTATTGGCAGCTATGGAAACTGAGTTCTTGTAGCTTAGAACTCATTTGTTCTTTCTCCATCTTCCTACAGATCATGGTTATGTGTAGGGCTGAATGAATGCCATTGCCTTGCTCAGCAAATATGTGAAAGGAAGCAACATTACTATCCTTTTCATAGAAGCCCTGTGTTGGCGAATCCACAGTCAATGGGCTTCTATGGAGAGGACAATTTCCCAAAAGTACAGCGCGGGCTGCTGACGTCACACAACCCTGCAAGTCTCTGTGATCTGCAGGACAAATGGAGAGCAAATGGTTGAGTTCTATGTTATGGCAACTCAGTTCTCATAGCTGCAAGGGCACTGCCAGTTGTATGAGCTGGTCTTATGTTGCCCTTTATTGCCACTTTAAGAGTGATGTGAAAAAAGAAAAGAGCATACCAACTGCATTATTCTCCGTGTTATCAACTCTTTATCACGCCTTAGTGCATAACTCCCACAGAGTTCTAGAATTGTCAGAACAAGAGGTCATGGGGTGTGATTCATTAAGGTGTGACAAAGAGTTTATAAAGTGGAGATAACTTCTCCAGCGATATCACTTCTCCAGTTCCTATGTTATTCTATGGAGCTTATGCACTGAGATCTCCAAAGTTCTAGAGATCTTAGTGCATTGGCTCCAAAGAATAACATAGGGATTGGAGAAGTGATATCACTGGAGAAGTGTTCTTTACTTTATCACCTCTTTATCACACCTTAGTGCATATCCCCCTGTGAGGCTGATATAAGAAGAATAAGTGGAGCAATTCTGAACACATCCAGTGCAGCACAGTGGACCCATACAAATTACCATTAATTAAAGTGGGGATTTTAACCACTTGAATGCTGGAAAGGTCTCCAATGCAATGGAATTTTTATGTCCCCTATGGCGCAGTTGCTGTATGCCCGAATTGTTCCAGATATTAAATCAGACTTATCCCTTTGAGTGCCTGAGAGGTATCCAATACATTGAAAACCTCTCTGGCACTCAGATGGTTAATGCTGTCTGCCTGTGCTCTATGTGCATTTACAGTTGCTAATTCTGCAGTGCCCTCTTCTGGCTATTTCAGAACATATCTGGGGATTTTAATCTTACAGCATTGTAATGTAAAAGGATGCTGATGTTGCCTTGGCTAAGCAAAGAAAATGTACCTTGAATTAATGAGGAATTGAGGAAACATTATCTACTCACACTGTTCCTGTTTTAGAACCTACAGTGGATAAATGGTGATAGGCTGTAACACATTTACACCTAGGTCTAGGCCTCGCGCAGCAAATTGGCAGGGGCAGCAGATTTGTCTGCTTGTCCTTATCTGTTTTTAAAGAGAATGCACTTTTTTAAAATATGCAACTTATAGCAGAGCTTTCACCTCCAATGCACTGTGTCTCATATGATTAAGCTAGTAAAATGGTATGTGGATTGGCTTCTTTTTTTTTTTCTACGTAAATACTTTAGTAGCTATTAGAAGATATTCACTCTAAAATGTAGACTTTATGTGGGCACGTCCTCATTCTGCGGTGCATGGTAAAGTTGGCACAGCGGAGCAGAACTTCCCAGTCCTCAAATTCTCCTTCTACCGCCCTCCCAGCTCTGGGATCGCATTCACGCTTCCCTTTGTATTGATGTGCATCACATACAATATATTGTAACATCAAGCTCCATTTGTCATTATACTGAGCTTGCAGGGAGAGCTGGGAGGGAGGTGGGAGGAGAATTTGAGGACTGGGAAGACCTGCACTGCTGTGCCAACATCACCCTGTGCTGCAGAATGCGGAAGTGCCCACATGAAGTTTACATTTTAGAGTGAATATCTTCTAAAGTATGTACGTAGAAAAAAAAAAGCCAATCCACATACAATTTTAATAGCTTAATCATAAGAGACTAAGGGCCATAAGTTCAAAGAAGTAGCAAAATAGCTTTTGTCGTTTGTAATGACATTTCCAAGTACAGTGCCGTTGGGTTCATTAATATTTACAGAGAGTGTCGATTGTGATCGGAAACATGTAGTTTTATTATGGAAGTACGATTCCTGACTGAAATTGTCCTAACTCCCAAAATATCCTGAAGACAAAAATGTCCTAAATAAAGACAAAAATGCTGGTATATGGGTATGGTAATTGTGCTTTTGTTGTCTTTCCTTCAATTATTATAGGTTTCTCACTTTTAGAACTTCATTCCCTCCACTTTTCTCTTAATTAACACATTTTGTCTTTTGCAACACATTTTTTGTCATTGTATACAACAAATTTTTTTTTCCTCAATACAACATGCCCTTGCCATGCCCCTTTGCCCGGCAATTCTGGCAAGTGTCATACACAACAGACATTACTAGTTCTTTGTTGCATACAATTACTTATTTTTGTCTTTCATACAACATTTTTTTGTCATTATCTCTTTGAACATACAGCCTCAATTGTATTAGAGCTTCCCCTTCAGGCTTATAGCCTTCTCATAGGCTCTTCTTTACCAAAGTGAACAAACCCAAACAGTCTTGCTTCATGAATCAAGTTTGTCACTCGCTTTATTCTTTTGAAATTGAAATGTTTTATTGAGAAGAATGAACTCATAGTAAGTAGATCCTTTTCTTTATGGTTTATAACAAAATGAAGTTTAAAGAGCACACCACACAAGGATAATCTTTTGCAGTAGATAAGGGGGGCATCCATTTGGGGTAGATTTGATGGCTCAAGGGTATAAAGGTACTTCTAGGAGGACTACAATGCTAGAGCGCAGCTTGGGAATGCTAATTCTGGTGAGAAAATCTTGTATATAGAAGGTAAGGGATTCTGGTGAGGTGTGTTTCTGTATTACTCAGGATATATAATTCCTGATAGAACACCTAAAAGGAATATACAACTTTTTTTACATGTAGATGCAACCTGATCATTCTTGTTTTTAATGAGGGCTATAAATGCTTGGTCCATTCCCAGAGCTGATGAATCAGATCTAGACAGCCAGTTTCTTGCCTCCAGGCTGTTGAAATGACAGGAATAATATGCACTTTATAGCTAGTTCAACTTGTGGCAGCCATTAGATCCATCCCCACAAAATGCCCACACTCTTTAACCTTCTAGATGTATGTTATTGGCATCGACCTTGTATAAATGTATGTGTATGTGTGTGGTCGGTAGGTGAAGAGGCACTCAAAAAATGTGGCCTGGGTGCAGTCTCTAAGAATAATACATATAGTATTTACAGAGGGTAAGAAGTACTCACAGGACTTTAGGAAATGTGATAAAACAGGTGCAAAATTTATTCAGTCAATGTTTCAACCAGAACTTAGGCTTAATACTATATCCTAGAAAATATTCCAGATGTTTCTGTGTCTTTAAGGGAAGAGGCAAGGCCTGTGAAAATGGACATGGTAGTGTGTAGAAAAAGTGTGTATGGGGGGTTGCATGCACTTGATTGGTCCAAGTACAACATAGAAAATAAAAACATCACTGGTGATGGTCATCGCTCCAGCAAAGGGACCAGATGTCTCTTCTGAATAGACTGGCTTAAATGTAGATGATGGCAATAATGCCAGAGCAATATAGGACCTGAAAAGAGAATCTGAAGGTAAGCTTCTACTTCGGGTTAGTCCAATATCAGTGGAGTATCCACTTCCCAGAATAGGAATGGTCCCTTCATCCACATGGCCTCAATAACTCAAAAGGAAGATGAACTGCTCATAATGATTTATTTCCTCAATAAATTCATAAGGAGATGGACTGTCCAAAATAATTTAAAGCTTTAATTTCTTCACAGGGAGATGGACTGTCCAGAATATGATTTACTGACCACTGCAATACGTACCTAAAATGTGTATTCTGAGAGGATGGCCTCTGTAGTAGAGGTAGGTCATAATGCTTCCATGCCACTTATTATAACTATTTGATTCCAAGTGCAGACACTCACTAGTGGTTACAAAATGAGCTTTAAGTCTCTATAGAGAGGGAACCCCAAGTGCCAAACCTAAGCTGCAGAACTGTATCCTGAGTTTTGATCTTCAGAGAAGTCCATATGGGGCTGAAATGTTGAACTGACATGGTAATAAATATGTACTTGTTTGACTTTATTATTGCTTTTAGCACTTTTCTGTTTTTATATTTTCCTTAAGTGTCTCGTAAGCTTGATGCTTACTACTAAAGCACATTTTCTTTGATTTGGTGATGCATATTATATGCTCCATGTCTTGATATTATGGAGGGGGTTTCCATTGCATAAGTCAATAGCACTGCTGTGAGGCTTCATCCCTGTGCTATTTTCTATCTGATATATCCACACAATGTATGAGTGAGTCATATTTTGTCTGAGCAATTAATTTCTGCTCCGCAACCACCTAACTACCTACCTACATAGTTAGCTACCTACCTACATAGCTAGCTACCTACCTAGCTTCCTTACTTCGCTAAGAAATTTTGCTGTAGGGGATCAAAAACCCCTTAGATGCTAGAGATATCTCCAGTTCATTGGTTCACAAACATTTAACCCCTTAAAGTGCCAGGGAGATATCCAATGCATTGTGTTGCAATGCATTGGATACCTCCCTGTCACTTAAAGGGTTAAAAGAGACTTAGGGTAGCAATATAGTGTTGAGGTTATTTTTACTCCCAATTACTTTTCATACTACATAATGTGTTCCCAGAAGGACTGTTTTTCTGGAGAAAAAAAAAGTGCTGGTAGTATATATCATTTTTGTTTCTGTTTTTGAATAAATCTTCTATATAGAATAATGTATATTGTTTGTTTATGGGAAAAAATGTGCCACATAAAGTACCCACAGTACACACACATAAAAGTCTGGCATTGCAGGAGAGGTGGAGCTGCTCATCTTTGATTGGCTGCCCTTAACTGAGATGCATAACTAGTTGATAGTGATTTTTGAAATTCCAGAGAAAGAAGCATATGGATGAAAATAAGAAAAAGCAAGATAAGTATGATTGAGGGGAAATCTCAGGGCAGAGCAGTAGACAAGACATGAATATTAATAAAGGGTCCAGATTGCAGGTAGACTGTATAGAAGAGGTGGATATAGAAGAGGTGGATGTGGATGATGGGAGCTGTAGCCCAACAACAGCTGAGGAGCAACACAGGTTGCCCAATGCTGCTGTTAAAGGAGCAGTAACATTTTTCAGTGAAAATCTATGTTATAGGGTTTCTCCTGCTAGGTAAAACAAGGGTAATTCTACTGATGGTTGTGGCTAGTTCCTATCCAGTAGAAGGACCCTGTCCTTTCTTAGGATAGGAAATAGCTTTCTCAGTGTGAGTGAGCTAGTTCCTATCCTGCTAAAGGACCTTTTTGCCCCCTAGTTGTCAGGTCCTGTATAGGGACTGGAACTAGCCAGCTCACACAGAGAGCTAGTTCCTATCCTGCTAAAGCAGCGGTTCTCAACCTTTCTAGTGCCGCGACCCTTTGATAAATTTTCCCAAGTTGTGGCGACCCCTAACAGTAAAATTATTTTTGTTGCTCCTTCATCGCTGTAATTTTGCTACCGAATCGAAATATAAATATCTGATGGTTTTAGGCGACCCCCTGGCAAATCGTCATTCGACCCCCAAAGGGGTCCCGACCCACAGGTTGAGACCCACTGTGCTAAAGGTCCTTTTTAGCATCCAGTAAGAAGGTACTGGACGGCACACGTTTAACTCTTTGAGTGCCAGAGGGGGCTTACCCCTCTGGAGCTCAAAGGGCTAGTGCCGTACATACCTTGCTACAAGCTACAAATATTATAAAGTTAAAATTTTGGATGTCTAGCTATGCTAGAAAATACATAATGGTTTCAACCATAATAATAACAGCCTGACCCAAGGACAACCGGACAGCCCTGGATCCTTTCATTTGGGTGACAATAGCACTCTTAAGGGTTAAATGGGACTCTTAAGGGCTAAATCCTTCTCCAGCAATGTATTTAAATATTGACACGCGTCTTTTAATACACAACATGAGAATCTCGCTCTGTGAAGCAGCGAGATATTCTCATGTCGAGATTTGGATTCCAGCTAATTTGATACATTACATTGCAAACCTTCAATTTCAATGCTATTTTGTAAAATAATATGTTTTGAAAAATTAAAACTTCCATTCAATTGGATTTCGATCGTTAGTTCTCTGTACCATGTGACCAAACAGTCACATGGTCTGTTGACATCACCAGGGTCCTTCTACTGGATAGGAACTAGCCGCTACCTTCTACTGATGGCACTTGTCTTATTACAACTTCCTGACAGGTGAACCTATCAGGAAGTGATGAAGCTGCTGCTTCCACATTCTAAGTAGAACTACAGTCTGTAAATAACTTCTCCCATAGAATGAACAGAATAACAGTCTGAACAGCAGGTGAACTTTCTGGGCAGAAAAAGCAACAGTTTAAACTGTAATAGCTCTGGAAAGATGCATCTCCCATCAGTGGAACTAACCTTGTTTTACTTAGCTTGAAAAGCCTTAGAATATGTTGTTTTTTTCCATTAAAAAACATGTACTGCTCTTTTAAACAACATATTGAATCCTCAGAAGGTTAACTGTATCCCTTATATGTTGCTTATAGAGAAATGGGAATAAAAATATATTGTAGGTTATACACTAACGTGTGATAAAGAGGTGATAAGGTGGAGATGACTTCTCCAGTGATATCATTTCTCCAATTCCTATGATATTCTATGGAGCCAATTCACTAATAATTCTTAAGTTCTGGAGATCTTAGTGCATAGACTCCATAAAATAGTATAAGATCTGGAGAAGTGATACCTCTGGATAAATCATTGACACTTTATCACCTCTTTATCACGCCTTAGTGAATAACCCCATTGTGTCCATATCTTGCTGACACAGTACAACTAATCCAAGGCCTCTCACACAGCAGCTCTGCAGGGCTGATACTCTACACCAATGGCACCAATTTAAGGCTCTGGGGCCATATCCAACCCTAAAAGTGGTCAATCCAGCCCTAGTTTAGACAAGACAATAACAAAATGTGGCCCACTAGCAAACATAACAATGATTCTTACAGAAACTAGGTGACAAGCTTTAATTATATATATGCAAGTTTATATATCAAAACAGAAAGTAACTTACTAACGTAGAGAAAGCAAAAGGGTAACAAGAGAGGCACCCCTTGTTCTATTAAATGCCTGTAATAAATGTGTCCCTTTGTTACAGACAAAAATATATCTTTCACGTTTATAGTCAACTCTGAGACTTTTCCTATTTACAGTTTTATAAATCGTAGCTGTACGTTTGCTGTTAATTTACTTACATGTAAATGTGGCCTTCAATATATCTACGAACCACTCAGAATCTTAAAGTTCCACTCGGCCAGCATAGGAGGAACGTATTGAAAGATTTACTTCTCATAGTGTCTCTAGACATTTTTTGAATAATCATAACAAAGATCCAACAGGCTTACTAGTTACTTCAATTGACTTTATTTATCTTTCCTACTCTTATGACCATTTGCAACATTTGATAAATCGGGAATCCTGCTGTATTTTCCACTTATAAACATTGTCTCCCTTGCACTTTAACAAGATGATCAGAACACCTCAGGTTTGATTTATTTTATTGTTTCACTATAGATTCCCCAATATTATATATCACTGTTTAATAGTGTTACATTAGATCTTTCAACACTCCCTATTGGTATTCTTTACTGTTTAATAGCACCACATTTTATTTCCTGTTTTTTTTTTTTCCTTTGGCGTTTAGTATATTTTTTATACATCTCCACCCAATAAAGCTTTAGTGTAGTGAAGGGGTGTCCGAGTTCGATCCTCAAGGGTCACCAATATTCTAGGATTTAAGGATTTTCCTGATTAAGCACTGATGAGTTTATCAGTAGCTTCTTTGTTTTGATTGGCCCAACTGAGCTCAAACAGGAAAATCCTTAACCCCTTAAAGATGAGCGGTCTGGAAAGTGAATTTCCCTTATAGACCAATTTGATTTTGGTCAGCACGCAGGCACACGTGACTGATGACATGTACCGGTGTGGCGAATGGGAGTATGAGAGAGACTGCTCCATTCTTGGAGCAGTCAATTTCAGACCCTGTTAGTGCTTATAGCTGTTACAGTTTGAAAACAAGACAAGGAGTCAGACGGTATAGATAAAATCAACTTTATTAGAATAATAGGTAGCAATGCAAATAGCTAGAATAACGAGAATAAGCAGAGGGTGACAGAAAAGGCCAGATACTCTGTCAGAAATAGGAGTCTGCCAATGGGTCAACCACAACTGCTGGAGACTAGGCTGGAGCCAACTGGTAGTCTCAATGGTAGTGAGTGGAGTATCGGATATGACCCGAAGTATACCACTAGGTAGCTACAATGGAGAACACTGACTCATGCCTTCAGTCAGTTGGGGAGAGCTCATCTCCGATAAAGGATTGCAACAGTGGAGATTACTGACTCATGTCCGCAGTCAGTAAGGCCGGAGTCTGCCAGAGCCCCAGGTCCGCACCAGGATGGGTGTCTGTTGGTAACGGGCAACACAGCGGAGCAAACAGACAGTCAGCACCAGTTAGGATAGTCAGACAAGCCAGGGTCTTACACAGAGCAGATAGTCAGCCAGAGCCACAGGTCTGCACCAGATAGGCTGTACAATAATAGTAGGCAACACTGAGAGCATAGTTGGACAGAGCCCCAGGTCAGCACCAGGTTGGATAGTCAGACAAGCTATGGTCATACACAGAGCAGGTAGTCAGCCAGAGCCACAGGTCTTCCCCAGATTGGATGTCTACAGCCAAAGGAGCGCATAGGTAGAATGGTCAGACAGAGCCACAGGTCAGCACCAGACTGGATAGTCAGACAAGCCGGGTCATACACAGGATACAGGAAAAACAGGAACTAGAACTGCACTGAACAACAACGTAAGGGTAATGCTACACAGGACCAGAGAGGTTTATAAAAGGAGTAGGAGAAGGCGGGACTAATTAGGTCCCCCAGGCTGGGTCTATAATAGGCGTCCAGGCAAGTGCCTGATCAATGATGCCAGTAACAAGGCACCATACCGGAGGAGGCCGCAGGCAAAGATGGACGCAGCCAGTGACGCCGGGTCCTGATGTCACCAGTCATTAAGGGGTTAAATACTTGAATGTTGGTAGCTCTTAAGAACTGAACTTGGATACCCCTGTTGTAGTGGTTAGTGCGTTTACTTTATACGTGATAGGTCTCAGGCTTGATTCTTATTGTTATGTCTGCCTAGATATATTCAGGAGTCAGTACGGTACAGTAAAATGCAATTTATTAAAATACAGGTAAGGTAGCACACAGTAGTAAGGTAGCAGGAATAAGCAGAGGGTCACAAGCCAGCAAGCGCTACTATCAGAAATAGTAAGCTGCCAAGACTGACCACACTGCTAGAGACTAGGTCAAAGTCACTGGTAATCTCTGCTAGAACCAGGAACTGGAACTGGAACGGAACAGGAGCAGGAACAGGAACATGATGTCTTGGTCCAGAACTGCGGGGAGGCTACCAGACTCACTCCTGCAGTCAGAATAGTAGCAGCAGATAACTGACTCACGCCTGCTGTGAGTATATAGGAAGCGGATCCTTGACTCACGCCTGCAATCAGTATAATAGCTAGTCTACCAGAGCCCCAGGTCCGCACCAGATTGGGTGTCTGCTAGGTACAGGGGACAAAAAAGAGAATAGTCAGACAGAGCCACAGGTCAGCACCAGAGAGGATAGTCAGACAAGCCAGGTCATACACAGTTCAGATAGTCAGCCCGAGGCACAGGCCAGCACCAGATTGGATGGTCAGACAAGCCAGGTCATACACAAGGAAACAGTAACTGTATTGTACAACAAAGCAAGGTCAACTGAGTCAGTACTCAGTCTGTCCTTTAAACCCCTCCTCAGGAAGTAGGTAGGAGGAGCAGCTCAGAGTACAGGAAGCAAACACAAAAAACAGAGGCCTGCTTCATTCAGAAGCCTCGCGCCTGCAGATGGCGCATCTTGCTCTGATGCGTCCAGCCGCTGCCATAACCCTGCGTCAATCCATGCGGCATGGATGGCCGCTGACGCCGAAGCGTCATTTTGAGCATTGCCTGAAGTGGCAGTGCTGGAACCAAGGTAAGCTTTGACACTTATTTAACAAATATTCTTTTTCATTATATTTATTTACTTTTTTGGTCTATCTATCTATCTATCTATCTATCTATCTATCTATCTATCACTCAGAATATATATATATATATATATATATATATATATATATATAATATATTCTGTAGTTGTCCTGATCTACTCCCATCACCTTTTTCCTTCTTGGTTTTTCTATTCACTAGTTGAAAGGTCTTATCTTTTATTTTTGTGTTTGTTCATATTTTTGATTTGTTTGTTAGTACATTAGCCTTATATATTGAAGGTTGTGGGTTCTAGTCCCAAATGTAAATTTTACCTAGATTGTAATTAGTTTTATTTTTTGGTTTTATTATGATGGTGTCATTCTTTTCATTTTATTGTTTATGCTTAACTGTGCTCTGTATGCTTGTATGTTATTTATTTATGTCTTTATGTTTTTAATTTTACCATAGACATTTACTGTTGTTCATGTTCGTAGGTTTATTTATCATAATATAAATGTGTTAACATTGGCTTGTGGGTATTAGTTCTCCAAATAGTTTTTTATATATTTTTTATTTGCATTTTTTTTTTCCTTAGGGTCTGAGCTAAGTGAATTTTTGTCCTGAACTGTCAGCTGTTGGTGGTAAGCTTTGATCTGCCAGTATGTGGAGGCTCGATCCCAAGGAAAAATGATTCTTCCGATAGGTGTATTTAAACAGTGATTGCTTGGTGGTTGCTCTTTCATGTGTCTGGACATTATCTTTGAGCAAGAAGCTTCCTGCCATGAAACACAAGAGTCAAGTACCTGGTTTTTAACTAAATAGTGTGTTAATGCAGATAATTTTAATAAAGTTCTACCTTTTGATATGATCCTCCTGGGAGCAGCCGCCTGTTCTTTTCATCTTCCTTGGAGATTCGCAATATCCCAAGCAAAGACAGATCTGAAGGATATTCTGTCAGGTGCTTGGAAGTATTCTGGTTCGCTTGATCAGACGCGGCTCTTCAGCAGTGCCGATATAACGATATCTAAAGATAAATACTTCATCTGAAGGCTCTACAATGTGTGCTTGCAAACCAGGTACATGTTGTAAACGTTCCGATGAAGTATTTATTTATTATCCAGGAACCAGAATCTGCTTCTGACAGCTTTACAGTTCGTCAAGCAGAAAGGGGAGGGAGCAGAGAACTTTATTTTCCTATATCTCTCAAACCATAACGGTTTGAGAGATACGAATAAGTACAAGTACTCTCTTTTAATTGTATCTACCATATAGTTAATACTTTTTTTCTGACATTACTATCCCTTTAATGGTGGGATCAAAAAATGTGCTAAAAAGCCCAAGGTGAATTTGAGATTGTGATGAATGTGTTTTATCACTGAATTTATCCATAGACTACAAAAGGGAACTTTTGGTGTAAATAACACTTCATCTATGGGTTTACAAAAGCTTCCAGATCTATCTATGTCCATGGGGGAGATTCACTAAGTGGTAATAAAGTAGAGATTAGTGTTGAGCGAGCACCCCGATGCTCGGGTGCTCGGGTGCTCTGACCGAGCACCCCCTGAGGCTCGAGTGCTCGGCCGAGCACCCGAGCCCCATTCAAATGAATGGGGCGACACGAGCATTACACCAGGCACCCCCTGCTCTGATGAGGGGAGGGTGCCTGGTCAATGCCCCCCTTCATCTCCGCTATGCCCCCTTCATCTCTGAATGCCCCCTTCATCTCCGCAATGTCCCCCTTCATCTCCGCTATGCCCCTCTTCCACAATGTCCCCCTTCATCTCCGCTATGCCCCTCTTCCACAATGTCCCCCTTCATCTCCGCTATGCCCCTCTTCCACAATGTCCCCCTTCATCTCCTCTATGGCATAGAGGAGATGAAGGGGGACATTGTGGAAGAGGGGCATAGCGGAGATGAAGGGGGACATTGTGGAAGAGGGGCATAGCGGAGATGAAGGGGGACATTGTGGAAGAGGGGCATAGCGGAGATGAAGGGGGACATTGTGGAAGAGGGGCATAGAGTCTATGCCCCTCTTCCACAATGTCCCCCTTCATCTCCGCAATGCCCCCTTCATCTCCGCAATGCCCCCGTACCTCCAGTCCCTGGTGGTCCAGCGGAGCGTCTTCAGATCTGTGCCTCTTCCGGCACAGATCCCTGCCACCCGAACATGGCGGGCGAGCACATGGCAGTACTCGACGAGTACCGCCATGTGCCGAGCAGAGCGATGCTCGAGCCGATCCGAGCATCGGCCGAGCACGCTCGCTCAACACTAGTAGAGATGACTTCTCCAGTTTATCACTTCTCCAGTTCCTATGTTATTCTATGGAGCCTATTCACTAAGGCCTCCAAAGTTGAAGAGATCTTAGTGCATAGGCTCCAAAGAGTAACATAGGAATTGGAGAAGTGATAAACTGGAGAAGTCATCTCCACTTTATCACCTCCTTATCACCGCTTAGTGAATCTCCCCCCTGGTGTATTAATTATCTATTCAGTGCAAAGGGTTATGGACTAAGGTAACAAACTCTTTTGTAAGAGAAACTCTCCATTCTCTGTGTTATTCTATGGAGCCTCTTTTTCAAATTGTAAATATCTTTTGTGCAGAGGCTTTATAGATTAACATAAAAATATACTGGAGATGTTCTCTATTTTATCTCACTTTAACCCCTTAAGGACCAGTGGTCCTGGGGTGTGTGGTCCTTTAAGGACCAGATAGGGAAATTCGATGTGCTGCCCCACGTGACTGATCAAGTGTTCTGGCATGCCAAACGAGGGACTGAAAGTGATCGCTCTCCTGCAGGAGCGCGGTGAGTAAAAGTACGTGACGGTCCGGGTACGTCATCAGATGTGAAGGGGTTAATG
This sequence comes from Rhinophrynus dorsalis, assembly GCA_037306005.1. Classification (NCBI taxonomy): domain Eukaryota; kingdom Metazoa; phylum Chordata; class Amphibia; order Anura; family Rhinophrynidae; genus Rhinophrynus; species Rhinophrynus dorsalis. The sequence continues at coordinate 471,597,177 of CM074721.1, forward strand.
TATAACACTCACCTCCTATCTGCTTACAGTGTTCATGGTATCTACCAACCTAAGCATGATTGATTCACCAGCCATACCTGACATGTTGCAGTTTCAGGGTAGGGTATCAGGGGGCTTATGCATTAACCCTTTCAGTGCACTGCAATGCGTTGTGTACCCCTCTGGCACTGAAGGGGTTAAGACAAACTCTGCAAAGGGAAGTTCTCCAATTCCTTTTTTATTCTATTCAAGTTGGAGAGATTTCAGTGCATAGGCTCCATACAATAGCAGTAGTTGGATAGGTTATTTTGCACCTTAGTGCAATCATGTCAAACATGCAGCCCACTGGACACATGCAGCCCCAGCCTAACCTGAGGTCCTCCATACATACATTTGAATAAATCTTATGGCCTCAAATTTACCCCATTGTCCCTTAGAGCAGAGGTGCACAAAATATAGCCTACAGGCCAGATCTGCCCTGTGGGTCCATTGCTTGAAACATATGCATGCTGTAGCATTGAAGACAGCAGGGTTCTCCTTATCTTGTACTGGCTTCTTTTCTATCCCAGTGCCCCGTTCTGACCTCAAAGGAGTTAGCATGGCGCAATGACATCATCAGAACAGAAGCTGGTTCAGTATGCGGGGGACCTGCGGGCTTGAGTCAGAGGAGGGAGCTCCAGTACATGTAAGCCTTTTAACCACTTGAAGGCCAGAAGGGTGTGTGATGCATTTTGAAGCAATGTGATACACACCCCTTTAGTTCTCAAAGGGTTTAAACAGTACATTCTGTGTGTTAAAAAGCCAAAGGCACACCTACATAGGCTAATCTATTGTACTTTATGGTCTTCAATATCTTCTAACACCCTTCCTCTCTGCCTCCCACATCCTCCGCAATGGCTCTGAGCTTCTTCCCATCTTACCCTCCACTTTTCCTGACTCATCCTTCCCATTGCCTGTCTCACCCTCCCTTCTTCCTATATCACTCACCCTGCTGCCTCCCCTTTACCTCTCTCATTCTACCCTCTTCCTTTCTCCCACTCCCCAATGCCTGCTGTCTCCCCTCTATCTCCCTCACACTCTGCCTTGTTCATTATCCACTTCCTGTCTCACTCTTTTGAAAGTCTCACCCCTCTGTCTTTTAATGTAGGTATGCAAACATGGAAAGAGGGCAGGCGTACATTTCCCCCTGCACCCTATAGTTACCAGGAAAGTGTTGAATATGCAGTCTGTGACTGTATTTGAGCTTAACCTACCTTTATTAGTGGGGAATGCATTATGGTGATATAAAGATGAGAAACTCTCCACTAGGTTAAAGTCTTTCATTCCTGTGTTATTATGTGGAGCCTATGCACCAACTTGAAAAAGAGACTCCATAAAATAACAAAGAAATTAGAGAGATTATTTTACCTTTTCACATCCCTCCATGTGGTAGATGCACTAAGGTTCTATATAATGGAGAAATGTGTTTGGCGATATGTAGGATTCACTTTTGCTACTGGGCCTCCCATATGTCAGTTACTCAGGATACAATAAGAGACTAGTGACACACCTACTGTATTATTTGTTAATTAAACATGAAACAAACAAAACTGCCAAGTATCCAAGTACACAGTCTCCTGAGTACAAGCCACTGATCAGCTGCTAAATGTTAACACAAGGCTCAGGTGGCTACCTGCATACTCCACAAGGCAAACAGCGCTGCTCCTTTTGGAGTGTGCAGAAGATGGATGTGTCTTGTGTTTCTGTGTAATAGATGGTTGGGGGCTTGTGCTCTAGAGACCTGGAACATAGACTATAACTTCTCCATTCAGTGCAAGTTATTTGGCAGTTTTGTCAGTAGTCATTTGGCTGTTTTGCTTTATTTCATGTTTAATCAAGATATAATGCACTAGATGTTGAGTCTGTCTCATCTTAAATCCTGGGTAATTGTCATATGGGAGGCCTAGAATTGCAGAAAGCAGCTCTGGCAAAATACACAATTCGCCAGTCTCATAAAGATTTGCTTCTGTGAGCTCTAACAGCATCACCAGCTATCTCAGCTTACTGCATGTCACAGGTAGGTACATTAATATACATACCCTCAGGAATACGAAAATGTCTCATTAAGCCATATTAAATTATGTAGATGATCCAAGGTGAAACAGACACTGCAACATCACGAATGCAAAAAAGGCACAGAGAAGAGATGGTGAGGTAGGTGTTTTTAACCCTTTGAGTGCCCGAAGGGTATCCAATACATTGAAAAGCAAGGCATTACTGATAGCTTAATGCATACTTTGAGAAGGACTTGGGTCCAAATCAATATTACCAAACTAGATCCCTATAGATTTTTAGTGCCTCTTGCCCAGGTGTCTCTGCCAGTATCCATTCCAAGTATGAAACATGTATGTGTAAAAAAATTGTATCCAGTTCCAGCCCAGACGAGTAGTTTAATCTTATCGATAAAGTTGTAAAATAGCTGTATCACAAGAAAGGGGAAATTCTCCCATTAGTAAATTATGAGTCCTATCATCTGAATGAAACAAAATCAATAGCAACTTTCAAGCTGAATTCTGTTGGTTCAAAAGTAAAAATTAATCGGTAGCTTTGAGATATGAATAAATGAAGTGTGTTTAACCCTTCAACAGCCAGAGTAATGCACACCCCTGTGGGCCTTAAATGGTCTTCATACAGTGTATCTATCTATTTTGTTGCATTGTACCTGCAGTTTCCTGTATAAAGCCTATAGGAGGTATCTCCTCCTAGCAAACAATGGACGTTTCTAGACTTGTATGGTCTGTGTAGGCTTTGTCAAATTATAAACTTAAAAAGTTAGTAGTGGACTACAAGATAGACCAGATGCAGATAAAATAGGATACAGATATTCCTTACTGAAGAATGATAGACCTAGGTAAGTCTTTGAGGGAGATGGACTAAAATTCAATGAGGGTTCAGGATGGATATGTTGTGTTGGATCTGTGTCGAAGGCACATCTCCAGTATGTATTCACCATCATATCCCCTTCAACCCGCTACCAATCCATCATGCCTTCAGCAGGTTTATTATTTTGGACTGAACACATAGACAATGGCTAATTTCCATATATTCAGGATATTAAGCTATTTCCATATGGAAATGCAAGGTAGTGAGCCATTTCTTTATGGAAATGCAGGTTAGTGAGTCATTTCCATATGGAAATACAGGGTAGTGAGCCATTTCCATATTGAAATGCAGGGTAGTGAGCCATTTCCTTATGGAAATGCAGGTTAATGAGCCATTTCCATATGGAAATTCAGGTTAATGAGTATTTTCCATATGAAAATGCAGGATAATGAGCCATTATCGTATTCATTTGGGTTCATTTATATATCAGTGTGGCTGTTGGCCACATGCACTAAACTCAGATAGCTGCCTCTGTTATCATAGTTCACAATTCCAACATCGCATACCTGAGGCTGGTAAAGTTGGGATCTCCCTGTAGTTTCCTATGCAGTAACTGCCCTCAGTGAATCATAAGCATGTAGGTTTGTCATACTGCTGGTGATGTGGAAGGGATGCTCTCCAACAGTAGACAACCCATAAGTCTCGGTTCTCTCTGCTTATGACTTGCTTAACCCTTTGTGTGCTTTAGGGATATGTATTGTACACCTCTGTAGCACTCAAAGGGTTAGAAAGATACAGTATACCAGCAAGTATATATTTATCCTTCAGCTAAAGTTTTTTTCTTTTGTTGATATTTGTAATGCACACACATTATTCTATAAAATGAAATTTAACCCCTTGTCTGGTAGGGGTGCCTGCAATTCACTGCCAGTCACTGGGCTAAATTCCATTTTTTAGAATAATATGTGTGCATTATAAATATCAATTAAAAAAAATTACCTACAACTGAAGGCATGATTACATACTGGTTGGTATATTGTACTTTTCAAACCCTTTGAATGTAACAGGGGTATGCAATGTACTCAAAGGGTTAAGGGAGTGATGCTGTTTGCGGTGCCTTGAGGATTCTCTCCGCTCCTCCACTGAGAAAGTGGGGAATCAAAGAGGATGATCTCAGACTTCAGGGTTGTCTACTGCTGCTGGTGATGTGTAAAGGTGATCATCCCTTACACATTGCCAGCAGTTCGACAACCCTGTATGCTAATGGGGAATTTCTCCTCCCCTTGCCTACCTACTTCTTAGTGCATATGGAGATGTGAGTCTACATTGCCAAGGAGATGAGCCCCCCCCCCCTCACATCACCAGACACGCATCACCATAGTGTCGAACCTTAGTACATCTACCCCTCTGTGTTAAACAAATTAAGGGCCACTTATTCCCTTAACTTCCCTTTACTAAACAATTGTTTTGCTATGAAAAGTAAGGTTATAGAACAAGTGTGGAGCTCCAGCTTTTGGTGTATTATAAAAACCAATATTCTTTTCCAGTCACATGCATGCATCCATAAACACACACACACACACACACACACACACACTTTACATTCTACTGCACAAAACAGTTTTTTTATTTCATCACAGAACTGATTTTGTTGTATAAAATTTATTTTATGGCATGAAATAGATTTCTGGGTCATAATACAGATTTTTTTTTTTTAGCCCAAAATACATTTTTGTTGTACAAAATTAATTTGGTGCCCCAAAATGTATTATTTTATCAGTAATCATTGTTTGTGCAAGAGATACCAACTCTCAATGATCCTGCACTTCCGGCAATTTGTATTAGTCAATCCTTGTGGTCTATGTGACACTGAAGTTCAAAGTCTTCTACCGTGCAGAGCAACTTTCAGATAAAGGGGGAGGCTGCAATAAGGTGTGATAAAGTGGAGATGACGTGGTTATGCACTAAAGCACGATAAAGAGGTGATAATGACGAGATGACTTCTCCAGTGATATCACTTCTCTAATTCCTATATTATTCAGTGGAGCCTATGCACTAAGATTTCTCCAGCTTTGGCTCTGAAGAATAACATAGGAACTGGAGAAGTGATATCACTAGAGAAGTCATCTCCGCGTTATCACCTCTTTATCACGCCTTAGGGCTCGATTCAATGACCACCAGTAAAAAAAAAAAAAAAAAAGTGGTGATGGCAATTTTATGCCACGGTCAGGTAGTCTATGACCTGTGCTGTGACAAACTACCAACAGTTAAAAACGCACAACTAGGGATCCCTACACTAGTGACTCATGGATGTCTGGATAGCATGATAGCATGCGGGATGATGAAACCCGCTAGAAGCTGATTGGCTGGGAGGTGCGTAATTCCACATCCCAGTCAGTGGAATCCTGGGAACCATTTTGAACACGAACTGGCCATATAAAAGCCAGTCTATGTTCAAATTTCCCTCAGTATGGCTCGGGCAATAGCCCGAGAGGTATCTGGGGGGAGGGCGGCTTGCTCTGCTTTCCTGTGGCCACTGCCAGCAGAGGCAGCACATTACTTTTCAGATGAAGAATCGAGATAAGAAGATGAAGATAAGAGGAAGAATGATGGTAAGGAGAAAGAAGAAGAGGCACGATAGAAGATTACAGAAGAAGACTTACTGTGGATGACAGGTAAGTGTATAAGCTGTGCGGTATGGGTGATAGGATAGTGTTAGGACTAGTATTATTTCACTTTATTGATATTGTTAGGGGTAGTGTAGGGTTAGTGTTTGGGAGGGCGAGAGTTAGCTAGTTTCCTTTAATGTTCCCACAACTCACAGTATTTACCGTGCGTTGTGGGAAATGAAAGCTGCAACAAGTGTTTGGCCATAACATGGGTTTTGGTCACCAACTATCGTTGCAATGAATGCTGTCAAAGTCATCGGATTCTGAAGGTACAGTGATGTGTGTACCAGCTGGAACTACTTTGGACCCTAACAATGCTTTTAGTACCGTTCATAGTATCCAGTCCTTAGTGCATAACCCCCAACTTCTCCATGGATATCACTTCTCCAATTCCTATGTTATTCAATGAAGCCTATGCGCTAAGATCTCTTCAACTTTGGAAATCTTTGTGCATAGGCTCTATAGACTAACATAGGAACTGGAGAAGTCATCTCTGCTTTATCTACTCTTTTTCACACCTTAGTTCATAACCCTCAAGGCCTCTGGAAAAGGCAAAATTATACACAGCTGTCCAAAGAAGGAATTATATTCAAATTATATTTTAAGTGTGTGCATACATTGCAGGAAACAGCTTTATGTTAAGGCCTAAAAATTAGGCCAATAGTAGGAAAACAATCAAAATAAAAGGCATTGAAAAATCCCTGAGAGATCTGTCCCTGTTTGAAACTTTTTTGATATTTAGAAAACAACCAGCTCATAGGGGATGCGCACTAAGGTGTGATAAATAGGTGATAACACAGAGATGTGATATCACTTCTCTAATTAATGTGTTAGTCTATGGACTCAATGCACTAAGATTTCTTTGGAGATCCTAGTGAATAAGATCTATAGAATAACATAGGAATTGCAGAACTGATATCACTGGAGAAGTCATCTGCACTTTACCCCCTCATTTTCATGCCTTACTGCATAACCTCTATATGCTTCCTAAAATCCATCTATCCATCCATATCCATTCTGGATTTAAATGTCAGAAACCCTTTAGAAGACTGAGATAAAATACATTCATCTGTAATGACATCCTTGTCAAATTTACCTCCTCTAGAGACACATTCTGAGATTTTTATTCATCAGTATAAAACCCCAGCAATCCATTCATCCTTCTCTGACTCTTTGAGTGCCAGATAGGTGTCCAATGCATTGCTTTGCAATGTGTTGAACAGCCCATTGGCACTCAAAGGGTTAACTCCAATATAACCAAAATGAGGGCACTGTATGTCACATCTCCTTGTTCAGTAAGTATATCACAAAATGATGGCAATACATTACTCAATACATTATACAAAGAGCAGGTATCAATTTACTACTAAATACCCTGGTACTTATCAACTCCTGTGTCACAATGCACTGGATACCTCTGGAACTCAAATGGTTAAACGACACCTAAAGTAACATCTACCAATGCAGCTAGAAGTGGTATTCCTGTGTAAAGCACATCTCTATAGGAATGAAAATCTAAACTTGTCCAAAGAAATTTTCTTGAAAAAATATCACATATACAGAATGACAATGTAAAACAATTCCATGACACTTTACTTTGCAATTGATTGAAGACTTCTCTGGAATTCAAGAGCTTAAAAGACTCAATTAACCCTCTGAGTGCCAGAAAGGTCTTCAATCAATTTGTCATGGAATTGTTTTACAGACAAGTTATGCATTGGTTCATGATATAGATCTCTTGTGGTAATGACACATACACACACACAACTAACTGGTACAGATCTGATTGCTGGACAACCAGAATTTATGATTTTTATTTACAATTTCAGCACAATTCAGTCGGCAGACCATCTTCCAGAATCAGGATCTGGAAGAAACATTGATTTGTGTCATTTCCTGTTACATTGGTCCAGTGTTTGACATGTTCAGTTATTTTGTGCATCTTCTGCTTTCTCCTACCCTGTTTTCTGCAGTGCATGTCATACAAAAAAATTAAAAGGTCATAGTGCTCTAAAGAATGGTTCAAGAAACATAGGAATTATTCTTATGTGTCACTTATGACATGAAAGAACATGACGAGAACAACCTTGATGACTTCAAGAATTATCTGAGAATGTCAGAGCAAACTTCTTAGTCAGCTCCTGACTGCTGTGAGATGAATAATATAAAAGTATCTACATGAGAAGTACTATTTGACTATTCCGGTACTTTTGCATGGTATGCTTGCTGAGGAATTGCACCTCTTGCCACTTAATTCTACAAGGGACCCCCATTTAATTCAGTGGAATAATAGACTTGCTCCAAATATGAAAGAACTACTTACAAGGATCCTATATGCAAAGGATTACATTTCACTGCACAGATTGCTAGTCCTGCTCTGTTTTGGTGTGTTCCATGATTGTGAATTATATCCGCTGCACAGAAACCTCTATCGCTGCATGTGTGTGTTTCAGATTATTGTAATAATTGGTTGTCCCCATACACACATAGATTAGGTCTCTAATGGATCAAAATTTTCAAGCCAGACTGACCAACCAAAAATGCTGATTTGGCCAATTTGATGACATCAGTTTTACCCACATACACAGATATCCGTCCAATCTGGTTTATTTTGACCAGGATCAGTGAAATCAGCCACAAAAATCTCACTGTGTATCGGCGCCTTAACACAATAAAAGACACAGGGAAATTCTGCACAGTATTACTGGATGTATAGTACAATGCAATGAAGCATCAAGGAGGCAGAAAAGTTTAACTGATGGTAGTTTAATATATTGCAAAAGGTGGTGTGCTGGAAGTGTACCTTGTTGAAAGACAGTGTGTCATAGTGAAGCAATTTTGAATGCTCTTTCCTCCAAATGCAGCCTGACGCTTCTTTGTCAGCAGATCTGACAAGTAGATCAATTTGCTCACTGCAAGGAAGAAGTTTGTCATATTCAATAGACGTCCATCTGGATCTGTTGCAGTCTTGCAATAGAAGTTGTTCATACTCAATGAATCAAGACAGTCCATGTTGTATGAATAGTCAATCTTCAGCTGAACAAATATTTGGTAAACAGCACATTTACCTAGGGTGATCAATGTACAATAACCAATTGTATATATTACACAATGCCCCACGACATGAAGTCCATAGATACCTCCTAGTTGCCAATAGTGTCCCCTATTCAGGCTTGCTGCTAGCCTGACTCATGGCACTTACAAATCCCTGGATTTCTTGTTCCAGGTGCTTGTTCCTCTTCTCTGCATCATTTCGTGACTGTTCAGCATTTTTCAGAGTAATTTCCAGTGCCATCCTTTTGTTCTTTTCTTTCTCCAGGTCCTCACTTAACTTCAGTACCTTTTTCCACACCTCATAGTTCTCTTTTTCTAGGCTGCAAAACAGTGAACATAAAATCAGATTCCTGGAATTGTGATATACACATGAATCCCATGAACTCCTTCCTACCAAATTCTTTAATAGCACAAATAAATGTAACCTTCTAAAACTAGGCTCTTTGAAATCTTGGGGTTACCTGAAGAAGTTCAATGAGTTCCATGGAGTACGTTTACATGCTGGCAGATAAGGGAACAAGGGTAATATTGAATTAAGTATTATACCTAGCACAGGGGTAGGTAACCTTTGCCTATGCAGCAGTTGAATATTACAACTCTCATCATTCCCAATGAGCCAAAGGCTAGTTGAGAATGATGGAAGTTGTAGACCCAAAAACATACAGAGTCAAATGTTGTCTAACCCTGACCTAGCCCCTCTAAGAAAAAAAGGAAATAAATAAAATTACCTAAGTCACTCAATAACACATTTTAACATAAACATTTAGTCTTTATGTGCACATTAAAGATATTCAAATACTGTCTATTTGTTGTGCTAGCCATCTGTTTGCAATATGAATAGTCTGAGAAAGATAAACCTTTATTTGTTGGTGGTACAGTGCTTTTGGTGTCACTTTATGCTAATTTCTGTGCTGGGTAATTATTAACACACTTATTTCTATGAATTAATCTAAACAGAGCCCATACACTGTACACAGTGAGCAGTACGCTTAGCCTTGAACAAAGTCAGCCTTGCCCTCTAAACCTAAAATACATTGTTCATATTCACTCCTTCCTTACCCAATATGACACCAAAACTCTTACTGACTCATTTCTCATCTTGATTATGGTAATTTTTTCTGACCAGACTCCCATCTAACTTTTGGATACAAGACTGCCCTACGCTAGCTTCTCATTCTCTTTAGAAAGAGATTCAAAATACTGACACAGACCTACCTAGCTATTGTAAACACAGGTAAAGACTGCATTTGAGCTGTACCCCAGCTGTCAAATGCACTACAATGTCATATCAGATTTTCACCCAAATGTACTAGTTATAAACACTCCTGTTTATCCTTCAATCACTCTTATCTGAGTCCAAATTTCAGCTGGACTAACTTTACTCTCCTTTTTCACTTTGTGTTTTTTATGTTCCCTCACACTAAAAACTGTAAGCTCTTGAGAGCAGGGCCCTTACTACCACTTGTTTCAATCAGGTTCTGTATATCATTTATAATAATTAGAATACTGTGCACGGAATCATTAGAAAGTATCACACTATGCTACCAAAACATAAAGGCTAATTTCTCTAATGTTATTTATTTTACATAAATATCTAGTACAAGATATGCAGATTTAAATTTTCTGTAAGTCAAAATAAACTTCTTTTAACTTGACATGTCCGCTGTCATCATTTAAGGACTATAGAGGTGTGTGACTCTTTGCAAGCTATGCATTGCATGCCCCTCTGGTCCTTAAACAGCAGCTCCAATTAATCTTCATAGTATTTGGGCCATGCAGAGTGTTATTTCAATACTGTCAGAGTTGTAGTTCAAGAGTAATTGAATGATAAAATATCCCCCTCCCACCCCTTTTACCTAGTGTAAGCGACCTCACCTCAGATGTGGAATCTGGTCCTGGGACCAGACAGCTCACAGCAAGGGACAATCTTCTTACTGTGAGCATAAGGAAAACCCTGCTCTCTTGACAGGTTTTTCCTTATGCTCACTGAAGATTGTCCCTCTCTGAGATCCATCTGGACAGTCTTGCTGCTCTGAGGGGAGTATTGTTATATCAGTAAAAGGGGGGGGAGGGGGATACTTTATCATTCAGTTACTCCTGAACTCTGACAGTATTGAAAGAACACTCTACATGGCCCAAATACTATGAAGATTATTTGGAGCTGCTTTCATTGTGAACATTACCAACCCTCTAAAGGGTTAAAATAATGATAGGATTCAATAGCATTTTAAATTAAAATTATATTCAAACATGGATGATAGAGAAGTCTTCAACCTATTGCAAAACATCTGGCACTCAGTGTGCAAAAGATTTTGATGGGATTCCAAAGGAATTTCAATTGAAACTAAAAAGATTCCATCACAGCAAAACGTGGGAAACTACAGAATCATTGAATTAATGTTTCACTTATCTATAAAGGGAAAATGATGCAAAGAAAAATGTGTATTTCACTGAAATGTTTCCATATCTAGGATATCTGCTTCCTTTATTAACCCTTTGAGTGCTGGAGGGGTACGCAATGCATTGCTTTGCAATGCGTTGGGTACCCCTTTGGCACGCAAAGGGTTAAAACAGCCAACCAATCACCAGGGATCAGGAGCTGTTTTTGTGAAGTGCTGCCTGGATCATCAATTTGAAGGTGACAGCTTTGTATAACTGAGACTGCTGGCAGTTTCCATTTGTGCAGAAGTTTCTGCCCCAGCACTGGTAATGTGATCACATTCTAAACATGTTCATAGCTTTCAAACATACTGCTCAGTTTTTTTAAAATGTTGTTGTTTTTCTTAAAATTTCTTAAAGGCTCTTTAACCCCTTAAGGACCAGCAGTCCAAGGGAGTGTGGTCTTTTAAGGACCAGATAGAAAACTTTGACGTGCCGGCCCACGTGACTGATCATGTATGCTGGCACGCCGAACGGTGGACTGAAAGAGATCGCTTTGGTCCCTGCTATTACTCACAGCCCTCCTGCAGGAGCACTGTAAGTAAAAAGTACATGACGTGCCAGGACCATCACTGATCCTTAAGTACCGGACAGCCGTGACGGTCCTGTCATGTCAGTGGATGGGAAGGGGCTAGGCACTGGAAGGTATGTAGGGCTTTGTTTAGTACATAACGCTAATTAATCCTTTAGGAACCAGGGAGTGTGAAGCAATGAATTGCTCAGACCTCTAGTCCATAACCCTTTGAGCGCCAGAGGGGTGTCTGCCACATTGCGTTGCAATGCATCGGACACCCTTCTGGCACTCAAAGGGTTAAAAGGTTAAAGTGAATGTGTCACACTAAGATAAGTTTGGTTACTTTTAAAGGGGAAAAAAACTGCTTCTGCGTTGTACTAGCCCAGTATATTTCAATCATTTTTATTTTTACTCAGGCACTCCTAAGACATAAGGTGGGATTTTCAGAGCACCCCAACACATTTTATTACATTTGTCAGTGGTCTAATGAAGGGAACAAATACAAAAATATACAGTTATTTTTAAGCCTCACAATCAGAACAAACAAAATCAACATATTGTTCATAGCAATTTCCATAATTATACCTTTGAAACTCAAGTTTCTCATTTTTGTCAAAGTGTAGACAAAAGGGGCAGCCCTACTTAGATGTATGTGACACTCCCTTGCACCCTGCTTGAGAACTACTCTAATAGCTATTTGTTTATAATATAAATAGTTTGGGAAATAGCAGCCCAGATCAAAGACTCCCACCACAGGATCAAAAAATAATAATAGAAAATATACAACACTGTAATGGAACACTGGTTTCATTACAAGACTGTGTTCATGGATGTGTCATCATGTTCTATTGTATTGTACACACAACAGTTAATTCAATGTGTTCCCTTGTGTTTCCTGTTTCTCTGCTGCCTATTATCTCTACTCCTACTGGCTACATTAAAATTTCTAAGCCATGGTAGTCGGAGTTCCCCAGTTCTCATTCTAAACGTAGGCAGCATCCCGGTTGGGCACTCTCACTTGGCCCTCTGTGTCAGCTATACTCTTATTGGTCACTGCTTGTCTGTCCCTTGTTGCTCCAAATTTCTTTTGGCTGGAGATTGGCACGGCAAGGTTCAGTTGTGTTTCATGTTTACTTTTGTGATTACTGTGTCCTCCAGTGTCCCCAAATAAAGTGTGTGTGTTCCTGTTATTCTGCCTAGCATGTTTTATTGCATGAATGGTTTAAACAGTCCCCTTTAACTCCCATACCCCGGATTGCTGTTGGTTCAGACCTACATGGCTACCCCTTTGTGGCCATACCATAGAGAGAGAAACCCGGCAATGACGGCCAGGGACCACTCGGGTCACCTTGTTCCCGTTACACTGGTGTCAGGAGTGGGATCTCTCTAAAAAAACTAGAAGGATGACTGAGGCCTACCATCACCTCAGTTTGGCCGCACTCCAGGACTTAATAAACCTGAGGGGACAAGATGTAAGTGGACTGAGAAAGCCCCAATTACTGGCCCTTCTGGGGAGACTGCATGGCTGGCCAGATCCACCAGCTTTCAAGCACCAGCCCTCTATCTGGAGGCTCCAAACCCGAGATTGGGCATCCAGTTGGGGAGTCCATGGATCCAATGTTGCTGAAGGTACAGAGGCGATTAGCCTGCTTGGGACTGTCAGCCCGGGGCATTCACCAGGAACACTGCTTGGAATTTCCCTGAAATTAGGCAGAGAATGTTGTGGGCAGACTAAACTGAACAGCAGAGATACCACCAGAATACAGTAGGGGGAGCTAGTACCTGAGTAGCGCTTGCTGAATCGCGAGTTCTCAGCCGGACTGGAAAATCAGGAGAATAGTACTTGGAAGCAGTCCACGTAACAATTCCAACAAGTTGCAATCCCAGGGCACTGGTGATCAGATGAGCTTGGACTCGGAGAGCAACAATATAGCAGTCCCAGGACACTGGCGATCAGATGAACTTGCGCTCTGTGAGGCAGCAATGTGGTCGTCCCAGTACACTGGCGATCAAATGAACTCGTGCCCAGCAAGGCATTAAAGAAGCAGTCCCAGTACACTGGCGACCTGATGAACTCTGAGCTTCTGAAGAGAATGTAGCAGTCCCAGAACACTGGCGATCAGATGAACTTGTGCTTCTGCAGAGAAACAGTGTAGCAATCCCAGGACACTGGCGATCTGATGAACTCGGGCTTCTGCAGAGAAACAGTGTAGCAGTCCCAGAACACTGGCGATCTGATGAACTCAGGCTTCTGCAGAGAAACAGTGTAGCAGTTCCAGAACACTGGCGATCTGATGAACTCAGGCTTCTGCAGAGAAACAGTGTAGCAGTCCCAGAACACTGGCGATCTGATGAATTCGGGCTTCTGCAGAGAAACAGTGTAGCAGTCCCAGAACACTGGCGATCAGATGAACTCAGGCTCGGCAGGGCAGTAATGAAGCAGTCCCACTACACTGGCGATCAGATGAACTTGCGCTTCTGCAGAGAAACACTGCAGCGGTCCCAGACACTGGCGATCAGATGAACTAGTGCTTCTGCAGAGAAACAATATAACAGTCCCAGGACACTGGCGATCTGATGAACTCGGGCTTCTGCAGAGAAACAGTGTAGCAGTTCCAGAACACTGGCGATCTGATGAACTCAGGCTTCTGCAGAGAAACAGTGTAGCAGTCCCAGAACACTGGCGATCTGATGAACTCAGGCTTCTGCAGAGAAACAGTGTAGCAGTCCCAGAACACTGGCGATCTGATGAATTCGGGCTTCTGCAGAGAAACAGTGTAGCAGTCCCAGAACACTGGCGATCAGATGAACTCAGGCTCGGCAGGGCAGTAATGAAGCAGTCCCAGTACACTGGCGATCAGATGAACTTGCGCTTCTGAGAGTAACAATGTAGCAGTCCCAGAACACTGGCGATCAGATGAACTTGCGCTTCTGCAGAGAAACACTGCAGCGGTCCCAGACACTGGCGATCAGATGAACTAGTGCTTCTGCAGAGAAACAATATAACAGTCCCAGGACACTGGCGATCTGATGAACTCGGGCTTCTGCAGAGAAACAGTGTAGCAGTTCCAGAACACTGGCGATCTGATGAATTCGGGCTTCTGCAGAGAAACAATATAACAGTCCCAGACACTGGCGATCAGATGAACTCAATTGAGAGAAAGGATCAGGATGCAGGGAGCTCGACAGCAGGGAAACAGGCACTCCTGGCGAAGAACTGCTGAACGAAGCGTCGGAATGCACAGGAGACTCTCAGACACAACAGAAGACGCTCGACTGTAAACATGCAGGTGATCCAAGCTCCGGGCAGAAAATACAGTCCCACCGATACCAAACATGAGATCACAGGGCCGGACAGAACAGGAACAAGGCATGAAGTAACACACGAACGGGGCTCAATAATCAAGCCACGAGGAATCGTGGCGCCAGACTAAAAAGGGAAACTGACCAATCCAAAACCCCAGAGAGGTCATGACCCTAGGTCAGGGCATAGGGGTCGTGACAGGGACCTAACCCATCTGGGGATGTGGTGCTTAGGATCATGACCGTGATGGAACTGCTGGCCCACTACGCTATCACCCCTGATACTTACCACCAGTGGTTCAGGGAAACCCGCTAGCAAGCCAGAGATACTCATACAAAGTGGGCTCATATCCTGGGCCAAGCCTGACCAAACTGGCTACATGGATGTGGAGCTAACACATTTGAGAGCTGCTGCCAACAGATCCAGTTGGAGCAGTTCAATCATAATGTTGCCCCAGGGGTCCGTGACTGGGTGTCAGGGAACCCAGAAAACCAGACGGAAACAGGAGATGCTAGTAAATAAAAATACCTTTATTAAAAACAGAAAATAGACAAACTGAATGCAGAGCACAATCCGGAATCGTAGTCAAAGTACAAGCCAATGGTCACAGCCAAAGCGGGTAGTCAGAAAAGCCAAATCAGGAAGCAGCAGTGTCAGGAACAGAAGCCAGAATCAGGAACCAGAACAGTCAGCCAGGCCAGGGTCATACACAGGAAAAAGCAACAGCAAGAGCACACCGGGAGGTCATAGACCATGCAAGGACAGAGAGACACTGAGCCCATGCAGCTAAATAGCCAGAGCACAGCAGGAAAGGGATGGCTAATTGACAGGTAACTCTGGTAACAGAGAATGATGGACAGTACTAATAAAACAGCTGAGTAAGCCAGAGACAGGGAATGAAAGGCAGCAGTAATCAAACAGCAGAGTACCAGACCAGATTAGCTGAACCATGACACTGGTCCGTGACCAGTAGCCCCCTACTCTCACTGAGGCAGCTCAGCTGGCAGACAGGTATGAGGAAACCAGACGCCCTGTACCTTGGGCTGTTACCATTCATGGCCCTCACAGGCACCAGTCAAATACAACAGCAGCCCGATTTCCTGCTCTCTTGGTTTCCTTACCTGGGCCGCTCCTTCCTTTTTTCACAGGCCTGTCCTAACCCCCCACAGGTCTCAACCATCTGGACCAGAGTGCTATGGCTGCAATCATAAGGGGCACATTAGGAGCCATTGAACACGTGTAGTGTTGAGCGAGCACCCCGATGCTCGGGTGCTCTGACTGAGCACCCCCTGAGGCTCGAGTGCTCGGCCGAGCACCCGAGCCCCATTCAAATGAATGGGGCGACACGAGCATTACACCAGGCACCCCCTGCTCTGATGAGGGGAGGGTGCCTGGTCAATGCCCCCCTTCATCTCCGCTATGCCCCCTTCATCTCTGAATGCCCCCTTCATCTCCGCAATGTCCCACTTCATCTCCGCTATGCCCCTCTTCCACAATGTCCCCCTTCATCTCCGCTATGCCCCTCTTCCACAATGTCCCCCTTCATCTCCGCTATGCCCCTCTTCCACAATGTCCCCCTTCATCTCCTCTATGCCATAGAGGAGATGAAGGGGGACATTGTGGAAGAGGGGCATAGCGGAGATGAAGGGGGACATTGTGGAAGAGGGGCATAGCGGAGATGAAGGGGGACATTGTGGAAGAGGGGCATAGAGTCTATGCCCCTCTTCCACAATGTCCCCCTTCATCTCCGCAATGCCCCCTTCATCTCCGCAATGCCCCCGTACCTCCAGTCCCTGGTGGTCCAGCGGAGCGTCTTCAGATCTGTGCCTCTTCCGGCACAGATCCCCGCCACCCGAACATGGCGGGCGAGCACATGGCGGTACTCGACGAGTACCGCCATGTGCCGAGCAGAGCGATGCTCGAGCCGATCCGAGCATCGGCCGAGCACGCTCGCTCAACACTAAACACGTGCACTAAGGCCCCCCTTCACACTCAGGACCTCCTCGCACTGGAACCATTAACCCTCCCAGTCGAGCCTTTCCTTGGCAAGTCCATTGTGTGACTACCCCAGCATCTGTCCCTGAGAGAGATTCACTCTATCACAAGGACTACCACTGGTCTACCTCAGTAAAAGTAACCCCACCAATTAGGTGGACACAGATTGGGGCTACTATCATGAAGTGTCCCTGGTGCAGATACCTGCACAGGATAACCAAAAACACCACCATCATTTAATGGACATACTGCAGAGGGGTTAAGGGATATGGGAGCTGAACCTGGTTGCGCTTCGCTGTTTGTCCACCCACCACCAAACCGGACAGCTTGTGGTAGTCTGAGTAGCTGGCAGTAAAGTGTATCAGCTTCCACTGGAATGGGAGCACTTGGACTGGGGCACTGGCCATGGGTACAAAACTGTTGGCGTTATGCCTGGTTTTCCAGCAGATATACTGTTGGTGAACAGCCTAGGGTGCGTGGAAAGTACTTACGCGCCAAACCCTTCAGAACCTCCTGCAGCAGACTGCCAAGTCATCACCTGCTCAAGGGCTTGACAAACTCACACTCCGGAGGCACCGGTAAAACCCCTGACCCTGATTCATCTGATTTCCCCCGACCACCCTGATTTGGTCCTCCCTGCAGATTTCCATACCGAGGTGGCCTCTAACTCTACCCTGGCTAGCTACCGACAGAGAGCTGAGACTGGGGAGCCTGGCCCTAGTGGGGAAACTTTTACAGTCTCTTATACCACATGACTCTAGGTCACTGTAATGGGCAGACTGAGGTTCCCCATACCCAGCTCATAGTACCCTATCACCACAGCTCTGCTCTCCTACCCTGACTCATGAGATCCTCCCCAGGCTGGGCACCTCAGAGCTCAGTGCGCCAAGTATAGGCTTGCTCGAGCCTTTTTCTGGCCCTAATGCAATGTCAGAGTCTTTTGCTGTACTTGTGACACCTGTCAGCGGGTAGGCAAAAGAGGCAACAAAACTCCAGTGCCCCTGCGACCCCTGCCTATCATAGGAGAGCCATTTCAGTGCATAGAACTTGATATTGTAGGAGCCTTGGCTAGGAGCAGCAAGACGGGGAAAGGGTATATCCTAACCATAGTGAATTTTTCCACCCGGTATCTAGAGGCGGTTGCCCTAGCCAATATCACTGCAGAGACTGCAGCTGAAGCCCTGGTAAAGATATTCACTTGGGTCAGCTTCCCAAGTGAAGTGCTCTCTGACCAAGGCACCCAATTTGCTACAGCAGATTTGAATGTTATGTGGGGTAAAACCTATCCAGACCAGAGCATACCAACCCCAGGCTAATAGGCTCAGTGAACGGTTCAATGGGACCCTAAAGAAGATGCTCTGAGCCTTCACCAAGTCTCATAGGGACTGGGATAACTACCTCCCTCACCTCCTCTTCCAAGAGTCCATGGGCTTCTCCCCCTTTGGGCTCCTATTTGGGCAGAGAGTCAGGGGACCATTGAATTTTCTCCCCGAGTATTGGAAGGGGAAGTGTGGCTCTGAAGAGACCGCAGCCATCACTTAAAGGGATAGTAATACTTTGTTTTATCTTTATTTTATTTTGTAGGCATTAAAAAAACATGGAGAACGATATAAGTCTTATCTCTCAAACCTTTATGGTTTAAGAGATATTCACAAGCAAAGTCCCCCCTCCCGCCCCTTTTTCCTAGTGTAAGCCATCTCTTCTCAGATGTGAATCTGGTTGTAAGACCAGACAGATAACAGCAGGGGACAATCTTCTTTGTATGAAAACAATGAAAGCCCTTCCCCCCTTGACAAGTTTTTCAGCTTTTTCCCTTATCTTAATTGAAGATTGTCCTTCTCTGCAGTCTACCTGGGCACCTCCCTTCTGATCTGGCTGAACGGGGGGGGGGAATACTTTGCTTGTGAATATCTCTTAAACCATAAAGGTTTGAGAGATAAGACTTATATCGTTCTTCATGTTTTTTTAATGCCTACAAAATAAAATAAAGATAAAACAAAGTATTACTATCCCTTTAAGTGATGGCTGCGGTCTCTTCAGAGTCACACTTCCCCTTCCAATACTTGGGGAGAAAATTCAATGGTCCCCTGACTCTCTGCCCAAATAGGAGCCCAAAGGGGGAGAAGCTCATGGACTCTTGGAAGAGGAGGTGAGGGAGATAGTACTACTATCCCTTTAAGTAGTGGAGCTGAGGGAAAAATTATAAGATTATCCCCGCTTATCTGCAGAATGTGCAAGCAAAGCAGAAATGTTTTTACAACCAACATGCTACAGATAGAGAATTCTCTGTTGGTCAGAGAGTCCTAGCCCTAAGACCCACCCAGCAGAATAAACTACAAACAGCCTGGGAGGGTCCGTATCAGATCATAGACAGACAAGGGGACACTACCTGCATTCTAGCCAAAGGTCCCCAGCTACAAGACTGGTGGACCTGCCACATAAATGCCCTTAAGGTGTACCTGGACTGGTCCAAATCTAATCACAGAGAAGGAAAAACATTACATTCCAGACCTCCTAGAGGCAGTACAAGCTTTCCAGAACCCCTGGTACTTCAGCCAGCCAGCAAGTGCAGATCAGGGGCATTCTCCACCAGAGGCCTAATCTGTTCTCTCCCTTCCCCGGAGTCACTACCCTGACTCAACACAAAGTAAAGACTCCTGTACATGTACCTCTCAAGCAGTCAACATACTGGGTACTAGAGGCAATGAAGTCCCATAGCTATAAAGAAATTCAGGATATGTTGGCTCTGCAGGTTATAGAATCCTATAAAAGTTATTGGGCCTCCACGGTAGTCCTAGTGCCTAAAAAGGATGTAACCACTATGTTCTGTGTGGATTTCTGGAGGTTCAATTACAAAATGGTGAGTGATGCCTACCCTGTACCCAGAGAGGACAAGCTCTTAGACCATTTAGCTGGATCTGCCTATGCGTCTACCCTCTGTCTCAGTCAGGGGTACTGGCAGATTCCCCTCAATGAGGAGGCTATTCCTAAATCAGCCTTCATCACCCCATTTGGCCTCTACAAGTTTAAAGTAATGACCGACCTGACTAAGAAAGACCTCCCCCGTGTAGTTGCTTTGTCTTCAAAGTGTGAAACTGCTTTTGCTGTCTTGAAAATGGCCCTGTGAAATGCGCTGGTGTTAGCCTCTCCAAAATTTAACACCAAATTTCTGATTCACACAGATGCCTCCATGTATTGACTAGGAGTGATGCTCAACTAGGTAAATACCCAGGGAGAAGAACACCCCACTGCCTGTAAAGTTGCAAACTGCTGGACAGAGAAGTGGGGTATGCAGCCATAGGGAAGGAATGCCTGGTGCTAGTATGGGCCGTCAAATGGTTTCAACCCTACATCTATGACTGGGAATTCACTGTGTTAACTGACCACAACCCCTTGGTATGGCTCAACAGGGTGTCTGGGGACAATGGCAGTTTGCTACGATGGATTCTGTCACTCCTTTTAATTGCACTGTTCAATACCGGTCTGGCAAGGACAACAAAAATGCTAACTGGTTGTCCTAGCTGGAGGACATTTAGGCAGACCAGGCACTTCTCCCACAAGCCAACTTCAAGGACTTTTTTGCTGGCTTGGAACTCAGAAGGGGGGGGTGATGTAATGGAACTCTGATTCCTTGTTCTGTTATACATGAAACAGTTTATTCAATATGTTGCCCTGTGTTCCCCCTCCCATGCCTATTATCCGCTCACTTACTCTGGCTGCCTGGCTATATTAAAGTTTCTAAGTAGTGGTAATTAGAGTTCACCAGTTCTCATTCTAAATGTAGGCAGCATCCCTGTTTGTTGCTCTCACTTGGCCCTCTGTGTCAGAGGTACTTTGATTGGTCACTGTTTGTCTGTCCCTTGTTTCTCTGATTTCTATTAGATGGAGATCATGTATCATGTTTACTTTTGAGATTACTGTCCTATATATGTCCTGTGTCCCCAAATGAAGTGTGTGAATTCCTGTTATTCTGTCTAGTGTGTTTATAACATGAATGGTTTAAAGAGCCCCCTTTGACTCCCATTCCCTGGATTGCTGTTAGCTTGGACTGACATGGCTACCGCTTTGTAGCCATACTAAGGAGAGGAAAACCAGGAAACAACTGCCAGGTTCCCGTTACAAATACCAGCTTGGCTCCTATGAAACCATACACCTCAAAAAAGAAGCTAAATTTTTTATTATTATTAATAATAAATTATTAATTAAAGAAAACGTAACTTTTATAAAGTGCGTAAATATATGTATGGTTAAAAGATCTTCAAATAACCTTTAAATATATCCATATCAAAACATCCTGAATCAGTTGTATTCCTCAAATATGGTAGAAGGACACACAGTAAAATATTCCCAACTGTTACTGGTGTTTGTCTGATTGCAAGGTGTTCTGAATTAAACATAATCCACTTCTTCAGACCATAGACCATACAGGAGTGGGTACACAATACTTTATGGCCGACTGCCCCACAAATGGACATACAACTGGACCTAGAAATATATGTTATTGGATATACAATATAGATATACAGCCAATATGAAATTAGGGAAGACCTTTGACAAAATCAGAGTTCAACCGTGTCTTCAAAATCATTTGGCTTAGATAATAACAGAGAATATTTGTGTTAGCATGCTCAAATATCTTAAGACATCAATTGATTAGGGTGACTATTGAATATAGAATCTCTCAAGCAAAAAATGACTGACTCACTTATTGCGGAACTCCCCACATATTATCTGTCTAGAAGCCCTCATAAAACAGGGTGCAGTCGCTTATTCAAAAACATATGACGGATAATCATTCATGTTAGCCCGCTCAATTACCTAGTTTAAATTAATTTGTGTAATTATGTAGGTGCTAATATGAGTGTGAGCAGATTTAGAGCTCAGTATATTATAAGTTCATAAACAGAAAATCTTGAAATTAAAATGGAAACAATTAAGATATATTCAGAGGGCTGACAAGTGTTTCGCCCCATACGGCTTCACCACAGACAAACAGGAGTAACTGAATTTGTGCCTCTTTATAGGAAGCAAATACTTCCACAAGATGATGTTACATATTCAGTGATACAAAGAAGAGATAAGGCAACTCAAATAGAGGTGTTGGCAATTAATATTTCTGTAATTGGTACATTGTATGTGGCCAATAATATGCTACCACTTCAGAGATGTGATTGTTTATTTCTGTCAAAGTGTCTGAGCATTTGGTGCACTATATTGATTACCTTAAAGGGATCGTAATGTTTCATAATAAAAGCAGCTCTAATTAATCATCATAGTATTTGGGCCTTGGAGAGTGTTATTTCAATTCTGTTAGAGTTGTAGTTCAAGAGTAATTGAATGATAAAGTATCCCCCTCCTGCCCCTTTTACTGATGTAACACTGTTCATCTCAGAACAGCTGGGAGGTGCCCGGGTAGACTGCAGAGAGGGACAGTCTTCAATTAAGATAAGGGAAAAAGCTGAAAAACCTGTCAAGGGGGCGGCAGGGTTTTCATTGTTCTCACAGTAAGAAGATTGTCCCCTGCTGTTATCTGTCTGATCTTATAACCAGATTCCACGTCTGAGGTGAGCAATGTTACAGTAGGTAAAAGGGGCGGGAGGGGGATACTTTATCATTCAATTACTCTTGGAGTACAACTCTGACAGTATTGAAATAACACACTCTCTGTGGCTCAAATACTATGAATATTAATTGGAGCTGCCGTTTTTGTGAAACATTACTATCCCTTTAAACTCATCCATTTATGTCTATTTAAGCAAGTAAATCTGTCCATATTTTATTGACATTATATGGTGAATCTTAAAACAGAGGGGAGTTAGCAAAAAATGTTCTCTAATGTATTTATCCAACAATATTATATCTTCAAAAATGTCCTCCTACAGTGTGTAGCACTACTTTTTAATTACTTTTTAACAAGCTGTATACTTCTTTCAATGCATAACAGAAATTGCATTACACCCACATAACACATTAGTGTAGTGTAGCAAGCATCCATATATTATACTCATGTATGTTTTCAACAAATAAACCACCCCTGTGAGGTTACAAAATCATGTTCAGAATAAAAATTAGAGATGTATTTAGTATACTGTTAATGTAATTTCTTCATTAATGCCATGTGGTGACGTGGTATTTAGTAGGAAAATTAATTCATTTTCTTTATATAAAAGTTGTTTATCAAGATCTCCAGCTCTGGTCCCGGGACCATAAATCTCCATAGGATGGTGTAGCAACAGCGCCACTGTACAATTTCAGGCCACTGTGATATTGCACCTAAAAAATTCAACTTTGAAAATTAATAACTTTTGAATGAAACACCTTTCAGCAGTGGGAGTACTCTTGTTTTACTCAGGGGATAAACCCTACAACATATTTTTTTTTACATTTTAAGTATTACTATCCCTTTAAATTAACAGTGCATTTATAATATACTACAGTGCATCTTTAATTTTAATTCTGAACATGCCAACACCTCTATTTGAGCTGTCTTATTTCTTCATTGGATCACTGAATAAGTAACATCATCTTGTGGGAGGGTCTACAAAGAGGCATACATTAATTTACTCCGGTTTGTCTGTGATCAAGCCTTATGGGGAGAAATGCACATCAGCATGCTGAATATCTCTTCAGAGTTTCCATTTTTATTTTAAAGGGATAGTAATACTTCGTTTTAACTTTATTTTATTTTGTAGGCATTAAAAAAACATGAAGAATGATATAAGTCTTATCTCTCAATCCTTTATGGTTTATGAGATATTCACAAGCAAAGTTCCCCTCCCCGCCCCTTTTACCTAGTGTAAGCCATCTCTTTTCAGATGTGGATCAGGTTGTATGACCAGACAGATAACAGAAGGGGACAATTTTTTTTGTATGAAAACAATGAAAGCCCTTCCCCCCTTGACAAGTTTTTCAGCTTTTTCCCTTATCTTAATTGAAGATTGTCCCTCTCTGCAGTCTACCTGGGCACCTCCCTTCTGATCTGGTTGAACGGGGGGGGGGGATACTTTGTTTGTGAATATCTCTTAAACCATAAAGGTTTGAGAGATAAGACTTATATCATTCTTCATGTTTTTTTAATGCCTACAAAATAAAATAAAGTTAAAACGAAGTATTACTATCCCTTTAAGCCTTTCCATTAAATGAGCTTATATAATATACTGAGAGCTAAATCATCTCATACCCATATTAGCACCTACATATTTATATTATCTGAACTAAATAATTGAGTGGGCTAACATGAATCCGCTCTGTGATCATTCAAGTCGTATGTTTTTGAATAAGCAGCTGCACTCCATTTTATGAGTGCTTCTTGATGTCCCCAATAATTAAGCCAATCATTTTTGTTTGAGAGAAATTATATTCTAAAACTAATTCATGTGTTTAATAGTGCTCTTATTCTTCCTAATTAATTGATGTCTTAAGATAATTGAGCGGGCGAACACAAATCTAAGCCATTTGAAAGACACCATTTGCGCAATTCAACAAACTTCCTGTACTGGGCTTCTTGAATTAGATTGTGCACAACAGCTTTTTTGTGAGGGAAAACAGAAATAGATATCCTTTAGCGCATGTGCACATTTCTTACATTCCACATTCCATATTCCCAAACGAATTAATGTCTTGAATAATGCTCTTATTTTCTCTAACTAATTGATGTCTTAAACACATTAATTCCTTATACTTAGTAACTTTATACTACATGAGTAGACGCACTTCGCTATCATCATATATAATGAAGTAATTCAAGTTTTGCTAGAATGGCA
Source organism: Rhinophrynus dorsalis (assembly GCA_037306005.1). Lineage (NCBI taxonomy): Eukaryota > Metazoa > Chordata > Amphibia > Anura > Rhinophrynidae > Rhinophrynus > Rhinophrynus dorsalis. The sequence continues at coordinate 471,621,756 of CM074721.1, forward strand.
AGCCAGTTCCATGCCCCGCCAAAACGTTATTTAGGGGACAGATTTATTAGCTCATACATTTTTTAAATTCTTCACCTCCTTTTTTTAATTCATTTTAATAACAGTTATGTTTTAATACAATTTCCATAATAGTGTTTTTCTTCCATATTTGGAGTAAAGATATCGAGCATCAGATGAATGCTAGTGAGGCAGAGTATCACCTAGTATAGCACCTTCTTGCTACACTTTCCTACCCCATTTGAATTTAATTGTTAATGCGCATAAGTTTTTTGTTTAACCCTTTGAGGGCCAGAGGGGTATGCAATGCATTGCTAGAGCCTCAATAAAAACAATACAGTACTTGTACGTGAACACTTTGCAATTTTTGCTTTTTTTTATTCAGAACAGGATTAACAGCTCAGGCACCCTTAGGCTAGTCACCCTAGGCTTCCTTAGCCCCACCAATGACCATACTGACCACACATGGCCACACTCCCAAACCACCATCCGCTGTCTCCTGGCATTTGAGATACAAACACAAAAGTTGTTAACCTCTTGGTTGATAGAGAGGTCTCCCATGCATTGCAAAGCAATGCACTGAAGACCTGTTTCTTGCATCCAAGGGGTGAAATAAAAGCCAGTAATGAAGTAAATAAACAAGGCACTCTAAGCTGGGAATGTTATGAAATAAGGTAAGGATTCTCAGTTAGTCCCTAGGGCACACCAACAGTGCATGTTTTCAAGATACCCATGTTTGATCACAGGTAGATAATCAGTAGAACAGTGATTGTGATTAATCCACCTGTGCTTAAGTAGGGATAGCCTGAAAATCTGACCTGTTGGTGTGTCCCAAGGACCAGAGCAATCACACCTCTAACTCCCCCCCCCCCCCCCCGGAGCAGTTGTCTGGTGCAGGAACACCGCAATTGCTCTAGCTACTTCCACAACTAAGAGTATAGGCGTACCAGTACAGCTGAGTCACCTCAAAGTGTGGAGCTTTAGGCAGTTGCCAGTTCTGCCTTACAGGAAAGCTTGAGTTGATTGTTACCTGTGAATCCGTTCTTCAAGCTGTTTCTTTTGATTTTCCATTTCTCTTTGCAGGTCCATTAGTATGGGAGACATATCATAACTGTTTCCATCTTTACTCTCAGCCCGAGTACTGTTAAAATTCTTCAAGTAGCTTAAGCTTTGCTTTTGCTGAATGGGCTGCTCTCCATCACCATTCCTAACACTCAATGCATTTAGACATGGGCCTGAGTCATTTCCACTGTAACTTTGAGTACTTGGGACATTATCATAGGTTGATGTTCTGTGGTGATCAAACTCTTCTGACAGTGTTCTCTTGTGCCCAGGAGGAGAAGACTTTAAGCAGGGTTGGTTGCTGACAGGGGAACTCCAAAAATCACCTCTAAGTATTTCCTCTTTCAGGTTGTTTACATTGTCTCCATTCTTGCCAACAATAAGACGATTTGTTATGGGTAGAGTCTGAGTCCGTTTTCTGGGAATTGCTTTCCATGACCCTTGTTTATCCTTTGACAAGGAGTCATCATCTTCCAGGGATGTCAACCCTTCTTCGGAGGTGGAGGAACTGAGGGAGTCACGTGGCAGTTTCTGAGAAGAGAAGAAATTACAGACATGGATAAAAATGTTCTACCCAATGGCCCTTGGCAAGCAACGTAAGAGGTGCAGTAAAGGAAGAAGCCCTTTCTTTAACAATGGGACACATAAGGGTGTGTTTAACATAACTTAATGTATGTTTTTCTTCTTGCAGAAGAGACTTACCATTTGGCTTCTGGGCAGTTCTGCTCCAGGCGACAGATTCTCATCAGCTGCGTCCCACCCCACCGAACTGCGAGATAGCTGTACCTTCTTGTTGTCTGTCTTCTGGAACACTGGGTCCTCAGGGAGGTCACTAGCTTTAGAAAAGAATTTCTCATGGCGACTAATTAACACAGTCATGAGTTTCTGGATCTGTGGGGCACCTGGGAGTAGACATTAAATTATTTTTATTCATGATGCAAATTCCACCATTTATTGTTACATATGATGATATTAAGCAAAAGTGAGTTCATCAAGTTCCATCTATTTAAGTGAAGGACAAAAGCCCCTTTTACACACTATATAGAATTTCATACATTTACTATGGAGGTTCTTGCAAGGAGAAACTATGAGTGCTATTTCCTACTTGATTTTATATGAATAGACAAAATCTTTTTTTACTTATAGGAAAATATATGATTTTCCCCATGTTCTTTCAGTGGACAATTACATAAAAAGGCTACTTTCACTGGTGTAAAATGCAAAATCCCATTGATGAATCTTTTAAAATGGTATAGAGAAGGTAGGTGCAATTACTCCCTTAGTACAGTGCAGAAAATTATTTTGAGCATAAAAGTTACTGTATTTCTGATTATGGCTCTGTTATGGGAAACTGAGCACTGGTTACAACATCATTGTATGCAATGGACCAAACATGACATGTAATGTACTATATGGATTCATGCACATGAGAGTCTGTGCCCACCAATAGTCACCATAGATTCTGCATTCCCAGTCTCTAGCAATGGTTAACCTAGTAACATAGGTGATGAGGCAAAAAAAGACATTTTTCCATCAAGTTCAGCCCATACCATATCATCCCTGTTGATTCAGAAACATTAAAGCCATGTCCAGTTAAGCACCCAGTGGGTAAAAAATAATCCTTCCTAACTCCAAATAGCAGTGGAGCATTTCTATGGATCAACGTCTCATCTGCTGTGCAACCAGGAAATTGCAATGATAAAGTCTGCATGGTGGGCTTTGTGGGGGGTTTTCAGACCTTCAGAAAAGTAATCGAGTCACAAAAATACAGTAACTGTCTGGCCCACAAAATATTGCCAAAATCCATGTTGGCCAGCCTTCTCCTTTTATATGTGTAGCTCCTCCTGTAATTGGCTTCCATGGGAAGCAAGGTACTCTGAGAGAACAACAACACAAGCTATTCAAGTGTTGAGGCAATTATGCCCCATTCGAGGTGCCAGTGTGAGCATACCCTATGACCAACTGCTATTTATTTTTGAACTCCAATGCAACTATCTAAGTTTATTACTTCTCATAAGGGCCTCTGGTTCCTCAGTCTTTGGTTTGAGAAGATTAACTCCGATCACCATAGCCAGGTTGTCCACACTCATCTTGTTTACACTTGAGTTCTTTTGCACTTCGTAAAGAAATCTGCAAGGACACATTTTTCTATATGTTAATTCTTATTAAAGTAACATGGAATCCCAGAAGGTATGATAGGAAAGAAAAACAGAAAACATTTGAGAGGCTGTGAGAATCCACCAACACAGCTTCAGTGGCTTTCACCTCCAATTGCACTGGCTGAGATTCAGTGTGTGCTCTAAAATGTATGATCACTGTAGCACATACTGGAGGACACATTCTGCTGTCATTAAAACTTTAAAGGGATAGTAATACTTCATTTTAACTTTATTTTGTAGGCATTATGAGATATTCACAAGCAAAGTTCCCCTCCCCGCCCCTTTTACCTAGTGTAAGCCATCTCTTCTCAGATGTGAGTCTGGTTGTATGACAGTACAGATAACAGAAGGGGACAATTTTCTTTGTATGAAAACAATGAAAGCCCTTCCCCCCTTGACAAGTTTTTCAGCTTTTTCCATTATCTTAATTGAAGATTGTCCCTCTCTGCAGTCTACCTGGGCATCTCCCTTTTGATCTGGTTGAACAGGGGGGGGATACTTTGTTTGTGAATATCTCTTAAACCATAAAGGTTTCAGAGATAAGACTTATATCATTCTTCATGTTTTTTAATGCCTACAAAATAAAATAAAGTTAAAATGAAGTATTACTATCCCTTTAAAGTCAGCAAGCCCTTTAAGCTTGACCCAAAGCATAAGTAGGAAAATGGTGTTAAGTTACATCTTTTCCTCTGCTCCTTGTTTAACACATGGCCTTAAAATGGCTTAGAGTAAACAAACACCCTAAAAATGCCCATACACTGCCCCTACTCCCCTCCAAGTGGAATTGATCCTCTGTATACTAGAGGGCTACAAAACTCATCTCAAAGAAATGTGTTGCCTACCCCTCTGGTGCTCAAAGGGTCAAGGAAAGAATTGACTGTGTAAATAGCTTAGAAAACTGGCATTAGAAAGGCAAAGGGGTAAAAAATCAATTGCAGCACCTGTCTTCTTATGGAACCAAATTCATGAATTCTCTCCATTATCTTAACTAGGTGGTTTACAGGAATGATCATTTCACTTTAAAGGGATAGTAACACTTCAGTTTTAGTAAGGTCCATTTTGTAGCCATTCAAAAAAGAAATGAAATGCCCCTGGTGCCGTCTCTCAAACCCTTATGGTTTGAGAGATAATCTCTTTCAAAGTTTCCCCCTGCCTGACGTCAGCTCTTTAGCTGACTGCAGGGGAATCTGTTCCCAGGACTGGCAGAGACTCTTCAGCAGAGCTGAGATCGCGTTATTGCAAAAGAAATTCTTCACTGAAAGGGTCTTCTACGTGTGCTTGCAAACCAAGCACACGTAGAAGACCTTTTCAGTGAGGGATTTCTTTTTCATTAACCCGATCTCGGCTCTGCCGGCTGGTCGCAGTAGCGGATTCCCCTACAGTCAGTAGAACTCTGACGTCAGGCATGGGGGAACTTTGAAAGTGTTGAGAGATGGCACTGGGGGCCACAATGAAAGAAATCAGATTGTAGTGCTTTTCCTGCTGGGTAAATAAGATACTCAGAAGGTTGGGGGATGTTTCATTCAAAAGCTTTCACAGTTCAAACATGACAACATACTTTTTTTTCTTTCTTTGGAGGACTTATGGGAGAGATGCACTAAGGAGTGATAAAGAGATGATAAAGAAGAGATGACTTCTCCAGTGGTATCACTTCTCAAAGTTCTATGTTATTCTATGGAGCCAATGCACTACATTTCTCCAACTGGAGATGTTAGTGCATAGGCTCTATAGAATAACATAGCAACTGGAGAAGTGAAATCACTGGAAAAGTCACCTCCACTTTATCACCTCTGTATAACTCCCAGTGATATCACTTCTCCTGTTCCTCTGTTATTCTATAGATCCTATGCACTAAGATACCCAAACTGGAGAAATCTTAGTGTATTGGCTCTATAGAATAACATAGGACTTGGAGAAGTGATATCACTGGCGAAGTCATCTTCACTTTATCACCTGTTAGTGCATCTCCCTTTAACTGACTATAGCAAAGAATATCAAAATTGCCACCTAATGGTGATTTTTTTTCTTAAACTGAAGTTTTATTCAGGTGCAGGAAGACGTGCTGCTGGGTTTGGCTTGACTATAGCACATGATGCACCAGAGAGAGAGGCAGAAGCAGCATCAGAGCTAGATGTTCTGAGAGTGAATTGCCTTAGTCCCACCAGGTACCTAACTCATTGCCCAACTTGCCCTAATGGAGTTATGGGCAACTTGAGACCCTTCAGTTATTCTAGACTACTATTCCCAGCTGTTTGCTGGTTGGAGATTATGGGAATTGTAATCCAAAATAGCTGGGGGTTGTCAGGTTGGCCACCCATATAATGCAATATGTCTGCTGCACATTTGTGCATATCCCCAGGACCTCAACAAGCAGAGGCATTTACAGCGAGTCCTCCCTCCCCACAATGTCATAAATCTTTAAGTACACAAGAACTAGAGGGGTGTGCAAAGCATTGCTTCACAATCCCTTCACAGTCCCTTTTATTTATTATCTGTGTGGTATTACTGCATTATTTTGTTGGAGATGGCTCTAGCATCCAAGGCGTTAAGATGATTTGTAGGTAAGTGTGCATTTACAACAGTTTGTGTGGCAGTGTATGGAACTGTATGTATCTGTGTCTGTTGTCAGCAAAACATTGTTTTGTAAACTCCTTTAATTGAAAAGGGTTAGTATATTGTGACTATTATATCCATTCCTGGGATCTCTCTGGATCTGTCCCAGAGACACCGTTGTTTCATGTTATTTACCAGGTTCCCGGGGAGAGAGGCTGATTCTCCTGCTGTGGTGCTTTTCCTGAGTAAGTCTACCCTCTTCTCTACCTTCCCACCCTGTTCCGCTCACTTCCCGCCCACTTCTCCTTCCCACCTAGTTATACGCTCCCCTCCCACTTCCCAGCTCAAACCTGGTTAAGTTTTGTCCACCTTGATTAAGCAACCCCATTTTATGATGCAAATCACATAATTAACAAAAGCCTGGATATTGCTCATAAGCACTCTCCACAGGCTCCTGAGAAGGAAGTTCCACAAAAAAAAAAATAAATAGTAAATAATCTGTGCAGAGTCCAAATGTTACCCATTTTAAAAGTTCCCAGAAGTGATTGTAGTAAGGAGTCTAGGCCTGTGTTTTATTACAGTAGGCCTGAGGTAATACATGAGGCCCTGTCAAGGCCTTTGTGTGTGTATGTGGTGTGCCATGTGCGCAGCCACTACATATGTTTATGTGGATCTGTAGGGGTGGGGACCCCCAAACTGGTTCCCTGCCTAGGGCCGTAGGAAGTCGTAATTCTGCTCAGCTATCTTTCTTCTTTAGGAAAAACATGGGACATCAACCCTAACTAACTCCCATTGGTGACAAACTCCACATTCATTTGGGTCAAGGTATGATTCACTATTTTCTGGGTCAGCGGCTGCTTGGTAGGCTTTGCATTCAGGTAGCAGGCAGGGAAATCAAGGCTCTCATGGGACAGATAGCAGAATCCCGAAAGAAGTAACCTGCACTCATGGATAAGCAGGGTAATATTAAAAAATGTTACCCCATTCCATACGTGTGGATAACTTCTTCTTATACTATGGAAATATTGTGGGAAATTACACCTCCTCAGGCACAGAGGGGGTGAGTGCATATAAGCAGATCTGCACCCCTGCAAATTTGCATGCAACAGAGTTATTCACATGTCAGTAAGGGAAGTGACCAGTGGTATACTATTCATTGCATTGCCCCGATGCAAAGGTTTTTTTTGGCACCCTAACACAAAAATATTTTAACAGATGCATAACTAAATCATATTGGATACAGGGGCAGATAAGGCCCCCTTGGATTCTGAGCATAGGCACAACTGCACCCACTGCATACCCTGTAGTTACAGCCCTAAAACTGACTTCAAAATAAGACAACACAGAGTTCTAAACACTGCTCATTTACTGATATGAAATGATGTAACATGTTCTGTGCTACAATAATATGCCTGTCATGCCGCATGGTGCAACTGGAAAGAATGAGGGTGACCGTTCCTTAAAAAAAAGGTCTGAGCTGCAATAACTTCTCAGTGAAGTACCTCACAGTAGAAATACCCTTGCTAATATTATTATTCTTTATCCCTTTGAGTGACAGAGAAATATCTATTTGTTGCAACAAAATGCGTTGGATACCTAGTACACCAGCCTCTATAACTTTCCTATAGTCTCCTAGTTCATGCACTTTCATTCTCCTGTCTCTGTATATTGTCCTATTACTAATTAGATTGTAAGCTCTTTGGAGTAGGAACTCCCTTCTTAATGTCTCCTTCACTTGGTAGCACTAAAAATGCTATTTGCACTTTAGTTTGATGTTCTTATCTCTGTCTTGTACTATTACTACTGTTCCTGTAAAAAACGGTGTACATGTATGTAACCACATAATAAAGACAGACCTCCTAACATTTCAAATGGCCAAAGAGGGACACTTGTGCATTAGGGGGTGTGACTGGTGGGCAGGGCATTACTGAGAATTTGTAATTTATTTCATGACCTACTGACACCCCTTTGTATAACTGAATAAATTATTTAGAGCAAGACCAACATATTTTATTTACACAGACTAATTTATAAATGAATATGCTGAAGTTTAAATAAACATGAATGTGAGTGTTATTGCAGTGGAGCAATGTGATACACATATACACACCACAGTCTGATCTTATAAAAGAGGGACATCAGGGTGGAGAAGAAGGACATATGTATTTGGGTCTCAAAGAGGGATTGTCTCTCCTATAGAGGGACACTTGGTAGGAGTGTAAAGATACGTACCATATGCATATATCATTATTACTGAATAATTGCCAACAGGGAGCCAGTCGGGGTCAGAGCTACATCTCAGGCTCCACTAGGCGAGTTATCCTAGGTGTGCTGTTTCCTGGCATTTAACAAACAAACAAAAAAGTTTATAACCCCTTGTTTGCTGAAGAACAAATAGATACATTGGCACCATCTCTAGCATCCAAGGAGTTAAACAATTGCCAGTTACAAGGTAATTAAACTGGCAATTAAATCAGCTCCTATAAAACAGGCGAAGTTGCAGAAGCATTGGGATTACTCTGGCCACACACATGTTTGGCCAATGTAGAGAACAAGGCAGCTGCCTGAGCCTCCTAATGGGAAATCTGGTCTGTAGACAATGCAGTTTAATTTCTGTAGTCATTTCAGCATAATAGCAAGTAATGACAATATGACAATGCTAGCAATAGAATATAAGTGATAGCATGAAAACTTTTATTGGTCCAATATTTGACCCAATTGAATATATTATGTTACCTATTGAAATCTCTCTCTTTAATTTCACATGGCATGAATAAAAGAATGACAGTAACTACACCCCTTCCTCTCTTTATACGTTAACAATGCAAGGAATTAATTAAGGTGCGTGAGAGAAACAAATAAAAGGTGAAACTTTGGGATGGGTGTATTCAAAGATTTGCCAGGGGCAATAGAGGTTGCAAATTTGACCCAGAAAATACAAGAAAGCCAATAATTAAATGGAGTCTGATGGGGGGAGGGGGTTACAGTAGGCAAACAAAGGGCAGACTGGGGAAAACTAATGGATTTTATTGGCTGTATAAAATATATTTACATGCAGTTTATGTTGCATACATCCCAAGTGTCCCTCTTTAAAATATATTAGGGATCCTTTCCTCCCAAGTATCCCTCTTTAGGAGGAACAGTCCCTCTTTGAGACCCAAATCCCACTGTCCCTCTTTTCCACCCTGTTGTCCCTCTTTTTAGGAGATCAGACTGTGTGGTGTGTATATAAATGTATCACATTGCTCCACAGCAATACAGCTCACATTAATGTTTGTTTAATCTTCAGTATATATGTGTTTATACATTAGTCTGTGTAAATAAAATACATTGGTTTAGCTCTAAATCATTTATTTGTTACACAAAGAGAAGTCTATAGGTCATAAAATAACGTAACATTTCTTGGTAATGCCCCGCCACCAGCAACACCACTTAAACCACAAGTGTCCTACTGCTCATTTAAAATGTTTGAAGGTATGATGTTGAGAGATACATAGGTTAATTTTGACAAATGCTTGTTAAGAGACCATAATGTGAAAAAGGGATATAACCCCTTTACATTTTTAGTTGATATTGCCCATTTAAGGAACACTAACACTAATAATGTGCATGCTTATTTATGTTGCACATTGGGCTTATTTATCAAGCTAAAGCAGAGCAATACTGTAGCAAGCCAACTCTACCATAGGAAGCAAAAAACTTCCCAGAATACTCATTGATGTAAATTGGATTTTTAACACCTTGGTTGCTTTAGAATGCAGTGGAGACTTCACTAGCTTTCAGTGTGTTAAAAGAACATAGTAAATTAAGTTTAAAAAAAGACACGTCCACCAAGTTCAACCTTTGCCTTTACTGCTGCCAAATAATTTAGTCTTTATCAGTCCTTCCTGTTTTGCCTACTAATACAGTGTATAATCCTGTATGTTCCTTTTTGAAAGAAATGTATCTAATCTTCTGTTAAATGTATCCATTGTATCTGCCATAACCACATCCTTTGCCAAGGAATTCTATAATTTAACATACCTTAAGGTAAAAAACCCTTTTGTTGAAGTCTAAACCTCCTTTCCACTAATCTCAAGGGGTGTCCCCTGATCACTTGATCAGACCTTGGAATGAATAGCTCACCAGACAGATCCTTGTATCGGAGTGGGTTGAGTCTGAATTTTTTGTGGTATACTTGCTTTTTAGAGCCACCATTTTTCGTGATAATTTACACTTATCTGGATTTCCCAATAGGCAGAGTAGGCAAATGCCTAGAGCTCCAAATATTGAGAGTTGGTGTCTCAACTATGCTGGCCACACCTGCATTCTGAATTGCGGGTGTGGCCAGAACAATCTCAATGCCCCTGCAATAGTTTTTACCTCTTTACAGGATGTTATTTAGCCCCTTAGATGCTAGAGAGATCTTTCTAGCAACCAGTGGGTTAAAGCTTTATTGTCCTTGATTGTTATAGGCCAAGGGCATTTTCTGTGCCAGGGACTGGATATGGATTCATGTGAGAAGTGGGTGAAGCTAAGGGAAGAGCTAGCATGCCTTGCCTAGGAGTACCAAGGATATAAATCCGGCCCTGACTGGTCAATAGAAAGAAATAGAAAAAAATGATACCTGCATATAAAACACAGCAGATTGTAATTTTCCTTAGGAAGAAGTAGAATTTGCTTCATTAGGTCTTCGTGACCCTGAAAAAAAGAAAATATGAATTTTAGGAACAAGATGGTTTATTGTCAATTTACAGAGGAAAAAAAACAATAAATGAATAACATAATATAATTAATATAATTGGGCAATGTCTACTGAATGGAGAGAGGCATCTTGAGGATATTTTACTTAGAACAGGATCGACTCTGGAGGGAACCACCAGCACCATAGGGTAAATAAATAAAACATGCTAGCATTTTTCTGAAGGGTGGAGATGTTTAACATATTTTTATTGTTGCCAGGTTCACCTTTAGCTTCAGAATTTCAGGAACTCCAACTATCAGAAAAATGCAATAAGCAAGGCCAGCTTGTTATCCTGTATAAGTATCTTTTGCAGCTGCTTTGGGACACATAGGACAAATGTGTATTTCAGAGCTATACTATAAGCAACCCTGTAGTATGAATTTTTCATGCATCCCCATATAAGGGGGGAGGGGTCTGGCCAGCTAAGCGTAGGGCCCCAATTTAAGAGGGATAAGGCCCCAAAAAGAGAAGCATTGTTCCATATGGAGGTGCAAGGAAAATGAACATTAGGCTAATCATTAACAATAACAGCAGGAAAAGCCATAGAGACAATTTAACCTTAGTATCTGCCTAACTATACTAAAGAGACAGACGTGCAGGAACAAGAGGGAGATTAGAAGAAAACAACATGGGGTTCTGGATTAAAAGACACAGGTCTGATGGACAGATATGGAAAGATGATGAGACTAAAATAAGAGATCAGACGTCAATAGGAAAATGTTTGATAAAACAGGTGTTACCATTTAGCACCTGCAATAGAATCCAGCCCCAGGGAATCGATTTAATAGTCATCGGTAGGGCAAAAATGGTTACCAGGCAGTACACATACTGTGTTACCACAGGAATCCGGAGAGGTCTATCTCAGTCCCCAACGTGGCGTGCCATTACTCATCACAGGTCACATGTACCGGCATGTCAGAAAGACCAAAGTGGTCCTTAAGAGAAGGTAACTTCCCAGGACCCTGCTCGTTAAAGGGTTCATCTTCTATCTTACATCTTCTTCTGTCTTCTTATCTTCTCATCATCCTGTCTTCTTTCTTCTATGTTGCCAAAATAGAATGCCACAATGAATAAAAATAATATCCATGTTTACTGAAGAAATGCTCCCAAAGATATGGCTGAACTGTATGCTGCCGCCTCTGCAGCTGCCGCCCCTGGCAGCAGTGGCGGAGACAGGAAATCAGAGCAAAAATCCCTCCCCCCCTTAGATACTTCTCGGGTCATTGCCTGAGCCATTCTGAGGAAAATTTGAACAGAGACTGGTTTCTAGCAAGAGAGATAACTAAACCAGCTAGAACCTAATTGTTGGAAGGTGTGTAACCCCACATCCCAGCCATTGGATGCCTAGGTACCATTTTGAACAGAGACTGGCCAGTCTGTTCAAATTTTTCTAAGAATGGCTCAGGCAAAGGCCTCCAAGGTATCTAAGGGGGGGATTTTTGCTCTGATTCCCTGGCGGTGGCAGCGTACAGTTCTGCCACATCTTTGGGGGTTTTCTTCAGTAAACATGAATATTATTTTTATTCATTGTGGCATTCTATTTTGGCAGCTTAGAAGAAAGAAGTTAAAAGATAAGAAGACAGAAGAAGATGCAAGATAGAAGAATAAAGAAGAAGACTTGAACTGGATGACCAGGATGCTGAATACCCTGCTGGACCTCAGATTTACAAGTAAGTGTTTATTTTCAGGGGATCGTCTTAGTTTTAGTTGGATTAACCCTGTGAGTGCCAGTGGGGTATGCTCTGCAATGTGTTGCATACCACACTGGTCGTCATTAATTTTTCTTAACATTACACACATTTTTTTCAGTACTTTGGGTGTATTGATATGGGTCTTGGGACCCTATAGCAATACATACACTGGTCACTTAGGGGTTTTTTTCAGTTTTTTTGCACTTCAATTCCAGCGTTGGTAGTTTAAAATGTGTTTTTTTGGGGGGATCAAATGGCATTCCTTAACGTATGTTACATATGTTACAGCCCAAAGTATGGAAATTAATTTTTAATTGCTTCCAATTGGCGCAAAATGTAGCACCCGATGTGTGTTTATTTTCACAGCACATATATTTGGATGGCTTACTGTGCTAGAAAAACTACTATCGGCTGTTTGAGTTTTTTTGTTTTTTTTTATTAAATCGAGCCCCAGGTAAGCAGAATCTTAATAACCACTTCAGATCCAGGCAGTGTGCAGCCCATTGCTTCACAATGCGTTGCGTACCCCTCTGGCACTTAAAGGATTAAGGTGTATTGCAGAGAGAGATAAGAGGAGATCAGTGGGAGACAGTGAGAAAGAAAGAGAGTGACCTGCCGGAAAAAAGGTGATCAATGTGGAATAGAAAGGGATTGAGCAGAGACAAATGCTTGAAGGGGTGGAACAAGAAGAGGTGTAACTAGATATTCATGAGACCCCCTACCAGTTATTTTTACTGAGGGCCCCTAAGTTTTTTTCTTTGTTGGCTTGTTTTTTTGATTAAGGACCCCAAATGTCTAAAGCAGCCCCTGCTTCTAAGTGTTTACTTTCCATTTCAAAATGTTTATTCACCTAAATTAGTTTCTAGTCTTTCTTCTATATTGTCTCTAGGTCTGCTAATGATGAATCAGTGATACAGACTACTTGTTTTCTATTAAAACATATATATAAATTCCTTATTTTGACACTTTACTAATTATAACTTTAAAATCTAGACCATTCACTGCAGGTGTTCCCCTAATGGCAGGTCATTGCAGGCCTATAAAGGTGCAGTTCTCTCTATCTATCTATCTACCTATCGTAAAAGTGATACCATTATTAGCTAACTAAGTGACTTTAGGATGTAAGCTTTCAAGACACTGTAGCTCTCCTCTTCAGTCTTATTTGTAATTGAGACTGATAGATTATGTATGTATATATATATAGGCAAGTTGTTTTTACACTTAAATTTCACTGACAGAAATAGCTCCAGCAATGGCATATCTTCATTGTTAGCTAAGTGGTACATAGATTTACCTTTTGATGTGTGAATAGCTCCAACAATGATGGCTATGTATGGGTTAATGCTCCGAGCCAGGGGGGTGCAACCCCTTGCACTGCATTGCGCACCCCTACATGTAGAAAATCAAGCTCCACATTCTCTATTATGTAAGTTCTGCCTACCTTCTCCTCATCGATGCTGATCATCTTCTCACAGTTAAGGCAGTCCTCATACTGGGACCAAGGGATGACTGGCTCAGGCAGCTCTCTAAGGTATAGTTTAAATAGGGATGCTACTGTGTGGACATCTGTATCCCTGAGGAAGATAAAAGATATCAGACAACATCAGCAATTCATTGTACACACCATACCTCTAGGGATTCAAACATCTCATTGTGTAAAGGCTTCATTTTAACTGTTTGGATGCTAAAAGACATATCCAACTCCTTGGAAAGCAATACAATTTTACCACCCACGATTACCGAGCTAGTTTTGTGGTTACTAGCTGTTTTCACCTGTCTTTTTCATGGCTTGTCTGCAGTGTTCCTCTGGCTCTCATTCTTACTTTTTTTTTTTTACTGATTCTGGATTCTCCTCTTACACTGTTTATGCTCACAGTGACCTTGGCTTGACTCCTGACCTCATTTTGCCTGCCCTATGTCGGACCTTGTCCTTGCAACATATATGAGAATTAGTTTACGGTTTTGCTTCCTGGATCTCTTTAGCCTTGTTGTTTGTTCCCATGCCCACGGCTGGCTTTCTGGAGCTCTCTACAGTCCTCCAATGGGGCCTGTGCAGATATCTCCTCCCTGATGGCACTGTGCTCCTCCTGCCTCATTGGTGGCTTAGGACCTGGCAGGTTCCACCACATCTCGTCAGTCGCAGAGATTGGGATTGCTTACCCCTTACACTCCCCAGCTTAGACCAAGGCTGGCCATACTAGGGTTTTACCCACTCCCCTGCTCAACAGTTGCTTAGGTTGTCTGTGACAACTTCCGGCTGGCTGGCCTTTGGGTTCAGCGTCTTGTCAGTGGCCTTAGACATTTCCAGGAGCTAGTTTCCAGAATTTATTGGAGGCCTAGGTAGCATGCTCAGCTTGCTGGCAGCCTGCTGTAAGAAGTCATAGCCTGCAGTACATTTCCAGCAGTCATATCCTGCAGTACATTTCTCAGCAGTCATTGCCTGCTGTAAGTCCTTGAGCAGTCATAGCCTGCTGTAAGCAGTCATAGCTTGCAGTACATTTCTCAGGAGCCATACACTGCAGTACATTTCTCAGCAGTCATAGTCTGCTATATGTGTCTTAACAGTCATAGTCTGCTACTTGCAACTTAGCAGTCTTAGCCTGCATCCATTATTTGGTGTTCCCCCATCTTCATGTGGCGATCTCTAGCTACGTCTGATCCTGGCGATGAGGGCCTTGACACAGATCTGCAGGTAGGATTTACTGATACCTCTATTTACTATCTCTAATTCTCTCCTCCTGGGACTTGCTGAACCTTCTTGATAAATATCCTTTTAAAAATACTACTTTGAAAGGTTTGTGCCATTTTAGTAGCATTCAGGTTGATCAATAAACCCCATGTTTGAAGAAATTCATGTTACTATTAGACAGCTATGGATCAATTCAAGGATAACAGATTCAGACCAAGGATAAATATTGGGGGATGTACAGGGTACAACACAAATCAAGTCCATATTTAGAAAAAGGCAAAAAGAAAGTTATTGGGACATAAAGACTCTGAGCAACTGAAAACCTGAAATTGAATGTTATGAATTAATATATTTGTTGCATTTTCTAAATTGCAGCTCTTGGTATCTGTCTTTGGTCTGCAACTGTGTAACAGGGATTTCTCCTGTATCCAATGGGAAACATACGCACAGTTAACCAAGCTGAAAAAACAAACCCATCCCACTCTATTGTGCTGCTTAATCCTTGTTGTTTTAGCTACTATTACGTTTTTAAGGAGACAAAGGGGCATATTTCTTCTTAGAGATGTTTCCTTTTTCATTTGTTTTATTGTTTGGCCCAAAATATTTATTACAGTG
Source organism: Rhinophrynus dorsalis (assembly GCA_037306005.1). Lineage (NCBI taxonomy): Eukaryota > Metazoa > Chordata > Amphibia > Anura > Rhinophrynidae > Rhinophrynus > Rhinophrynus dorsalis. The sequence continues at coordinate 471,637,245 of CM074721.1, forward strand.
CAAATATCACCATTAAAAATGGGTGGATGCAGTAATGTATTTAGGCCTAGGTCAAGTAGTGCCAGTCCTAGGGTAGCATATTCGTAGAGGTGGTAGATTTTTGGCAAGGCACTGGATCCTCCTTTCCTCATAGGAGGTGTTCCGTTAGAAGCTCCCATGCAACAGGGCAAGTCTGAATTTGTCACTCTTCATTCTCTGTTCAGGCCTCCTGAATACAGTGCACTATGACTTGTTGACATAAAGAATGTGGAATGGCAAATTCTCGTCAGATGGGGTCTTCGCACTTAACACCCCATGGGAAATGGAGGCCCTGGTGCCAGGCCCAAAATCTGCCAATATGCTGCCCTAGGCCTGGTCTTGCTTGGTCTGGTCCTATATACATTACTGATCCATCAACCATAACACTATGGTCATAGGAACCTAGGGAGAATGGGCTCATTGCTTGTTACTACTATATCACATTTAGGTTAACCACTTGGTTGGGTCTAGGGCAGCAGAAAGACTAAATATATCACTGGATTGATGGATCTGCTGGGCTATTTAAAAGTATGTCTGTGAACCAAACCTGCTAAATGAAGGCCTCTCTCCTGCATCAAAAGCCTCTTTGAGCTGTTTGACCAGGTTGTCCTGGCCAGGAAGCCGGAATATCCCTTCTTCATTCAGCCCTCTCTCCCGGATAAAGTCTGCACATTTCTTCATTAATATGGGGACTAGGTGGCATCCATATTTCTTCTCATAGTTTATTGTGTCCACCAGCCGCTGGCCAAACACAGCTGCAATGGAAAAGAAGCAGACATGGCTGACATTAAAAGTTAATGTCATACAGATTTAGGGCCTAAAGTTCAAAAGAAAGTGAAGTAGTTTAGAGGCAATACAACTTTACCATTGAGAGAAAAAAAATCCCATTGATTTAAATAGGAATTTTTAACCCCTTGAAAGCAAGAGTGGTCTCCAACACGTTGCTTCACAATGCATCAGTGGGGCTAAAAGTCCAATTAAAATCTATGGGAATCTTGGGAATATGTACTTGTGCATAAGACACCAATAGTTTAACCCTTTGAGTGCCAGATGGGTGCACAATGCACTGCGCGTCTGAGCAGCTCATACCTCCCAACATTTCAAATAGCCAAAAAGTGTCACTTTTGTTTTAGGAGGTGTTGCTGGGAATACAGCTCATGGACAGGGAATTACCGAGAATTATTTGGTTATTTCATGACCCATTGACACTTTGTTGTGTAACTGAATAAGTGATTTAGAGCACAGGCTAATACATAAACTGAATAAGTGATTTAGAGCAGAGGCTAATACATAAACTGAATAAGTGATTTAGAGCACAGGCTAACATATAAGTGATTTAGAGCACAAACTAATATATAAGTGATTTAGAGTACAGGCTAATATATAAATACATAATACTGATGTTTAAAACCCAAATTACTGTGAGTTTTATTACTGTGAAGCAATGTGATATATGTACACAAACATACCACACAGTCTGATCTCCTAAAAAGAGGAACACCAGGGTGGGAAAGAGCGACAGAGGGATTTGAGTCTCCAAGAGGGTTAGTTGGGAGGTATGGCAGCGCATTGCTTCTCAATGCATTGCATACTCCTCTGGCACGCAAAGGTTTAAAAAATATGTTACAAGATAAGAACTGCTTATCGCACCCTGTCAATAGGAAAATGTACAAATATGCTAAAGCAGTTTAGTTTCTGAGCTTGGATGCTGGCATAAAAATCATGTTCCTGCACGTCAAGGTATGAAATAGACTAGAATGTATGACCTCTGTAACACACACTGGTGCACGCACTCCACTATCATTAACCCTTTGCAGGCCAGAGGAGTATTTAATGTATTGCACACCCCTCTGGCACTCAGAAGGTTAAGATTTTAATGTGGACAAGCACATGCACAGGAAAATAAACAATTGCAGGTAGTCATTTGCTCTAAGCCTTGTAAGTACATCACTTTAGAAAAGGTGCAGAGGAACTGGATGCCCCAAAATGCCCATAGATGCCCCCACTGCCCTCAACCATTAGTTTCCTACTCTTGGCTATTGTATTGAGAGCTGCCTTACTGAGACTAGCTACAGTTGTACAATACAAGCAAACAATTTATAAAAGGGGTGAGCAACAAACAGAAAGACAGCTTTGTAACTGGACCACAACTCCTCAGTAGGCCATTGGTTGACTGAGGATGATGGGATTTGTAGTCCCACATTCCCAGTGATTTAACCCTTTGAGTGCCAGAGAGGTGGCCAATGCATTGCAAAGCAATGCATTGGCTACCTCTCTGGCATTCAAAGGGTTAAAGAGACTGTTAGAAACCTCTCAAGAGCATTGCTTTCTCTCTCACTATCTATCTCCTCATCCTAGCTCCATCTCCCCTCAATTTTTCTCTGTCTCTCCCTCTCTCACACACACACACACACACACACATCTATCTCTACACAATAATCATTTCGCCGCCAGGAGAGCAATCAAAATTGCAGATGATGAAGACAAATTGTTCATCAAAACAGTCAGTCAGAATGAATTAGAGTAGCCACGTCATGCCTTTGATACTGTATGATTTTGAAATATGCTTACAGCAGGGCTGTATAAGAACAGCAAAGGTCCTACCTGTGGTGCTTCTGCTGTTGATGGACTAAACTGTCCATCATTCTTAGCCGGCTAGTACAAAAGTAGTCAAACCAAATGTTTTTCCATTGCTGCTCTTGGTCTGTAATGGTTCCATACAGCCCTGCTGTGTGCATCTTTCAAAAGAGGTCTGAATTAATGCTAGCTCACATAGGCTATTTTATTACAAGATGCTGCAGTAACACAAGGTTGCTTTTTAAAATGACCATAGCTGTAAAGGTCCCCCGAGTGAATTATTCAATAGAAAACAATTATATGCATTTTGTGAAACTTGTTGGAAAAAAAATTGCTGCAACAAAGTCCCCCATGTGAACTAGGTCTTAAAAGGATGAGTTGGCAAACTTAGTGTTAATAAGTAATTCTCCATCTAAGAAGTCTAACATTGCCACATGCTGTAAATTACCTCTCCTCCTCAGCAAGCCACTTTTCCTCTTAAGTGCTTGGCATATTAGTCTCATCTTGAGGACGGGAAGACAGCCAAGAACCCACCCTGCCATCTGGAAAGCTCTCAGAGTTGTAAATCCAGCAAGCAGACCACTCTCCTCTCTGCTTTATCCCCAGTACCACCAGCTCTCAGTGAAAAGCTGGTTTTGGTCTCTGGAGTTTCTGCAGACCTTGATGCCTGCCCATACCTGTCTCTAATACAATGGGCTCCCTTTGTTTTACAGTAATGGATTTAAACTTGCATTTCTAACCCCACCCGAACTTGCATTTCTAACCCCTTTATTCCTGGATGGCTCAACCCTATCTTCCTCACTGAAGGTATGGATAAATAATTGTTCCCTAGCTGGTGTTTTTAATTTTAAACATATTTTAACTCACTTAATCACTTAATCCAAGGGTAGTTACCCATTAAGATGGTGCATATTGTATATTACTTCATAAAGCAAAAATGTATCTTAAAGGAAAGGAATCACTTATTATGAAAAATATATCTATTTATAGTGCTTTGCCTACAGAGAAAAACAAGGGTACAACCACTAGCGGAAGATGCTTAGTTCAAAAGTTATTATAGAGCATAACTTCCTGTTTAGGATCACTATATTTATGGACTGGCAATTTTATGGCGGTGCTGTTGTTTATGGAGAGCTACTGTCTGTGACAAAGCTTCCCATAGACAGCAGTAACAGAGCCCCATAAAATGGACTAGTTATGAAAGTACTGTCAGACAATTAAGATTTTCTCTGTAATAACGTAACTGGACCTTAAAACCCTTTGAGTGCCAGAGGGGTATGCAACGCATTGCAAAGCTATGCATTGCACACACCTCTGGCACTCAAAGGGTTAACACTTCCTAATAATAACCTCCTTTTTAAAGTATTATCTCCAGAAAATCTTAAGGGCCTATGAATTTTACCTTTATGTATTTCTTCAAGCGACAACTTTCAATTGATTTTAGAAATAATGTCCACAAAGATGGACATGACCATTGCTAACAGGACCACAGGACCTCACATGGTAATCTTATAGGTCTCCTGCACTCTGCCTGTTATGTCCACCTCCATGGACATGACATGCAGGACTGATTGAAGATGTTATAACTTGAACCAAGGAGAAAGAATTCATAGTTGATGAGACTAAAAAAATATTTGCATCCATCAAAGGATACTTTGTCCAAAAATCCTTTGATGGATGCAAATATTTTATTATTGCTGAGAGGTAGGGTTGCCACCTTTTCTTTAAAAAAATACCGGCCATGGCATTCTCTCCATAGACTTAACATTGGACAGAAGCCAATTTTTTACCGGCCTGCCGGTAAAATACCGGCTGGGTGGCAACTCTACTGAGAGGTCTTTTAACAATGAGGCACCACAAAATAGCAAGAGTACCTTTGTTTTGCTCAATGAACACAAAAACCCTTCCAATGTCAGCAATATCTTAATGTATTTTGAAGCAAGACTTTGGAGATGTTTCTAGCATCCAAGGTGTTAATGAGTTGCTGATGCAGGGAGAGACATGGCCCCAAGGGGCAGATTAATGATAGGGCAAACGGGGCAATCCCCACAGGGGCCGAGTTCCAGATTTTTTTTGTTTTGTTTTACCCCGCATTAAGAGAGTGAAAATGATGAACCCCACTAGAAGCTGATTGACTGGGAGGTGTGTAAACACTTCCCAGCCAATAGAAGACCGCCAATTTATTTTGAACCGAGACTGGCATATAAAATCCAGGCTCGGTTCGAAATTCCAGCACACTGACTCAGGCAACAGCCCGAGAGGTCGCTCGGATATCTCTGTGCTGGTCAAAAAGCCTTCTGAGACAGCGGCAGAGGCAAGGGGGTAAATGATTTTAAACTTTTAAAGAATATGGACATTAAAAAAAAAAGCCAATATGTATATTTCATAAGGACATTAAGATGCCAACAATAGTAACCCTCTGAATGCCGGGGGGTGTAGCCCAATACCAATTGTAAGCTCTGTGGTATCAATAGTGTAGCTCAATTTCAAAGTACGCTCTGTGGTGTTACTAGTGTGCCATTTCAGTTGTAAGCTCTGATCACTAGTTTAGCTCTAAGCTTTGAGTATCACTAATGTAGCTTCATTTCAATTGTAAGTTCTGTGGTATCTCATATGAAGTTCCATTTCAAATTTAAGCTCTGTGGTATCACTTGAGTAGCAATAGTTTCCGATTCTACGCTCTGTGGTTTCACTTATATTGCTCTATTTCAACTGTACGCTCTGTGGTACCACTAGTGTAGCACCATTTCAATTATTGCTGCATTGTGTTACTTATGTAGCTCTGTGATATGACTAGTGTAGCTCCATCTTAATTGTAAGCTCTGTGGTATCACTAGTGTGGTTCCATTTCAGTTGTAAGCTCTGTGGTATTACTAGAGAAGATCAATTACAATTGCAAGATAAGTGGTATCACTGGTGTAGCTCTATTTCAAATGTACGCTTTGCTTTATCACGTTGTAACTCCATTTCATTTGTAAACTCTGTTGTATGACATGTATGGCACCATTTCAATTGTATATCTTACTTCACAACATTAATGGCAATTAGAAAATTAACAAAAGTGGATGTCCCCCCAGGCCAAAAGTTGCAAGCCTTTGTCTGTGAGTTAGGATCTTGTATGTGTGATTAGGACATTAGATCAGTTCCATGCTTATCCTGGTTCACATATGAATTGCATTTGATCAGTCCACTTAATTCCCCTGTCAGATTTCAGTACAAGTCCTCACTCTCCCATGTAGTTTAAGCTCCATTTGTCCTGTTTCTAATCCCGTGCAAGGCTTTTCTATTTGAAATCTGTTTTTTCACCTGCCTGTCTTGGCAGTGCTGCAGGCCAGATGTTCAAGTTGCCAGGTAGCAGTACAGGGATCACATGACCAGGAAGGATCTGCCTGTTGTAGAGTGAACTGGACACTGAGGTTAAAGTGTTCAGAAAAAGGAGCAATTCTGGGGAAAAAAAACGAATTCTATTAATTTAAATGGGACATTAACCCCTTTAATGCTAGGGAGGTCTCATTGTAGGACTCTCTAGCATTCAAGGATTTAAAAGCCCCCTTTAAATCAATGGGAATTTTGGGGGAATTTTTATTTCTTCGTGCTGCATTTTATTTGAATCAGAATCGCATCACTCTCTCATAGCACATAAACCTTACTGAGGGGCATATTCGTAGACTGGACTGAGCTTCACCCATAACAAAAAAGGGGGTATCAGTGTATCCTGCATATAGTTAGTATTGAAATATATTAGAGGGGCCCAGTTGAGATTATCTTGCCCCAGGGTCCTGCCTGTTTTACCACTTATGATATTCCCCCCTCATCAATGCAAATATGGACATTTGTCCCAGAAATATGTCTGACTGTGGTGGACAGGGCTCTCCCTTAGGTTATGAATCTAGTTTTATAAAATCGTGTATTGCTCATGTCTAGGGAACTTCCATAGGGGAGAGTTTGCATGCACTATATGAGATCTCTATCATGGACCAGATTTCTCATTGGGTAGATTAGGAAACCACCCAGACTGCCTCAGTTGTGGCAGCCACCAGCATAATTCCATTTCCAAACCCTCTGAACCAGACACCTGCTCCTAGTTTATGGTGACCTGTTTATTTACATTTTTATATACTACTGCTTTTTTATGTTTTTTATTTGCTGATATGGCTAAATTAATTAAAAGTTCACATATCCCTGCAAGGTCCAGTTTCTTTAAAGAAGAAGTAAATGTATTTTATGAAAAAATATGTGTTATATAAATTGTTGAACAGTTGAAATTCACAGTTTAATATAACATAAAGTTTGAGCTGTAATAATAAAGAAATCTCCCAGATGAGGAAGTACCTTTATTTTACTTGGCAGGAAAACCACTATAATATATATGTTTTCAATAAAAAAGGTTTTCTGCTGTAAACACTTTGGATGCCAGAGAGGTCTGGAACTCTTTGTGAAGCACTGTGCTCACACTATAGTGTAACATTGATTCTCACTGTCACATTCTTACCTCCAGATGGAAATCCAGCTGCCTTTTTGATAGCGTTCACCCATTCCTCCATCTCAGCCTGTGAGTTTGCCATTAGAACATAGGGATCTGGAGTAGATTTGTTTTGATCCACGGAGGTCCCTGGCAAACAACAAATAAATAAATAAATAAACACAAGAGGATGTCACACATCAAAAATATTATTGATTTAAAATTACATAGAAATGGGGTACACAATTATCAAGAATGTATTTAGATGCAAGAGTAAAATAGTACTTACATGAATGGATATCCAGTTTGAGAGCCACCACATACCATTAAACAGCAAAAGAGTGTTCTGGTGACGCCCATAATAAGTAGGAATTAATCTAAGGTGCCCTTCAGAAAGATTTATTTATTTAATAAAAATTGGTATACACCAACTTAATAAGAGAATAAAAACACAAATAGCACTTGAAACAATGCATTTCTACATGTTATGTCCTATTTAGTAGTTGCAAGTATTGGGCTACACAGCAAAAAGTCTTCCTCCTCAAGCCCAAACCTTTTAAACTTTCCTCCCACATTCAGCACCCAACCACAGCAGTCCTCTTGGAAAGTGGGAGTATGAAAGGCTCAATGACATTAAGTCAATCGAAGCTGTGCGCAGGTGTAAGGAGGAAGACATAGTAGGTGGGACCGACAATTCCAGTTATAAAATCTTTTGGACTGACATAAACAAACTGACATTAACCCAGACAATGGACTGTGCATATCTCATAGTTTACATTTTAAGGTATCACTCCACAATATAAGCTAACACGGATAGGTTCTGACTTTTTCACCAATGTTAGCATCCAGCCTCCAGAATACAGTGCCGTATCTCCACAATGGGTAGAATGTGAACCCATCCAAAACCAACTCTACAAACAAATATGAATATATAGAATTGGTTTGAATGCGCCAAGTATACATATATTTGAACCAATAAATAAACTTTAACATGTCTAGAAATATATAACAGTCCATCACAATCCATCAATGTCACACACCCTGGGCTTAAAAATAAGGGCACTTAGTGTCCACATTCGAAAGGGGACAGGGTGTTTTCTTCAAAGTAAAATAACATATACAAATGTCATTAATGATGACTTAGAAACACATAATGATATGAACTGTTGGGCCCTTAGAGTGATGAAGTAAACAGTGGCAGGACACACTGTGCTTTAGGAACCTTGCTCATAATTTCTCCAGTGTCAACGAAATATACACAGGATGGATCCATCCATCATCCTGCATGCCACACATACACAGGCAATCAAATACACTACAAAGGAGTCACAGTTTAACAAACTAGTGATTAAATGCATTAGACCGTAACAGACTAATCTTAATTTGTAGTATGTTAAGAGAAATATAAATGGTTTTGACTAATACATAATCCCTGGTCTTATCACAACACTAATAAAGCATTGCACAGAAAGAGAAAGAAGGAAAATGTTGGCGTTTGGTGCACTCATCACTTTAATATATAACTTTAATTACTTTATTTAAAATTGATAAAGCACTCAGAAAAATTGGGTTAAAAATAGCAGTAGCTGCCCTTGCTGGTATAACCACTAATGCTGAGTTGTAAAGTATGTGAAGTGATAAACCCACCATTTCCATACAAATTGTAGTAGGCAACCGACTCAGTGTGTTTATATATTCCACACTGATTTGACAAGAAACCTGGAATATGTAGATGAGCAGAACAGAGTTGTAAACCCCTGCACTTGTGTATAATCAACCGTGCTAAGCGGTACTTACAATTGAATTGGTTAATCAGCTATATTTTACTGTTGCTCTTGTGATTTTTTCACTGAGGTTTTTGTTTTTCTGCTCTTGGTTATTCTTATAATTTTTGTGGCTGGTGGATATATTGGTGACACCAGCTCTTCTTCAGATTTTTCTCATCGTGTATCATCGTGAACCTGCTGCCACCAATACTTTGCCTGCTGCTAGTGTTTCTTGTAGTACTCAGGGGGAAAATTAGAAAATGATGCCAAATGTGACAGCAAGGGACCCTAAATCTCACTTGCCATTCCCAAGCAGTCCTGCCACTGCTAGTACTACTGCTTCTAAGGTCCAGCCGCTTGTTAGCCTTAGGAGTGAAGGAGGAGGTAATTAACAATATCCTGATATTACTAGTGACCAAGGAGGAAGACTCTGCGGCTGAACTTGATGTGGTTGGTGTTAGTAGTAGCAGTAATGATGAAGCAGCTGGAGTGGTAGGGGAAGCATTTTACAGCATCCAGGCTAGCGGTCAAGGGAGCCCACACCATTCTCCTGACCCTTGGACTGGGAGTCCTCCCCTTCTCTTCACTACAGTGTCTAGATGGAACATGAACCTGAAGAGGCCAGAACTGGTGTTGGGGGAGGAGAGCAGGCTGAGAATTAATACCACCACCACCAGCAGAAGCACAGATCAGCTGCCTGTGCCCGCTGCTATTTCTGCTAGTGCTAGTCTGCCGCCTTGTTCAGGTCAAAAGGCAATGGCAAGTGTGACATTAGGGGACACTCTGTCACATTGCTCGTCACCTCCTCCAAGCAGCAGTGAGATGTCTAGAATAGAGCAGCAGCAGCAACAACAGCATGTAGCACCAGTGGTGGTGGTGGTGATGATGCTGGAGAAGCTGGGGTGGAAGAGACATTGATGGTCTTTTTAGCAGAAACTGAGAAGGAATGGGAGACATGAATGAGGATGGGCATCCCTACCACCACTAGCAAGGACATCTTAGAATTAGAGGAATTTGCAACTGCTCTAATTCCTTCTGATGCTGAGATGGAAGGGCAGCAGGATGCTGAGGAGCAAGTTAGTGTGCCACAGACCACTGTGAACATAGTGGGAATGGGGTCCACAAGCCATGCGGGACTAGGACAGGCTCCACTTGCCAGCAGTAGCAATACTCCTGATCCTAGTTGCAGTGCTGACTCTGAGGCAGTAGCAGCAACAGCAGCAACATTATCCGCTGCCACAGACAATGAACGGGAATGTGGAGGACAAGAAGAAAATGGCCATTCTTCTCCACCTTTCACCTTCCCACTGAAGTCATCATGGGTGTGGGACTATTTTTCTGTTGGGGCAGGCACAGTACAGTCATCAGCAATGGCACTGTGCACAATTTTGACAAGTCAGTGAAAAGAGGAAAGGAGGAAACACACCTTGGCACAAGCGCCCTCATATCACACATGAAACACAGACACCATGACATTTACTCCAAACATGTTAAAGCCAAACACCCACCACAGAAATCAAGCACCACTTTTGCTATCCCTGACTTACCAGAAAGGCAACAAGAGGCGAGGTGGAGATCAAAGAGGAGGAGGAATAGAACAACCCAGGCAGAGACTGGAAGTTCCACGACAAGTGAAACAACTAGCTCGCCATCACCTTCTAGGGTAACTACATCTTCTGCCAATCCTCCTCGTTCATTATCTCACCCGCCAAATGATAGCCACTCTGTTGATGTTAGGATGTGGCAGTTCGTCTCTACCCATTGCACACTGTGTGGTACACTGACCACACATGCCAGTGTGGTGGAGGAGAATCGCAATCAGTGCATCAAGCGGCATCTGAGGAGATTCCATCCTGCAGAATATGCTAAGATGGTGGCAGGGAGGGTTCATCACTACTATTAAACTGTCAGCAAGTTGTCATGTGTCCTTAGTGGGTGGGGAAAAGGGGTACAGTGACAGTGGCAGTACTTGGTTTCGGGTGTCATGGTGTTTGGATACAGTTGTGCCCCCACATGTTATTTACCACACACATACTGTGCACATTGCAGTTGCTGAGGAGATCCACTGATCCTGCTCTCAAGGGAAAAAATATATTCTAATAACAACATACCCATGATGATTTTGGAGGAGGGGCAGGTGGGGAAGATTTAATGGCTAACTTGTTCTTTTCTCCACAAATACTGGGGGCTACTTATTCTGCTGCTACTGCCTCAGACACATCCCTGGAGCCAGTTGTGGCAAACGGAACCTTCATCATCCATCTTCCATGTTACTGGTATTGTTGATCCCATTCCCTTTCAGCTGCCTAATCATCCTGCTACTTAAACAACTCAGCAGCAGCAGTACGAACAGCAGTTGCAACTCAGGACTCAGGAGGACATTTGACAGTGGCCACTGGCCAACATGACCTGCTGGCATTAGGCCAGTAGGGCATTTTTATTTTTTTCTCAGGGCTTGTGGGGGGTTTGTGTCTAACAAACCTAAGTCCTACAAAGCAATGTTTCCTTAGGGCTTGTGCCAAACAAGCTTAAGTCCTACCAATCAATGCTTCTTCAGGGCTTGGGCCTCTAATAAGTCTAAGTCCTACAAAGGCCTCTAACAACAAATCAAACAAACGATCCTCTACAAAATAGCAGTCAAGAAACCCCCCCAAAACAAATTCCCTGTTCAAACAATTCATTCATTCAGCAACACAGGCACCCTCCTCAGACCCCTTAATACCATGTCTTTTGGTTTTTATTTTATTTGGGATTTCTTTTTTATTAAATGCCCCCCAATCCCAGTAAACAACCCCCCAAAAATCATCCCCTGTTCGACTGATTCTTTCTGCACACCACACCAACAAAGGCACCCTCATGCCCCTTTTCTACTGTGTTTTTGGGAAACAAAATATTATTTGTAATGTGTTGTGTGTAACTTCTATGTTCCCATTGATTTCAATGGGTGAAAAAAGTGGAAAATCTGAACTTTTCGCTGGAAATTTTTCGCCAAGTGGAAAGTGCCATTTTTCGCCAATATCAGTTTGAGGAGGAAAGTTTCGCCTCTCCCTACACTGGAGAAGTCACCTCCACTTCATCACTGTTTTCTCACACCTTAGTACATAACCCCCACCCACCTTCCAGGTTTGCTGCAAACAGGTTTTGATACAAAATAAAAAGATGTAAAAAAAAACATATGTTTGCAAAGTTTGACACAAACCAGGTACCTTTACTTTTAAATAGAAACACTCTTCAAACAAGAAATAAATCTATGACAAAATGTAAGCAATAGGCTCATGAGTCTATATCTTATATTTTGCCATATTTATTTCTTGTTCAATGAGCGTTTCTATTAACAAGTAAAGGGTCCTAGTTTGTGTCAAACTTTGCTAATGTAAGTTTTCTTCAACATCTTTTTATTTCATCTAGGAGGCATCAAAAATATTCTACTTCTCTAATGTCTATATCATGAGCAATGAGAACATTAAATGGACATTCACAGTAACTCTAGAGACCACTAGATGTTATTTAGAATGTGTAATAATTGTGTAATATTATTTTGTGTTGCATACTTCTCTTGCACTCCAAGGGTTAAGTTGGTTTATTACATGTTTTTTAAATACATTCACTCAAGACAACGTTTAATTGATTTCTGTTTTTTGTGGGTGTCACCTGAATAGGATTGGGAGAATCCAGTGCTGGAGAAGTTTCCAACACAATGAAAAGCAATGCAGTGGAGAACCCTGTAACATTCAGCGGGGTTAAAAGCCCCAAATAAAACAAGGGAATTTGGGGAATTTTTATTTCTCTCCTGCGGCGCAATTGATATATTCCAGAATTGCACCTCTACATTTTTTTTGTTACTGCCCTAAAGTATCTGAAATGAGAAGCACACTGGTTTTCTCCACTATTAACTGATATGTTACCCACAGCCTGGGATGGATTAACTCAGGTGCCTCTAGACAAGGCACTCAAGGTGCCCTTAGCCCCACCGATAACCATATCCCCCCCCCACACACACACACACACAAACACTGTTCATATAACTCTACTAGCCCCATCTAGCACAGAAAATACTCTCAGCATATAAAATATTTGAATCCCTTGACTTCTAGAGACATCTCTACTAAATTCACATTATGTTACAGATCTCACTATAACACTCATTTTTTTATTATGAAAAAAACATATATTGTAGGGATTTTCTTACTGAGCAACATAAACATATGTGGGATTTGTTTTTAATAAATATTTAATTTAGGTACCACAAGGTGGTTCTGTTTTTATTTCCCCCTATGGATGGAGAACTACAGTTGGAGGCAGATGTTCTCCTAAGATAATGAATTCTATGGGCTAGCTTAAAGGGATAGTAATACTTAACATTTTAAAAAATATATGCTGTAGGGTTTATTCTCATAAGAAAAGCAAGGTGAATCCCGCTGCTGAAAGATGTTTTATTCAAATGTTATTAGAGCTCAAACTTGAATTTTTTAGGTGCAGTATCACAGTGGCCTGAAACTGTACAGTTGTCCATCCTATGGGCAACTCTGGTCAGTTAAATCTCCATAGGATGGTGTAGCAACAGTGCCACTGCATAATTTCAGGCCACTGTGATACTGGACCTAAATAATTCAAGTTTGAGCGGTAATAATTTTGAATAAAACACTTTTCAGCAGTGGCATTTGTTTTACATTTTAAGTATTACTATCCCTTTAAGCTATAATATCATCTACCAGCAGTAGGAGTACCCTGTCGCTTACATGGGGCCATCAAAAGGGTAACATGAAAATACACTCCCACTTGCCATCTTCGCTTTGCATATGTCCTTGTCCTCTCTACAGCTCTTATTATATCCTACCACTCCCACCTACTGGACTTCTCCTGTACTGCACCTGAACTCTGGAATTCCCTCCCACATTGCATCAGTCTCTCCCCCAGCCTTCAGATCTTCAGACGCTACCTGAAAACTCACCTCTTCTGGGAAGCCTAGCAACTATCTCCACAATCGTTATGACCAAGATCAGACCTGCAGCCTGTCCAACTGCTGCTCACTCTCAATCTCTTCTAAAATCACTCTCCCACCTACATCCCCATCATGACATTGTTCACATAGTCTCTTTCCCAAACAGAACCACCGCTTCCCTAGACCACTGCAGTCAACAGCACTTCTCTCTCCCACCCACTGACCATCAGTTCATGTGGCAGGAGGCACTTACACCCAATAGCACCTACTCCTTCTGTGTCTATCCTACCTTCCTCTAGACTGTAAACTCTCATGAGCAGGGCCCTCTGATCCATTTGTTTTCCATGTTCAATTCGTACTATTTAATATGTCTTTATGTTTATTCCCTATTGTACAGCGCTGTGGAATAAGTTGGCGCTTTATAATTAAAGAATAATAATAATAATGTCACCTGCTGCAACAGAACAACTTCAAAATGTTGTGCCCATCAATGTTGCTTGAAAAAATGTTGCTACTGTCAAAATGCTGATAGTGGAGGCTGATGAGTTTCAGAGTGTTCCTAGCCTCTCCAATTCAAACCGGGAGAGATGGGGAAGAGATCAGAGGCGTGATAGAGGAATTGTGGAAGAGAGAGGGGGAGAGAGTTGGAGGAGGGAGAAGAGGGGGGTTTTCTTGAGAAACAACAGAAGGGAGATTGGCAAAGATCAGGTTAAACTGGGGAGAGAGAAGGGGGAGGAGGAGAGTGGGAAGAGCAGATGAAAGGGAGTGAAGGGACAGTAATACACTGAAGACGGGGATAAGGAGCCAATAGAGGACTAAATGGGAGGAGTGTGAGAGTGAAACAGAAGGTCTTAAAGAGAATTTCAGCTACTCACTCATCATCCCTGTATGGATAGAGATGGAGGAGTGGTGAGACTACTTTGAGGAGGGTTAATCCTTTGAGTACCAGAAGGGAACGCAAAGCATTGCTTTGCCGACACTCACTGGCACTCACAGGGTTAACGATATTATTTGTTTATGGGTTGCAACGACATTCTGAAGTTGCCCTTCTGTTGCCGGCATCATTCTGAAATTGCTCTTTTGATGCCGGCAACATTCTTAAATCGCCCTTTTCACACTGCCCCTGTTCACCGCAACATTTCTTAGTGAAACTATATAGCATGCAAAGGGTCAATATAACTTGAATCCAAAATGACCCTATTAAATAGCAGAATTATTTCACAACAGACACTCATATTTTCCTTCTTGCAGAGCTTGTCCTGACAAATCCCATTTTGTTTTGCCATGTTGCCAACACTTTGCCCTTTTAATACTTACATTTCTTTGTTAATTGTGAAGATAGCTATTGTATAAAAAATAAGCCTTGAAGGTTTGTGTTTATGTTCCCTGAATCAAAAAGGTGAGGGGAAGGCCAGTTATGATTCACAATTATCTCTATGTAGTTCTACTTATTGTCTATATAAAAGGATAAGGTGGGAGATTTCCGAAGAGGTGATAAAAAGGTGATAAAGTGGAGATGTGTTCTCCAGTTTATCACTTCTCCAGTTCCTATGTTATTCTATAGAGCCTATGCACTAAGATTTCTTCAACTTTGGAGATCTTGGTGCTTTGGCTCCGTAGAATAACATAGGAACTGTAGAAGTCATATCAATGGAGAAGTCATATCCGCTTTATTACCTCTTTATCACCCCTTAGGGAATCTCTCACAAGATAACTGACCCACTATCTCAGTGCAGGTTAGAGGCCACATGGAACAAAGAATCCCCTTTCCTTTAATCAAGGAAGAAGTAGACTGAGCAAAGCTGCCTCACGATTAAGTATGGGCAAATAGTTGACCACAAGAAGAAATCAGTGGAACATGGGACCTTCCTCCTGCACCATAGGGGACAAAATACAAATTTCCTTTAAACTGAATTAGGCTTTTACCCCCTTGAATTGGAAACCTCTCTAGCATTCAATGGATTAATCACCTCCTTTAAAATTTATGAATTGTTATTTTTCCCCTATAGTGCAGTTGGTTTACTCCAGAATAACCCCAGTTTGCTTTTATAAATATAGGTCAAAGTCTCTTATTTCTGTGCACTGGGAGGTCTTGAGCCAAAGCCATCTAATTAGATGTTACAATGAAAGCACAAAGTAAAGAAATCGGCAGGTCCTGCTTACCACATAAAGCCCAACATTTCAAATACCCAAAGACGGACAATTTAGGTTTAGGTGGTGTTGCAAGGGGCATGGCTGATGGGTGGGACATTATTGAGAATTTTTAGGTGATTTCATGACCTACTGACACATTTTTGTGTAACTGAATAAATTAGTTAGAGCAAGACCAAAGTATTTTATTTACACAGATACATGTATAAACACATATACTGAAGTTTATGCAAACATTAATGTGACTTTAATTACTGTTCAGCAATGTGGTACATTTATAGACGCACTACACAGTCTGATCTCCTAAAAAAAGAGGGACACCAGGGTGGGAAAGAAGGACAGAGGGATTTGTGTCTGAAATTGGGAGTGTCCCTCCTAAAGAGGGATGTTTGAGAGGCATGTCACCACTCCATGCAAGTATCATGGATTTATTACAATTAAATTAAAAACACACATTGCAGAATGTAAAAGGCACAGGGAATATGGAAGACATACACCAAATCACTTGCTGGAAAAGAACATGCCATTGCTTTATTAATAGCATATAAATGCAAACATATACAACAACTTATTTGAATATGCCCTGCCCAGTAAAATCTCATTACCACAATCCAGGTATTCCAGCATGGCCAAATAGACCTGACTCCTGCTTAAAATATTACAAAAAATGGAGTTAACCCAATTACCCCAATTGTGCCATACAAAGCCAGCTCCAACGGGTAACGTCACCACCAGTGATATCAGTCCAGGGCAAACTTCCCTAGGATTTTCCTCCCCAAGGAATCATCAACCTTTATTTCTTGTTAACACTTCAAACACAGCTCAACAAAAAGCAAGAGAACCAGCCGCACCAAGATACTCTACCAAACCACAACCATGAGAGGGAGGGATGCTTCCAGACCCCAGCTTCCCCCGTGAATGGGGTAGGTTCCTGTCTTGCCCCTCCCCATATCTCCTAGCCTCACTACACCCACCCCATCACCTCACTTCCTCACCCTCCCCTTTTACATGCCCCCTCTATTTGCTGTGGCACCGGGGGGATTCTTGACTTCCAAAAACAAATAAACAGCTGGTACGACAGAAGTTAACTCTTCAAGCCAACAGCTGCTTCGTACCCCAAAGAATTGCACTTTATGTAGATAAACAGGAATCATGATAAAGTGCTAGACTATGCTGCATAAAGCAGGTGTCAACTGAAGGAGCTAACTGTATAGTGCCATCTGCGGACACCGTTCTACTATGTGTGGTTTTAATTGAACCCCTAAAGAACCAGGCAGATACAGGGTTGTTTGCACTTAAGGACCAGAATAATTTTGACCTTTTTGAGTATGTCTTTATTCAACCATATTTTTCCTCTAATTCCCTTAGTAAACCCACACAATATACCCTTTTTTAAGCACAGGTAGGGTTTTCTTTTGACCACATTTATATGAATAACCCACTATTTTATTTGTTAATAATAAAGAAAACTATAAAAAAGTAAAAGAAACTCCACTTTTTATTGTTTCTACTGAAATAAATTGTGCTCAGCTGGTTAATTTTTTATGGATAGCGGATGAAAGGTGCAGTATGAATGGTCATTCATACCTGCCAAGTGTCCAGCTTTATGGGGGTATTGTCCATCTATGTCGAAAATCCCCATGTCCCTCTTTCCCATCCTGGGGGCTTATGCACTAATGCGTGATAAAGAGGTGATAACGTGGAGATGACTTCTCCAATTATATCACTTCTCCAAATCCTATGTTATCTATGGAGTCTATGAACTAAGATCTCCAAAACTGAAAGTGATAGTAATACTTAACATTCAATAGATTTAGTTCTGTAGATATTTAAACCATGTGCCTGGTTTGCAAGCACATGTAGACCGTTCAAATGAAGTATTTCTTTGTAACTACCGCAATCACGGCTCTGCTGAAGAGCCGCAGGACAGTCTATGGACTGCGATCTTCGTTTGTAACTTTGAAAGCTGACATCAGCACAAGGGGAGGAAGGGGGAACTTTGCAGACTGATATCTCCCAAACCATAAAGGTTTGGGAGATCAGAACTGGCACAATTCATTTATTTTTTAAGTATCTACAGAACTAAATCTACTGAATGTTAAGTATTACTATCACTTTAAGAAATGTTAGTGAATTGGCTCCATAGAGCAACATAGGAATTGTAGAAGTGATCTCACTGGAGAAGCCATCTCCACTTTATCATCTCTTTATCACACCTTAGTGAATGACCCCCAAGATGTCCCAATTTTCGGAGATTAGAATTTGTGGTGTGTGTACATAAGTGTATCACATTGCTCCACAACAATAAAATTCACATAAATCTTTGTTTAAACTTCTGTGTATGTGTTTATAAATTAGGCTGTGTAAATAAAATGCTTTGGGATTGCTCTAAATCATTTATTTGGTTCAACAAAGAGGTGTCAGTAGTTCATAAAGTGACCTACACCTAATAATGCCCCCAGTACCAACAATTTAAGTGTTACTGTCCCCATCTGTAGCCAGTTATAGTTTATTTTAAGTCTGTTCTCTGCTTCTCTCTCTCTCTATCACAGTGAGTACCGGCAAAACAGGGGAAAGCCTGAAACTGACCGCTCCAGTCCTGGCGCAATCAGTTTCAGTCTCGCCAGCATGTTCACAGCATGCCCTGAGGCAAGCTTCGATCATTTAACCCATGGCATGCCAGGACCATCAGTGGTCCTTAACGCAGGAACACCAGTGATGTCCTGGCACGTCATTGGTCGTTAAGGGGTTAATACATCTGTGATATTTTTAACCTGTAAAATGCCAGTTCTACACTTTGTGTGTTTGGCGTTTTCTCCCTCTGGCCAGTAGAGGCCGCCAGTGGATATGGATCTGCGATCCAATAGACCTGCATGGATCATAAGGGACACTGGGTTTTATCCATATTATTAAATTATAAACAGAAACAACTAGCAGTGCATTCCAAGAGAGATCAAATGCTACAATATAAACTATGTGGATGTATCTGACTTCAGCGTGAAGCAAACTTATCTAATTAATCCATTCTGATAAACAAAATGATTCAATTACTACTATAGCATACAGTAGCTCCCATTTAATGCATCTGTGATCAAGCGGAGATATCCTGAACACTTGAATTATTGGTACCTGACTAGGACCATAGTAGTCTACTCCTACTCTTGAGAATCATTTCCATCTGTCTGATTTTGAAAGTTTGTCTAATATCATTGTTGCCAATTTTAGATGCAGTATGCATGGGTGTCTCATTGGTGCATTTATGTCATATGAGGCAAAAACCTTTGCTCTGAATACCAAGTGAATTTTTGTAACATTAACACTAAATTAATTGTGATAGACTTTATCTCTTATGAATGTTGGAAAATATTTGTAGATCATTTTGAGAGAATTCAGAGAGAAAGAAATTGGGAACAGAGAAGTGAAATCTCACATTGGTAATTTAATCAAAGTGTACCACACCAACAGTCCACTGGGAGATTAGAGAGTTTTTCATTAAAGGGATAGTAATACTTCGTTTTATCTTTATTTTATTTTGTAGGCATTAAAAAAACATGAAGAATGATATAAGTCTTATCTCTCAAACCTTTATGGTTTAAGAGCTATTCACAAGCAAAGTTTCCCCTCCCGCCCCTTTTACCTAGTGTAAGCCATCTCTTCTCAGATGTGAATCTGGTTGTAAGACCAGACAGATAACAGCAGGGGACAATCTTCTTTGTATGAAAACAATGAAATCCCTGCCCCCCTTGACAAGTTTTTCAGCTTTTTCCATTATCTTAATTGAAGATTGTCCCTCTCTGCAGTCTACCTCGGCATCTCCCTTCTGATCTGGCTGAACAGGGGGGGAGATACTTTGCTTGTGAATATCTCTTAAACCATAAAGGTCTGAGAGATAAGACTTATATCGTTCTTCATGTTTTTTTAATGTCTACAAAATAAAATAAAGATAAAACAAAGTATTACTATCCCTTTAAAGGAGATTGATATTATTAATGATAACATTAACACTCACATTTTCAGTAGATTGTAAATGTTTGAACATGATATCAACTCAAGAGGTGAATGAAGAGTTTGATATTTGCTCTCTTATTTAGGTATGTGATTGTATATCCTTGGACCCTCGGGTGTCTTTTTCTGTCTCCTGCCAATCCAGTTGTTGGACACTTCAAGTCCCATTATACCCAACCAGTTAATGGCTGTTGTGGATAACAGTAAGTGCAGTCCCCAATGGCTAGAGAGCCAACTTTTTCCTGTACTGGCCAATGCATACATTTATTTATACATTTATAAACTCCTACAGGCACGTGCACACATAGACACCAAGGGGGGCTTGAGCACCTGCCCTTTTTGTCCAAAGTGCCCTTGTGCCCTTTTACCAAAAAAAATAAATAAATAAATAATCAGTCCGAAGTGCCCTTTTTTTAATTTGAGCCCCTGCCCCTCACAATGTCTGTGCACGTTCCTGAACTCCTACATATGTACATATGTTTTAGACAATCATTTATTCATTATTGTTTATTGAATATAGATTTTTTTTAATAATCCCAAAATAAATAGATTAACAGGATACAAGTAATGGGATAACGTTCACACTAGCATTGTGTGGTGCTCTCTAAAGTTAAACAGACAGTAACAATGTAGAAAGGAATCTATGTTGGTATCAAAAAGCCACAAAAGAAAGCCCAGAGCCATAAGGATAAGGGCAGCAGGACGGCAGAGCCAAATGACCTGTAACCAGAGGGAGATGCCCTATGGTGGGATAAAGCAGTGTTAACTTCTCCAGCTACATCACTTCTCCAGTTCTTATGTTATTCTGTAGAGCCTATGCACTAAGATCCCTACAGTCTGTGCGATCATAGTGCACTGGTTCCATTAAATAACATATGAATTTGAGAAGTGATATCACTAGAGAAGTTATCTCCACTTTATCCCATCTTAGTGCAACTCCCCCATGTCTTATAGATTAGGTTTATTGATCTATAAATGAAAAAACATCTGTACATGGATTTGGGAAGAATAAGGTTAAAGGGATAGTAATGTTTCACAATAAATGCAGCTCCAATTAATCTTCATAGTATATGGGCCATGGAGAGTTTTATTTCAATACTGTCAGATTTGTAGTTCAAGAGTAACTGAATGATAAAGTATCCCCTTGCCGCTCATTTTACTGATGTAACACTGCTCACCTCAGAGCAGCAAGACTGTCCGGATGGATCACAGAGAAGGGCAAGCTTCAGTTTGCATAAGGAAAAACCTGAAAAACCAGTGAAGAAGAGCAGGGTTTTCCTTATGCTCACAGTAAGAAGATTCACCCTTGCTGTGAGCTGTCCAGTCAAGAAAACAGATTCCATATCTGAGGGGAAGTGGCTTATACTAGGTAAAGGGGCGAGGGATACTTTATCATACAATTACTCTTGAACTACAACTTTGACAGTATTGAAATAACACTCTCCATGGTCCATATACTATGAAGATTAATTGAGCTGTTGTTTTTATGAAACATTACTATCCGTTTAAGTAAGAAGCATATGGTTGTGTGGGGTGGAGCTATTGTAGGAAATGGTTTAGAGGAAGTGAAAATGCTTAAGTGTTCCTGGGTCTGATATACGCCTGTAGTTTTGTACTGAACTGAAATTAAAATAGTTTGGTCAGAATGAGGATTAGGTATCATGTGCTTGTTTGGTGGGTATGAGACCATTGAAGCTGTTCAGTGATCTTGTTATGGAGGAAGGACTTTGCCAGAGAAATGCATGTAAGATCTTTTTGATGGGGTGAGAAAGGATGTAATCCCCCACCTATAAAAAATGGAATCATTACGAGACATGCTACTATTGCCCATGTTTTGATCCCCACAAATGGGTGCTGCTCTCACCTGGTGACAGCAGCAGCAGTAAAAAATATTCAACTGCACAGGTCCTCTTAATTTAATTTTAAATTAGAAATAAAAGGCTGTGACCATTTTATCCATATCTGTGTGTTTGTGTTTATGTAAAATTAAACAAGGGGGAATTTTGATGGGCAGAATGTTCACAGGGTGAAGGGACAACTGGAGATTCTGCAAGTCAAGAAATACTAATTAGGTAAGACACTCAAGACATCCCAAAGCAAGATACAAGGAAATATATTTTAGTAATCATAGGCCAAAAAAAAACAGTTTTAATGTCAATCATTTAAGAACCAGGGAGGTTCTTAAATGGGTAAAAAAAACTTTAAAAAGTCAGGAGACACTATCATCAATCCTTAGTGGGCTGGACTTGATTGATGCATGTCTTTTTTTCAGCCTCGTCAGCTATGTTACTATGTTAATACTTATACAAAAATATGCATGAAACATACCATTCCCAAATGAACAGCTTAAATGGACCCAAATAATAATAAAGAAAATCTAACACTCAATCTCTATGTGCAAAATATACATAGAATAGAACAACTGTTGATAACATAACAGTAAATAAGACAAAGGTCTGATGTAAATTAAGTGTTCATCTTACAAAAAACGTATTTCTAGGCATCAAGGGCTAGATTCTATTAAAGGTGCTAAATGTTAACACCTATTTATCAAATATTTTCCTATTGAATTCTAAGGAGATAAAAGCAGAGATAAAATTAGCACCTGTAATAGAATCTAGCACCAAATCAGTTAACGTTGTGGAAGCTGTAAAGTCCTCCCACATGTATACTACCCTGACAACTGATTTACATCATTGTTCTCAAGGAAGACATCAAACTAAGAATGCGTTATATGCTATTAAAAGTGTTTGTAAACCCATTTACATGAACAAACCAGTCAAAGATTAATATCAAGAATTGAAAAACATAAGTCCCTAGTTCTGTCAGGGATCTAATGAGAGGAGACACTTTAAAGGGATAGTAATACTTCATTTTAACTTTATTTTATTTTGTAGGCATTAAAAAAACATGAAGAATGATATAAGTCTTATCTCTGAAACCTTTATGGTTTAAGAGATATTCACAAACAAAGTACCCCCCCCCCCGTTCAACCATATCAGAAGGGAGATGCCCAGGTAGACTGCAGAGAGGGACAATCTTCAATTAAGATAATGGAAAAAGCTGATAAACTTGTCAAGGGGGGAAGGGCTTTCATTGTTTTCATACAAAGAAAATTGTCCCCTTCTGTTATCTGTACTGTCATACAACCAGACTCACATCTGAGAAGAGATGGCTTACACTAGGTAAAAGGGGCGGGGAGGGGAACTTTGCTTGTGAATATCTCATAAACCATAAAGGTTTCAGAGATAAGACTTGTATCATTCTTCATGTTTTTTTAATGCCTACAAAATAAAATAAAGTTAAAACGAAGTGTTACTATCCCTTTAACTACTGTCATTTTCATTAAGCCTCATAAGGGGTCATTCTTACTTTGCCAAAGGTTGGACCTTGAAAGTATGTGTGAAGCTGAACTGGACATGTGCCTCTCATTTGTTATTGGACTACAACTCTCATCGTAGTCAGATTTAGGTTGTCTGAGTATGATGTATGATGAGCAATTTAACAAATGTAATGGGCAGTGTGGGGTTTATTATGACTAGATGATTCATTATTTGGCACCACAGTGGATGCAATGCATTATACTCAAAGACTAAATTCTCATTGTGGATGCTGAAGGTGTTCAATATCACAGCTAGTTGATATAGGGCACTGGACATTTCCTTGCAGGGAATGGTTGGTCTAAAGCATGTAGAGGCTTCTACCTATTCCCAGTCTTTGCGACTACGTGTGTTACCAAAAGGTCCATATGCTAATACATAAAATGGATAGATAGATAGATAGATAGATAGATAGATAGATAGATAGATAGATAGATAGACAGAGGGAGAGAAAGAGAAATACATGGCTGGATGCTGAGCATTTCATTTATACCAGGTATATTTGGTGAGACATCACATAGGATTTTTGTATTAATTATTATTATATTATGAAAAGAGGTTCTATCTTATGTATATTTGCACATAGTGATTGATGGTTAGTTTTACTATAATTAATATTTGGATTTATATAAGCAGTTCATTTGGGAATTGTATTACAATGTATTTTTATGGCTTAATTGTTAACTAGGGATTGATGATAACGTCTTTTGCTTTTAATGTTGAAACTGCTTGTGATTAATGAACTATGTTTCCTGTATTTTTCATTAGGTGTGTCTTGAGTGCTTCCCCTTATTAGGATTTCTGTTTGTTTTTTTTGCTGTCTTCTTTTTAATTAATTCTATATTGTGTAGATTTGCTTTACTTTTCTAATTACTCTTTCAAGTTTTATACTATTGCCGTTAAGAAGATAATCAGTAAGATAGTATTGGAAGTATTCAGTTAGATTGACCTTAAATAGGGATCAATAATGATTGTTCTTCCCTGCCACATTAGTCCAACCAAATTTATTTGCCATCTATAGTTTTGTATACACAGCTTTTTGGTATTTTTCACCCACTAAGTGCTGTCCTTCTCCCCCTTGGAATGCATATTATGGGTTCTAGGATGGATCTTACTCATTTCAGTCCAGGGTAGTGATTTTATGGGTATGGGTAGAAGTTCAGGGTACTGCTATGCTATATGCTATAAATTATGCTATAACAAAACACGAGATTGAGAGACTGATACACAGAGAAGAACTTGGACAATTCTGAAGCTAATCATCTACCCCATAGGAGGCAAATAACAATTCCCCAAATCCCCATTGATTTAAATAGGGACACCACAATCTATAACTGGCCATAGCAGGTGGCAGTAGCCTGTGATGTGGCCATACCATCCGGTACTCAAGACATATAGCTATTTATACAAATGTTCTTTGAGCTTGAGGTCAACATAGGAACCTAGATTCAGGACTGTAAACCACATCACTGTAGCACCTTACCTGGAATAATCTCAAAGATAAACTTCCCAGCGTCATCAGGGCTACATGACACCTGACTGACAGTGCTCCTAGGCAAGAACAGGCTTCCCTGGGGAAAGGAAAACATAACAGTCAGTCAGTAAGAGAGAGATTCCATACCACAACAGTTTAACCAAGACATGAGCAACATGTGGCTCTTCAGATAGTGATGGACTGAAAACCCCATTATCCTCAGCCAGTCAGATGAGTGTTCATACGTAAAAGTTTGCATTTCCTTTAAGGATGGTGGTGTGTGCACTGATATGCACCAATCAGACTCTGTAGTATATACCCTAAACACCACTAGCTTTGGAGGCTAATGCCATTTCAGCTGCACTGGCATATTTGTACATTTACCAACAATACGTATACAATGATAGGCTTTCTCAGAAAACTGTAGAATGTGTGTTAGGGGGTGCATTTAGCAAAAAAAAGATTGAACTGAACCATATAATAACAGTACAATGATTTGTATTAGAACAGAGAAGAGCGGCAGGAGTGAGAAGGTTAAATTACAGGCTCACACACAAACCAGCTCATGCACACACATGAATAAAAACCCACATGTAGATTTAGGCCATGAGAGGAGCTTTTGCACTGTGCAAAAGGCTGTGAGGAGACAAGATGTACTAAGAAGAATGAGAATAATTCTGGGGCAAACCATCTGCCACACCAGGGACAACTGAAAATTCCCCATGCTCCCAATGACTTAATGTATCCTCTGTGGTGCAGCTGGTTTACCCAATAATTACTCTAGCTCATCTCAGACCGTCAGCCTCAAGTTGTGCACAGTGACAGAGGCATCCCCCGGATAACCACATTTCTATGTAATGCAATGCAAGTACAGGAAGGAAGCATATTAGCTCAGAGAGGAGTGCTAGATCAGGAGGTTTGGTTATGAAGATGTAGGGTGACAGACCAAGAAGAAATGCAGGGAAGTGTTACTTTACAAAAAAGGGGAGAGGATATATGTCATGGTCCCGGACCAATCCAGAAATGCAGTCATTATCAATACCAGCGTCACTGCACAAAACTGATAATAAAAAACAGAAGGGGGAAGTGCTATTAAATTCCATGATAAAATGGGTGCTGGATCTGATTTTTGTGTGCTGCCTCAGCCTATCTCCTATGTATTAACCTGTCTACTAAAGAAATTCTCCACCTTTGGCCTGCTGAGCCAAGATGGTTCCAGTGATCCTTTTCTATGTATCATTTTCTGGCTATGTAATGTTTTCTTGAACAGCTATAAGGGAGGTCTTCAGGGCTCGTTTGCATTAGTCTTAATGATGGCAGAGTGTGTATGGCAGGGTGAGCTTAAGTGATTAAACATGCTTGTATGTACCACAAAAGGGCAGGTGCAGGGCCGGATTTCCCAATTTGCAGAGTAGGCAACTGCTTACAGCTCCAAATTTTGAGGAGAGCCACAACTGTGCTGGCCACATCCACATTCTGGATTGTGGGTGTGGCCAGAGCACTGTCTCTTTCCCAGCTATATATGACCTTACAGGCTATTATTTAACCCCTTGGATGCTAGAGAGATCTCTGCTTTGGAGATCTCTCTAGCAACCAAGGGGTTAAAGCTTTTTTGTCCTTGCTTGTTGTAGTCCAAGGGTATTTTCTGTGCCAGGACACCGTGGATAGGACTGTTGGGGTCATGTGAGGAGTGAGGGTGTGGCTATTGGTGGAGATAAGAGTGCCATGCCTAAGGATGTCTGGAATGTAAATCCAGCCCTGTGCAGGTGAATGATTTTTATGCCAATGTATAAGCACAGAAAATTAGCTGCTCTTTTGGATTTGTACTTTCCCCTCCAAAATATTGGGTTCATTTAAAAAAGTCTATACAAGGTGAACCTGTTACCATAAGACAGGTTAGTTTAATTCACAGATAAGTCGAATATGCCTATATGGTGTACTAGACATTCTTCTGAAAAATAATTGTGTTTTGAGATATTAACATTTGTATTTTGGTGGCACAGTGCGGCACTTTATGCCAAATCCCTGCGCAATATGCTAAGTAATTCTGTTCCAGGCTAAATTTGTACCTTACTGTATTAACAGAAATGCCCCAGTGTGTGGGCTCTGTCTAGATTAAGCTGACTAGACCTCATCTTTTACTGAGGACATATAGAAAATAGGCAGAATTCCGTACCTCAATGAAATCAAAGCAGCCCTGCAGTATACATTTGTCTTACATGTCTCCAGTTAAAGGTAAGATCTGGTCATCCTAGCCTAGTTTCTTTCATAGCACAATGTACAGTAACACTGACCCAGCATAGGAACTAATTAGCATAGAGTGCCACACTGTGACACCATCAAATATTACAAAGAACTGGCTAGCACAACATACAGAAGTTTTCACTTTTCTTCAACATTTACTAAACTTATCCTAGGGAGGCAATTCCATTTTAAACGACAAATTAAATTATTTCTGTTCATCTAGGGTTAGGGTGCACAGTGTGGAGCAATTCTGGGGCAAACCAATTGCACTGTAGTGAACAAATAAAAATTCCCCAAATACTCTTGGATTTACATAGGGATTTTGACCATATGAATGCTATTGATGCCTTTAACATATTGAGTCACAATCAGTTGGAAACCTCTCTAGTATTCAAGGGGTTAAATAAATGGGAATTTTGGGAATATTGATTTATGATCCAGCTTTTCTTCCTCAGAATTTGTACACTTAAGTCTTTATACATATTCCCCAATGTCCTTGACTGAGCCCAGGGTAACCCATTACATCCAAGCAGTGCAGGTAGGTACAATATCCTCATTTACCTGATACACAGCTATTCTCTCACAGCCGTACCTGATGAGAGATTCCAGAGGACTAGACCAAGGTTAGGCAACTTTTTGCCTCTCCTTGTGTTGAGGATCCTAACTACCATCATCCCCAATCAACCATTGTCTGTGATCCCATGGTTAAGCAGAAATGCTGATACCCTGGGGCACACAAAATACCATTGTTGCCAAAAGAAGGCTAACCCATATTTCACAATTTTGTCTGGGGTCTGGGAGGGTCTTAAAATAGCCCTGCAACAGAAGTGTTACAGGTCACCCATTCTAGGTGGGGCTCTGTTCTGGGTTCCCAGAAAAAGAGACAAAATCAAGACGAAAGAGCTGAATTCCCCATTCTTTCATTGCAGAAATGTTCTTGGAGCATTTTCTAAGACTATGGCAACCCCAAAAAGACATAACCGTTACAGCAGTAGCTCACCCCTTGGTACTGATAGTATTACCTTATATGTTCTACACACTCCTAGACCCCATGGATGGACACAAAGTCTAGCTCCCACCACTCATCCCCTGGAGGTCTGTGGGCCAATCCATGGTCAAGCTGCCTCACAGGAGATCTGGATCAGCCAATGAGGAGATTGCTGGCAGCACTCAGGGCTTAAAAACACCAATCAACCTGCTGATAATCTATTTTACACAATAGCTAATCCTATCTCCTTTCTCCCACTTCTGCCCTCTAGACAATTCCCTCAGGTCGGATTGCCCCATAAAGTAGTGGCCATTGTAGGTACTTAGAGATAATATAATCTCCTTGTACATTCAGACTGCCAGGTGGCCTGTTTCTATAATCCGGTCTGTTCTCTGTGTCTGGCTGGATGCAGCACTGTCCAAGGTGCTGAATGCCTGCTGCACGGTCCATGGTGCTTAACCTGGCTTCCTGGACAGCAGGATTTTAAGTAAGAGTGTGGGACATATGTAAATGACTGCACAATCATTACATTATTATCAACATGGAGAAGGGGATGAGTAGTCCCTTTGATTCCCCACCATCCAGTCCTGGATGTTTCCCAGTCTCTTTTGCCTACAAGTTCAGGCTCTGGGTGACTTCTCACACTTAGCCTCTCTGCACTTGAGACTTTAAGTCCAGTGACTTGTCACAAGAGTCAAGATTGATCATATTGCATTTAATAAAGACAGGGTTGGTTTTTTGCTTGTTTGTATTTATGAAATTAAATTTTAATAAAAGTTGAAGTCAGATGATGCAATGGATAACCTCTAAAATGTTGTTGCTATTCTAAAGCATTCCTAACAGGCCAGATAATAGAGATACCCCATCATTAGGACATGCATATCTATCAAATCAATTGTGTGACTCATTGACCCACTAGTGTCCAAACATGGATATCATGAAAATGTTGATTGTAAAGGCCGTTTCGCTGTGTTCTTCCACTGTGGTTCAGCCATTCATTGGTGGTTGGGAAGAGCAATACAAACCTCCAACAATGCTCATGTGAAAGGTCTGCCGGTGGCCCCATGTAAAGTAAAGATAAAGTAGGCTGGACTTTGGTGCAATCACATGAGGTGATAGTCACCCACGTATAAGGCACCATAGCCCAGTATAGGACCTTCATCTTGTTTTCCCAGCCTTGTAGCAGATTAAATGTAACATGTATATATATATATATATATATATATATATATATATATATATATATTCAATACAAACTTAGAAAACCGTATATTATAGATCACAATTGTATCAAGGAGCACATCAATTTAAAAAAAATCTGTATATTCAAATTAAAACATGGTTATCCAGTAGTCAGCACTGAGGATGGTGTATAATGTAAAACTGAGTCATCATTGCACAAATACCTGACCCTTAGTGGAGAAATGACAATATTCTCTGATTTAAATGGGTAGTCAAACCCCTTGGATGCTACAGAGATCTCCAATCCATTGCTTTGCAATGCATTAGAGTCCTCATTAGCATTTAAGGTGTTAAAAGCCCCATTTAAATAAATGAAGATTTTTTTTCTCACCTAAGGTGCTGTTGATTTGCACCCAAATTACTCCATTTTACTTTGTACCCCAGCCTCTGTCAGTAAATGGCAATCATGCTAGGCTCTAAGACAAAGGTAGAGTGGATACACGTCAAAGGCGTCAGTAAATTACACCTACTGATATCTGAGGTGCAATTCCCACTTCGGTGATAAATCAGTCAATCGTCAAACTTCTGACTGCTGACATCCCCTTGTCTGAGTAGGATTACTGGTCCAGAAATCAACTAGTGTTGAGTGGTGCTCTGTCAATAAGACGTTGCATGCAGCAAGGGTTACAAATGACCTTTGCACCTCAAGAGACTAATTGGCAAATATAACCCATAATGTGTTGGAAGAAGAAAATATTTAAGAATCAATAGATTTAATTATAAACTACAATTAAGAAATCTTTGGTTGGTGTGGAGATCCCCAGTCCCTAGCCACAGTCCATAGAACTGGATATCCTGTCCCAGAGCCCAACTGCCATGCCCAGCAGTTTCCCCAGGTGCAGTGGCAAGGGTTCAGTAATAAAGGTAAAGCCCGGCTGTCTACTGCTCACCTATTTCTTCCCCCATTTCATTGCATTTGTGAATCCTAGACTACGGGATATAATGTTATATGTACATTTTTGGGCCATTTCATATACTGTATGTATTTCATTGCAGCAGATTATTTACTGCCAAATGGCCTACTTGACACTTGGTGAATAGACATAGGCACCAGTCACTTTGCACATATTTCAACATAATTTAATCTGGAGACATGTGTAGACATTTCACAAGGGCAACAGATCCCTCCAGAGCACCTGATTCGTCATCCACTATAGAGGTGCAGGAGAGATAACAGGACTCTAGGAGGATGCAGGCTTGTGGGCGGCTTCCTCCATGGTCACTTTAATCCCATTATCCCTTCAGATTGGACAGTTTGTGTGTGCTGGTGGTGTGCCAGCTCTGGTTTGGCCACTGGAGCCTGGTAATGGAGACTATACAGGGAGCTGGCCTGTCCCAAGAGGAGATGCACCTATAAGAACGGACACCAGACCAGCACAGTTTAGAAAGCTTTCAGATTGTGTTGAAGTAAAGACCAAAATCCCATTCCTGCTGGATTATTCAAGAAACACACTTTGTTTATGAACCAGCCTAATTGAAGTGTGGTTCCTTTTATCACCTTAATATACCACAGAGTTGTTCCACTGCCAGGGAGCTCCTCTACACAGATAGAATTGGAGGGTATTGTATTTACTTGGTTTGTCTGGCTTTACTAACATAAAAGGCCTTCCTCTGAGCTGGATATCCCATTAGGAAAATTAGGCAGCTTCTCAGTGTACCTAACTCTGAGAAGCATCTCATCTGTGTTTTCCACTCCCATCATGTACATTTATAAGTGTGCCCAGTTCAGTCATAATGTCTTGTACCAGACTGTCTCTCCTGGTTTATATGGTTTATGGAAGTTTGTTAGTATGAGTATATATCTTGAGTCATTGTGCTAATGACCCTAATAGTAAGGGTGCAGTTGGGCTGCACAGTGCACTAATAATGATTCAGTTTGGTTCAAGCTTTGAGAATTTCTGGAGCCTAACATCAATAGATAAGGGTATTTTCTATGGTAGGGTAGAGTCAGGCCGATGTATCAAGGTAAGGTTGCATAACTCTGGATCAAACCAGCTGTACAATAAGGAACAAATTAAAATTCCCAATCATTTTAATTGTTTTTAAACTCTACAATGTTAAGATGATCTTCAACACATTCCTTTGAAATCTGTTGAAAACCTCTTTAGTGTGTTAGGGGTTAAAATTAAAAGCCCTTCTTAACTAAAATTAATGTGTTCCCTATTCCCTATTATGGCTTTGGTTTGCTCTAGAATTGCACCACTTCTTTGTCCACTTGCCTCACTGACTAGGGCTGTGGAGAAGGTTCATGTGAGGATTAGGGGTGTGACATAGGGCAGGACTAAGGGTGCATAAGGTGGATGCCTAGAGGAGCCTCAGATGAAAATGGGCCCTAATAACCCTAGGTTTCTACCTTATAGGCCAGACTGTCAGAAGAGCACCTTCAGCTGGAGATCTGAGTAACTTAATGCCAATCATGGTGAAAATATGCCAGAGGATATATATTTAGCAAAGTCTTTACTTCTAGGCCTCTTTCACTTGGGGTGAAATAACTGTTGCAGCCCCCTGCAACAGTTCTGTCACCCCTGTAACTTCACTCATGTATCTCTTGTGTTCTACCACCAATGGGAACACAGGAAGCATTTCTTATGGCTGGCCCTCATAATCGGCAGCCATCACTGGCTGAGCCATTCATTGGAGGGTTCTATAAGCATCACATCCTCCACGCTGCTAATGTAAAAGGCTTGAGGGAATGCAGTAAAGTTGCAGGCTGTTGGACTGCGGTCCAGTCACATGAGGTGATAGTCCAGCATGTTACCTTTCACCATGACGAATGATCCAACTCAGCATGTCTATGATGGTGTCATCTGTGTGAAAGTGGCCATGGACATGCATACAAATGTACCAGTCCTTAACTTCACATTTTCTGAGTTAAAACATCTTATAAGCAAATTCCATTGACTTGCATGGGGATCTTTATTTACACAGAAAATGTACAGATAGTGAGATAAATTGTCTACAGTGACTAGTGTTTCATCTGTACCTCTATTTGCACAATGCCAACAGTCTGGGCTGCTCTTTTTCATGGCACAAAACAGGAAACTTAATACAATAAGGAAAACAATGTCTGACAATAGGAGAGTAATTCCTTGCACGACTGATTTCATAATCTGGAAAGGAAGCTGGGAGACAGTGGAAAAATCTTTGAACACAAAACCCTCTGAGTGCCGGTGGGCTGTGCATCATCACATTACAAAGATGTAATAGCTCTTTGAGTGTCAGACAGGTATACAGCACATTGCAATGCAGTGCAATGTATTGAATACCTCTCTGTCACTCAGGGGTTAATACAAAAATCAGGGTGCAAAGGTTGATTTTTCAGCTGGTACTCAGATGCACTAAGAACTGTATCAGCTTTGGGGCAATTCAACTGCACCCTAGTGGACTAAAGTATAAATTCCCCAAATTCCCATTGATTTAATTGGGACTTACAAAGGAAAATTTCCATCAATAACAATGTTCTTTATTTAAAAAAATAACGTTGAAATACACATGATGTGTCATATTTTGCATAAGAAACAATTTAGATGGTGACCACATATCCCTTTAAATCAGAGACACTTATGAAAACTCCAGTCTATATAATTGCACAGGATTCAGTGTAACACTGCACTGTGTTTTCGTTTTAAAGCGGAACTACCACCTGAACACAACTTTAGCTTAAATAACTCCCCATCTGGTGACTAACTGCTTACTAGCACTAGTGCCAGAATTATTACCTTGACAAATAGATTTCTTTCTTCCCAAGCTGACAGCATCACGGAACGCGGACATCTTGCCATAATGACGTCCACGCACCTGCGCTGTCAGTTCCACCCGGGTCTAGGAGGTGTTGCTAGGAGCCGTCCAGCTCCAAAGGGGACTGACAGCACAGGTGCGCAGACATCATTATAGCTAGATGTCCACATTCCGTGATCCTGTCAGCCCTGGAAGAAAGGCTAAAAAATCTATTTGTCAAGGTAATAATTCTGGTGACTAGCACTACTAAGCAGCTAGTCTCCAGATGGGGAGTTATTTAAAGTGTTAGTAATGTCTAGAAAAAACTTTTTTGCATTTAGAAGAGCTTAAAAAGCTGATCTTAATGCAAAAAAACGTATCTCTCAAACCGCTATGGCTTAAGAGATACGGGCGTTTAAAGTTTGATTTCTCCTACTGACAGCTGTAAAGCTGTCAGCAGGAGATCTGTATCGGTCGACACGATGGCGCTTGAGAAGTGCCGGGATCTCGTTACTTACACGGAATCCCTTCATTGGAATGGTCTAAAACGTGTACCTGAACACTAGACATTTTTTAGACATTACTGGCACTTTAAGCTAAAGTTGTGTTCAGGTGGTAGTTTTGCTTTAAGTAATCCTGATTTAAAGGGATACGTGGTCACCTTTCTGGGACTTACACACTTACAAAACTGCTTTTCGTGTTTCTTTGGACCTCTCTAACAATCAAGGGGAGAGCTCTCTATTAGTAAAGTGGATAAAATCCCCATTTAAATCATTAATTTTTGGATTTTTATTTCGTTAGATTGGTTTGCACCAGAACTCCTCCACTTTTCTTTTGAACATATGACCCTAAGTGTTATATATCCCATATAGCTTCATCATGTTTAATTCAAAAGTTATTAAAGTTCAAACTGTCACTATGAGGTGAGGTTGAACTGTTACTAGCACATTTTATAGACTGCTGTAGTAAAAGGTTCAGCTCTCCCATACACAGATATAGAAAAAGAATCAGCTTGAGCACCAGGTGGGGATGTTGTAAATAAACACTTTCATTTCCCCATGTAGGAAATATTAGTAACAGAAAAAGGGAAGTGGCCATGCCACTCTACAGATGTCTAGTTAGACCTCATCTACAGTATTTTGTACAGTACTAGACACCCCATCTCCAGAAGGATGTAGATTTTCTAGACAGAATTCCGAGAAGGGCTACTAAAATGGTTAATAGTTTACAGGATAAAAAAAATTAACAGAATAGACTAAAGGATATGAACATGTATTACTTGGAAAAGAGAAGAGAGAGGGATATGATAGAAACATTCAAATACATGAAGGGATTACAAAAATACATGGGGAACATACATTTCAAATGAGTAGCAATGTCAGTACAAGAGGTCATAGTCTTAAACTAGAGGGGCACAGGATTAGATGTAGTGTATGAAAGTTTTACTTCACTGGGAAGGTAGTAGATAAGTGGAATAGCCTACCAGCAGAAGTGGTAGAAGTTAATGACAGAATGTAAGCATGCATGGGATAGGCATAAGGCTGTCTTGAACACAAGACAAGACCAAGGACAAAAAAGGACAAAAAAGGTTTGAGGTGTTTACAGTAGGAAAATGGGCAGACTAGATGGGCCGAATAGTCCTTATGTGCTATGAAATATTCTTTACAAACATGGCTAAACCCTCAATCCGCTCTGAAATCATTGGTTTAAAGGGGGACATTCACATCAGGAAAACTTTTGAGCACTTGTTTAATCCGCTAAGAAGCATTAGGCAAACGTGCTCTCTTTTTTTTTTGTAACTTACTTTTTAAGATATTCAACTTCAAAGTTATCGACTTCCGCATACTGCAGCACGATGTAGCTGCGGCACGGCTCTCAGGACTTCCCAGCAGTCTGTCATTCTCCTCCCACCTCCCTCCCAGCTGCCCCCAGAAGCTCGTTCACGCTTCACTTCGGTGTGGTGTGAATGGCTCCTAGCATTACAGGGAGCGGCGATTAGCATCATACTGAGGTTGCAACCTCAGTATTATGCTAATCGCCGCTTCCTGTAACGCCAGGAGCCATTCACGCCACACCGAAGTGAAGAGTGAACATGCTCCCAGGGGCAGCTGGGAGGAGAATGACAGACTGCTGGGAAGTCCTGAGAGCCCTGCCGCAGCTACATCGTGCTGCAGTATGTGGAAGTCGATAACTTTGAAGTTGAATATCTTAAAAAGTAAGTTACAAAAAAAGGGAGAGCACGTTTGCCTAATGCTTCTTAGATAATTAAACAAGTGCTCAAAAATTTTCCTGATGTGAATGTTCCCCTTTAAGAAAAAAATCAGATCTTGTTGGAGTGTCATAAAGACCCTCCAGATGCCCCCTTCAATTGATAACACAGCTGGTAACAATATTGGAGAACATATATAACCACAGCAGTATCATGCTCCTCTCTACAACCTAAGCATCTGAGTTGTGTGGGAGGCTCTGAAAAGCCTGTTACTGTCACGGTTTTTAGGCAAAGAAGGACAGACACAATCGTAAAATATAAATAACCACCTTTATTTATAAAGTATAGCAAATAATAGTATAGCCCACACAACTCTGCCCGGAGCCACACACTGTGCTGCGCACTGCACTACTGTGAGATACCGGAGACTAGGCCCGAAGTGCGGATGAAACAACAGAAGGGACCAGTCTTCACTCCGGGTCACATGACCAGAGGCAACAGGGAGCAAGAGCAGACCTGAACCACGGAACACCGAGACTGATGGTCAGGCACTCTAGGAGGGTACTGAGCAATTAGTCAGCCAGAGCCACAGGTCAGACAAGCCGGGGACTGTACGGGGCAAGTTAGTCAGCCAGAGCCACAGGTCAGAACCGTTGTGGGTAGTCAGACAAGCCAGGGTCATACATGGAGCGAGTTAGTTAGCCAGAGCCACAGGTCAGGACCGAAGTGGGTAGTCAGACAAGCTGGGGCCATACACGGAGCGAGTTAGTCAGCCAGAGCCACAGGTCAGGACCGAAGTGGGTAGTCAGACAAGCTGGGGTCATACACGGAGCAAGTTATTCAGCCAGAGCCACAGGTCAGGACCGAAATGGGTAGTCAGACAAGCTGGGGTCATACACGGAGCGGATTCTCAGATAAAGCACGGTGCACAACGGAGCACAAGAGACACCATGCAAGGGCAATAACTCCCAAGCCCTGGGAGGTTTATAAAGGAGCAGGAGAAGGTGGGACCCAATTAGGCAACACAGAATAAACCCATAAACAGGCGTCCTAGCCAGTGCCTGTTTAATGATGTCAGCAATGCAGGAGTGGCTGCAAATATGCAGGCCGACACACCACAGAGGAAGGAAGCACAGGATAGCCCAAGGGAGACTGTGATAGTTACATCATCAGTGACAGTGATGGTGTAGTAGGCTTCCAAAACAGACTCTGGTAAGGGAGCATTTAATGTTATTGTTTGTCTGGCACCAGTGGCTAGGTGATCAATAATGGGTGGGTATGGATGTGAGGATGGTCTTGATGTCCATCCAGTGAGATCTGAGCTTCCAAACATGATCTCTAGCTCTCTTTCTCTCTCTCTCCCTCTCTGTAAGATCTAATCACTGCATTTCCTGTCAAACTTGCAAGCAAAGCAATGGTCAGCTATCAGATTAAGGAATGGTAAGCAATGATTAAGCATCAATCTAACATCTAGAGCTGCCATCCACCTGGGACAGACCCCTCTCCTGCAAAGCACACCTTCCCCAGTGCAGGTGGAGTACAGTGCAATGGCAGCTAGGCCTTCTAATCCATGTTTTGTTCTATTGTTTGCTGTCATCAAACTGGGACCCCAGTGGATAACATACATATGTTCAATTACATATATATTGGGTAACAGTGCACTCAGGAGATTTGTGGCATTAATATTTCCACTTTTTATCACGTTACGCTTGTTTAAGATAGAGTGCTGTAAATTACAGCGTTTGTATAATTAAAAAAAATGAAAATTGTTTTATTGAAATGAAATTCTTTACATGACATGTCAAACAGTTTTGAATTCTCTTGGAAATCAGCATTCAGAAAATATTGAATTTTCAGTGGTTATTTTGATGTTATCAGGTAATACACCATCATAACTATGACCTCGAGTCCCTTCCAGATGAAAGCATCTACTGAATGTGGTATCTCCAGGTGGTGAGTCCTGGAATTACATTCTGACTGAGGTTCCAAATCAAACTGCCAGACTGAGTATTTTTTCTTCTGTTTTATAAAAAAGACTTTTGGAATCCTTTTTGATTGCTGAAAAATGATCCAAACAACCCCTAATCAAGGCTACTAGGTAGCGAAGGAAAATGGCAGAAGTTCATCATCTTTCTATCAGTTGGATCAAGCAGGGTAAACCGAGTATGATAATAGCATCTCCTAATTATGGTACCTAATCACTCCTTATATCTTCTCAATCTGTGATCAATCCCTCTGTTGCTGGATTGCAGCAATCTTGCTACACCAGCAAAGGAGTGGTTGGCTGCCATCTTAAATTTTTAAAAGAAAAAAATAAAGTTTGCTTCCATCCCACACAACCCCCTAACATCCCATCCACACAAATGTTTAATCCCTCCATTGCTGGATTACAGTGATTTTGCAGCTCTAATGGAGGAGATAACCATGTGACAACTAATAATAACAAATAAAACGTAATAAATACTACCCCTAATCACCCCCATCAAAAAGATGATTAATCCTCTCTGTTATCATGGTGGCTCCAATTAATGATAAAAATATCTCCATATTATTTGCAATGCAAGAAAATGTTAAAAAAAAAAAAAAAAAAGCCGGCATCTCAGACCACGTATTTTTTTAAATATCCTCTCCTATATGGTGGGTAGACGAAGGGGTCCCAACAATTTGTTCCAAGCTTTCTGGTACCAGGATGATTAAGGGGGACTTGTGTATGTGTGCGTAGGGATAGTGGTTGGGTGCACATAGGGACCAGGGCCGGCAGAGGCAGAGTAGGCATCAGCCTACAGGCGTACCCCACAGAGGGGCGTCTGTCATTTGAATCAATTTTTTTTATTATTTTTATTTATTTATTTATTTAGTTATTTTTTAAGTGGCAAAACCGGCTGCCCACATGGTAAGGTCTGTGCTGAGAGACCTGTAGCTGCTGAGCTCCTCCAGCTCTTAGTAATGAAGAGCGCTGGGAGATTACATCATCTCCCAGCACTCTGATTACTAAAGAGAAGACTGCATGGGAGCTCCAGCAGCTGGACCACCAGGAAGGTAGGAAACGGATATGGGGGGCAAAGTGGGGGCAATGTGGAGCTGATGGGGGCAATGTGAGGTTAAGTTGGAGCTGATGGGGGCAATGTGGTGATGATGGAGCAATGTGGAGCTGATGGGGGCAATGTGAGGTTAAGTTGGAGCTGATGGGGGCAATTTGGAGATAATGGGGGCAATGTGAGGGCAAGTTGAAGCTCATGGGGGCAAGTTGGAGCTGATGGGGGCAATGTGAGGGCAAGCTGGAGCTGATGGGGGCAAGTTGGAGCTGACAGGAGCAAATTCGAGATGAAGGGCAATGTGAGGGCAAGCTGGAGCTGATGGGGGCAAGTTGGAGCTGAAGGGGAAATGTGCGGACAAGCTGGAGCTGATGGGGTCAAGTTAGAGCTGATGGGGGCAATGTGAGGGCATGTTGGAGCTGATGGGGGAAAGTTGGAGCTGATTGGAGCAAGTTGGAGATGATGGGGCAATGTGAGGGCAAGTTGGAGATGATGGGGGCAAGTTGGAGATGATGGGGCAATGTGAGGGCAATTTGGAGCTGATGGGGGCAAGTTGGAGATGATGGGGTCAATGTGAGGGCAAGCTGGAGATGAAGGGGGCAAGTTGGAGCTGATGGGGCAACGTGAGGGCAAGTTGGAGCTGATGGGGGCAAGTTAGAGCTGATGGAGGCAATGTGAGGGCAAGTTGGAGCTGATTGGGGCAAGCTGGAGATTATGGGTGCAATGTGAGGGCAAGTTGGAGCTCATGGGGGCAAGTTGGAGCTGATGAGGGCAATGTGGAGATTATGTGGGCAATGTGAGGGCAAGTTGGAGCTGATGGAGGCAATGTGGAGCTGATGGGGGCAAGTTGGAGCTGATGGGGGCAATATGGAGATGATGGGGGCAGGTTGGAGCTGATGGGGCAATATGGAGATGATGGGGCAATGTGGAGATGATGGAGGCAATGTGGGGACAAGTTGGAGTTGATGGGGGCAATGTGAGGGCAAGTTGCAGCTGATGGGGGCAATATGGAGCTGAGGGGGGCAGTGTGAGGGCAATATGGGGGGTAATGTGGAGGTTAGGCGTATTGTGGAGGTGTTCAGCTGAGATGGCCAATGGGGGGGGGGGGCGATTCAGATTTCTGTGCCTACAGGCTCCTGAGATGTAAATCCGGCCCTGATAGGGATTGTGGGAAGGCTGTGGTGTTCGCAGCCTTTGTAGGTCACTCTCCAGATGGACAAGGAAGCCTTCCAATCCAACGTACATACAGGCCAGAATTTAATAGCAGAAGTATGGAAAAGTCTTGAAAAAAAAAAAGCCTTGTTCCTACACTTTTGCTAGCTGAATTTCCATTCTAATAGAATTAAATCTCGGCCTATATTTAGACTTTTTGATTATCCCCAGTAAAATGTCAATAGTAGATTATAATTTTTCTTTTGCAAAAGCCTGTGTACACGGTCCATGGTCTGGGTAATGTTAACCCTTTGAGTGCCAGAGGGGTATTCAACGCATTGCTTTGCATTCCAATGTGTTGTGTACCCCTCTGGCACTCAAATGGTTAAGCGGCCGCTATCTCACTGCTCCACGTGATGCAGTCTTCCTTCAACTCACTCACGAGATGGAATCATGCGCAGATTTCCCGAATGCACGCAGTTTCTACTGAGCATGATGACTTCTGACAAACATCCTAGTGAATTATTATTATTATTATAGTTGAAAAGCCACTGTGGCACACAGCAACCTCGGCTGGTGCCCGGATCCTCTCTTCTCAGTGGCCATGTTGCAGTCATGCTTGGTACTGTCTGCCCGAATGCACTGTGGCTGATATGGAGCAGGGCGCTCCGAATTCAGACCGTAGTCCTCTCTGCGCACCTTCCTGGGACCAAGCGGTCCTAGGAAGATGTGCAGAGAGGACTCCGGTCTGAATTCGGAGAGCCCTGCACCGTATCAGCTGCGGCGCGTTCGGGCAGACAGTACTGCGCATGACTGCAGAGCGGGCAGTCTCCACTGTGCATGACTGCAGCGCGCGCAGCAGTCTTTACTGTTCATGACTGCGTTGTGACAAACTTTTTAGCTAATTATTATATAGGATAGGATAGTAATATTATAAAATAAATAAACATTTCTAAATCTGAATTAAGACCGAAAGGTTGAAGTGTATGCACATTGAAAAGCCACTCAAATTACCTTGTCAACGTGTTGAATATAATTACCCCCCGCCAATCTTTTTGGACTGCTTCGATGGGGAAAATCACATTTCACCAACATTCAAATTGTGGAATTATGTAAAATGTGAGTATATTACATTTAGTTTTAATATTATAAATCTGTACCTTCACCATATCTTTTAATCATCATTTGGTCCTCCCTGCATACTGTTTGTTACATGTACAGTGAATTACATATATTACACCCTCGGTATTGCAAGTCTGCAGTCTGTACTGTATGATTTACGATTTTCATATTTCGTTTTACATTACAATTTCTACAGCCCTACATTTATAAAAACCTTTGGTACTATGTAACCATGCTTACTCTAAAATCTCCTTTTCTTCTTAAAATGGGGTGCAA
The DNA here is from genome assembly GCA_037306005.1 of Rhinophrynus dorsalis. Lineage (NCBI taxonomy): Eukaryota > Metazoa > Chordata > Amphibia > Anura > Rhinophrynidae > Rhinophrynus > Rhinophrynus dorsalis. The sequence goes on from CM074721.1 coordinate 471,678,005, forward strand.
TTTGAAGACTCCTGCTCTAGAAAATACTATTTTGGGTTTACCAGGTATAATTCCGGATAAGAATTTGTGCTCTTTTAATATATCCCAATGTTTATTAATAAAGTTTTTGAAAAATGTATTTCCTGAACTGAACAGAGCACTAATCCATACATCAAAGGCATTATCCACTGATTTAAGTCATCTCTTTCATCTCTTTAACACATTTGATCTATATATTTTACCATTTTAATATCATTGTTCTAAGTTTCTTCCTTATAAGACTTCTCTGAAAGTATTGAAGAAACTCCATTACTGTTACCCTTAGAGGCACCACTACTGACCTTTACTAATGAACAACACTGAGTCTAATGGAGGTGAATCAAATCAAGACACCAACTTAACATGACAAGGTGGTGTCATGGACATAACATCATTTGAATCATTCCAGTATTATATTCCAATATACTCATCGCTGTGGCAAGCTCCACATATCTTAGAGTGGCATATCAAAACATGGGGAGTGTATTTACTCAAAACATTAATATACAGAACTATTGGATATTTATTGAATACATATAGTGCTGCTCCTGCCTAATAACAATTTACTAAGCTTTTTCACCAAAAATTCTCTCAGGAATGCCACCTGTACCAAGGGCAGGTCAGTGAGGGAGCATATGGGCGTGGCAGGATGTACCATTCCACTTGTTTAATTCTATGTACTAAACAAGGAGAGGAAATTGGAATGAAATGTAATCCTTGCACATGGTACAGGGGAGGCATCAGTTGATTACTGGCATTAACTCTTTGAGTTGCTTTGCAATACATTGTGCACCCCTCCGTCACTCTGTGAGTGAAAGTCTTATCAAAGAGTGTGTTCCCCAGTATGTCCTAAAGAGATCATATGCTTACATGTAGGGGTAGCCAACACTGGCCCTCAAGAGCTATCAACAATGCACGTTTTCAACAAATCCCAACTTAATCACAGCTGAATAATCATTGCCCAGGCAGACTAATATATTTATATATATATATATATATATATATATATATATATATATATATATATATATATATATATATTTATATATGTCCTACTGCTTTACATTGCCCTGAATGAATGTAATTGATATTTTGGGCATGTACAGTATATGAAGAACAATTAGCAAACAGACAAACAGAAAAGGTATGAGTAGTCCATTGTAATCCAGATGTCTGTGGACTATAATTCCCATAATCCTCTGCCAGTATGACATAGTACTAATCAGGGGCAGGCAAAGTGCCTTTAACAGTGCATATTTCTATACTTCCTTAGCCCTTTATACTCAGGATGGTAACCTCAGATCGAATCCTATTTGCAAATGAATAAAGTAGAAAGATAAATAAAGCAGGCGAATATTGGGTCTGATTATATAGAACTAGAAATGAAGATCAGGTAGTTTTTTGCTGTTACATTCATAGCAAAGGGAAAATACTAAAAAAAACTGCTCCATCTGCATTCCTTCATCTAGAAACCAGAAACTTTAGGTTTTAGACAAGATGAAGGAATTGAAAGGGGAACAAATTTTAGTTGCTGAAAAAGGAAAAGGGGGGCAATAAAAAATTGACATGAATATTATAATTTTTATAGACCCCTTAAAAACTGCTAAGATAGTAAAACTGAATACTATGATACCCACAGAGATTTACTTGAATTTAAGTATCAGAGGTGTGAGGAAAAAACAAAAATGCTAAGAAATTAACACTTTGAATAAAATTACACCCACAGAGGATTACATTGCTTTAACCAGTTGAGCACCAGAGAGGTGAGCAGTGCTTTGCTCAGCAATGCATTGCTCATCCCTCTGGTGCTCAAGGAGTTAACTTTCGTTTTAAAGCAACATTTACCTTGGATGCTAAAGATGTCTCCAACTCATTATAAGGCATCTCTCACATTCAAGGGATTAGGAGTGTTGAGACATACAGTATTTTTAATAATTACCTGTGGTTTGCCATCATCCAATTCTTTGTAGTAATACAGCTGTTGACCCTTCAGCGCAAAATATTTTTGCTGCCAACTCTTGACAAATGTCTTTTGTTGCTTTTTCAGCCAACCACTCTTTACTGGCTTCTCCAATGTATTATTCAGACGGCTGGACAATGCAGATTGGTCGTTTGACATCATACTGACCGACCTCGCTGCAGGGTGAGGACAGAGGATGAGATAGTGACCCACAAGGGAAAAAGAAAATCATAAATAAAAATAAAATAAAAACTATACTCTGAAAGAATAGTAATGTATGGTAGGAAAGAAGGGTTGAAAGGAGAGACAGCAAAAAAACATCTGGCTTCTGGCTGCAGAATCTGTAAGGAAGTGGCCAAAAACACGTTTCAAAATATACTTCCTCTGATGCGTAGGAGTGTTTGTTTCAGAGCTGAAGGGCAGATATAAATAAGTCCACTCCTAATGAACCTAGCAACAGGTTTTCAGCTATCTTCCAACACATTTCACAGTGGTCTACTATCTTGATTTCTCTACAAACTTCACACATTGATATCATTATGTGTAGGAAACTGTTAAAGAGAATATTTGTAAAACATATATATTTCTTGATGGGTTTATCCTGCTAAGTAAAGCAAGGGCACTCACACTGCTAAAAATGATGTTATTCCAGAGTTATTATAGCTCAGAATTCTTTTGGGGGCAGTTAGTTTGAAATTTTAAAGTGATCTTTAGCTGCAGCAGTCTATGGAGTGTTACCGGCATTGACACAAGCTCTCCATAGACTGATATAGCAACAGTGTGACCATAACATTTCTGGCAATGATGGTAGTGAATCCTAAAAATGCAGCTGTAGCTGCAATAACATTTGAATACAAGGCCTCTCAGCACTACTCTTGTTTTACTCACCAGGATAAGCCTTGCAATAGATTTTTTAATTTTCCTTTAACCTCTTAACGACCCTTGACGGTCATAGTACGTCAAGGGTCAATCCCACTGAACGACCCATGACGTACTATGACCGTCATGGAGTTCAGGGCTCCCCCCACAGCTGCACGCCGTTCGGTGAGTCCGGAACCGGAAAAAGAAAAAAAAATGCTCCACGGTCCTTAACTCAAGTTGCCGCACCGATCGGCCGGTTGTTAAGGGGTTAAACAGATAGTAACACTTCTAATAAAGTGCACGTCCGAATCTTCTTTAAAGCAGAACTTTCAGATCATACTAAGCCACCATGAATTTATTAAAAGCATGGCGACTAGCTTGGAAATAGATATCTTACCTTTAAAAAATAAAGTAATCCTTCCCGTTTGGGGACTGACGGGCAGGTTAGTGCAGTCCGCGCGCCTGCGCCGTCAGTCCCTTACAGTAATCATATGGTGCACTGCAGTGCTACTCAATGGAGACCGGGACTGACAGCACAGGTGCACAGACAAGATGTATCGCTGTAGCCTGGGTTCCGGTCTCCAAACAGGAAGGAATACTTTACATTCTGCTATTTTTTAAAGGTAAGACATCTATTTCCAACTTAGTCGCCATGCGTTTAATGAATGCATGGCGACTTAGTAAGATCTGAAAGTTCCATTTTAATCTTTTTTGAGCACATACAGCTATATTTCAGTACTTACAGTTTTGTAGTTCAACCGCTATTGAATCCAAAAGGATCCCCCTCCAGCCTCTTCTGGCCGCCTCCCATCAGATCCGGAATCCAGTCGTGGGACCAGACAGATTGCAGCGAGGGACAATCTTCTTTCAGTAAGTATGAAGAAAACTCTGCCCCCCTTGACAAAGTAGGGCAGGATTTTCCTTTTGCTTACTGAAGATTATCCCTCAACATGCTCCATTCGGACCAGCCTGAGAGGTAGAGTGATGCAGGGGAAAGGGGAGCCAGGGGGAAGCTTTCAGATTAAATAGCTCTTGAACTACAAAACTGTAAGTATTGAATTATAGAGCTACTTCCTCAAAATAGAATAAAGAAGACCTGTACTTTATTAGAAGTATTACTATTCCTTTAATGTCAGTTTACTACAAGCAGCAAACAAACCTAAAACCATAGGTTGTGGCAGAAGATAAAAATTGCTGGTGTAAGCCACATTGCCTTTTTCCTTTTTTGTTTTTCACTTCATGTCCTACCATAACATGTATCAGTAGGTGCTTGCAATTAGAATGAAACGCGTTGAGCATTTACTCTAATTTGTTCGCTGTTTTTAATGCATGACAAATAAAGGACTACAATTATAATTTTAATGAACTATCGTCTTTGACACCTGTTCAATGGACACTTGAAGGTGTTGTACTCTCCTTGTTCCAGTGATGAGCAAATGCAGCGGTCACCTTACAGAGATGTGACCTATTTGTGGCCCAAGGGCCTAATGTGAACCCACGGCTCACGGCCTGTCTGATAACTGTGAAGATTTCTTGTACTACATCATTTTTCCTATAGGATACGTCTGCAATTCAAAAAACTTGGCTCACTACATGGAAAATGTGGATTAACGCACAGATTTTAGTGTTTGTAGTAGCACATTTAGTAGATATTGGGCTGTATTCAAAGAGGTGCAATTGTGGAGCAAAACAGCTGCACCTTACAGGGACAACCGAAAAGTCTCATTGGGTTTATAATCCCTTGAATGTTAGTTAGGTCTCCAATGCATTGTGAAGAATGAATACTTCTCTAGCATTTAAGGGGTTAACCCTTTGACTGCCAGAGGGTTACAGAACGCATTGCTTCGCAATGTGTTGAGTACCCCTGTGGAACTCAAAGGGTTAAAAACTCCAGTGAGATCATTGGTAATTACCATTACTGTATACAGCCCTTATTGTCCTCTCTATTCTGAGCTACAGACCTCTCCTCTCTGGGTTTCAAGTCCAATTTAACACTTTGTCTGCCAAAGGGATATCCAACGCCTTGAGAAGAAATGTGCTGGATACCCCACTGGCACTCAAAGGGTTAAAACAATGGGGTATTTAGGGAGTCTTCGAATGTGTCCTGTGGAGCAGTTGGTTGGCTCCAAAACTGCACTTTTGTAGTGTCCAGCTTTTAACCCTTTGAGTGCCAGAGGGGAAGTTTATAGTTAACCCCATGGATACTAGAGATAACTCCCATTCATTGTTTTAATTGCTTCACAATGCATTGGAGACCTCTAGCATTTAAGGGGTTATAAACCTAATTTTAATTTAGAGGGGATCTCTCGCCCCTACAAAAGTGAGGCTTATTATGTAGAGTATATATCGATAATCTTGAAAACGTTTTTTTGTTTTGTTTTTATTTTAAAACGCTATTTGGGTTAAAATTATTGCTTATAGAGTGCGCTGCTCCCTACTTCCGCATACACTGTCTTGTCGCACTGCCTCTGCTCCCTTCCCACTACCCAGCCTCCTCCGATGATGGAGGCTTTTGTCTGTAAGCTGGAGCAGTCTCATTGGCAGAGATCAATATTTATCTAATGAGACCAAAAAAATAAATAAATAAATAAACTTTTCCAGATTATCGATATATACTCTACCTAATAAGCCTTACTTTTATAGGGGTGAGATTCCCTTTAACAAGAAATTTTTTGTCCCCTATGGTGCCGTTGGTTTACTCCAGAATAACTGCTTTAATACATATACTAGTTTTAAAGCCCGTGTACACGGACCAACACTGGTGGCACTGCAGTCATGCGCGGTACAGACTGCCCACGCCGTGGCTGATACAGAGCGGGGCGCTCCAAATTCAGACCGTAGTTCTCTCTGCTCACCAAATACAGTCTGAATTCGGAGTGCCCCGCTCCGTATCAGCCGCATGACTGCAGCTTGCGCAGCCGTCCCTACTGTGCATGACGGCTTCTGACAAACATCCTTAGCGAATTATAATATAGGATTGCCATTGGCTCATATTTCTAAAAGCAAACTGCCATTATTCTGGAATAAACCAACTGAGTCACAGGGGACAAATAAATATTCCTAAATTTCTCTGCACTTGAATAGAGCTTTTCAACCCCCTAGAATGCTGTGCAATGCATTTGAGATCTCCCTATTATTCAAGGGGTTAAAAGAAGGGATGGGTGAAAAGTGAGAAAAACTTTCCACATGAGTTTTCATGAAAACGCATGATTTTCTATTTTTTAGAGAAAGTTTTCTACTTTTCTTCAATGCTAAATTTTCGTCCTTTTTGCTTATTTCAGCAAATCTTTCACCTTTTCCAACACATGCCTCTCCTATTCAATACATTTTCTCCTGTGTTTCCTATGGTGCAACATTTCCCAGCACAACATTACTTCTTCTGAGGGCTATAGTGGAGAAATAAGTAGCTGGAAGTAAAAGTTGTGAGTCCTACAGCAAAATATGCCATGAAATATGTGTTAGCATGCAGCGTGACTTTGTTCTTTGCCCACAACACTTACTTCCTGCTTAAGTGACACTGGCACGTATTCATGATGATGTCAAGTGATTAAAAAAAATCTAAAGTACAACCTCTCCATGGCTCTTATTACATCCTCCCATTCCCGCCTACAGGACTTCTCCTGTGCTACACCCGAGCTCTGGAATTCCCTCCCCCGCCCCATCAGACTCTCCCCTAGCCTTCAGATCTTCAGACGCTCCATGAAAACTCACCTCTTCAGGGAAGCCTATCAAATGCCTCCATAAACATTATCACCAAGATTCACCCCTTCCCTGGACCACTGCACTCAACAGCACTTCTCTCTCCCACCCACTGACCAGCAGTTCATGTGGCAGGAGACACACCCAAATTACACCTTCTGTGTCCAACCTACCTTCCTTTACACTGTAAGCTCTCACGAGCAGGGCCCTCTGATTCTTCTGTTCTTCACATATGATTTACTATTTAATATCCCTGTATGTCTATTCCCTATTGTACAGCTCTGCGGATTAAAGGGATAGTAATGTTTCATAATAAAAGCAGCTCTAATTAATCATCATAGTATTTGGACTTTGGAGAGTGTTATTTCAATTCTGTCAGAGTTGTAGTTCAAGAGTAATTCAATGACAAAGTGTCCTCCTCCCGCCCCTTTTACTGATGTAACACTGCTCAGCCAAATCAAAAGGGAGGTGCCCAGGTAGACTGCAGAGAGGGACAATCTTCAATTAAGATAAGGGAAAAACCTGATAAACTAGTCAAGGGGGGGCAGGGCTTTCATTGTTCTCATAGGAAGAAGATTGTTCCCTTCTGTTATCTGTCTGGTCTATGGACTGGATTCCACATCTGAGAAGAGATGGCTTACACTAGGTAAAAGGGGCGGGAGGGGAAACTTTACTTGTGAATATCTCTCAAACCATAAAGGTTTGAGAGATAAGACTTATATCGTTCTTCATATTTTTTTAATGCCTACAAAATAAAATAAAGATAAAACAAAGTATTACTAACCTGTTAAGTTGGTGCTATATAAATAAAGAATAATAATAACCTACAATGTGACAGATGTGTATGGTAGTGGTGGTGGGGGACTGGTGTGGTGTGATTGGTGGAACTTTGACAAACTGCATCCACCCCTGGAGGAGAGGGATCATCATTTATTGCACACTAGTGTAAAAGCCCATGTACACGGGCCAAGGTCCATGAGGTAAAGAGCCCAGTCTTGCTCTGTGTACTGCCAGCACCAGCTAGCGATGCAGTCTTGCGCAGTAGAGACTGCCCGAACGCATAGAATGCTCCCAGCATTCCTACACCTCCCATCATTCTGTGCGTTCAGGCAGTCTCTACTGCGCATGACTGCATCAGACAAGCATTGTGGCCTTTTATATTATAGAATGCTACAGCAACCATTGCTGAAGTCAAGTTTTTGAACTACCTCTTTACTCCCATGTACCTACACTGCTCCTCCTTTCCCCCTTCCCCTTGTGTGTTTGCTGGACATTACTTGACTAAAGTGTGTGTTTTTACACTCGTCTGCTGTCTGTCAGTCACAGAGCTCACATCAGGATCCCAGCCAGCTGCGTTGCCACCCAGCCAGAATTTTACACACCCAGTAATTAGCTGTCACGGACTCAAGAACAAGAACTTGGACCAGTACTGTAGGTAACACAATCTTTATTAAGCTGTACAACTACTGAATGAATGGTGGCAGCAGCAATAACACAATACAACACAGAACACTTCAGGATGGATAGTACTGCTGTGGTGGTACCAAACTGAGTACCAGAGGGTGGGCTAGAGATAAGCCGACTCAGGTCCACACCTGCACTGGCAAGGTTACTGAGAAGGCTACTGCGCTACAGGTCTGTAAATGTATAGGCAGGATCCTGAGATAAGCTACTGTGTACAGGTCCGCACCAGTACAGACAAGGCTTCTTCTGAAGGAGTTTGCGTACAGGTCTGCACCTGTACAGACAAGGTCTCTGAGGAAGGAAATAGCATACAGGTCCGCATCTGAACACCGCCAAAGTGTACAGAGACAAGGAGACGTCTGCCAGAGCCACAGGAGTCCCCAGCAAGCTATCCACTGGAGCTTTGGTATGCTGGGTGTGCAGTGGTCAGCCCTAGGTAGCTCCAAGGTGGATAGTCAGACAGGTAGGAAATACACGGCAATACTCACACCAGGACTGCAGGTCAACACCAAAAGGTGCTTGGATAGCCAGGGTCATACACAGAGCAGGTAGTCGGACAGAGCTACAGGTCAAACACCAGAACGGATAGTCAGCCAGGCCAAAAGTCATACAAGGAGCAGTTAGTCTACCAGAGCCACAGGTCCACACCAGAAGGAATGTCAGCCAAGCCGGGGTAATACACAGAGCGGGTAGTCAGACAATCCAAATGTTGGCACCAGAATGGGTAGTCAGACAAACCAAATAATACACAGGAAACAAGCTGCTGCACAGGACACCACGAAAGGGCAAATGAGAGTGGTGTCCTGGAAGTTAAAGTACCTAGTGGCCCAGGAAGAGGAGGAGCAAAAATGGTGTACTGTGCCTTTAAATAGAACGCACGTCCCAGCTTGGACGCTCGCAAACAAGCTGCTGCAGGGAGCTGGAAGGAACCGGAACCCTGCTAGAGGATGCGGCTGAGCCGCCAACAACCCCTGCGACCACGGAAGAGACAGAGGATGAGCCGAACCGAAAGAAGAGAGCTGCGGCAGGCTGCTGGGAAACACTCTGGTCGGCTCGGCAGCTGCTAGGTACGCTGACATTAGCGCACTGGAGACGGTGCTGGTATAACTACCATACTGGCAATTGAAAAGCCGGTATTTGGGCCCAATTCTTTATTAGACAAACCTGTAGCCCGATCCAGCCAATAAGAGCTTGCATAGCATTGGGCATGTAACAAGTTGATGACGAAGGAGCGCAATGACATTAGACTTTAGGTCAATGCTAGGAAAGGAAGCTTAGCAGATAGCTGCTGCCATCAGTTTCCTGTCAGGTCTTTTATGTAGCTGACTCAATGAGCAACAACTACAGAGTTTTGGGAGAGCATTGAGGGAGCTCTGGGTACCTACTGAGTGGGAGGGAATGGGTTAAACAAACTGTGCCAAAGTGGCCTCTACACGGGTTTAATAGTGGCTTACTGTTTTAGGTACAGGGAGGAAAAAGACCACTTTCATTTGAACCGAGATGCCCAATGCTGCCTACTGGCAGTGATGGGGTTAAATGTCTAAATCCAGGCAATCTGGATAAATGACTCACATTTATATGTGATACTTTTTAGACGAAAGTGTGACAATACTGTATATTAATCTAAATCGTTTGGATGCTTGATGGCTTCTCTGATGGATTAAAATTCATTATTAAATTAATTGGAAAGCTTATTACTGTGTTGGATTGTCCCAGAGTTCATCCTGGCATCTAATACATTAAGACCACTATCTTATTGGAAGCTTGTGGTACATATGATATGTATTCTAGCTTTTTAACGTAACACCAACCTGAAAATGAGCACGATCTGAAAACAGTTCTGTGGTGACATGTTAAAAACTACTCTTGTTTGGAGGCAGGGCAAGGCCTAGGAAGGGGCAATCTAATCTTGTAGGTCATTTGAACATGATCGGGCGTTTTACATGAATGCCTTTTTTCAGTGAGCTCAGAAAGTTTGGGACAAACCAACTGCACCATCAATTACAAACATGTTCCCGTTTGACATTAAGTGGCCTTGTCACCCCTTGATTGCTAGAGGACTCAAACCATGAATCAGTGTGAGACATTGAGCATTCAGAAAGTTAAAACCATGACAAGTCACCAGGATTTCACAACATTTTTCATGCGGTGCTGCAGTTGGTTTGTTACTGAACTGTTCCACTTTCTGAATGAGACCTAACCTATCCAGGCATGCTCAGATGGAAGGCAAGGTGCTAATCGGATGTAAGCTGTCCCTGCCTAAACATTGTCCTGCCAGCTTGGTGGGAATATAACATCCAAGCCTAATGAACTTCAGCAAGGATCAAGCAGTTCTTTAGTCTGCATGTGCTGATGTCCACCAATTACTCTCAAACTACTGGACATTTTTTTAAAGAGCAATGTGACAACCCCCCCCCCCAAAAAAAAAAAAAGTATGTTGATGATTCTTCTTATTTCATTGCCCCATAGAACTTCTACTACCTGGGGGTTTTTAAGGTATAGTTTTGTTTTATCCTTTTACTTTGGTGTCTAATGCTCTTCATGTAACCAGTGTTCTGTTTCCACTTCTAATCCTGCTTTTGCTGACAACCTAAAGCTATCTCTGAACTCTAATCTAGTGTCACTGTCTGCCATTTTCCTGCATGCCCCAACACTAACAGACACAGTATGACCAAACCTATCAAGTTCTAGCCATATTTTCAGTCCAGTCTGACAGATATTTATAAAATGTTCCAGTCATTCTGCAACTGAACTCACCATATTCTCTAGAGCAGTGATTCTCCTGTCCAGTCCTTGGAAGACCAGCTGGTCAGGTTTTCACAACTAAACACAGGCAGCTTAATCACAAGGACTGACTTTACTACCCACATGACTAAATTAGGGGTATCTTGAGAAATCTGACCTGTTGGTATACCATGAGGACTGACACTGTTGTAGAGGCAGGCTTTTCTACACTGTTTTACATTATATTTTTTTACACTCTCCCTCATTTCTTTTAGCCCCATAGAGAAAGCTCTGGAAACAAATTCAAACAATAGTTAGGCAAATACGTGTGTGGTTAAATTGGTAAAACAAAAAAATGCACTTGCAGTATGTGTGTAACCTGTACCTGTAACGAGGAGCCTGAAGCTCGGTTTTGTAGGGTCTGCAACACTGAGTTGCTCTGCCCCTTTTGAGGAAAAGGTGGCAACCCTACTGTCACCTAATATATTTGGTTGTTTAATTTTTTCTGTATACATTTTTTTAATTGTTTTATTTTTATAAAATCAACATATTCTTTCCCTAGACTCCCCCAGCACAGAGACAATAACAGCAAGATCATCAAGCAAACTGGACCCCAGCTGCCTGTTTCTTGCCAGTCACTCACACTGAATTTTGGAGTATTTGGGGTCAACCTCCTTCCTCCCTTCTTTTCCCCCAGAGACTCCCCTACTACAGAGAATGAATGTCCTACCTAAAAGACTCCCTAAACTAAGCTTCAATTCCCCTTTATCTTCCTTAGCTCAAAAACATGCTGCTTTCTCCTCTCACAAACACCGAATGGCATGCTGTGAGACCATTACACCCTCTTATATGCCTGCTGGGAAAGTAGAGAAAACTTTCATGTGGTGGGGAAAAATATGTCTTCCCATTGAGTTCAAAAAATGAGCTAGGCCAGTGGTTCTCAAGCTATTTTTTTGTTCAAGGCACCCATGATACGTATTCTGGCATTTCTAGGGCACTACTATCATTTTCTGTCTATTGTCAAGAGTGTAATGAAGGTTACAAATACATAAATATAGAGTTATTGATAGACCTCACAACTAAAATAAGCATATTGTGCATAGTAAAATCTCTAAATATACAGTTGTAAGTCTACATTCACATTTTTGTCAACGCCTTATAAATAAAATGGGGCACCAAAGTACCATGGCACCCTGGTTGAAAAACACTGAGACGAAAAAAGCAGAAAAACAACACTTTTTGCGGGAAATTATTAGACAGGCAGGAAGTGCCATTTTTTACTGATTATGGTTTGAGGAAACTTTTCGCCCATCCATAGTTAAAAGCACAATTTTAAATTAACAGGGAATTTTTATTTATCCTCTATGGTGCAGTTGATTAAACATAACTGCCCTTTAACTGTTCTCATACAGTGCATACCCCTCTGGCACTCAAAGGGTTAATGCTTGTTCTTTGTTATAGGGACTTGGTTACTTGCAGATTATAGTGTAAAGCAGTGTAAAAATATTGTGGGTTTTGACACGGGACTGCTACATAAGAAAGAAAACTGCCTTTAAGCTATGTCCTTGTTGTTACCAACCAGTTCATTTCCTGGGTTTCAAGCAGAAAATCAGATTGTCAAGTTTTCTAAGAAGTTGACGGTGCACCCAATACTTTAGGGCCATATGTTCAAACAAAAAGTGGAGGAATTCCATATCTGCCAACATTTAAAATTGCCAAAGAGCGACTCTGTGTTTTAGGGGGTGTTGATGGGGACGTGGCTGGGGGGGTGTGAGGCATTACAACCTACTGACACCTCTTTGTGTAACTGAATAAATGATTTAGATCAAAACTAAAGTATTTTATCAATACTGGCTAATTTATAAACAATGTGTTGCATACCCCTCTGGGTTAAACAAACAAACATTAAAGGGATAGTAATACTTAAGTTTTACAAAGCTGCATCTTGTAGCACTTAAAAAAAGAAATGAAATGCCCCCAGTGCCATCTCGTAAACCTTTATGGTTTGAGAGATAATCGTATTTAAAGTTCCCCCCCCTCCCTGAGCTGAGATCAAGATATTAAAAAGCAAATCTTTCACTGGAACGGTCTTCTAAGTATGCTGGTAAACCAAACACATTTTGTAGACCGTTCCAGTGAAGGATTTCTTTTCCAATAACGCAATCTCGGCTCGCGATCTCCGTATTCCCCTGCAGTCATCTAGAGCGCTGATGTCAGGGAACTTTAATTAAGATTATCTCTCAAACCATAAAGGTTTGAGAGATGGCTCTGGGGGCATTTAATTTCTTTTTTTAAGGGCTACAATGTGCAGCTTGGTAAAACTTAAGTATTAATATCCTTTTAATGCCATGGAGCGATGTTATACTCTTATATACACACCACACAGTCTGATCTCCTAAAAAGAGGGACATCAGGGTGGGAAAGAGGGATTTTGGTCTCAAAGGGGTACAGTCCCTCCTAAAGAAGGACACTTGGAAGGTGTGGAATTCTGGTGCAAAACAATTGCACTATAGAGGGAACTGAAAATCCCCATTATTTTAAATGGGGATTTTAACCTCTTTAACCCTTTGAGTGCCAAAGTGGTTCTCAAAGGGTTAATGGTTTGCATTCCTTTGGAGATCTCTGTAGTAATCAAGAAGTTAAAATCTCCATTTAAATCAATGGGAGTTGTATGGAATTTTTAGTTGCCCCCTGTAGCACAATTGGTTTTCCCCAGAAATCCTCCACTTATCTTTTGAGCATGCAGCCCTAAGTGAATTCTTGCACAGTCAGTGTGTAGCTATCGAATATGGCATTAGTGTAGAGAATAATAAAATGTTTTACCAGGAAGAATACATTGAGATTTCTCTCGTTTTCAGGTATGTCCTGGAGACTTTACAGAAAAGAGTTACATATTTACACAAATAGATATTTATATACACATAAATATCTATACTAAAAATGTATATATATATATACAGCAACATACTTGGGGTATTTTTGTTTGCTTTTTTAAAAGGATATTAGACTGGGATAAGATCTGCTTTTTTTTGAGTGTAAATAACCTGCCAGTCTAAAATCCTTAAAAATTACTGCTTCTTTATATCTAAAAACAATATGTAACTGTAAATACTTTTTTAGTATGGCTTTCGGAGCTCTGAAGGAGAAGGCAAATGGACCGGCTTCTTCCTCGTAGTGTGGTATACTCAGTGTGTTGTTTGCAGCGTACCGGTGGTCTTAGTATGGAGAGCTGGAGTAAGCACATTGCTCAGGTAGTCTGGTAGTTCTTCAGAGAAGTGTTTGTATGTTAAGAAATGTGTAATATATATTGTAAGGTTTTTGCTGCTGAGTGAAACAAAAGCACTCCCAATGGTGGATGAGAACTCATTTTACAGTTTTTACTGATCCCAATCATTTATTTATTATTTATTAGTTTGTATGTTTGATGACATTCTGTAGGCTGTAGTTCTCCACAACATGAAATAGCAATGCCATCACCCGGTGGTGACTTCATATAAATCACATTTTAATCAAAAAAATAAATAAAACAAGTGAGCCATAATAACTTTAAATTAAGCATCTCCCCTCAGAGGGAAATTTCTTGTTTTATTCAGTATAAAAAAAAAAAATGGAAATATTTATAAAAAAAACATTTTCAGAATAAAAAGTACAACTTCAACCCTTTGACCGCCGGAGAGGTATGCAACAGTTAACCTGTGGAACATTATCATTGCGTTATTTAAAAAAAAATGATATTGTTTTTTTTACTGTGCAGATGGTCAGTTATATCCATGTAGGATGCACCAGAATGCAACAGGTATGTGTGTGTGATCTGTACAGCAGCCTATGGGCCGTCCTGCAACTCATTCACTAGTGGCAGTGGAGGCTGTGATGCTCTTTGCAGCCACTAATGACTGACTGAGGCTTGTGGGCATCAGCCAATAATATATGGCTGATGTCCATGCTGGCAGACTTCTGTCATGCCTTTGCTACTCACTCATCATACAAATGGTTCGAGGAATGCAGTGGACTGGAGGTGAGGAAACCGGCAGCTTGAAGGATGCTTCATCACAACCCTGTTCAAGTTGCAGTATGCACAAAGCATAAATGGAAAATACACTCAGAGTTTATGAGAGATATATACCCTCCAAAACCATGTAGCCACTGAAAACAATTATCTTTTCTCTCCAGGAATTGCATTTTCTTTATCACTAGAAGAAATTGTGAGTGTTACATTGCTGGGATCATCCATATTTTACTCAGGTGAGGCATTTGAGAGTACTGCTTGCTGCATCTCCACAGAAGCAGGCAATTATGTTACTGGGCAATATTGTTTTCATTCCAGGTTTTTGTGGTAAACAGAATAAAGCACCCTCTGATACCTTGTTTAACCCCTTCTTTGTTAGACAAGCCTTCAGTACATTGAGAAGCAATGCAATAGAACGATCTCAAGGATCCAAGGGATTAAGGTAGCTTTGAGGACAACATGGATTCTCACAGCTCTGCAGCTTTAACAGCATGAACTTTAAAAAAAGGAAATTAAAATGCATGATTTCTGGCTTGTTGTCAAGGACTACATAATACTGGAAGAGATGTTAAAGACAACTTAGATCTCTTCTTTAGATATTTTTACAATGAAGGCTGAATACAAAATACATGGCAGGTTATACATTCATGCAATTTCTTTTTACATTTAAATTGCACTGGAGGTGAAACTATTATTACCTGAGTCTATGTAAATTATTACATAGACTCCAGCTGAGGCAGCTCTTTGTACCTGGCCAAGTGATACAAGATTTCCCTTTTGATGTGTGAATAGCTCCAGTAAATTTAGTGAGTAGACAGTTTGTTGCTGCAGTCAAAGATAGCTAAGTATATGGAATGTGTGGGTTAACCCTCAGAGAGCAGAGGTGTGTGCAATGCATTGCTCTGCAATGTATTGAGCTCCCCTCTTGTGCCAGAGGCGTAACTAGAAGCCACCGGGCCCTGGTGCAAGAATTGCCATGGGCCCCCCCAACCACATTGGCCCCCTCATCCACATTGCCCCTTCCACAATGCCCCCTCCATCTCCACACTGCCCCTTCCACAATGCCCCTTCATCTCCACACTGCCCCTTCCACAATGCCCCCTTCATCTCCACATTGCCCCTTCCACAATGCCCCCTTCATCTCCACATTGCCCCTTCCACAATGCCCCTTCATCTCCACATTGCCCCTTCCACAATGCCCCCTTCATCTCCACAATGCCCCTTCATCTCCACACTGCCCCTTCCACAATGCCCCTTCATCTCCACATTGCCCCTTCCACAATGCCCCCTTCATCTCCACATTGCCCCTTCCACAATGCCCCTTCATCTCCACACTGCCCCTTCCACAATGCCCCTTCATCTCCACATTGCCCCTTCCACAATGCCCCCTTCATCTCCACAATGCCCCTTCATCTCCACACTGCCCCTTCCACAATGCCCCTTCATCTCCACATTGCCCCTTCCACAATGCCCCCTTCATCTCCACATTGCCCCTTCCACAATGCCCCTTCATCTCCACACTGCCCCTTCCACAATGCCCCTTCATCTCACATTGCCCCTTCCA
Organism: Rhinophrynus dorsalis; assembly: GCA_037306005.1. Taxonomy (NCBI): domain Eukaryota; kingdom Metazoa; phylum Chordata; class Amphibia; order Anura; family Rhinophrynidae; genus Rhinophrynus; species Rhinophrynus dorsalis. The sequence continues at coordinate 471,694,301 of CM074721.1, forward strand.
CAATGCCCCCTTCATCTCCACAATGCCCCTTCATCTCCACACTGCCCCTTCCACAATGCCCCTTCATCTCCACATTGCCCCTTCCACAATGCCCCCTTCATCTCCACATTGCCCCCTTCATCTCCACATTGCCCCTTCCACAATGCTCCCTTCATCTCCACATTGCCCCTTCCACAGTGCCCCCCCTTCATCTCCACAATGCCCCCATCTTCACATTGCCCCTTCATCTCCACATTTCCCCTTAATCTCCACATTGCCCCTACCTCCAGTCCCTGGTGGTCTAGTGGAGTGTCTTTACAGATCTGTGCCTCCTTCGGCACAGATCTCTGTAACCAGAGCTCCCGCACGCCGCTCTAGTAGTGCAGAGGCTGGGAGATGATGTGATCTCCCAGTGCTCTGTATTACTAGAGCAGCGCGCCAAGTGGGAGATCAGCTGAGGACTGCTCCAGGCGAGGGGGTCGCAGGGGACGGCCGGGCCCCTTGAGTGACGGGCCCGGTCGCAGGTGCGACCGCTGCGACCCCTATTGTTACGCCACTGTCTTGTGCCAAAGGGCCAAAAATAAGTTTATTGTGTGGAATAATGTGACACAAATTCCTTTTCATGGTTCAGGCCGCAGTTCAGATTGTTAAACTCGGTCATCAATTTTTTCTCCCAGATCCTTCTGTCTCTCTGTATATCCCAAAAAAATTTCCCATCAGTACAGATACCCTGAGATCTTTAATCCTGTTACCAGTTTTAAAAAAATGTTATCCCAATGGGGTATCTGTTTTTTTGTTCATACTGGAACTATGAGAATTTGTAAATTTTCTTAGAGTTTGACCTGTCTCACTACCGTACATATAATTCTGTTGAGAACATTTCACACACATGATGAGGTAGACAACATCAGAAGATATGCAGGAGAATTTGCTCTTGATGTTGTGGTTTTGGAGGGAATGTGCTATGGGCACCTTATCTGTGGAACATATGTGTGCACAGGTTCCACATCTCTTTTGTAGACAGGCAGAAGTACCATTTTTGTTGCATTTTAAGGGAGCTCTCTACAAACATTTTTTTCAGGTTGGCGGACTTTTTATAGGAGAGGAGGTTTGGAGAATATTATTTTTAATATCCCATTAGTATGTAGAATTGTTTCAAGGTCTTTTGAGATTTTTGGCAGTACTTCAAAATGTCGGTTGTAGGTAACGACTAATGGCACTCTGTTCTCTTCCTGTGGTTGTTTGTATTCCAGGAGATTTATTCTGGAAACAATGGTGGCTCCCTGAATTTGGATGTCAGTAATCTTATACATCCATAACTGATAGAATCTCTCCTGAGATTTTTAAGATGTTTATCCCTGTCAGAAGTCTCAAGTTATACAATAGGACCTGACTGTAAACAATAGTTTTGTGTTTGTCTGGGATGGAAACTGTCCTTTCTGAGAGCCTAATAAAAGCAGATCATGTGCTAAACACGCCAGGGCTCACATCATATCAATATAGAGACTCGGGTGTAGACGTGACTCACCAGTAAGCTGGAAAAAACGCCAAGCGCTGCAGGTGTGCGGCTCTCCTCACGTCGCACCTAAACAATCTTGAAACACAACAACGTATAGCAGCTACTTCCGGCTGAGCGTCCTTTTTGCGGAAGCCGGAAGTAGCTGCTATCCGTTGTTGTCTTTCTGAGAGCCTGTCTGTAGTACAGAGAAGCCTACATGAACATTTTCCCTAATTAGGTGCTTCTCCTCATACTAACAGTTTACCCATCCTATAATGGTTACTTTCATCATGAGGAGCAGATTTTTGAGGGATGATACCAGGATCACAAGGGTGACGTTACCATATTTCATTTGCCTGCACATTCCCCAGTTCTCAACCCATTTAGTACCTATAGGTTGAAGTGGAAAACTTCACATCATGGATTCACTGCCATCCAGTATGAGTCAACTGCAGGGTACAACCAAGTCTGTATGAGCCAGCATTGCTATGGAACACTTTTGACACCTTATGTCATCCATGTCCCAACAACTAGATGATGTTCTGAGGGTCAAAGGAGACTCTTCCTGCTGTTAGGTCAGTGTACATAGATACACATCCATTCAGTATAAATGGCTGGATGGACGGGTATCCGGAGAGATAGATAGATAGATAGATAGATAGATAGATAGATAGATAGATAGATAGATGTACTATATAAGCATCACTCAAGTTATTACAGAAATACATGTATTAACCCCATGAACACTAGAGAACTCTACAACACATTGTGGCTGAATATCTAAAGAAAATTGGTGCAGTTCTAGAATAATCCAAATGCACCATAGGGGTTAATTAAAAATGGCATAATTTCCCATTGATTTAAATTGGGCTTTTAAACCACTGAATGCAATAGAGGTTTCCTTGTTTATCATTCAAGGAGTTAAAAGCCCCATTTATATCAATTTGTATTTTTATTTGTTCCCTATGAGGCTCTTGGTTTTTCCCAGTATTGCACCACTTTTTCTTCAGCAATGTGTGCACACCCCTCTTGTCCTTAAAGGGTGCAATGCATTGTGTACCGATCCATCACTCAAAGAGTTAATATTGGACTCAAGCCAATATAAGCGTGAGAATAGAAAAGGCACACATCTCCATTCCATCAGATACAATATAGATGAGCAATATCAGTCCGTTATACTAGTAGTATATAAAGTAATAATACACTCTGGGCCAAAAAAATAGATCAAATTTGCCTATAAATGAAGATCTCTCAAAAGGAAAAAGGGAAAGGGAAAAAAGTAAGAGAAATAAACTCATGGAAAGAGGGAACTGAAAAAAGAAATGGGAACTTGTGTATGATAATAAGTGAGTTTATGATAAGCAGCAGTTAAAAGAAGTTAAAGGCATATACAAAGCTCAAGTTAGTAATGAAGTGGAGAGGGGGCATGTGAGATCAGGGAGAGACAATGGATTAGCACCACAAGAATGAGAAATGGCTGGAGCAATTGTGTCTATTCCAGGTTTGGGCAACCAAAAATCCTTCATCTGTTATTGGACTGCAATCCTTATCATGCTTAGTTGGCAATGGCTGGCTTAGGATGATCAGAATTGTAGACCAATAACATATGGGACATTGCAAGTTAGCCCACCCATTGTCTATCATCAGGAAACTTCAATGGCTTTGGGTTCAGAGTAAAACACAACAAATTCTAAGTACTGTTTTCACATACTTTTCTTTTTTTTTTAGAAACTCTTCTCTGGAAATCATGGATTTGCCCTTTTCTTTTACTTCTTCTGGAGGAAGGTGGGAGTTGTAGTCCAACAACTGTTGGAGAATGAAAGACTGCTAACCTTCTTCTGTGGCTGCAATGATCCCTTTCATAAGTTATCAGCATAAAATAATAAGGCTACTCATTAACTCTTTGAATGCCAGAGGGGTATGCAATGCATTATAAGGCCAGGGGAACTAAAATGTTTAGTTTGTTCATCTCCACTTCATCCAGTTTCTGTATCTGTCAAAAAGACAAAGTCACATATTTTCCTTGTCTAGGCCCCATCACAGTCCAGCAGAGAAGCAGAGACGTTTAACCTAGATATTTATTTTGCCAAATTAAATGTGTTATTAGAAACCCACTAACAAGGGTTCAGAAAGAACATTCAACTTTAAAAAGATTTTCTATCAATGCTAAAAAGCAGTATTAGGACACATCAAATAAGATGTGATCTAAAGGAAAATATGCTCAGGAGAGATGGAATTTGTTCAAATGCTTTTCAATAAATATGCATGGCAGTATATACCAGTGGGAAATTAATACAAGAGGAACAAATTAAAACCTATGTGGCTTAACAGAGAGGTTCACAAGAAAAGGATGAATAAGAAAAAGGCATTAAAATTATTTAAGTCAGAGGGTCAGAGGCATTTAGAAAAATAAATAAAGAATGCAATAGAATATGCAAACAAGCAATCATTCTTGCTAAAACTGAAAATGAGAAAATAATTGCAAAATAAAGCACAAGACATCCTAAAATTTCTAAAAGTGTATAAATGGAAAAAAAAGATAAAGGCTTATATTTGGCCCAGTAAAACTGAGACAGGTGATTTAATAAGTGAGGATGAAGCAATGGCTTGCACCTTAAATTATTTTCTTCCTTATAAACAACGTTAATAAAGACAGTCTTTTGCAAACAGGAAGAATTACAGAATCTCCTCCATTATGTATGTAGCTTACTGATACTGAGGACAAAGTACAAAAAAACTGAAAAATCACTCGGGAAAAAAAAACTGGGTCTGATGGTATATAGCCAAGGATAATTAAGGTGCTTAGTGTCATGTTCTGCCCTTTATTCTGCTCTTTTTCTTTATCCTTACCAGATTTTTGTCTTTTTTTTGTTTACTGGGTCCTTGCTTTCTACCCTGGTTTTGTATTCTGTCCTGAGCCTTTATAAGGCACCAGTTCCTCAGTGCTAGCGTGCGATCAAAGTGTTCTAGTGCATTATCCAGTTGTTCTTAGTCCTGTTCTTGAGATCCCTTGCCCTTCCTCCAGTGTGCTTCCTGTGTATTGGCCTTGGCTTGCTTCCAGACTAATCTATTGCTGTTCGATTTGGTATTGTGTCCTGGTGTGATTGATTCTCCATTTCTGGCCCCAACTTCCCCATTCAATAATACTTCTTGTTTCTGCATATGTGCTTCATTGCCTGCCTGTTACAAACCCTGATAGTACGACCATTAAAGTATCCTGCTGATTCCATAATCTGTTTGAGTAATCTTTCTTCACCGTTCACCAGAGCGATAACAGTTTGATTTACTCGACCATATGTCATACTACTGTTCAACTGCTATTTGGGTTCCAGGCCATCTAGTCGTACTTCAACTAAGTGTCATACTTTTGTGATAGAAGTTGAATATCCCTGTTCTCCAGCATCTGCTGTTAGCAACATTCGACTAACATTGCAGGTAACTCTGTGTCTTTGTCTGTCCCTTTCTTTCACCCCAGTAAGTAGTAGCTATCACCTAGGCTGTAATGCGGGGTGCAGGCTGGTTCCCCTGGTCAGCAATAAACTGACATTTTGGTCAGCATTTTTAATCCGGCTTTGGCCGAAGCAAGGCAGTCTGGGGGGTAACCAACATCAGCCAGCTCCACGCCCCACTCTGCATACTCCAGCATCTTGCCTACTGGGGACTCCCCTGCAGTGCACCTGCTGTTGCTGTCTATCCACGCAGCTTAGATTGGGAGATCATGGTTACACTTAGTTTGGAAATAACAGTGCATTTTTACTTAATTATTGATTCACTTTCATCAGTGATAGTGCCCTGTAATAGGAGGAAAGCAGAGATAATACGCTTATTCAACAAAAAAGGCAAAATCTAAACCAGGAAATTATAGACCTGTCATAGTAGGTAAAGTATTACTGACTGATGATATTACAACCATCAACATTGCTAGTAAGAATTAGCCTGGTTTTATGACGAATAGCACATGTCAGACTATAGATCAGATCATTGTGATGACATGTCACCATTTCTGTGTTTGGCATGTACAATTTCACTTTTTGTATTCAAAGTGTGGTAACTTGCATTTTGCAAGAAGTGTTCAGTAGCACAATGCAACATTCTCCCACTAGGTGGTGGTAGTGGTATTGTAGACATTTAAGCCCACCATGTTTATCTTAAATCTTAGGCTAAGTCTCAGTCATACAGTGAGGTGACATAATAGAAAAATGTAGACTTTTAAGTCAAATTCAATCATACAATATTTTAAAATCACTACTGAGGTGACTCATAATCCCAAATTGTAAACTAGTAAGTCTCAATCATACACACACAATACTTTAAAATCATGAAGTGGCTCCAAAATCTATTTTTATCTGCATAGACACCAATGTCAGATGTGTAGGTCATTTTCTTTAAAATGTTTCGAGAATAAGACTTTATGATTTTCAGTTGTATTAACCTTACGAATAAGAATGTAGAACTTTTTGACAATTTCCTATACCACCAACTTCTCATCTAGTATCAAGGTGACAAGAGTGGACTCCTTCACATTAGAGCAGACTGATGCCCTGATGGAAGGTGTCCAAGGACACAAGGGAGAGCTGGTGAGCCAACTACCTTAAGGAACATCTGCAGAGTAGAGGACAGTAGTAGTGGCAGATGTGAACCCTCTTTCTCAGGTGGGCAGCATAGTGTCACATGTGAACCCTCTTTCTCAGGTGAGCAGCATAGTGTCACATGTGAACCCTCTTTCTCAGGTGAGCAGCGTAGTGTCACATGTGAACCCTCTTTCTTAGGTGGGCCTGCTTCCTAGTTAGTTTTGATCTAAGCTTCCAGTTTTGCCTACTAAAACACAGTATAATCCTGTATGTTCACTCTTGAAAGAAATGTATCTAATCTTCTCTTAAATGTATTTATTGTATCTGCCATTACCACATCCTTGGTAAAGGAAATCTACAAGTTAATGGACATCACTGTAAAAACCTCTTCCTCTGCTAAAGCTGAAACCTCCTTCCCTCTAATCTCAAGGAGTTGGCCCTGGTTATTTGATCAGGCCTTGGACTGGAAAGCTCATGAGAGAGATTTTTGTATTGACCTCTCATATAGTTGTACATTGTGATAAAATCTCCTCTTAGCCATCTTTTCTCTAGAGTAACTGAACCAAATTTGTCTAGACATTCCTCATATGTCAAGTGCCTTAATTATGTTCATTGTTTATCACTGTACAGTCTCCAGTTCTAGAATATTCTTTTTTAGAACTGGTGCCCACAACTGCACTACATATTCGAGGTGAGGGCTTAACAAGTATTTGTGCAGTAGCAAAATTATGTTATCCACTGCTTCCATGTTTGTCGTTTTTAAGGATTCCCAGTCTTTCTCTAGCAAGGAGTCCCCTAAAATGATTTCATTAAGTTCATAAGTAGCATTGGGGATTTTTCTTCCCAAATCCTTGACTTTACACTTTCCCACATTAAACTTCATATTCCATTTGTTTGACCAATCTGCCATTTATGTAAATCCCTCTGTAGAGAATAAACATCCTGTTCTGAATGTATTACCCTACATATTTTAGTTTGCTTATTTAGGTGTTTAAAAAGCAGGAGAAACAGCAAGCTCAGCATTACTCTCCTTATGAGAACATGATGAAGGTATTCCTGCAGCAGGTCAGAACATCTCCACCTGCTGGGCTATCTGCTGTTCCAGCAATGACCACACATGTGCTATCTTCCTCCTCTTTAGGCAGCTCCATATCCCCTGCTCCACGACCCTTGTCATCAGCTGCCTCTGTTCCATCTCCTCCAGCACCAGAAACAAAGAAACATTGTTTCTTTGATTCTATACCTATCAGCCCCACCCCTTACCACTTCCTCCCTGCCCATATCTGTTTTCCCCTCACTGCAAGTCCCTGCTGCCAGCCCCATCTCCCCTATGAGAACCGCCCCTTCTTTAAGCACAATGTTGAACATCCACCTGGTGTCTCCTGTCCACAGTACTACTTCCTCCAATGGTACCTGATTAACACCATCACTGTGGGCCAACGCAGAGGATGAGGACCAGTGAAAGGTGTGTCTGCCATAACCACCTCCTTGGGCAAAGAATTCCACAATTTAACAGATCTTACCGTGAAAAACCCCTTCCTCTGCTGAACTTTAAACTTCCTTTCCTCTAATCTCAAGGGGAGTCCCCTGGTCACCTGCTCAGGCCTTGGAATAAATAGCTCACCACAGAGATCCTTGTATTGACCTCTCATATACTTGTACAATGTGATAAGGTCTCCTCTAGTCGTTCCTCATATGTCAAGTCCTCCATTCCCTTAATTAATTTTGTTGCTCCTCGCTGTACCCTCTCTAGTTCTAGTATATCCTTTTTCAGAACTGGTGCCCAAAATTGCACTGTATACACAAGGTGAGGTCTTACCAATGATTTCTATGATGGCAAAATAATGTTATTTACTCTTGCTTCGATACCTCTTTTTATGCAAGACAGGATTTTGTTTGCCTTTGCTACTGCTGTTTGACACTGGTCACTGTTTCCAAGTTTGTAGTTGACAAGGATACCCAGGTCTTTCTCTAGCAATAAGTCCCCTAAAATGATTTCATTAAGTTTATAAGTAGCCTTGGGATTGTTTCCACCCAAATACATGGCTTTACACTTCCCCACATTAAACTTCATATTCCATATGTTTTCCCAATCTGACACTGTATGTAAGTCCCTCTGTAGAGAGAAAATATCCTGTTCTGAATTAATGACCTTGCATAATTTAGTATCATCTGCAAATATTGATAATTTGCTTTCTATAGCTATTTCTAGGTCATTTATAAACATGTTAAAGGGACAGTAACGTTTCATAATAAAAGCAGCCCTAATTAATCATCATAGTATTTGGACTTTGGAGAGTGTTATTTCAGTTCTGTCAGAGTTGTAGTTCAGGAGTAATTCAATGACAAACTGTCCCCCTCCCGCCCCTTTTACTGATGTAATACTGTTCCGCCAGAGCAGAAGGGAGGTGCCCAGGTAGACTGCAGAGAGGGACAATCTTCAATTAAGATAAGGGAAAAACCTGAAAAGCTTGTCAAGGGGGGCAGGGCTTTCATTGTTTTCATATAAAGAAGATTGTCCCCTGCTGTTATCTGTCTGGTCTATGGACTGCATTCCACATCTGAGAAGAGATGGCTTACACTAGGTATAAGGGGCGGGGAGCGGAAACTTTGCTTGTGAATATCTCTTAAACCATAAAGGTTTTATAGATAAGACTTATATAATTCTTCATGTTTTTTTTATTGCCTACAAAATAAAATAAAGTTAAAATGAAGTATTACTATCCCTTTAAAAAGCAGCGGACCTGATACTGAACCCTGAGGTACTCCACTCTCCACTTTAACTGTATTGGAGAATTTTCCATTTACAACCACACACTGTTCCCTATCCTTAAGCCAGTTTTGTATCCAATTGCAAAGGTCATCTCCTAGCCCCAATTTCCTTATTTTATACACCAGCCTTCCGTGTGGCACTGTATCAAATGTCTTTGCAAAGTCTAGATATACTATATCTACTGCCTTGTCATTGTCAAGGTTGCTGCTTACTTCCTCATAGAGGTATGATAAAGAGGTAATAACTTCTCCAGTGGCATACATTTTCTGATTACTATGTTTTTCTATGGAGCATATGAACTACAATCTGACCAACTTGATACATTTTAGTGCATAGTCTCCAGAGAATAATAAAGGAGTTGGAGAGTTCTTCATGCTGGAGACATTATCCCTCTTTATCACCACTTGATCACTCCTTAGTGCATCTCCCTTCTGGACTTGCAGCAGAAAGTATGTACAGATTTAGAGTATATACCTACAGTATGATTTGAACATTTTCACTGAGCTGACCATGTCCCTCATATTATCTGCTGAATACCAGAAGGGTTACCAGTGCATTGCAGAGCAATGCTATAGTCACTCCTCTGGTTTTTCAAAAAGTTAAATAGTATCACTTATATAAAAAGGTTGTTCTAAGTAACTACAATTTATATAAACCTGTTAGTTTACAGACCCCCCAGTCCCTAAAAGGTTAGGTACTTGTTCCCATAACCAGTCAAGATGGCTACCCTATCATCTTAGAACCTTAAAGCTGACTATCACTTTAAAAGCACTTTTTACTCTTAATTAAAAGTGAAAAGTTCACTTAACATTATGTTTGTGCTTTTTTTTTCTAACATTCAACGTTTTTAACTATTGAGAGCTAGGAAGGTATCTAATGCATTGAAAAGCAGAGCATTGGATACATCTCTGGTACTCATAGAGTTTTAAATGTTGAACAAGGTTGATCTCGTTTATTGTCTGCGCTAAGTAGGTCACCTTGTTGGACTCCATAGTGCCCTCTGCCAGTGAAATATCTGAAACTGCAACAACAACAAAAAAAAGAAAGAAACAGTGTTTAAGTACTTTGAGACTTGTTTGTTAACCTTTTGAGAACCAGAGAGAGAGGTGAGCAATGCATTAATTTGCAGTGTGGCACTCGCACATCTGGAACATAAAGGGTTAATAAGCATACCTGGGAACTTTTGAAGAAGGGCTACTTTCTACTTAAACTCTGGCCACCCGGTGATTCACACATTGCCCCGGAGACCCGGTAATTCAGTTTGAAAGCCAGAGTCTCCGGGGCAAAACTGGAGAGTTCCCAGGTATGATAATAAGTAATAGGGTAGGGGTAGTCCCCTGGCAGCATTTGTATACAGAACAACAATTGCAGTACACTACTGTATGTTCATACCTGTATGTTCATACCCTGAGATTCCCTGCCAACCCCCACCCCCCAAAAAAAGACACCTTTGCTACTGAGTTTAAATTATATTAACAGATGAGAGTTGGCCGTAGAAATACAGGCGGCAAATATAGTTTTTGATAGCTCTATTGGCTAACTAAGCAGATTAAGAATGCAAGTTTTCAAGACCTTATGTCTCTTCCTCAGGCATGTTATACAGATAAATATGAAAACATCTCTCTTAAATGCAAGTACACATTGCATTGTTTAGAATGGAAATCAGATAAGAGAACTCAACCCAGATCCAGATACTTTGATCAGTCAATGGTAAATTGCACTCTTCCTCTGAGGCTTTAGAGGTATTTATGATGCCAATTGGTCTGTTGGAAAGGTCAATCCACTAACTGATAATGTGACAAGAATTATCTGTCCTTATTCAAACCATTATGAATAGTATTAAACTTTAACATTACCTTAACCTCCCATACCTTTCTGTTCCTCTGAGTGCGGAACAGTCCCATCAATACAGGTAAATTAACGTCCCGGACACTGTGCCCATTTTGACAAAATGTTCTCCCACTGGTGTCTCTGTCTTTTTGTTGTTAACACTGGGTCTGTGGGAATTAAACCTTTTATGTAGTGGCTGTCCAGTTTCACCCACATAAAGAGCTGTTGGGCATTTTGCACACATGATAAGGTATATTACACTGGATGATTTGCAGGTGAAGGTACCATTGATCTTACAGTGTAACTGGGTGTTTGGAATTGGTATCTTGTTTGTGGTGTAAATGTGTGCACAGGTTTCACATCTCTTTTGTATGCAGGGAGATGTGCCATTTTTTGTATTTTTGTTCAGGGCACTCCTTACCATCAGTTGTTTCAAATTGGCAGGCTGTCTGAAGGAGAGTAAGGGAGGCTGTGGGAATATGTTCTTAAGTCTTTCATAAGTGTGTAGTTTCATTTGAAGTTCTCTTGATATTTTGTGTAGAACTTCAACCTGGAGCTGGTATGTCACCACCAGTGGCACCCGGTTTCCTTTATGTTGTTCTTTGTTAGTTCAACAGATTTTTTCTTGGTATTTGGGTAGTCTTCTGTATCTGACTGTCAATAATCCTTGCACTGTAACTGTGTTTTATAAAGTCTCCTCTGAGTTTCTGGAGGTGCTTGTCATGGTTCATTTTCTTTAGTTGCATAATAGATATATAATAAATTATACTTATAGTGTTGAGTATATATATGCCATTGACCCTGAACTGTCTGCATTTTAAATTGTCTAGCTTAAAAGGAACGCTGACCAGTAAGTAAGCCACCACTAAACAGGGGCACAGGATAACTCTGCTAAACAGGTTGTCCTCCTGTTTAGCTCCAAAGCCTCAACTTTCCCAGCCAGCCCAGGACCAGATCAGAGATTCATCGTCACCAGATTCATCATCAAGTCAGCCCCATGTATGCACTAATTTGATTCTTGGCTCTGCCACCCATAACATAAATTGAACTTACCAACACAGTACATTGACAAATATTTTTTTCCAGCTTATTCCAGGTCCATGAGCTCCATGGCGATGACCACTCAGTCCAGTGGTGGGGTGATAGGTGAAAGGGGCACATGGCACTAGCAGATGTGGATGCACTTTGCAAAGTGTGCAGGCAAGCTGCAAAGACATCCGGCAGCAGTACACTACTATTTATTACATTATAGTTATATATTTTAGCAACGCAAAATGCCGCATGATGATTATCTAAGCATAATGATGAGCCTACCAGGAGATTTGAAGGTTTCATCCGGAGACACTGCTCTAAATCCGGAGTCTCTGGGTGAAACCGGCAAGTTCCCAGCTATGTGTATGTTGATACCAGTTACAGTACTAATTAACACAGGGGAGTTTTAAAACCTTGGGCTGTATGCTATAAGCTAAAGGAGTGCAATTGTACAGCAAACCAAATAATTTCAGTGTGTTCTTGAATCCCTTGAATGCTCCAGAATTCATAGCATTAAAGTGTAAGTAACATTTTATAATGACTTGTTTGATTTGAAAGGGCTTTCAAAATCAACTATATTTATCCTAGCAGTTCTTTTTTAAAGTATAGTTTATTTGTCAGTTTATGCAAGTTAGACAATACTTCCTGGTAGGAAGTGGCATTTGGGAGGAAGAGTGAAATGTCAGTATCTGACACACCAGCTTGCGCTAGCCAAATCTACCTACATTACATAAACTGACAAATAAATAAATCTAAACATAGTTTTAAATCAAGAATGGCTAACATAAATATGGGTAATTTTGAAATCTCTTTCAAAATCACACTAGTCATTATAAAGTATTATTTCTACTTTAAACACCCAGTCAAAATCATTAACATTTTCAATACCGTATAAAGTACATTAAAAAATGTAACAATGCATTGTCCTGCTAGTCTCATATAATGTTGTTTTGCCCAGCTAATAACCCCCACTCCCAAAAAAACATTGAAAAAATAGATATTGTTCTGATGAGATATTAACACAGTTCAAAGTAGGGCATGATTGTTAGGTTTTGGCAAGTGTAAAAGGTAAAACTACGAATGTCACTCAGTGCATTGTGTGGCATATGTGTGACATGTTTATGCTTTACTTCCTCCTTTTTTGGCTTTATATATTGTGCAAGTGCATAATATGCACGTTCAAATCACCTGTTATTTCTGTGGGGGGTTTTAATATATATATTCAAATCTTTTGAATGTAAAAAAAGAATAATGGGATATTATGAAGAAGGGTCTCAAGCTAAGCATGCAGCCATGCCATTTTCTACTAAAGTGAAATGAATGCACTAAAAACAGACTTTGCTAATCCTGTGAAGATCCAGTCTCGCACTGGCACATCTTTTATTTACTTTCTATGAAAGGGTAAGAAGTGAGATGGAGAAGAAAATACTGCTATTGATGTAGTATACTTTGATTTTGCAAAAAGCCTTTGATACTGTGTCTCACGATAGATTTCTGCATAAATTAAAAGGCCTTGGCTTGGGAGGTGATATCTGTACATGGATAGAGAACTGGTTAAACAACACAATGCAGAGAGTTGCTGTAAATGAAACCTTTTCAAGGTGGTCTAAAGATGAAAGTGGAGTGCCTCATCATCTGATCCTGGGACAAATGCATTTTAATTTATTTATTAATGATCTTGAAATAAGTATTGAAAGTAATGTCTCAGTCTTGGTTTAATATAGAAAATTTTAAGGTTATGCCTTTGGGCTGCAGGGATATGAAAGCTACACTCTACATTAAATAGGAAACTATTGTTAGAGAAAGATTTAGAAGTGATAATAGACTTCACGGCTGCGTACAGTGTCACTCAGCTGATGCAAGAGCCATTCAGTTACTATCATGCACAAAAAGGGTATAAATGCATGGGATTGGGATATAAGTCTAATTCTGTAAATCATAATCTAGAATATGGAGTACGGTTTGGACCCCATTTATTTGAAGTGACAAAGTACAATGTGCAACACAACTGATAAAGGAATTGGAAAATGTTCTTTATAAAGACATTCTAGCAAATCTGGGTTTGTTTACATAAGAAAGAAGAGGGATTTTATTACTATTTACAATTATATTTGAGGCCATTACAAGGAATTCTTTAGGGATCTATAAATTCTAACAGCTGAGCAAAAAAGGGGAAACCCATTTGAGTGACAGAGGGGTATACAATGTATTATCGAGCAATGTGTTGATTACACTCTGGAACTCAAGGGTTTAAAACTATAGAAGGGGTGCTATTGACTAAAGCAAAAGGCAAGGATTTTTTACAGTAGTTGCAGTAAGGTTGTGGAATTATTTGACTTGGGATGCTGTGTTTGCAGCTATTGTAGATGTTTTGCCATAGTATTGGATATCTTTCTAGCTCAGAACAATATTGAGAATTACGACAACTTGTTTCAATCAAGATAGGATGTTGATCCATGGAGATACACAGCTCCCTTTTGGAGCCTGAAAGTAATTTTTTATAACTAATTGGTGTTTAATTGGTATTGACTTCAATAGGGATTTTGCCTTCTCTGGAACATCAAAGGTTATATGGCAAAAGCTGAACTTGATGAATGAATGCTTTTTTGATCTTCATCAACTGTTGCTATGTATAGCCTGAAAATCTAACCCATTCCTGAGCCATGAAGACTGGAGTTAAGAATCACTGAGCTCGCCAGATAGGCCAATGAGAGAGATAAGAAATAGGGGCTCTTGAATTTCATTAGTTATATCAAAAGGAGCCAGTAGTGCATTGCAGCATTACAGGACACCAGCATGACATTACACCACTGTAAATGTGTATTGCACTGCTGGTCTCAGGCAATACCAGTAAAAAAAGGATCTGGGCCATTAATCTGACATGGCCTAACTGAAAACCAGTTTTCCACTCCTGCCACATTTGACTACATGGGGACCTTCTTGTCCCAAAGCCTGCAGAGTTACACCAAGGTCTGAGGATGGGGCTTAATTAGGATGGGTGGGTTTGGAAAGATCAGAGGTTGGGTTTGCACTTAAAATAGGTAGAGTAGAAAGAACAGGGTGGATAGGGGCCACATCTGGCAGTGAAGTGGGTGGAGTTACAAGGGAACTCACTGAGCCCTAAGCATCAACCACTGTCCCCAGAAACCGGGTAATTAAGTGTAAAACCAGAGTCTCTTGGTTAGATCCGGAGAATTTTCAGATAAGATCATTTGCCACAAATAGGTAGAAAGATTGGAGAATGCACATTTTCTGGAAGACAAGGGGCTCGATTCTATTACCAGCGCTAAAAATAAAACAGGCGTGGTTTTTTTTTTAAGTCAGTTTTTGCTATCCTATTACTGGACTTGTGAAAGCAAAATCAGCGGTAATTATACTTACCGCCAGTCTAAAAAAAGCGCATAGGAAACAACTAAAAACAACGTGCAATTAGTATCCTATTACCCACACTCAGTATTAGCTCCTGTTTTGTGGTTACATTTAAGTCAGAATTTCTGCTCCTCAGAGGTTGAGGTGTAGAAGCCACAACAACAGTTTCAAAACCATTGTTGTTCAAACAAATGCAGTGCAGAATACAGTATACAGCATAGAAATCCGACATAAAGTGCCCCCTCGACATATTAACCCCCCTTCAAAATCTGACTTACAGTGCTTTCTTTCACTATATTAATTCGACGAATATTGTTCATAGTTGACATTTAACCCTTCCCCTTCCAAATCCGACTTACAGTGCTTTCTTTCACCATATTCATTTGCTGAATATTGTACATCCGACATTTTAAACCCCCCCCCCTTGAAAAGTTGGTTACAGTGCTCCCATGACTTTCTTTCACCATTTTTATCTGACATTTTTCTTCTCCTATTATATTCGACATGCCCTCGTATTTTGTATTGCAAGATTAACCCTATGAGTACCGGAGAGGTATTGTAATGTGTTTGCTACCCCGCTGGTACTCATAGGGTTAATAGGCAACCTGTATATGTATAAAAAAAGGTGTTTGTTTTTATTATATATGTAATTTGTGAGAAAATGTAATTAAATATTTAATTTATGTGTAACAATGATTTTCTTTTTTTAAATTATATATGTAATTTGTATTAAAAAAGTACTTCAGACCCCTCATGACACCCCCCTAGCATGGTGGCGACAATTGCCCCCTTTATTAATTAAAGAGCATATAACCTTTGTGAAACATAGGTTATATGCTCTTTAATTAATAAAGGGGGCAATTGTCGCCCCCATGCTAGAGGGGTGTCATGAGGCCGTTACATGGGGCTCCTTTAAAGGGATAGTATTACTTCAAAATTACTATCCCTCATATTGTAGCCCTTAATAAACTGAGTTAAATGACACCAGCGGCACCTCTCAAACCTTTATGGTTTAAGAGATAGCCGCTTTCAAAGTTTCCTCTCCCCTGCTGTCAACATTCTGCTACCAGCAGTAGAATCCGGTCTCTGAATCAAGAGGAGGCTCTTCAGCAGAGCCGATATCTCGTTATGGAAGGAAAAATGATTAACTGAAACAGTCTTCTACGTGTGCTTGGTAACCAAGAACACGTAGAAGACTGTTTCAATGAATCATTTTTCCTTCCATAATGAGATATCGGCTCTGTTTAAGAGTCTCCGCTTGTCCCGGGACCAGATTCCCCTGCCGGAAGCAGAACACTGACAGCAGGGGAGAGGAAACTTTGAAAGCGGCTATCTCTTAAACCATAAAGGTTTGAGAGATGCCGCTGGTGTCATTTAACTCAGTTTATTAAGGGCTACAATATGAGGGATAGTAATTTTGAAGTAATACTATCCCTTTAAGGGCCATAGAAATACTCCAAAAATAGGCTGGAAGGCACTGGGTGAAGTCCCAGGTCTGAGTGGCTGAACAGCCATTGACAAACTTATGGCATAAAAAATGCTCCAGCCCAGAGTGC
The DNA here is from genome assembly GCA_037306005.1 of Rhinophrynus dorsalis. Classification (NCBI taxonomy): domain Eukaryota; kingdom Metazoa; phylum Chordata; class Amphibia; order Anura; family Rhinophrynidae; genus Rhinophrynus; species Rhinophrynus dorsalis. The sequence continues at coordinate 471,710,909 of CM074721.1, forward strand.
ATTCCAGATATGTATTCCAGCCCCTCTGACCATTGTATCCCGGTCCCCACCCTTTTGTTACATTGTCTACTCATCACTCATGCCATTGTGAAGTTAATTTGATCACGTCTACCCCATTGTACCATGCCCATTGTTTCATCGCTGTCCATTTACTCTTCATTGTATATTTACTACTCATGCCTTTGTGAAGTTAATGTAATCATGCCTACCCACTGTACCATGTCTTGTGATTTCATCACCATATATCTACTGCCATTGTCTTCTTTGTCCAACCCCTTGTGAGAGACCCTGGATCAACGGTCTACATCATCCGAACGACTTAGGCTTCCGTTACACTAGTGGAAAGAGGTGGGTTCTTCTCTGTCACTACACTGAGGAGATTCAAACCACCACAGGGATCCAGCCGATACTATGGCCAACATCTACAAGCACTGTTCGGTTACAGAGCTGCAGAGCATGGTGGAGGAACAAGGCAGGAACACCAGACGTCTGAAGAAGCCAGAACTAGAACAAGAACCACAGACTTACCCCAGGAGGATGCCCCTTCCCTGGCATCGCATTCCCTGGTGCCCCAGTCAGTAACTCAGACTGCATCAGATATAGTGACTCAGCGATTGGCTAGTCGCTTGGTCTTGTTGGGACCGGACATTTCCCAGGACTTCAGGATAGGGACTATGCTAGCAGTGGAAAGAGAATACTGGAAGGAGTTAAATCCAGGGCACTCTGACTCACCCAGCCAAACCAGCGAGCAGAAGATGGAGGGCATGGAGCATGCATGGCGTATCCCCCACCAACTGTTCAAACCTTTTGATGATACTGTGGGGGATATCGATGGATTCCTAAAGGACTTTGAACGGCAATGGTGGTGCAAGTTGATCTCCAGGACTGGGTGACTATCCTGGCAGGGAAGCTAACGGGGAGGGCCACGGATGCCTACCAAGCTATTCCCGATGAATGGGTCACGGATTATACAGAAGTGAAGAGGTGACTCCTGCACCTGTTTGACATCACCGCAGACACCTACCAGAGGCAGTTTCAGGAAGCCCGCTGGCAATCCAAGGAGACCCACACAGAATGGGTCTACACTATGGAAAGAGCCTGCAGGAATTGGCTGCAAGGATGTGGGGCTCGGACTTTGGAGGACTGCTGCCAGCAAATTCTATTGGAACAGTTTTACCACCATGTCGTCCCAGTGGTGCGGGACTGGGTTCAGGGCTACGACCCTTGCAATGTGACTATGGCGGCTGAACTGGCTGACAAATTCGAAGCTTCACGGCGAGTGGGCCCATGGACGGACAGTATACATTGACCCATTGCCTCAGCTCCCCGTTCTGGGCCTCCTGCCCCCACTAAAGCTTCCCCAGCCAGCCCCACTCCAACTCCGGGCCTCCAGAATGCTTTAACTGCCACCGATTTGGGCACATGCGACACAATTGCCCCTTGAACCGGCCAAACCCTGGCCATCGCTTGGGAACTGACTGCTGGGGCCCTCCTCCACCTCTAGTGAGGGTACCCCCCAGACAGGCCCACTGCGTGAATGAAGCAGAGGAGGAGGACTACCACTGGCCCGCACCCCGGAAAATGTGTCAGCCCCCCCAATGGGGCTACTATCATGAGGTGGCTCTAGCTCAGACCTCTTCCCAGGATAACCGCAGTCATCATTTCCAGAATATTATGCTTGACGGATACTCTTCCAAGGGACTATGGGACACTGAAGCCACGCTCACACTGATTCAACCCTGGTGCCTCAAATGCCATCAAAGCACCAACCATTCAGTTGAGGCCTGGGTAGCTGGAGGAAAACGTCTATTAGCTTCCCATGGCTAGGGTTCACTTGGATTGAGGTACAGGGCAAGGATACCAAATCGTGGGTGTAATGCCAGGCTTACCCACGGATGTGCTCCTAGGCAACGATCTTGGCCGCCTGGAAAGCTGATTTACCCCAGAGGACTCTAATGAAGTCTACCAAGCGGTAACCCGAGCTCAAGCTCAAAGGACTGTGGTGAGTTCCTCTTACACCTCGACAGCCAACCTCCAGGACTCTAGGGACTTCCAGTGGGCCCCCCCTGTGGAGTTTAGGGCTACCCTCCAGACTGATCCCACATTACAAGGGTATAGACAGAGGGCAGAGGACCAGACAGCTGGATCCCAGGGGGAAACCTTTGCATGGGAGGATGGGCTATTGTACCGGAAGACTAGGTCCATAGGATGGGAACACACATAAGTGGTTAGGAACCAGCTAGTAGTGCCTGACGGTTACTGGCCCACCCTGCTGGCTCTGGCCCATGAGGTGCCACTAGCCGGGCACCTCGGGGTTAGAAGCATGGAGTTCTGAATGACTAGAGCTTTCTTTTGGCCGCAGATTTCTAAGGGGGTCCATACATTTTGCCGCACCTATCACATCTGTCAATGGGTCGGCAAATGTGGGGACCAAGCCTTAGCCCCCTTGCAACCTCTCCCAATCATTGGGGTTCCTTTTCAGAGGATAGCCGTAGACATTGTGGGACCCCTGGCCAGATGCAGCCACTCAGGGAAAAAATGTATCCTAACGGTGGTCGACTTCACTACCCAGTACCCTGAGGCGGTTGCACTATCCAGTGTCACTGCAGAGTCTGTAGCAGATAACCTGGTGAAAATGTTTACTCGGGTAGGGTTCCCCCAAGAAATTCTGTCCAACCAGGGTACCCAGTTTACATCAGAATCACTCCAGCAGGTCTGGAAACTGTGTGGAGTTAAATCCATTCAGAGCACCGCTTATCCCCAAATGAATGGACTTTGTGAACGGTTTAATGGAACCCTAAAACAAATGATCCGAGCCTTTACTGACTCCCACCAGGACTGGTAGCAGTATTTGCCCCATCACCTGTTTGCCTATAGAGAGGTGCCTCAGGAGTTCACAGGCTTCTCTCCATTCGAACTGTTGTTTGGGAGACAAGTACGGGGACCCCTGAACATCCTCTGCAAATACTGGGAGGGAAAATGCGACACTGAGGAGACCCCTGCAGTAACTTATGTCCTGGAACCCCGAGATCAGCTGGAGACTCTGATGGGCATGGCTCACCAGAATCTCCAGACAACATGGGAAGGGCCTTAACAGGTAGTGGACCTATAAGGGGAAACCACGAATTTGATAGCCAAGGGATCCCAACTGAAGGACCAGAGAGTATCTCATGTGAATGCTCTCAAGCCTTATGAGGAAAGGCCTGAGAACATTGCAGCAATTTGTAACCTGGCTGGTCATGAGTCGGAAGATCAGGAGTTACCCGACTTACTGGGGGACACCAGGCCCCACTCCCCGAGCAGTCCCACCCCTCTAAGTCCGCTTCTAGATACTACCCAAAGAACCCAAATGCAGGAGATGTTAGCTAGATGGCCGACCCTGTTTTCATTGAAACCTGGTCGTATGACTCTCACTTACCACAAGGTCGACACCCTAGATCAGGCCCCTCTCTGACAGCCCGCATATCAGGTACCAGAGGTTACTCATATGACAGGAGATCATGGAGATGCAGGCGTTGGGGGTCATTCAGGACTCCGACAGTCCCTTGGCATCACCAGTGGTCTTAGTCCCTTAGAAGGTTGGGACAACTAGGTTTTGTGTCGACTATAGGCAGTTAAATGACAGGCCAGTGACCGACACTTACCCCATGCCTAGAATCGACAAACTATTAGATCAGCTTGCTGGGGCTCACTTTGTCACCACCCTCGACCTTAGTTGAGGGTACTGGCAGATTCCCTTGGCCCCCGATGCAGTGGTGAAGTCGGCCTTTATCACCCCGTTCAGTCTGTACGAGTTCACCGTCATGCCGTTCGGGATAAAGAACGCCCCGGCTACCTTACAGAGACTGGTCAACCATTTGCTCACCGGGCCAATGACATAGCGATATTCAGTGAGACTTGGGACAAACACCTACTGTATGTAGAGGCCATTCTAGGGAGAATACACCACTCTGGCCTCACCATCTGCCCTGACAAGTGTCAGATAGGCATGGAGGAAGTACACTACCTATGTCATAGGGTAGGGAATGGGTGTCAGAGACCGGAAACCCGCAAAAATCGAGGCCATCGTAAACTGGCCTCAGCCTCAAACCAAAAAACAAGTACTGGCATTTCTGGGTACAGCTGGCTATTACAGAAGATTTGTTCCCCGATACAGTGACATAGCCAAACCCCTGACAGATCTCACTAAAAAGGCCCTTCCTTGCATACTAACCTGGACCTCTGCATGTGACCAGGCTTTCCAAGCCTTGAAGACAGCCCTTGGACAGGCCCCTGTACTGGCTGCTCCTGATTTTAACAGACCCTTTCTGATCCACACAGATGCCTCCAACATCGGATTGGGGGCCTACTGAGCCAGGTGGATTCCTCCAGAGAAGAACATCCCATCGCCTTTCAGAGTCGCAAACTGCTAGACCGCGAGATAGGATATGCTGCCATTGAAAAGGAGTACCTTGCCTTGGTTTGGGCCATCAAACGATTTCAGCCATACTTATATGGAAGGGAGTTCACCGTACTTACAGACCACAACCTGCTGGTATGGCTGAATAAGGTTTCTGGGGACAACGGACGCTTGTTACGATGGAGTCTATCCCTGCAGCCCTACACGTTTTCAGTATAAGTACCGGTCTGGAAGGAACAACCGCAATGTGAATGGCTTGTCCCAGCAGAAGACACTTAATCGGATGGTGAACCACTATTTTTCTCTCCCAAGATCTCACCTGGGATTGTCGGAGGTCTTGGGCGCTGGAAAGGGGGGGTGTAACAGGAGTAGGCCCTTTACGTTGAGATCGTACAAGTCGCACATTTAGTGAAAGACTATTCAACACATATGAACAGGGGCCATAGAAATACTCCAAAAATAGACTGGAAGGCACTGGGTGAAGTCTCAGGTCTGGGCAGCTGAACAGCCATTGACAAACTTATGGCATAAAAGATGCTCCAGCCCAGAGTGCATTCTAGATGTGTATTCCAGCCCCTCTGACCATTGTATCCCAGTCCCCACCCTTTTGTTACATTATCTACTCTTCACTCATGCCACTGTGAAGTTAATTTGATCACGTCTACCCCATTTTACCATGCCCATTGTTTCATCACTGTCTGTTTACTCTTCATTATATATTCAACACTCATGCCTTTGTGAAGTTAATGTAATCATGTCTACCCATTGTACCCCGCACATTGTTTCATCACCGTCTGTTTACTCTTCATTGTATATTCACCACTCGTGCTTACCCACTGTACATGTCATCACCATGTATCTACCCATTGTCTTTTTTGTCCAACCCCTTGTGATTTGATGCTGTTAACTGTGTATGAAAGAGCTGTGCTTTCACAAATAAACAGAATCACAGCGAAGACCCTGTGAAACCAACCCAACTGTGACAAGTCAACACAGACCAAGAAAAATCCAAACCTGCGACTACAAACCCAACCCGAGAAGATGGAGTAATGAGTCTCAAGCCTCGGTATTCAAAAATCACCGCTGATGGATAAAATATATCAGCAAGAAGACAACAACAAAATAAACAGAGTTCATCTTGGAAACAAGAAGGTGTTCTGTCATCTTATTGCAAAATGGTGTAAAGGAGCTTCTCTTGCTCCACATTCTAGGGAGAATCTCTGCAGCAGTACCGGTGCAGCTACCACTCTGTAGCTGATCTCAGCTGGGAGAGACCCTGGAACGGACTTAGGCTTCCATTACAGTGTGGTTATCAAAATATCAGCTACCACTTCACATCTCTACCTCTTCATCAACCAAGCAACAACAGGAAACTGTTTTACACAAGATGATTCTACACTCTGTGCACAACTGATAATGCACAGGATACAATGACACTTTATTTGATTTCCCCACTGCTTTCTAACCAGGGTATCACGGTACTTTGGTGTGCCATGAACATCTATGTAGTGTGCCCCTTGTTTTCTATAAAGCCTTTGACAAAATGTGAATTTTGAGCTTCAAATGTATATTTATGGAATTTGTTATGCATAATATATTTGTTTTTATTATTCTGATTGTGAGACGTAAGAATAACGAAATATTATTTATTTCTACCCTTCATATTGTTCACTACAAATGACATATAAAATGTTAGGGCTGTCCCAAAAATTCAAGACTTCATTTTAGGTGTGCCTTAAATGAAAAAGATTGAGAACCACAGGCCCTAGGACATAAATAACAGAATTTCTTTACAATGTAATGTTTGGTTATTAAACATTTTACAACTATTTCCCAAGTTATGTGACACACAGCAACGTCATTTGAAGACTTCTAAGCACAGAACTGTTACTCTGAACTATGTACTAATGCAGAGGTGGGCAAGTCTTTCTGTCTGAGTGCCCCACATAGGGTCAGAAATTGTGCAGGGACCACAGCTATTATCTTGCATGTGCACACACACGCACATACACATACCATATACACACACACACACAAATACACACACAGAAACACATTCACACACACATACCAAACACACACACACATACCCATATACACACACGTGCATACATACACAAATGCATAACATATACATACACATATACATACACTCATGCATACCATATATACACACACATATACCATATACAAACATGCACACACATATATACACATGCATACCATATTCACACATACACACATGTATATCATATACCAACATACACATATATATCTACACACACGCATACCATATACATACACGTACCATATACACACACACATACATACACACATAGCAAATACACACATCCACACACACATATATACGCACATGCATACCATATACGCACACATGCGCGTACAAACACATGCATATATAAATATATATATATATATATATATATATATATATATATATATATACACACACACACACACTCTCTCACAGACAATCACCCATACTCGTAGAAACAAAAAGAAGAAGACAGCGCACAGAGAATCTCTAAGTGTAGAGGTTTAATAGACAATGGAACATATAAATAAACAGTGTTAATGTTAAAAAAGTGGTCAGATTATACTGCTTTAACCATATTTCAATGCCGAGAGACAATGAACTACATGAAAGGAGAACAGTTCCACATGCAACAACTGGGGCACCGAACGGGACTTTAAATATTGAGATCTATGCAGAGTCACTGGATCATATGTGAGAAATAAATAAAATACACAACAGTCAAGTTTGTGTTATACGCTCACCAGATGCCTTCTTTCATAAAAGGCCCGTCTAGTAGACGAGTCGCTGATCCGTCATTTCATTTATTTCATTTATTCAGTTCCATCTTCCATTCCTATTATCAAGTATTATTTTTAAGTGGACTTATGGACTGTATTTAGTAATATTACTCATTATTATTATATAATGGTTATAATTGTGTACTGTTCTTATTGAATATATTCTAGTGTTTGAGCACCTTATACACAATTTGTGTACTCAGTGAGCGCCATCTTAAACTTTTTTCTATAGTTTTTTAATCACCCATACTCACACACAAATACTCTCTCACACACACTCTTACTGACATTTTTTGTCTATTATTTACAGGAAAAAATAGGTAAATCTTAACTTCGGCATCAAGCAGGGTCCCCTGCATCCTTATCCAGCTTCTCTCTTCACCATTACACTGTTGTGATCTTGGTAGAATAGACACTATATGATGATCTCATTACGTCATGCCAATCCCATAAAGGTCAGGACTGGGATGCAGGAAACTCCATGTGCTTCAGTTACAGTGACCACATATACCTTTAAACCTTTGAGATGAAAAAAATATATCTTGTATGGCTTTTCCTGATGAGTAAAATAAGTGTACTCCCATTGCTGAAAGATGAATATTTACAATGACTGCAGTTTAAAACTGTGTTTTAATACATTAAGTGTACCCTTTAGAGATCAGATTCCAAACAGTTACTCTGTTACATTCCATTTAAGAGGGAAGTCAGTGACAAACAGTTCTCCATGGAATGTGATAAAAACTGCTGAGTCATGCTGTCAGAAGTTTCAGGAAGTAAACGCACAGTAAATTCACTTCCTGATTATTTGAACTGCTATAACATTTGAATAAAACTACTGAGAGCAGTGGGAGTGGCCTTGCTTTACTCCATAGGAAAATCTATACATTTACATATAGGTTTTCATAAAGAAAAAGATAACTGTTATTTTAAATCAGGGACACATATGAAAATTTCATTCTGCAGAATTACAGAGGAATCCCTCCAACCCTGCAGAATGTTTTTTAAAGCACCCCTAATTTAAAGGATATGTATGTATCTTTATTTATAAAGCACCATGCATGTATAAAGAACTTTAATAGTGCAATACCAAAATACCGGACAGGGTTAACCTTTTGTCTGTCAGAGGAGCATGTTTGCACCTTAGCTTCAGTGCACAAGTACAGACTTTTTTTTAATTTTCCTAAAAGACCCATCTGTAGGGTCCAGTTAGTCAGTTAGGGCTGGCCTATTCACATTTCAGTTCAACATGATTATAAAGGGAGGGGAAGTCTAAGGGTTAGATGCACAGAAGAAAAGATAAGCCATTCTAGATCAAACCAGTTACACATAGGGAACAAATACAAATTGCCACAATTCCCAATGATTAAGATAGGGCTTCTAACCACCTGAATGATATAAAGGTCTCCAGCATAATGCATCGCAATCATAGGCCAATTGCATTAGGGTGTGCACCCAAAAGCACAAACACACATGTGCGTGCGCGTATGTAATATATATGTGTGTGTGCTAGCTAAATAAATGATTGCCCCCCATCTGCTCCATATTGCCCCCATCAGCTCCAACGTATCCCCCATCAACTCCATATTGCCCTCACATTGCCCCCATCAGCTCCAACTTGCCCCCATCAGCTCCAACTTGCCCTAACATTGCCCCCATAATCTCCACATTGCCCTCAGCTCCGACTTGCCCCCATCAGCTCCAACTTGCCATCATCAGCTCCAACTTGCCCTCAGTTCCAACTTGCCCCCATCAGCTCCAACTTGCCCTCACACTGCCCCCATCAGCTCCAACTTGCCCTCACATTGCCCCCATCAGCTCCAACTTGCCCCATCAGCTCCAACTTGCACCCATCAGCTCCAACTTGCCCTCACATTGCCCCCATCAGCTACAACTTGCCCTCACATTGCCCCCATCAGCTCCAACTTGCCCCCATCAGCTCCAACTTGCCCTAACATTGCCCCCATAATCTCCACATTGCCCTCAGCTCCGACTTGCCCCCATCAGCTCCAACTTGCCCTCACATTGCCCTCAACAGCTCCAACTTGCCCTAACATTGCCCCCATCAGCTCTAACTTGCCCTCAGCTCCAACTTGCCCCCATCAGCTCCAACTTGCCCTAACATTCTCCCCATCAGCTGCAACTTGCCCTCAGCTCCAACTTGCCCTCACATTGCCCTCATCAGCTCCAACTTGCCCTCATCAGCTCCAACTTGCCCTAACATTGCCCCCATCAGCCCCAACTTGCCCTCACATTGCCCCCATCAGCTCTAACTTGCCATAACATTGTCCCCATAATCTCCACATTGCCCTCAGCTCTGACTTGCCCCCATCAGCTCCATCTTATCCCCATCACCTCCAACTTGCCCTCATCACCTCTAACTTGCCCTAACATTGCCCCCATCAGCTCTAACTTGCCCTCACATTGACATCAGCTCCACATTGCCCCCATCATCTTCACATTGCCCCCTTCCATAATGCCCCTTCATCTCCACAATGCCCCATTCATCTCCACAATGCCCCCTCCATCCCCTACCTTCAGTCCCTGGTGGTCTAGCGGTGTGCCATAAGAGAGCTCTGTGCCTCCTTCTGCACAGAGCTGAAACTCCCGCGCGCTGCTCTCAGTAATGCAGAGCGCTGGGAGATGATGTCATCTCCCAGTGCTCTGTATTACTACAGAGCCTGGGTCTCGCTGCGGCTTGTCACATAGATGCCGCGAGGGAGCGCTTGGTAGTTTAAATCAGCGCTCCTTCGCGGCAGATATATTTAAAAAAAAAAAAGAAAAAAAAAAATCCCCAGCTTCCCTGGCCGGTGCTCACGGGGCCGAATAGGGTGTGCCTGGGCACACCTGGCACACCCCGTGCACACGCCTATGATCGCAATATGTTGATAACTTCTTTAGCGTTCAAAGGAATGAAGGCCCAGTTTAACCCCTTAATGATGAGTGGTCCTGAGAAGTGACCTACCCTTAAAGATCGCTTTGATCTTTGTGGGCGCACCAGCACACGTGTCTGATGATGCACACCAAACAAGGTCTGAGAGAGACCGCTTTGGTCTTGGATCGGTCAGTTTCAGACCCCACTAGTGCTTACAGTGCTCCGCAGAAGTAATGTAAGCACAAAATACACAACGCACCAGGACCGTCACAAGTTCTTCAAGGGTCGTGACGGTCCTAACATATCACTGGTCGCTAAGGGGTTAAATCAGTGAGAATTTTTTATCCTTCCCCTAAGGTACAGTTTGCTTGATCCAGAATTGTTTCTCATTTCTTTTGTATGTGAGATTCTTAAAGGGGATGTATCATCTCTATATAACTTAGGCTAAGTAGTTAGGTTATATAGAGAATCTGACTAAAATTGTATTAATTGTTGTTGTTGTTTTTTTTTAAAGCTTTATTTTGTCCTAATTTAAGTTATAAAGTCTTCCCTGCAGCTACTTCCGCATAGACTGCAGTTACCAGCTCTGTAACCGCAGTCTGTAACTCTGCCTTTGCTCCCCTCCCTCTATCCAGCCTCCTCCAATGACGGAGGTTTCTATCTGTAAGCTGGAGCAGTTTCATTGGCAGAGATCAATATCTAGCCAATGAGATCGCTCCAGCTTACCGAAAGAAAGCCTCTGTCATTGGAGGAGGCTGGATAGAGGGAGGGGTACAGAGGCAGAATGACAGAATGCAGTTACAGAGCTGGTAACCGCAGTCTGTCTGGAAGTAGCTGCAGGGAAGACTTTATAACTTAAATTTAGACAAAATAAAGCATACAAAAATGAACACACTTTTAGTCAGATTTGCTATATAACCTAACTATTTAGCCTAAGTTATATAGAGGTGATACATCACCTGTAAATATGGCCAGGGTGGATATGGGGTGCTGTGTGTAAACCATTTATTTTGTTGACAAAATTGCAGCAGTTAGGCCACTAAAGTCATGTTGTCCATTGAATGTTTGTATATATTTCACAAAATACATTGTTGTTTACAAAATTGTTTAGCTATGCCACAACATGCAATGTATTGACCAAAGTTTAGTACCAAGATTGTCATCAAATGAATTTGTTGCGCCAAATATGTCAATCAAATCACCAAATGATGAGCAAGTCCACCAAATATGTCAATCAAATCACCAAATGATGAAAGGGTCTACCAAATGATGACATTTTGTCACCAAATGAATTTGTCGCGCCAAATATGTCAATCAAATAACCAAATGATGAACGGGTCCACCAAATATATCAATAAATCCACCAAATGAAGAAAGTATCCCAACAAATGAATTCACTCACAGAATATGTCAACCAATTCACCAAATGATGAAAGTATCCCACCAAATGAATTCAGTGCACAGAATATGTCAATCAAATCACCAAATGATGAAAGTATCCCACCAAATCAATTCAGTGCACAGAATATGTCAATCAAATCACCAAATGATAAAAGGGTCCACCGAATATGTCAATCAAATCACCAAATGATGAAATTTCAACATACTCCGTGAACCCGTTCATCATTTGGTGATTTGAGAGACAAATTTGGTGCAACAGAATTCATTTGGTGAAAAAATTTCAGCTTTTTGTGGATTTATTGACAAATTCGGTGGGATCCTTTCAACATTTCGTGATGTGATTGACATATTTCGTGAACCTGTTCATCATTTGGTGATTTGAGAGAAAAATTTGGTGCGACAGAATTCATTTGGTGAAAAAATTTCAGCTTTTTGTGGATTGATTGACATATTTGGTGGACCCTTTCATCATTTGGTGATTTGATTGACATGTTCTGTGCGACAAAATTCATTTGGTGACAAAATGTCATCATTTTGTGGATTGATTGACATATTCTGTGCACTGAATTCATTTGGTGATATACTTGTCACAGCTCTTACCTTCCTGAGCCATCTGGTGGGGCGCAACTGAGTTACAGGTTCTGGGAGTGACACTTGGGCGTCACTTCCCGAGTCTCTTCTGGCCTACGGCCTGGTCGCGTCAGGTGCCTCCCGTGACCAACCGTGTCCCCTTCCTATACTACACAGCGGGTCAGAATGTCGCAGGATACGACGCATCTCCCTGACCTCTGTGTCACTTTCAGGCGCGCGTCTGTAGGAATGACATAAGAGTCCTTTATACCCTTGGCTACATTATACTCCTCCCTGCTACTTCATGGAGAAAGTTAAAAGGGAGATGGACAGTCAGTCCAGTTGCCCTTACGTTGGTGTTCAATGCAGTTCGCTATTGTTGTCTCTTGATTTCCTGTGTATGACCTAGGCTTCTCTGACCATCCAATCTGGTGCTGACATGTGGCTCTCTCTGACTATTCCTCCGTGTTGCCTCCTATAGTGGACATCCAATCTGGAGCAGACCTGTGGCTCTGGATGACTACCCGCTCTGTGTATGACCCTTACTTGTCTGACCATCCAATCTGGTGCTGACCTGTGGCTCTGTCTGACTATTCCTCCGTGTTGCCTTCTATAGTGGATATCCAATCTGGTGCAGATCTGTGGCTCGGGCTGACTATCCGCTCCGTGTATGACCTTTGCTTTTCTGACCATCCAATCTGGTGCTGACCTGTGGCTCTGTCTGACTATCCCCTCCGTGCGGACTCCTTACTAGCGGACATCCATCTGGTGCAGACCTGTGGCTCTGGCTGACTACCATCTATACCGACTGCAGAGTTGTCTGGTTCTGGTTCCAGTCTCCAGGTTCCAACTGAGACTCCATTGGCCTAGCCTAGTCTCTCACAGTGAGGTCACTTCTGGGCAGCCTACTATTTCTGATAGCTGCGCTGGCTCATCATGTGACCCTCTACATCTTTCTGTTGTCTCTGCCGATCATGTATATATGTATATGTACTGTTATTATTTCTAATAAAGGTGACTCCTGAATTATTCCTGGGCAACCGTGACAGTGACTTGATTGACACATTCTGTGCACTGAATTCATTTGTTGGGATACTTTCATCATTTGATGAATTGATTGACATATTCTGTGTACTGAATTCATCTGGTGGGATACTTTCATCATTTGGTGAATTGATTGACATATTCTGTGCAGTGAATTCATTTGCTGGGATATTTTCATCATTTGGTGGATTGATTGACATATTTGATGGACCTGTTCATCATTTGGTGATTTGATTGACATATTTGGTGCGACAATTTCATTTGATGACAATCTTGACTCATTCAGTGAATTGACTGAGATATAATTTGTACCAAATGTATCTGGTACTAAACTTTGGTCAATACATTGCATGTTGTGGAATAGCTAAACAATTTTGTAAACAACAATGTATTTGGTGAAATATATACAAACATTCAGTAGACAACATGACTTTGGTGGCCTAACTGCTGCAATTTTGTTGACAAAATGAATGGTTTACAAAAGGTGGAGGAGAAAAGGGGGTGAAATACGTGTTATAAATCAGGTATATGTGGTAGACTCCTGAAAAATGTAAGAGCAATAGAACGTTCAATAACTAGCTAAAGTTTCAACACTTTTGAATGCAAAACAGCAGGATATTTTACTGATATAATTTCAGGGAGAGGTGTAAATACTTTCATGGAATCCAGTGTCTCACAGGTGGGCCAGGAACATAGTTTCTGAGGTAGTCTTTGCTTCACACATCTTGTGAGTGTGTTCTTCCTAGTCTGGTACTGGACCAAATGGGACAAGGCATTCAACCTTGTGGCAGACACCTTTAACTCACAGAATTAATCAGCAGCAAGGACACACTCATGGTTGCCACCACCCTCCAGCTTTACATCCTAGCAACTTGAGAGGCCAGTACCAGCTAAGCCTGTCAGACAACATAACAGTGATAGTAAGGCTTGTTTGTAACAAACTTTAATATTGTAGATATTAAAAATATAAATGCAATGATGTATGTGTCTTCTCTCAAACATGTATAGTTTGAGAGATATAAGCTTTTAAAGTTCCCCCTCTCTCTCCTTTCATAGTCGTCAGCGCTCCTGCTGACAGCATGAGATCCTGGTCCTGGGACTGACCAGTGGGTCTTCTGCAAGCATTACTATCTCTTTAAGCATTACTATCCCTTTAAGGAGTGGGTAGATAATGTAGATAGGAACTGGGACCAAGTAAATGATCATGAGGGTGGAGAAGGGGTGGGGATAAATATAGTCAATAGGGAGGATCTCCTATTAAATGAAGATGTAGGGAAAAGGCAGGTAGGGATAAAATATGTAAAGACTTCAAAATGAATTGTGTGCTGACAAAAGCAAGAAGTATGATAGATAAAATGGGAGAACTAGAATTGCTGGCGGTTAATGAGCATTTGGACATAATTGTTTTAACTGAAACATGGTGGAATGATGCAAATGACTGGGCTGTAAATATAGAGGACTATTCCATGTTTAGGAGAGACAGGATTAATATGAAAGGGGGAGGTGTGTGCTTATATTTGAAATCAGAGCTAAATCCAATTTTAAGTGGTGATATTATTGAGAAAACTGGCCATTGTGGGTAGAAATTGAGACCAAATGTGGTGTAAATGTTAAAAATAAGGTGTTGGTGGGTCTATCCTACAAACCACCAAATACTGATGAGAATGTTGAGTCACTACTATTGCAAATGAAGAAAGCTGTGCAGCTTGGGCATATTATGGGAGATTTTAACTATCCGGATATCAACTGGAAAAATGAGACCTGTCAGAGTGCTAAACGAAACAGGTTTGTGAGCATGCTTCGGGAAAGCTACATGTCACAAATGGTGGAAGAGCCAACAAGAAATAACAATGTATTGGACCTAGAGATAACGAATAACATAGACATGGTATCCAATATAAAGGTAAGGGAACATTTCAGAAACAGTGATCACAACATGGTTACATTTGAGATCAGTCTAGCAAAGGAAAACTGTATAGTTTCGACCAAAACTCTTATTTAAAAAAGCTAACTTCAAATTCTTAAGGGCTCCAATGCAACATTTAGATTGGGCTAAAGTATTTAAAGGCAAAAATACTGAATCAAAATGGTCAGAATTCAAATTTAGGTTGCAAAAATATACTCAACAGTGCATATACCAGTGGGAAACAAATGCAAAAGAAGTATATCACAGCCAATGTGGTTAACTACAAATGTAAAAAAAAGGAAACGGAAAGGGGAAAAAAAGCATTTAAACTGTTTAAGTCTGATGGAACAGAATGCTCTTTCTTACAATACAGGGAGTGCAACAAAGATTGCAAAAAGGCAATTAGGTTAATAATGAAACTCAAATCTGAAGGGAGAGCAAGACTAATCCAAAAAAGTTTTTCAAATATATAAATGGCAAAAAACTGAAAGGGATAGTAATACTTAATTATCACTAATCCCTATATTAAAGACATATTAAAAATAAATGTATTGCCCCCAGTGTCATCTCTCAAACCTTTATGGTTTGAGAGATAATCACTCCTAAAGTTGCCCTCTCCCTCCCCCTTCCCCGTAGTCAGCGTTGTAGCTGACTGAAGGGAAATCTGGTCTTACGTTCATCAGGTGACTCTGCAGCAGAGCCGCGATCACGTTAATAAAAAAAATATTTCACTAAAATGGCTCTTAGAAGACCATTTCAATGAAAGATTTATTTTTTATTAATGCGATCTTGGCTGTGCTGCAGAGCCGTCTGAAAGTCATACGACATGCTTCCCTGCAGTCAGCTAGAACACTGACTATGGGGAAGGGGGAGGGAAAGGGCAACTTTAGGAGCGATCATCTCTCAAACCATAAAGGTTTGAGAGATGACACTGGGGGCAATACATTTATTTTTAATATGTCTTTAATATAGGGATTAATTATAATTAAGTATTACTATCCCTTTAAGAGGGAGTGCATTGGACCTTTCAAAAATGAGATGGGTGAACTGGGAAGACTGAGCTAAATTAAGACTGACAAAGCACCGGGTCTTTATGGTATACATACAAGGGTTCTTCAGGAACTCAGTGCAGTGTTAGCAAGACCTCTCTTTTTACTCTTTAAATATTCTCTCACCGTAGGCTCAGTGCCACAAGAGTGGTGTAAAGCTATTGTAGTGCCTCTATTTAAGAAGAGATGAAAACAGAACATGGGAATTATATAGACCTGTGAGTTTGACCTCTGTAGTGGGAAAACTGCTAGAAGGAATAATAAGGGATTTTATTCAGGAATACACCACCAGGATTCAACATGGTTTTATGAGGAATAGATAATGGAAAACTAATCTTTTCAGCTTCTTAGTAAGTAGCAACCTAGATAATAGTAAGGCAGTTGATGTAGTATATCTAGATTTTGCAAAGGCACTTGATACATTGCTGGGGTATAAAATAAGGAAATTTGGTGCTAGAGGATAACCATCACAATTGGATAGAAAACTGTCTGCAGGATAGGGAACAGTATGTGGTTGTAAATGGACAATTCTCCAGTTCAGTTAAAGTTGAGAGTGGAGTACCTCAGGGTTCAGTACTTGGTCCACTGCTTTTTAACATGTTTATAAATTACTTGGAAATAGCTACAGAAAGCAAAATATCAATATTTGCAGATGACACTAAATTATTAAGGGTAATTAATTCAGAACAGTATATTTGTTCTCTACAGAGGGATTTAAATGAAATGGCAGATTGGGCAAACAAATGGAATATGAAGTTTAATGTGGGAAAGTATAAAGGCATGCATTTGGGAAGAAAAAATTCCAGTTAAATTAATGGAAACATTTTAGGGGATTCGTTGCTAAAGAAAGATCTGGGAATCCTTGTAAACTACAAATTGGAAACAGTGACCAGTGTCAAATAACAGTAGCAAAATCAAATAAAGTCCTGCCCTGCATAAAAAGAGGTATTAAAGTAAGAGTGGATAACATAATTTTGCCATTGTACAAATCATTGGTAAGACCTCACCTTAAATATGCAGTGCAATTTTGGTCACCATTTATGAAAAAGGATATACTAGAACTGGAGAGAGTGCAGGAAAGAGTAACAAAATTAATTAGGGGGAATGGAGGACTTGACGCATGAGGAAGGACTAGACAAACTTGGTTTATTTACTTTAGAGAAAAGGTGACTAAGAGGAGATCTTAACACAATGTACATGTGTATGAGAGGTCAGTACAAGGATCTCTCTGGTGAGCTATTAATTCCAAGGCTTGATCAAATAAGCAGGGGACACCCCTTGAAATTAAAGGAAAGGATGTTTCAACTTCAGCAGAGCAAGGGTTTTGTTACAGTAAGGTATGTTAAATTATAGAATTTCTTGCCCAAGCATGTGGTTATAGCAGATACAATGGATACATTTTAGAGAAGATTAGATACATTTCTTTCAAAAGGGAACATACAGTGTTATACTCTGTATTAGTAGGCAAAACTGGAAGGTCTGATAAAGACTAACTTATTTGACAGCAGGAAATCTATATAATTCTCATGTCTTATGAGGTAAAGGTTGAACTTGATGGACTTGTGTCTTTTTTTTAACTCATTTACGATGTTACTATTTAGAACATGGCAAAGTAATTTTATTTATGCAGACCAATTTATAGTAAACAGATATACGGACTTTTACACAAACAGTAATGTGAGTTTTATTGCTGTGGAGCAACATGATACACTTATACATACCACACAGTCTGGTCTCCTTGAAAGAGGGACACCTGGGTGGGAAAGATGGACAGAGCAAATCAAAGCATGACTGTCCTTCCTATAGAGCAGTGTTTCTCAGCTCCTGCCCTCAGGACCCACTAACAGGCCAGGACTTAGGGATTTCTCTGCTAGAGCACAGGTGTGGTGATCAGACGCTCATTCACATTGATTAACTCACCTGTGCTCTAACAAGGAAATCGTCAAATCCTGGCCTGTTAGTGGGTCCTGAGGACAGGAGTTGAGAAATACTGCTATAGAGGGACACGGGAGGAATGGGCAATGTGAGGCCTTTCAGGTTCTGCAGGACCATAACAGGGAACTCTGGCCCAAAGACATTAAATTTAAAAATTAATTTTTAAATTTAATTACTCGGTCTACAGGGACAGAGGCTGTTTCTCTGTAAGTGGTGAGTTTCCTATGAAACTTTGCCTTCTTCTCCTTCTTTCCACCCTGTTCTACCCACTTACCGCCCACTACCCAAGTACCATGCTGATAATCCCAGCCCATCCAATGGAGCCACACCCCTTAATTATGCAAATTGCACCATTTACATACCCCCTGTCTCAGCACAGGAGCCGTCTCCAGGGGTTCAAGTGGATGCTGCAGAACTACAACTTTAACAGCTGGTGGGGAATGATGGGATTTGTAGTCCTGATCTGTATAATAGCTTTACTGCTCCTTTAAGAAACACAGAAACTTGGATCTGAAGAATAAAACAAAAATAACTGCTGACCATGTAAAATAAAAGGAGAAATGATTTTCTGATATGTTACTGATTTAGGAAGGGAGAAGAACATTTCCCCAAATGCTGAAAATAAAAATAAGTACAGGCTATGTGATAGGCATCAAGACAAGCCAGACATCAGATGAGTGGAAACAATTTTATAATGAAGAGGGGATGGGAAAGAAGGATTTGAAAAACAAATTAAAAGAAAATAAATAATTTAAAAAATGATAAAACATAAAAGTAATTTCAGTTTCCCTATAAGCATAACTATTTTTTCAATTTAGAGCAGAGCGATGGGCTACTTGCAAGTCTCTAAGTTGTTGGACTACAACTCTCATCACTAGCTAGTTGAGAATGATGGAAGCTATAGTCCATCAACAGCAAGAGATCCAAAGGCTGCACATCCCTGGCTGGGAGGAATATTATCAGAGAAGGGTGCATTTATCAAACGTTAATCTGAATTGCTTAGCTGCTATTTTCTAAAGAAAAAGAACTGAGTGTAAACACAGTTCAGAATTCAAACTGCAGAGGGAAACCTTTAAACTTTATTTTATTAGTACGAGGAATTAGTTATTTCTAAAGTGCAGTGTATACTGCAGCTCTGGAATATAGAGGGGGGGCATACAAGATTACAGACAATGTATAGCAGGTTATAGGAGCTGTGATCCCAAACAACTGGAGTGCCAAAGGGTGCCTACCCCGATGTAGATGGAGACACGGCTAAAGAACAATTTATGTGCAGGCTTTTTCCTTAATAAAACTCACTATTCAATATTTATATTAATTATTATTATTATTAGTGTTGTTATAGGATTGCTGTTCCTTTAAGGGTATTTATTACAGCAGTTCTTCTCAATCTTTTTTCTCTAACATGCAGTCTGCAATTTTTAGGGTGCTCCTAAACTCTTATTTGTCATTCGTCAAGGACATACTGAAGGGCAAACTCCTATATCATAATTCGCTAGGATGTTTGTCAGAAGCCATCATGCCCAGTAGAGAAGGCTGCGTGCTCTGCAGTCATGCGCAGTAGAGACTGCTGGCGCTACAGCTGATACGGAGTGGGGCGCTCTGAATTCAGACCGATGTCCTCTCTGCGCACCTTCCTGGGACCGCTTGGTCCCAGGAAGGTGCGCAGACTGACCACAGTCTGAATTTGGAGCTCCCCGCTCCGTATCAGCTGTTCGGGCAGTCAGTACTTCACATGACTGCAGCGCCACCAGTGTTGGCCCGTGTACACGGGCTTTAAAAATAGTACTTTAATCAATGGTTATTCTTAGGTCTCACAATCAGAATGGCCAAAGCAAACCTATTGTGCAAATTTCCATATATCTTCATTTAAAACCAAGTGATTGCTGTAGTGCATACCAGAATGCCTCCCTGCCTTCGTAATGTCAGCATTTTTCTTATATTTGCCCAATAGTAGTGGTGAGTGAAAGGTCCACCGTATTCCCATGAAAAAATCTGCAAAAACCACATGGTTGTCCTCTTTTTCATGGGAAAATCCGTTTTAGATACAGCAATTAAAATCACTGTTTCACCCATTGGCTAGAAAGTTTTTGTACTTTTATTAATGTGTTTTTTGCCTTTTCTCTATAAAAATGTGCCATTTTCTAGAAGTAAAACACAATAGAAGCAGCTACAGAGTGAGAGGGAGGTGTTGTGCTGTTGTGCTATGATATTTGGAGCAAAAGTTTCACCCATCCCTACCGAATAGCATACCCAGCAAAATGGTGTAAAATCACACCAATACCCTACGCATAGAGCCACCTCAGTGACTTCGTCAGGGTTAATGAGAGCTACCTAGGTAGTGTGATTATAAAGGGATATTAAACCAATCGGAAGTCATATTAGACTTCTTTCTTTAGGAGAGTCTTTATGGCTTCTTTACCCATTGGTCCTTTCTTTAGTTTTAAGATGTATTATTTAATTGTCTAAGAGTGCACCTTTAGCTTTTTGCTTTTTCCTTGGTATCAATTATTATTATTTGATTGGTGCGATCCTGCATTCTATTTCAGCTTTATACTAAGTAGTTTGACCACCATCTTCTGTGTGTGTGTGTCTATAAAAAATAGCTGTTTGTATGACAGTACCAGTGGAAACCACGTCTGGGTGTCCCTGTCAGTCATAGCTTCCTTTATTCTGGAACAGAAAACTTCTGCCGGTATATCACAGATTACCCGAAGCACCAGGCAAGACCAGTGTAGGGGCAAAACAAGAGCAGCCTTTATTGGTACAACACACTGCATTATAGACACTTCCAGACACTCTTATCAAGATTAGAATGTAAACTAGGGCTTGGGGCAGTACTGGTACACTTGACCAGTCAAGGAATGCCTACATTTCCATGTCTCCCCTCTCTCCCTTAGGCTTCCTTCTACCGACCCCCTACAGGATCTGATGTCACAGGTACCATTTAAAAGGTCTATTTTGTGTTTAGCCTGAGGTAAGGGGGATACAAATTCCACTCATAGATTTTCTCTAACCCCCCCCCCCCCATCTGCCCAGGAATTTGAAATTCCTTTCTTCGATTTGTTCTAGTGACCTGGGGGGGGACTATCTGTTAACATTTAATCTCTTTGGTTAGGTAGACTGGAAGGCACCATTTCTCTGTACATCAAACATACATACTAACTAACCCATTTAGTGCTGGTAAATGGCCAACACGCTCTTATACACACACACAGGGGTCATTAATGTCTTCAAGAATGGGAACACATGTGAAGACAATGGAGATCACTGAAAACAGATATGGTTCATTCTCAGGGTGTCAATCATTCCATCACAACATATAAATACACTGTTCTGTGCAGGTAGACCACATCTGCTTCATAAAGACTTGTAGTAAGTACAATTACCTACCTGCCTTCAGTCCTGTCCAATACTGCTACCTAGCTTGTGGATACCATCAATTAGGACTATGCTACCTAAGGAAGATCTTTCAGCTGTTGTTGTACTAGAACTCCCCTTATTCCCAGCCAGATGTTGACTGGCTAAGAAGGATAATAACTGTAGTCCAACAATAGATGGAGGGCCTGAAGCTGCCCACCACTGATCTAGGTCATCAACCAGGTATGTACACACAGGTAGGTTTGAGTGCCTCAGAAAGTCTTGGGAGTGCATGCAAGATGCAAAGGTACCTGGTTGCAAATGCCAAAATCTTTCTCCCCATCTTTCTTTTCAGTCTATTTCTTCATCCTCTCTTTTTGCCTATACTTTCTCCTTCACTCAATCTTTGCTCCATCCTTCTTTCCTCCATCCTTTCCCTCTTGTTCTCCCCCACTCACCCCTCTGCATTTTTTCTCCCCTCTTTCCCTCACCATCTCTGTCCCTGCCCCTTCTCTCTCTCCCTCTTCACAACATCCTCTTTTCACATGTACCCCCCCCCCATATTCTCCCTTTCATATTGTAGGGCTTCAGTAGCTCTTAGGAAAATGTACTGTATACATGTTTCAGCAGGCACTCAAAGAGATCAAGGAATGAGGAGAAAACCCTAGATACCACAGATTTTGCAATATTTTGTAGGATCTGTGGTGTTGTGGATTTTTTCCTGCCCATTGCAAACACTCTTATGCTCATATGCTATGTGCTATGTGTTCGTGTTAATTGTGAGATCCATGGTGTCATGTGGATTACTTCCTGTGGATTGCAAATGTTGTGGTATCATGTGGATCACTTTTAAGTAGCTAGAGACCATATTCTGCCAATTTCAATTGTTAGTTATATAGTATTACTATTCTAACTCAATTTCAATAGTAAGGTCTGTGCATTACTATTCTAGATCCATTCAATTGTAAGCTCTGTGTATTGCCATTCTAGCTCCATTTCAGTTGTAAGCTCTGTGAGATCATTTGCCTTACCTAACAAAAAAAACTATTGCAAATGATAAAATTAGCAAAAGGTGGTGGCTGGCACTCTGTGGGACATATATATGGGTGGGGAATAACTGGGGGCAGGGTAAAGGGAGACCTTGACCTCCATTTCCCCTGGGGGAAAGAAAAACACAAGAACAAACAGCGCAAGGAAATCCTCTGAGTGTAGTATATTCTCTATCTTGCTCCTTCACCTTCACCACGTGCCTAAAAAATGGTATTCACATTTTAGAGAGGTTAATACTGCCTCTCAGTGTATTCCGCGTTCCTGGTTTAAACCCCAGGTGGGTTATTACCTCTCAGTCTCCCAGGTTTCGTACACCTCTCAGTCTCCCAGATTTCGTCCACCAACCTCCTCCTTCTGGTTAATATCTTTCAACAGAATATATCCTCCTTTTGTTTGGGGGGAGGTTATCTCCTCTGGGTATAAGTAGACTACTGGGTGTCTAATAAACTCTAATATTGATCGTACCATACACTGGTGATTTGGATAAGTATATAGATTTATTTACAAAAAACTTTTTTTGGTAATAATTAAATAAAATAGCAATGCTAATCAATTAAAATAAACAATTAGTACTGTATTGACAAAATTCCCGCTTACACGTTTCGTAGGACCTGCCTACTTCCTAAAGAGCTGCTAGTGCCCTGGGGGACCTGGGTGCATTCAGTATGCCCCTGGTTGTATACTAACAACTGAATCAAAATTACTCACCCTTGATTCTCCCCTGTTTTGCTGAAGCAGGAATAAACCATGTCTGCAAGTGCTATTTGGATTCTATGGGGGAAAAATCTTCCATAAAGCATCACCAGAATTTTGTTGCGTTTTTATCAGCAGAAAGTATAAAGAAGTCATAAAGTATTATCATCCAAGGAAACAGAAAAAGTACTTTAAAAAGATCAAAAACATTTTTACCTTCTAACAGTCAAAGGCAAAAAGAGAGGTGGTGTCTGCAGTTACAGAAACTACTTTTGATACACCAAACGTTAGCATTTCAAACAAATAGAAATCTTTGCTCCTGCTGTGCATATGACTATGCTGATCTGCTTAACTTTTGCTGGACTTCAGTTCCCATCATATTCAGGAGATTATTGGCTAATGGGAAATGTAGTCAAAGAACGGCTGGAGGGATGCAGGTTGCTCGTTCCTGTTCTATGCTAACACAACTAAAAGGGTTTTAGATACTGAATTACACAAAAACAATTCAAGCCATCGTTACTTCACATTGTTTAATACTATTATCGTGTTTTGGGTTTTTTTTGTGCTTTCTCTGAAAATCCCAGGTTAAACCCTTACACTTCATTTCTTATCTCAATGCTACCCAAGGTTTACAAATGCATGTAAAATATTTTTTCACCACAGCGTCCCTTTAAATACAACTATTTTTAGAGCAGAAAGAAACTGGTCTTAAACTTTAACAGTGAGCGCCACTAAGAGGTTGTTCTCAGTGAGAAAAAAAATTCAACACAGAGAGAAAGATTTCAACTGAACTTAATATGAACCCGGTTTCCATTGTAGGTGATAACTTTGTCAACAGTTTTAACTACAAATTTTTCTCTGTAATCTAGGCCATCACTTGTCTGCTGTATAGACCCATGCTGTCTTTTAGCAGTACATAAGGTACACCAGTAACTCAGAGTTTGTTTAATGACAAACGTGGGAAAATTCAAGGCCAAGCAATCCGGAGCCAAAGAGCATATATCCCAAATGTGCCTCTTTAGGAGAGACAATCCCTCTTTGAGACCCAGATACCTCTGTCCCTCTTTCCAACCCTGGTGTCCCTCTTTTTAGGAGATCAGTAATACATCTTACATTAATGTTTGTTTAAACTTCAGTATCTGTGTTTATAAATGACTCTGTGTAAATAAAATTCTTTGGTCTTGGTCTAAATAATGGATTCGGTTACACAAAGAAGTGTTGTTAGGTCATGAAATAACCTAAAAAGTCTTGATAATGCCCCACCCACCAGCCAAGTCCCAAGTAACACCAACTAATGCAAAAGTGTCCCTCTTTGCCCATTTGAAATATTGGGAGATGTGAATCGGGAATAGGGTGACCACATTTCAGTTCTACCATTCAGGGATACTGTAGAGATGAGAGCAGTAGAGTACTTGTCCTCGGCTCTAGTGCAGCCATGTGGAGGGTCACTATATACCCCTGGTCATCAGTGAGCAACCCTCTCTTTCTCTGGTGCACCACAGAGTTCTAAACACTAGAGGGAGTCTTGCCCATTGACTGCCATCACAGAAAGTGATTAGGGTTGCCACCTTTTCTTACAAAAAATACCGGCCATGGCATTCTCTCCATAGACTTAACATTGTACAGAAGCCACTTTTTTACCGGCCTGCCAGTAAAATACCGGCTGGGTGGTAACCCTAAAAGTGATTCTTGTGGTGGTCTACTTGAAATGTACATCACTCCCAAAGCCTTAGACTAGCATTACACTGCAACAAAATTACACCGCAGCTCCTGCTTGATGTCAGGATCAAGAATCTCTTTCTAGTGTTTAGAGCTCTGTCTGGAAGCCTTTTCCTTGTAGACCAGCAGAGGCACCACTTCTTGTCACAGTAGACAATGGGAAGTTCTCCTTCTAGTGTTTTGAACTCTGGCTCTGGTGTCTTCATTCAGGGACTTTGTATTGTCCCAGAAGGGGGCTGCCAGGGATATGGGACAAACATTTAAAATCAGGGACTGTCCTGGGCAATCAGGGACACGTGGTCACCGATTCAGTAAGGGGATAAGAATGTCCAAATTATGCCGTTTGCATCATAATGTGGGTGGGACATAATCAGGGTAGGTGATATTAGGATTAGATTAGGGTGTGTTTTCCCTGAAATGGGCAGAGAAGTGAGTGAATAAGGCATGGGAGTGGGCAGAACTGGGCTGGAAAAGGCTGTGTTTTCCCTGAAATGGGCAGAGAAGTGAGTGAATAAGGCATGGGAGTGGGCAGAACTGTGCTGGGAGTGGTCGTGGTTACCGGGGAACTCAACAAGCTGGAGAATTGACCTCTTTCCCCAAAATCCTGGCAAATATGTCTGAAAACTATAGTCTTCAGTGCAGACCCGAACAGCTACCAGAAATAATTAGAACATATTAAGAACAGATTACACCTGGAGTTATGACTCTGCCAAAATTTCTGTCACTAAATTGTCGCAGTCCAAGACATTTCTTTATACATTCTCTGAGCAAAAATGTTCACCAGTTGTGCTGTCACTTTTCCAGAAACATCACTGAGTCACATTAACCCTCTGACTGCCAGAGGGGTACACAAAGCATTGCTCTGCAATGCATTGAATGCCCCCTCTAGCACTCAAAAGGTTTAGACCTCCAAACCTGGTGTGAGCTTCTTTTTAAATGTCAGGTTTTAGTGTTATGCTACTTTTACTCTACATTTTTCATAATTCAATTTTTGTATATCTCCCCCAATTCTCTTTATGTATAAAAACAAAGTAGAACAATTCTGGGGTACACCAACTGCACCATAGCGGCAAAATAAAAACTCCCATTGCTTTAAATGTCGGCTTTCAACCCCTTGAATGCAATCGAGGTCTACAACGAATTGCAAAGAAGATCAGAACAGGATTAAAACCCACATTTAAATCAATGTATTTGCCCCAAAATTGCTCAACTTTGCTTAAATACCCACTGTTTTTCAGCACCAAACTCACAAATAAATCACTTTTTATTTTGTTTTTTATCTACTCCATTTCTTATTTTGTCATAAATAAATGCTAAGGATCTCCATTAATCCTTAGAGTGTCGGGAAGTGTGCAGAACATTAAGGGCCATTTATCTGAAGATGCAGAGTAGGCAACTGCCTAGAGTTCCACGTTTTTAGGGGAGCATAAACTGTGCTGGCCACACAACACCCACATTCTGAATTGTGGGTGTGGTCAGTGTAATCTCAGTGCTCCTGTACAGGCTATAATATAACTCCTTGGATGCTAGAGAGATCTCCAGTGCGTGGAAGACCTCTCTAGCAACCAGAGTGTTACAGATTGTTTTTCTTGTCTTGCTTGTTATTGGCCAAGTGTATTTTCTGTGCCAAAAAGCAGTAAAGGGACTGGGTGGGGGGAACACATGGTCAGAGCTAAGGAGCCTAGAATACCTTGCTTAGTGGAGCCTGGGATGTAAATCTGGCCTTGAAAGCATTGCTTTGCAATGCATTGCACACCCCTCCGACACTCAGATGGTTAAAGGGCCCACTGGGTCGGTTTGCTCCCCTGGAACCAGACCTGCAACAGGGTTTGCTTTACATCTCAGGCTCCCCTAAGCAAGGTGCCCTTATTCTGACTTATGGCCACACCCTCCCATCTTCTGCCCTATCCACTGTTGCCTCATACAGAAAATACTATTAGTAAAGTGGTCACATACCCCTTTAAATCAGATGCTTATTAAAAAACAAACACTGCAGAGCTGTACCAATGTCTGTGCAGTCCTACAGAATGAGGTATTCATATGCCTCCCTGAATTAAAGGGACAAGTGTTCACCTCAACTATTAGCCTATAAGAAAAAGCCACAAAATAGCTCTTTAACCCTTAGCAGCTAGAGAGATCTCCAGTGCATTACTTCACAATGCTTTTGAGACCTCTTTAGAAATCCAGGCAATAGACCGTGGGAGTTAGCCACATCCATTTTGGACACACCCACAATTCAGACTGTGGCATGGCCAGTGCACCTGAGGTGCCCTTCAAAACGTGGTGCTCTAGATCATCTAGATCTAAATGCAGAGGAAACAGCAGCTGGGGCTGCATTGTGAGCAGTGGTGGCAGAGCTGAATCATCCATTATGGCAACCTAGGCTACTGCTTAGTGCCCATGGCAATATGTGGGGCCCTGGCTGCAAGTGATGGGTCACAGAGGCCCTGCTGTTGCTGTCACTAATATCTTGTGTCAGGTGCCCCCTGAGTAGTGAATCAGCAGAGGAAAAGAATGATGAGTCTGTAAAGAACCCCCAGTGCTCCATCACTGTTCCCATGATGGAATCTGAATCGTAAGATACCTAGGCTCATATGTGGTTCACTTTTAAAATCTTTTGTTATGTACTTGAAAATAAAATCATCAATAAAAAAGTTCACTTTCAAAACAAATTTTTTTTTTTGGGGGGTGTTGTTTTTTATGTTATTAATATTAGTATTATGGTTTCACAGGGTTCAACTTCTGATTGATAGCTTTAAAAAAAAAGAGCAATAATTATATAATTCTGCCAGCCTGTGAAATCAGGAAATACATAAGAAAGATAAATGCAAAGAGGAAGAGGCCTGGGGCAAGACACTGTACAACCGTGAGATCTAGCTTCTGTGATGATGAGAAACAATATTGGGTTAAATATCAGATGAGCTCTGTGAAGAGTAAATTGGCCTCTTATCTATAAAAGTTGCCAAAAGAGCTTTGTGGCTAAACTTAGCATTTCACAGCATATAATTTACCCTTTGAGTGACAAAGAGGTGTACTTTGCATTGCATACCCATCTGCATGGACGTCTGCAGAAATTTGTAAAACCACAGAGCTTGCAACTGAACTTGTGCCACATTACTGATATCACAAAGCTTACAACTGAAATTAATCTACACTATTGATACCACAAAGCTTACACCTGAAATGGATATACATTTTTGATACCACAGAGCTCATAGTTGAAATGGAGCTACATTAGTGATACCACAGAGCATACACCTGAAATGGAGCTACACTAGTGATTCCATACAGTTTACAATTGAAATGGAACCACACTACTGATAATACATAGCTTACAACTGAAACGGAGCTACACTAGTGAAACCACAGAACTTACATTTGAAATGGAGTGACATTAATGATAACCCAGAGCTTATAACTGAAACGGAGATACATTTATATATCACAGAAGTTTCAATTGAAATGATCCTACACTAGTCATACCACAAAGCATACCATTAAAATGGAGCCATGATAGTGATACCATAGAGCTTATGACTGAAATGGAGCCACACTAGCGATACCACAAAGCTTACAATTGAAATGAAGCCACACTAGTTATACCACAGAGCTGACAACTGAAATGGAGATACATTTATGTATCACGGAACTTTCAAATGAAATGATGCTACACCAGTGATACCACAGACCCTACCATTAAAATAGTGAGCCCACAGAGCATATTATTGAAATTAAGCCATACTAGTGATATCACAGAGCTTACAATTGAAATGGAAGGACACTAGTGATACTAGAGAGCTTACAATTGAAATGGAGCTAACCTTGTGATACCACAGAGCTTACAATTGAAATGGAGATACATTTATATATCACAGAACTTTCAAATTAAATGATGCTACACTAGTGATACCACAGAGCGTATGATTGAAATGGAGCCACACTTGTGATACCACAGAGCTTACAATTGAAATGAAGCCACACTAGCTATACCACAGAGCTTACAATTGAAATGAAACAACACTAGTGATACCAAAGAGCTTACAATTGAAATGGAGTCACTCTAGTAATACCCCAGAGCATACAACTTAAATGGAGATACATTTATATATCACAGAACTTTCAACTGAAATGATGCTACACTAGTGATACCACAAAGCATACCATTAAAATGGAGCCATGATAGTGATACCATAGAGCTTCTGATTGAATTGGAGCCACACTAGTGATACCACAAAGCTTACAAACGAAATGAAGCTACACTAGGTATACCACAGAGCTTACAGTTGAAATGAAACCACACTAGTTATACCACAGAGCTTAAAATTGAAATGGAACAGCACTAATGATACCAGAGAGCTTACAATTGAAACGGAGATACACTTGTGATACCACAGAGCTTACTATTGAAATGAAGCCACACTAGGGATACTACGGAGCGTACCATTTAAATGGAGCCACACGTGATACCACAGAACTTTCAGTTGCAATGGAGCTACCATAATTATACCACAGATCTTAGGGAGAACATGAGGCAAAGTAGAAAGGAGGTATAAAGACTGGGAAAAGACAATGGGAAGAAAGAAAGAGCAAAGAGAAAAGGGATGCAATAATGAGAAGCAGAAGAGAGAGAGGGGGGAATAGAGAAAAAGAAGAGAGTGATGAGAAAGGGAAGTGAGGGGGGCTGTGTGGTTGAAGTGAGGGAGGGTATGGCTGAGAGGGGATAAATAAGAGACTAGGCTAATGGGGTATAAGAGTGAGGCTTGTCCTATTGGTCACTGGCAATCCCAGACAACCCCTTTCCTGAGACCCCCTCACGCTTGCCTATCTTTGCTGGAGCAGGACAGGAGCTCATGATCCCTAATGCTTCAATCTGGTTTCATATAACAGGTCTGTGTCTACTGCAGTGCAGGCCTCTATAGCCAGCTTTCTCACAGGCCTCATCAGCTCAGTAATACAGCTCCCCAGGATACAAAGTTATAGCCCAGCACCCTGCATTATTTGAGTGCCAGGGAGTGTGAGGGAGCTGGCTATAGAGGTCTGTACAAGAGACACACAGACCTATATCCAGAGAAGTCACTAGGGTCCTCAAGCCAGGCGCACTGCACCCTCGGCACCCACCTAAAACAGGCGCTGGGGCAAGTGTCCCTCCTTTGCCCCCCCCCAACACACACACACACTCATACCCATGGCTGTATGATGGATCCGTTCCTAGAAAACTGCTTCTGTTACACACAGTAATTATATAGATATACCTGACTGCTGTATGATGGACCCCTACATAGCTAAGTCCTTTTGTTACAAACAGTAATTATACAGACTTACCTACCTGCTGAATGAGGGACTCCTGCCTAAGTAAGTCCTTCTGTTACATACAGTAATTATATATATATACCTGACTGCTATATGATGGAAACCTACCTAGGTAAGTACTTCTGTTACACAGAGTAATTATATAGATATACCTGACTGCTATATGATGGACCCCTACATATCTAAGTCCTTTTGTTACAAACAGTAATTATATAGACATACCTACCTGATGAATGAGGGACTCCTGCCTAAGTATGTCCTTCTGTTACATACAGTAATTATATAGATATAACTGACTGCTATATGATGGAAACCTACCTAGGTAAGTACTTCTGTTACACAGAGTAATTATATAGATATACCTGACTGCTGTATGATGGATTACTACCTAGGTAAGTCCTTCTGTTACACACACAGTAATTATATAGATACATCGATGTATGATGAGCATCTACCCATGTAAGTCCTTCTGTTACACACTATAATTATACAGATGTACCTTATTGCTGTATGATGGGCACCTATGTAGGTAAGTCCTTCTGTCACACACAATCATTACATAGACATAACTGCTGTATGATGGACTCCTACCTAGGTAATTGCTTCTGTTACACAGAGTAATCATATTGATATACCTGACTGCTGTATGAGGACTCCTACCTAGGCAGGTCCTTCTGTTACACACAGTAATTATATAGATACACATGACTCCTACCTAGGTTAGTTCTTCTTTTATATACATCAGTTATATAGATATACCTGTTTGCTGTATGTAGGATTCCTAAGACCCTCACAATGCATTGAAGACATCTCTGGCATTCAAATGACCAATTTAAATGTGTATTTGGAATTTGTGTTTACTTTCCATGGTATACTTTGCTTGCATCAGAATTGCCTTTGACCTCCTGTGTCTCATCTCACTCTTCATTGTTCTTAATAATGTCAGTCAGTCTTGCATATGTCTGGCTCATTAAAGGGTGAAGGAGACCCTATAATATACATACCTGGGAACTCTCAGGGTTTTGACCCAAATCTCAGGGTCTCAGGGTGAAGGGCCAAATTCTCAAGGTGAGAGAGGTCTATGTCACCTACTATATGAATTTCCCCAATTAAATGTTTCCTTAGCCTCTAAACTGGTGCCATTAGTATCAGGAAGACAGTGGGAGATGTCCTGCTTGTCTTGTTTGTGTTCAGGCAGTGAGTTATCCAAACTGTAGCATGTTAAAGGTCCCTCGCACACGGACCGGATCACCTCTGTGTTAGAGCAAGCAGGCACATATCACATAAAATGTACATTATGGGAAGCTTTAAGGGTTAATATTTCAAAGATCTCAGGGTCAGCTCATCTTGAAAGTTCCCAGGTATGATAATATATATCACCCAATAATTTTGCTCAGTGGGTATAGGTGACTATTTGTTATACCTCCCATTAGTCAAGATAGTATGTCTTAAACACTACCCAAAGTCTACCTAGTCCAAAGAGTAAGGTATCTTAAATGAGTATTACAGTGGGTGGATAGGCTGCTCTTGGAGTGTTTATTACATTTTACTAAAACCCCCAAATACCACTTGGATTATTACTGTAAGTATACTCATACTCCTTAATATGTAGAATATTACAGAAATTAGAATTAGCACTATATCTTGGAAATAAAGCTGCCACAATGTCCTGATCATTTAGTCAATATATGCTAAAATGAAAAAAAAACATAATTCACAAGTGAAAAGTAGTTTATTCAGTTATAATGATGTTTTGGGTTATTTGGAGGAAACATTCTACCAGGGGTCTCACTCTGGAAAAGCAACAGTTGAATAATGAATCACTGCACCCCAGTCTATTTGCAAGTGTGGCCTACATGGAATAGATAACTCAGAATGAGTCCCAATCCTCCTGTAAGGTTAATGGGCCATTCCAGAGGTATAAAAGAGACAGCTTGCCTCTGAAGCCATCTCTATAGGTGTTTAGCATAGGATGTTCCAGGATCCAGGATCCAGGAAAGGGACACCCATACTGACATACAATATGGATGGGCTTGCATGAACTGGTTAAAAGGCTGCAATGCTGCCGCCAGCTCATATAGCTTGTGCAGTGCTACCAATACACTGCCCCACTGGTCCAGGATTGCTCAACAGATCAGGAGTCATGCATTCTGGGAAGGCAGACTATCTGCTCGATTGATATGTGGAGATGCTTTGAGGTACTCGGAAAGGCACTACAGTCTATGGGCAAACCCAGCTAGGGCTATCTTATAAACTAAGCATCTGCCCCCCCAAGCCACTCTGCCCTCAGACTGCCTCCCCCCTCACTCCAGTAGAACTGGCTGTTTTGGCCCCCACCAACCCCACCTAGAGAACGATGCTATCAGTTCAACTATATGGAACATATGAGTAACAGGTCCTCCTCCAGTGGTGCCCAAGGTTCCTTAACAGCATATACATTGTGTAATGGAGGAACCTCAGGCAGACCCATCTGACTATATTTTGTACTATAAACCTGAATCCAGTGGGGATTACAATTCTTCAACCCTCTGATCCATCCTCCCTTTTGTGTGTACTTACATTAGTCGTTTCCCCTTAGACCATTGTTTTTGTAACCTGTCCTTCTTCATTTTCTTGTAGTGTTACTTTCTTATAGACTCCTCCCCATCAGTTTTTGTAGTCTGTAGTTTGCTGCCCTCCTCAGTGTATGTTTTCGCCTATAAAAGCATTTTATCCACTCTGGAAGGCTGACAAGATCCCTATCATCATGTAAGCCATGGAGTTTAGTAAGAATCTACAGAAGAAGTTCTGCTTTGAAATCCCAAGTAAGGCTTGAAACCTTAGTGAACTGTAAAACATCAGTTTGGTGAAATGCATCATTTTGCTTCCATGTGAATAAATAAAGTAGTTATTTTCTTGTCATTATTGTATTGTTTCTCCATTCTCTTTATTTGTTTACTTTTTCATAAAATGTTACACTTGTCTGTTTTATCCATTTGTTCTGTAAGTCCCATCTTCCAAAGTCCCTATAGAAGTATTACTTTGAAATGCCAAGTAAGGATTGAAACCCTTTATCAGGGCATCAAGAGTTTGGAAACAAGTGGAGTTGGTGATATTTTTGTGGTGTATACTGTACTTTATTATGTCTAGTTTGCTGCTGTGAGATGACTGTTTGGTTGTTATTTACTTGAAACCTTTTTGGAAGTATGGACTTTGTCTAATATGTAGGACATTTTTGTAACTAGCAAGATGTGACTGTTTATTGAAGATTGAGATTAAAAGGCTGTGTATGTCTTTTTACGTTTGCAGTTAGTAATTGTTCAAATACCACTGCCTCAGATGCCAACTAGGAGTAAGGCAATATGGACAACTATTGGCTCTGGTAAAATGAAGGTTGAGGATGGTAGACGTTCCACAATTGGTGCCTTTGCACAATTCCTTTTCGGCACTTGCAGATGAAAATGGTTGTACTGATGTAAAATGTATTTGTTTTCTGTTGCTGAGTCATCTGTTAAAGGTCAGCAGGTTGTTGTTGACCCAAAAGAAAATGGTAAATCCAGGAGGAATATGCTTCTTATTGGATACTCTGTTGTAAGAAGATTTATTCTGAGAAACAATGATGGAAATTATGAGGTTAGGTGCCTACCTGGAGCTACTGCTCATGGAGATAGAAGGCACAAAGACTGTTGAATGAGTAGAATATCAAAGATAGATAGATGTTGCTGTTCATCTTGGGACTATTTAGCTACAAATGAGGTAAAGACAGTGCAGGAAGAGTTCTGACAGCTAGGAAATTATCTTTGTCACATGGCAACATCTGTTTTTTGGGGGAAGATTTAATTGTGTACAGCGGGAAGAGGGTAAGATGCTTCATTTCTGGTGTTTTAACCTTTGGTTAACTAGGTGGTATAAAGATGATTTGTATTTATGGGTCATGGAAGCCATTTATGTGACTCTTTAAGAGTGATAGTTGACATACCTTTAGTAGGGGAGTAAACGTTATAAGGTATTAAATCAGGACTTTAGGAACTACATTATCAGTCATTTAAACTTGCTAAAGGGAGTAGTCTAATTAATGATATAGCCAACTGCCTCCCACATGGTAACAACGATTATGGAGAGTGTTTGCCTTGTGAATTAGACAGTGATATTGGAGGTAGCTTTTAAAGTCATTAGATTATTACAGAAAAAAGGGTATATAAAACCAAAAATGTCAGGGAAACACGATGATCTCCATTATATGTGCACAAATGCATGTAGTTTATGAAATAAACTTCCGGAATGAATGATAATAATGACTAGGAATAATTTTGATGCAAAGGCTATAACTGAGTCTTGTGACTGGGTCAGAGCTATGCCTGGTGAGTACTATTTTTATAGGAAAATTAGACAAGAGGAGAAAGGAGAAGGAACTGTCCTTTATATAAAGGAAAATTTGAAGTTTTCATTAATACAGGGGTACTGAGAAAAAAATTATAAAGTGTTTGGGTAATTAATGAAACTGGTGATAATATTGTTGGGATATGAGTCATTTTTAGACATCCAGGACAAGAAGAAGCATTTATACACGTTTTCCCCAGGGCATAAATTCTAAACATGATGGGGGTTATGCAATACGGATTGATAAAGAGGTGGTAAAGTGGAGATGACTTCTCCAGTTTATCACTTCTCCAATTCCTATGTTATTCTGTGGAGCCTATGTACTAAGTTTTCTTCAGCTTTGGAGATCTTAGTGAATAGGCTCTATAGAATAAAATAGGAACTGGATAAGTGATAAACCGGAGAAGTCATCTCCACTTTATCACCTCTTTATCACCACTTAATGAATCTCCCCCATGTGGGAGATTAACTACAAGGTGATAAAGAGGTGATGAAGTCATCTCCACCTTATCACCTCTTTATCACCTTGTAGTGAATCTCCCACATGGGGAGATTCATTAAGCAGTGATAAAGAGATGATAAAGTGGAGATGACTCCTCCAGTTTATCACTTATCCAGTTCCTATGTTATTCTATGGAGCCTATTCACTAAGTTCTCCAGAGTTGAAGAAATCTTAGTGCACAGGCTCCATAGAATAAGATAGGAATTGGAGAAGTGATAAACTGGAGAAGTCATCTCCACTTTATCTCCTCTTTATCACCTCCTTTTCACCACTTAGTGAATCTCCCTCCATGAGTTGATAGCAGTGGAGCGGATGATATACGAAGTATAGAAAGTTGGAGTGAGCATACTGTTCGGGTAGTCTGGAAACTTTCTAGAGAAGTGGTTATAAACTAGGCAATGATTGGCAGTGTAATTACAGAGAGTGTCGCATTTATCAAGATGGATTTGTGGTGCAGAAGCATAGTCTATGACTGGCGTTAGCATCTGTTGAAAAATATATTTTCTCACCAGGGGACTAAAACAGGATTTGTTTCTAAACAGACCACCTATTTTAGAATAAAGTTTGGATGCTAATTTATCAATATGAAGACCAAAATTGAGGTTGGAGTCAAGTCACATACCAAGATATTTGTAGGAGTCGACTGGGGCTAAGTTACAATTAGACGTTGTTACATTATTAAATGGGTATTTCAGAGTTTGAGTAGTTTGTGCTTTGTACCTTTTTGTCAGCAGTTATGAGTTTGTTTTTAGCTATCCATCTTTCAGCTTCAGAGTGAGAGAGAGTTTGGATATTTGGATATTTAGCATAGATTATGGTGTCATCTACATACATGTGCACGGATGATGCTTTAAAAAAAACATGAGCAGATAATTTATAAATAGAGAAAATAGAAGAGGGTCATGAATGAATCCTTTAGGAACTCCACTTGTTACTTTGAGCAGAAGTGAAATATTGTCATAATAGACACATATTGTGAATGGGAATAGCTTTTTCCTTGGGGGGGAGGTGAACTAATGCATGATAAAGAGGTGATAAAACAGAGATGACTTCTCCAATGATATCACTTTGCCAATTCCAGTGTTATTCTATGGAGACAATGCATTAGGATTTCTCTAACTTAGTGCATAGGATCTATATAGGAACTGGAGAACTGATATCACTGGAGAAGTCATCTCTGCTTTATCACCTCTTTATCACGCCTTAGTGCATAACCCCTTGAGTCCAGCAAAATAATAATTTCTGCCTCCATGGAAATGCTATCCATTTCTAGTTAGAGATTAGTTTTGGAGAACCAGGATTTGTTCATCATGGCCATAATGAATTTCTGTCAAGATTAAGATAAGTGGGGGATTTATTAGGAAGTGTTAGTGTTCCTATACATATAGGGACCAATCTTGTAGATCCAAAATAGCTGCCAACTGAGTGGAGCATGAGGTCCAAAGTAAACAATTAGACAATGCCACTATTCTAGTTGTTGAATGTAGAAAAAGCCTGGTTATCTCAGGATAAAAATCATCATGTGGTCTCGGTACTGGGCATGTTTTGTGCACAGAGGCCTCAGTTTGTGATGACTCTAATTAGAGGTTTATCTAACATCTGCCACTAATAGTAATGGACTAAAGGGTCTAACAACATACTAAGGAGGATGTGACCACCCCCTATCATAATTTGAGTTGTACTTTGGCAGCAACTGGAGATCCAGCTGCTGCCAAACTACAACTCACATTATGATAGTAACATAGTAACATAGTAGATAAAGCTGAAAAAAGACATGCGTTCATCAAGTCCAGCCCATGCCAAAAACACCCCTGTTGATCCAGAGGAAGGAAAAAAAAGCCCTCTGGAGCCATTTCCAATCTAGTCCCAAGTGTGTATGTGTGGGGGGGAATTATTCCTTCCTTACTCCAACTGGTAGTCAAATAGTTCCCCGGACCAATATCCTATTTGCTCTGAAGCCATCTGTCATAATTGTCAATATTGTTCTGTGCTAGATAGGCATCCATTGCTTTTTTGAATGCCGTTGCATTATCTGCAAGCACAACATCCCGAGGCAAAGAATTCCGTAGCCTTACCGCCCTTACTGTAAAGAATCCCTGCCTTTGTTTTAGTTGAAAGCGCCTTTCCTCTAGTCTTAATAGATGACCTCTTGTTCTTAGCTCAGCTCTTTGCATAAATAATTCACTGGATAGTCTATTCTCTAATGTAAACAAGCCCAGTTTGGCTAGTCTCTCTTTGTAACTCAGATCCTCCAATCCTTTTATCAGTTTTGTTGCACGTTTCTGCACCTTTTCCAGTTCAGTAATGTCTTTTTTTAGAACAGGTGCCCAAAATTGTACTCCATATTCTAGATGAGGCCTAACCAAGGATTTATATAGAGGTAGGATAATATTAGCATCCCTTGCTTCTACACCTCTTTTTATGCAGGCTAGTACTCTATTTGCTCTTGCAGCAGCTGAGTGACTCTGCACACTGCTGTGAAGTCTATTGTCTATCAGTACTTCTAAATCTTTCTCTAATGAGGATTTCCCAAGTTGTTTCCCATTTAAAGTATATGTAGCAAGTTTGTTTCTACAACCCAAATGCATCACTTTTCTGCCCATTCACTTAGTTTATCTAAATCCTTCTGTAGGGAATAAACATCCAGTTCTGTATGTATTTCCTTACATAGCTTAGTGTCATCAGCAAAGATTGAGATGCTACTTTCAATTCCCAATTCTAGATCATTAATAAACAAATTAAAAAGCATTGGTCCCAGGACTGAACCCTGCGGCACCCCACTTATAACCTTAGACCAATTTGAAAAAGTTCCATTTACAACAACTCTCTGCCATCTATCATTTAACCAGTTTAATCCATGTACAGATAACACCGCCCAAACTGAAGCCTTTTAATTTATGCAGTAACCTGTTGCGAGGCACTGTATCAAAATCCAAGTATACTACATCAACAGCAATTTCCCTCTCCAAATTACTACTCACTCTTTCATAAAATGCAAGTAAGTTAGTCTGACATGATCTGTTCTTCATGAAACCATGCTGATTCCTACTAATGATATTGTTTGTCTTCACATAGTTCTGAATACTGTCAGTTAATAACCCTTCTAGTATATTACCCACTATGGAAGTCAAGCTCACAGGTCTATAATTTCATGGTTTGGATCTTGCTCCCTTTTTAAACAATGGAACTACATCAGCTTTCCTCCAAGCACCGGGCACTATGCCTGATGAAAGTGAAACAATAAATATTAAGTATAATGGTTTTGAAATTACTGAACTAAGTTCCTTAAGTACCCTTGGGTGTATACCATCCGGTCCAGGTGCATTATTCACTATAACCCTTTCCAGTCTCTTTTGGACCTTGTCCTCAGTAAGCCATGTAGATGTTGAAGGAGATTCCGTGGTTTTGTCTGTTTGCCCGTAGCTTGTCATTGCTGCTTCCTTTGTATATACTGAAGCAAAGAACGTATTTAGGGTGTCAGCCATAGCTTTATACTCACTAATCAATTCACCTGTCTCAGTCCTAAGAGGACCAATATCAACCTTAACTTTTTTGTTATTAATAGACATGTAGAATTGTTTAGGGTTTTTCTTGCTCTCATTTGCAATGTTTCTCTCATTTTCTGTTTTAGCTAGCTTAATTGCTTGTTTGCAGATTTTAATACATTCTTTATATTTTTTAAATGATGCATCTGACCCGTTTGACTTAAACACTTTAAAAGTCTGTTTTCTATTTCTCAACCCCCTGCTAACCACATTATTAAGCCACACTGGTTTCTCTTTACTTCTCTTGTGCTTATTCCCCAATGGTATATATTGACGTGTATATTTGCCCAAGAGCATTTTAAATACATTCCATGATACTTGTGCATTTTTATCTTTGAAAATTACATCCCACTGGATATCCTTTAACACTTCTTTTAACTTTGCAAAATTTCCCTTTTTGAAATTGAATGTTTTGGTTAAACCCTTGCTATTGGGTTTCTCATAACAAACTTGTCATCTGGAGTTGTCGTCTGGCAGTAGCTGGATGGCCTCACAGTGCCCACCACTACCCTACACACTAATCCACTCTGTATTAGGAATAGATAAAATGAGCATTTGCACAGAAGGCACATATACATAAAGGGGACAGATACAACATCCTGGAGAAGCCTTGGAGGCAATCCAAGATAGCTAATTATGTATTAAAAATGTAATCAGCAGATTAATACTGTGATCAAAGTTATATCAATCTTTCACAGTTTTTAAAAATCATACAGTCACATAGATGCTAGAGATGTCTGCAGCACATTACTTTACAATGAGCTGTACCGGTAGTCGTTTCTAGCATCCAAGGGGTTAAATATAATCTTCCCCAAGGCTAAAGGATTATTCTGTCCTCAATTTGCATTTATTACATCAGCTTTTGATAAATATATTAACAGTTGTGGTGTTTTCTAAAAATAATGTCAAATTTACAAGGATAACTCCATTTGTATTGATACATATGGTGCTGTTGTGTGGATTTAGTAAATATCTCGCCATTATGTATACGAAGGTATTCTCATTTATGTTCCCGCTGACACAGAGACGAGAGAGCAATCAATGGTTCCCAGCAACAGGATGCAATGATTTCACCATGTCTAGTTTTATAGTAGGGAGATAAATATGTCTTGGGGCCTTGAGCATTATGCAAGAAACTCACATCCTGTGTAGTCTGAGGTTTACGGCACATATGAAAATAGGCAGACTGTGTAGGCCAAGCGACCTATGAGTAAGAATGCTTCATATCCTACAATGAAACAGTAGTAAATCTTTGAACCTCCAGCTGTTGGAGACTACAACTCCCATCATCCCCCCTCCAGATGTTGACTAGTTGGAGATGATGGGAGTTGTAGTTTTCCACAGCTGTAGGTCCAAAGAAAACACTTACAAAAACAATAATATGAGTAGTTTCAGTTAAAGAGACAAATGTATTGTGGGGTTTTATTTCCAAATCTCCCTCTGTACTGTAATAGGATTATCTGAGTTAAGGGCCAGTAAATACATTTACCATCTGCAATTGTATCCAGCATAGGTAGTGGAAAGGAGTGGGCCACCATGACCACAGCACCACCAACTTTATGATCCACTCTGAGCTAAAGTCCCCTCTAATAGGGGTTGTGCAATCTGCACTATCCAGCTTTTGTGGGATTGCAGTTCCCATTGTCAACTATTGAGGACAGTTGTTGCCCAAAACCAGCTGGAGGCTTTCAAGTTGCCCACTCTTACACTATACAGTTGCATGATGTGTAAGCAGGTTTTTTTAATTTGTTTTGATCACTCTGTTAAAAATGGTGTCCATTTGCCTCTTGAAAACAGTCCATATAAACTAATACCCTGAACAAATGAAAGAATTTACGGTAAGTTAACAAGAGTAATACCTCATTTAGTGATATTGTCATTAAGTGCTACAGGAGAATAAAAAGGAAAGAAGCAGTGTACATGAAAAAAAAACAAATATATATCAGCAAGAAACATAAAACATAAGACATATGTATTAGTGCTCAACGTTTTCCGATGATGTCCTCTTGCGAGACATATTTTCACTACAATGCACAATTAAGCATACTGAGTTGTGATATATGGACCCAAATTACCATTTATCAGTGTTATCTCTGGTTTTATTTAACAAATGTCCTCAGAAGTCTATGGAGAATTTTTTTGGCTAAAACTATTAAAGGGACGGTAATGTCCCATAAAAAAAAATTGTGTTTTGTAGTTTAAAAAAAAAATAAATTATATGGCATAAATCCTATTGCTCAAACCTTTATGGTTTGAGAGATATTCACATGTAAAGTTCCCCCCTCCCTCCCCTTCTCCTGATGTCAGCGTCTAGCTGACAGCAGGAGATCGCAGTCCTAGGACCAGCTGACGGCTCTTCATGATAGCCAAAATTGCGACACTGAAAAATAATTACTTCATTGGAAAGGTCTACAAAGTGTGCCTGGTTTGCAAGCACACTTTGTAGACCGTTCCAATGAAGTAATTATTTTCAAATATCGCTATTGTGGCTCTGCTGAAGAGCCTTCTCATGTCGGCCAACACAGATCTCCTGCTGTCAGCTTTACAACTGACATCAGGAGAAGGAAAACTTTACATGCGAATATCTCTCAAACCATAGGATTTATGCCATATAATTTATTTTTTAAAACACTACAAAACACTATTTTTTAATGGGACATTACTGTCCCTTTAATAAAGTTATCAACTGCAGTGTAATCCAGGCCTTCCAATGAGTAATGTGTGCACCCTTGACAGTGAAGAAGTCTAGCAATCACGCAGCCTTTCTCCAATGTGAATTTATTGTAGCACTAAGCAGGCCAACATTATGCTTGAGTCATTCTCAAGTTGGACCAAGACACTGACCTACATTCACACCACAATAAAGTAATGCTGGATAAAAGTGCTGTGGGTTCCAATCTTCTCTTTGCGTGATCTACTAACTAGATCATCACAATGTGTGCGTTATTACTAGGAGTACCATGGCAGTTTTAAAAACCCCTAAGGTCCCTGGGGAAATTGTGAATGGGGGCCCCCAGATACAGGGATACATTTAAGATCATCTTAAGTTTGTGTCTTTTCTTCTTCCCCTTCCTATTTGTGGAAAAGCAGTAGCAGATACATGTATGTGTTGTGCACCCATAACAGCAGCAGACCTCCCTGACCATCTGACCACAGGATTCATTTGGTTGCTTCCTGTATAACTGGAACTGTTGGAAACAAAAGGTGAGGGTCCTAAAAAAAGGGAGACCCTCCACAATGATCATCAGGTATGCCTATGCACTAACTGCCCTTGAGGAGTGCCAGTACCTCACATATATCTATTTGTTTATCTATCTATTAAAACTAAATTAATCTCTAGTATCCAAGGGGTTAAGAGAACCCCCAAAAAATATTATGGAGAACATGTTATCAAATGAATTCCATACATGCATGCACACACATGCCCACATCTAGGAATCATCACATATAAACAGCACACGCAATTCAAACATATATGCAAACATTGAGGCTGATGCACCAAGAATAAATGGAGTTAATCTAGGTCAATCCAACCACAGAGGACAAAAATAATTTAATTTGAGGGCTTTTAACCTTTTGAATGCTAGAGAATCCTTCAACACATTGGATACTTCGCTAGCATTCAAGGGGTTAAAAATTCCATTTAAATCAATATTGGGCTTTTTTTATTCCCATACAGTGCAGCTGGTTTGCTCCAGAATTACTCCATTTCTACTTAGTACATCAGCCTCATTGCATACTGGTTGGAAAAAAAACAGTTTTAACATATATTCACAAACGTATGTCAAATAATATTATTTTGTACCTATTCTGCCCAAATCCGATTTCAGGTTGAATTCCCAGCTCCGTGGCAGTTTCAGTGACATTGTGGTGGTGGTAACGGACCAGGTCTCTCCCAGAAATGGATCTCTGTGTATCAGGCTGTCACCCTACCCACCATGATTAGCTAGGAGCTGCATTAAAGTCAAAGTCCATGCTTCCTCTTTCTGCTGTCTTATGCTGGTATGAAATCTCCAGACTTCACTACACTGCTATGTATTTTGCCTTTCTTCCAGTCTGTAGTCTCTCTTGGGTCTTGGATAGCAGGGTGGGCACAGTGTACCAGGCTTCACTGAAAGTCTATTGCTGTGCTTGAGCAGAGGCACACAGAAACCTGACTCTCCTGTCTGACAGCTACATTACAAGCATTTGAGGAAGTGGTGGGTATTTCATCAACATAAATGTAAAAAAATGCAGTCAGTATTTCAAACAACTTGCGGGGAGGTAGGATCACAATTTTAAAGCAAAATTGTCAGAACACTGTGTTTCAGGTATTAGGTATGGTCACTTAAAGGGATAGGAATGTTTCAAAATAAAAGCAGCTCCAATTAATCTTCATCGTATTTGGGCCATAGAGAGTGTTATTTCAATACTGTCAGAGTTATAGTTTAAGAGTAATTCAATGACAAAGTATCCCCCTCCCACCCCTTTTACTGATGTAACAATCTTCAATTAGCATAAGGGAAAAAACTGAAAAATCTGTCAAGGGGGGCAGGGTTTTCCTTATGCTCACAGTGAGAAGATTGTCCCTTGCTTTGATCTGTCAGCTTTGATTTGTCCAATCAAGAGACCAGATTCCACATCTGAGGAGTAGTGGCTTACACTAGGTAAAAGGGGCAGGAGGGGGATACTTTATCATTCAATTACTCTTGAACTACAACTCTGACAGTATTGAAATAACACTATCCATGGCCCAAATACTATGAAGATTCATTGGAGCTGATTTTATTTTGAAACATTACTATTCCTTTAAATAAAACACATAAAAGTCTGGGCTTGCTGTAAAAAATCTTATGATATTACAAAGATAACACTTTGAGGACCAGAGGGGAGTGTAATACATCACTTTGCAATGTGTTGCACTTCTCCTGGTACTCAAGGATTTACAGCAGAACCTTTTTGTCCTTGCCAGCTATGTCTCACTTTACATGTTCCATTTTATAATGTCCACGGCAGGACTCCAACATTATAACTTTTTTAAACTGAACTGTGTAACCTGTCTGCAAGACATCCTGAGGCTCAGTGAATAA
The DNA here is from genome assembly GCA_037306005.1 of Rhinophrynus dorsalis. NCBI lineage: Eukaryota > Metazoa > Chordata > Amphibia > Anura > Rhinophrynidae > Rhinophrynus > Rhinophrynus dorsalis. The sequence goes on from CM074721.1 coordinate 471,754,527, forward strand.
GGTCATGTCTCTTCTTACCTGTGGCCAAGGACTGGGCGGATTCATACCATAGGCTGCTAGACTAAACAATGAAATATAACATTTTAACTTCTACTAACATTGCAGTTCTCCTGTCCTGACAAGGACATACCCATTGGGACATAATGTATAACCAATCCAACAATTTTCCACATGACTAGGAACAGGAGGGCGATATGCTACTTAGCCTAGCTCTTCCCAAGTGTGCTGCCAAGATGGCAGGAACATCCATTTCCCTTTCATTAGATCCACTCCTTTCTGGCCTCATTATCCAGTGAGAATTTCCTCCCATTACTGGGGTTCCTCCCCCGGATATGCTTCCCCTCTACATATCAGGTATAAAATAAGCAAAGAAAGAAAGATTTTGATGACAGTATAGAACAATCTGGCCCATCCAGTCTGCCTATTTCCCTATCTAATAAGATGGTCTTACATACTTCTCAGTATAGACTCATGTCTGTCTTTGGCATTTTGAATTCCTTTACAGTATTTGTACCTACAACCTCTGCTGTGGGGCTGCTCCATGAGTACCTCACTGTCACTCAAAGGGTTAAATAGTATTGTGCCATGAATATTCCCAAATTAAATGCCTCTATTTAATGCCCAAAAGTATAATCATGCCAAGAAGATATAGTATCCATATACACAGAAATAAATGTCATACATTACTGCTAAGTAAATGCATTTAGCTAAATTCTTCATGTCCCCACCACTTGGAGCAGCCGCGAGGGTGGCGGCAGTGGAGACACAGATGACCAACATGTGTCCCCCTTCAATCCTGTATGGGCCGATGCCCGTAACACACTGAGGGCATTGGAAGTGAGCCTGCCTTTATATATGGGCAGACTCACTTCCATTTCCCTCACAGCCATTGGCTGGGATGTTCTTACTCATATCCCAGCCAATCAGATTAAAGAACAGCCACTCAAATCTGATTGGCTGGGATGTGAGTAAGAACATCCCAGCCAATGGCTGTGAGGGAAATGGAAGGATAAAATGTCCTTCTCCAAAAGTACTTGTCACCCATGCCTTCACTTAGCATTAGGCACTCAGTAGATACACTGGGGATTTCTGGGGGGAGTTCTTGAGAAATGTAATTTTGCCCCAGTTTTATAATGTCAAGGCTAGCACGGCATTCAAATCCATGAGCTATGGTCATAAATTCTGCTCTCAAATCTACTATATTCCCAATTACAAATGGTACACACCACAGCTGTCCACTTCCTTTTCTCAGCTTCACCCTCTTTATGGAACCCCTCATGCAGAAAATAAGATCCTCTCCTACATTACAAGCATAGCCATAGGTCAAGATAAGCACACAAGCAGACTTTTCACTAACAATGTACTATTGTTAGTATCAACTACTCTGGTTTCTTTGCGAAATCTACAGAAAATCCTTACCAAGTTTAGCCAGGTTTCTTATTACAAGATAAACCAAGGCATTTCTGCTGATCAACCCTTAGGCTACTAAAGATTCTCCTACAACTAGTTTCCTTATATCTGATGAGACCATCATATAAAATATCTAGGAATTACACTCTCTTAAAAACAACTAATTTAGTAACAGACAACTTAAACCCCTTACTAAGCAGCATGAAGCAACTCCTCTCTGTCCCTTCTGACTTGGAATGATTGCTATGACTAAAAATCCTCTACATTTTCAGGACTCTGCAATAGGGAACCCAAAAACATTTGTGCCACCAAATTTCAGACATTATTCTGTAAATTCATATGGAACCATAGGTGGTCAAAAATGACATTAGCAGTTAATAAGAAGGACAGAGGGTGGTGATGCTGTGCTGTCACTAAACTGGAGTTGTAGTTTAGGGCATCTGTTTTATACCAAATCCTCATGATTCATAGCCTATACTTACCAGGAAGTGGTTTGGGGTGGAGGCACAGCTGATGGGGCAAGAACCATTCTGCTCCATCTTTTGGCCCTTGGTGCTTCTGCTCTGGAACTGATTAAGATGGTTCACCCCTACTCCACAATCCAGACAGCACTTAAGAATTGGTCTCTTGTTCTTGACTTACACAAATTGACTTCTGTGATCTTCCCTATAACCTCACTCACTTCTTCCAAACACAGGCTCCTGAGCTGATTTCTAGTATCTTCAGATCTGTGTCTCCAAAATAAATTCCCTCAGATTGCAGAGCCCTTATCTGCCATCTAGAAATTGTAAGTTAATTCTCTTGTATTTGTTCAGCCCCACTATGCAATCAAGTGGTGAAAAAGAGCTTTTGCATGATATCAGAACTCTGATTAAACCACAACCCTCGTTTTATTGTATTTATGAAAGCTGTTCTACCATGTTTTTATGCTACCTACATATCTGTTGTAATGATCTGAACTTTGTACTGCTTCCTGTTTTCTTCTTTATACATAAAATACTAGCAATATTAACATGCCGTTGCCCGTGCAGTTAATAAAACAATGACTGCTTTAATTATTGGCTTGTTGAGTTATCAGTGCTTAACTCTTTCAGCTCCAAAAAGGTGTGCAACGCATAGCATTACAGAACTCTCCATCAGTGAAGTTTGTGTTTGCGTATGTGTGAGCGTGCTTAAGTGTGTTTGAGCAACAGCGTGTGAGAGCAAGCTTGTATGTGTGAGCAACAGTGTGTGTGAAATTGTCTCAGTGAGAGAGTGTGAGCTTGTGTGTTTTGTGTATAGTTCATTGTGTATAGCATATTGCCTGATAGCATTGTGCGTACTGAGTATACCATTTTGCCTATTGCATATAGAATTTGGCTACAGAGTTTTCTGTATTGTATTTGAAATCTTGCGTATAGCATTTGGCATATTGCATATAGCGTTTGAAGTATTGCATATAGCATTTGGCTTATTGCATATAGCTCATATGGCATTTAGCGGATCGCATATAGTATTTGCCGTGTTGCATATAGCGTTTGTTGTATAGCGTTTGGCATATTGTGTATAGCGTTTGGCTTTTAGCGTTTGGTGTAGAGCATGGATAGAACTTTGCATATAGCATCTGGTGTATGGCTTATAGCAAATGTCATATATCATGTTCCGAATTATGTATAGCTTTTGGCGGATTGCATCTAGCTTTTTTTCTAATTGCAGTGTTTGGCACATTGTTTATAGTGTATAGCGAATTACTTATAGTGTTTGCTGTATAGTATTTTTGAGAATTCCATTTGGTGTATTGCTTTTGGTGTCTCCATCTTCTGGAAACATTTGTTCACAACCGGCTAGAAACAGAAAGTCGAGTGATGTGGTGCAGTGGCATATCTACTATAAAATGTTTGCTTTTAAGGAGCAATTTAAGGCATTTTGGTTATCTTAATGAAAATGTCAATCAAATTATAACCTTTTGCGCTCTTGTTAATCTGTGCAGGGTATGGATGTAGGTAAAACTATGCATATTTTATATCAGTTTACTCAGGAAGATTCATCAAAAACAAAAAAGATGGGAAAAAGCACAGAGAAGCACCCTAGTGTAATTAAAAAAACTCAGTCAATACCACCACCTGAATTCACCCCACACATGGGCAGTCAGGTCAGTTTTTAAGTACGTTGGGTGTGTCCTTACATTTGTGCTGTGTGACATTTGCCTACTTGGACTGTTGGCCTGATGTGAGTATTGGACTAAAAAGAATGTTAACCTCTCTTTGGAGTCCGGTTCGTTGTATTTGGAGACTTGTCTAGGCTGTCCATTTGATTGGGGAAAGTCCCCCATGCATCACAATATACGTTTCATTTGGAGGCTTGATCGGTTATGAATATTGGATTGGTTTGATGAGCACCGTTCTGGAACTTCGCTTCATTGGAGGGAGAGAAGTTTGTGGGACGATCAATTCCTTCACGGTCCAATTATTTTGAGCGACACGTGTTTAAATAGCTGGTAATATAGACATGCTCGGCGTTTATATATATATATATATATATATATATATATATATATATAATTAGGTAACTGGCTATGATAAAGCGGAGTCATCCGCGAAACCTGTCTTTTACTGTATTATATGTTTTGACCATTATTATTTCTCCTGTTTTTAATATTTGGAGACCTTTATACTTTTACATTAAACCACTTTTGAGGACCATTGTTGTGGACATTTACCTCATTGACCAGCAGGCAGCAGTTGACAGGGATCACTGAGCGGAGACAGTAAGAGATCTCCACAGGCTTATTTGTTGACTCTGGTTATTCCCTTAGTCGACACTTCCCATATGTGAGTACATTGATCAATTTTATTGAAGTTTGTGGTTATAAGCAATAGTATACATTTGGGCTCCCCCTTTGTCCTTTTTTTTCTTGGAGATATCAGGGAGATTTAGGGCTTTTGATATTAATTAAAACTCTCACAACCAACATAAATATTCTTGAAACATATTACATGATATCAGCAAAAAGTTAGTTTTTTACTTTATGAAATTTATTTTTACAGCACAAAATGTTCATCATGTGAGGCATCATGAAAAAGTTGAATATATTCTGTGAAAAATATTAAAGAAAATGAACACTTGGAGCAATTGTTCCAGGGGTCACACCGCTGTGCTAAGTGTGAGCATATTTTCTTTTTAGAAACTAAGATTTTGGATTTAGAAAGAAATATTGCAACATTGCGTGACATTGGAAACCAGGAAAGGAGTTTAGAAATCACAGGGCAGGTAGTTTGTGGGCTTAGTGGTGAAGAGAGTGGAGCTGTAAGTGAGGAGCGACAGGTAGGCAGCTGGATAACAGTAATGAGGGGAGGTAGTGGGTAGCGGAAGAGGAAGGCCAGTTCTTAGTTGACACAGTCCAACAAATTTGAAAGTTTGTGTGAAGATGTTGATAGCTCAAAATTGGCAATAATGGAGAGGGCTGTTTCCTCTAGCAGCCAGGGGAACAGTCCTCCTTCCAATTTAGAAGGGATGCAGAGTAGGCAGTAACCAAGGCCAGTGGTGGTAATAGGGGACTCTATTATTAGGAGGGTAGGTAGGGTAATCTGCCGCCAGGAACGTGAATGCCAAACAGTATGTTGTCTCCCGGGTGCTCAGGTTTGGCATATTGAGGACAGGGCAGACATATTATTGGGAGGAGCTAGAAGTGATCCAGATATCTTGGTACATATTGGTACCAATGACAAAGTAGGAGGAAGATGGAGGTCCCTAAAGAATGATTTCAGGAATTTAGGGTGCAAGCTCAAGGCAAGAACTTCTAGGGTAGCGTTTTCTGAAATACTACCTGTGCCATGCTCAGGGAACTTAATGCATGGCTCAAGCATTGGTGTAGGAAGGCGGGGTTTAGATTTTTAGAGCACTGGGCTGACTTTGTGCTTGGGTACAGTCTATATGGAAGTGATGGATTGTACCTAAATGGTAGGGGAGTCACTGTGCTAGGAGAAAGAATGCTAAGAAGGTTGGAAGAACTTTTAAACTAGGAAAGGGGGGAGGGTATAGATAGCAAAACTTGGGTAGATAGAGAAGATAGGAACGGGTCCAAGTAAATGATCAACATGGGGGTGGAGAAAGAGTGGGGATAAACGTAGTAAATAGGGAGTAACTCCTATTAAATGAAGATGTAGAAAACAGGCATGTAGGGAATAATATATGTAAAGACTTAAAAACTTAATTGGTTACTAGCAAATGCAAGAAGTATGGTAGATAAAATAGGAGAACTAGAATTGCTAGCAGTTAATGAGCATTTGGACATAATTGGTATAACTGAAACACGGTGGAATGATACACATGATTGGGCTGTAAATATAGAGGGCTATTCCCTGTTTAGGAGAGACAGAATTAATAGAAAAGGGGGAGATATGTGCTTATATTTAAAGCCAGAGCTAAATCCAGGTTTAATGGGTGATATTAGTGAGGAAACTGACCATAATGTGGAGTCCTTGTGGTTAGAAAGTGAGACTAAATTTGGTGTAATAAGTAAAAAAAAAAAGGTGTTAGTGGGTATATGCTACAAACCACCAAATATTGGTGCAAATTTTGAGGCCCAAATGCTATTGCAAATGAGGAAAGCTGTGCAGCTTGGGCATACTATTATTATGGGAGATTTTAACTAGCCAGATATCAGCTGGAATAATGAGACCTGTCGGCGGAAGTGCCGATAAGAAATAACATTGTATTGGACCTAGTGATAACGAATAACATAGACATGGTATCCAATATTAAGGTAAATGAACATCTAGGAAAGAGTGACCACAACATGGTTACATTTGAGATCAGTTTGGCTAAGCAAAACTGTATAGGTTCCACCAAAACTCTTAATTTAAAAAAAGCTAACTTCAAAATCTTAAGAGCTTCAATGCAGCACATAGACTGTGAGAAATTATTTAAAGGCAAAAATACTGAGTTAAAATAGTCAGAATTCAAATTTAGGTTGTAGAAATGTACCCCCCAGTATATACCATTGGGGAACAAATGCAAAAGAAGTAGATCACAGCCAATGTGGTTAAGTGCACATGTAAAGGAGGAAATGGCAAGGAAAAAAAGCATTTAAACTATTTAAGTCTGAAGGAACTGAACATTCTTTCTTAAAATACAGGGAGTGCAAAAAAGATTGTAAAAAGGCAATGATGTTAGCAAAAGTAGAAAACGAAACTCGAATTGCAAGGGGCAGCAAGACTAATCCAAAACATATTTTCAAATATATAAATAGCAAAAAATTTAAAAGGGAGTGCACTAGACCTTTCAAAAATAATGAGATGGATGAGTTGATTAGAGAGAATAAGGAAAAAGCAGATGTTCTAAACATTTTCTTTGCATCAGTATATACAAGGGAACAAGGAATGGTAGAAGAGCCTCATTAAGTAACAAATAAAACAATACAATTATCAGATATTGGGTTAACACAAGTAAAGGTCATGGGAAGACTGAACAAAGTTAAGAATGGCAAAGAACTGGGTCCTGATGGTATACATCCAAGTGCAGTGTTAGCAAAACCCCTCTTTTTATTCTTTAAAAATTCTCTCACCACAGACTCAGTGCCACAAGATTGGCATTGAATCAATGTAGTGCCTCTATTTAAGAAGGGAGCTAAAACAGAACCTGGGAATTATAGACCTGTGAGTTTGACCTCTTTAGTGGGAAAACTGCTAGAAGGAATAATATGGGACTATATTCAGGATTACACCACCAAAAATATGATTATTAGCAGGAATCAACATGGTTTTATGAGGAGTAGATCATGCCAAACTAATCTTTTCAACTTATATGAAGAAGTAAGTAGCAACTTAGATAATGGTAAGGCAGTTGATGTAGTATATTTAGATTTCATACAGTGCCACACAGAAGGCTGGGGTATAAAATAAGGAAATTGGGGCTGGGGATAACTTTTGCAATTGGATAGAAAAGTGTTTGAAGGATAGGGAACCGTGTGTAGTTGTAAATGGACAGTTCTTCAATTCAGGTAAAGTTGAGAGTGGAGTACTTCAGTGTTCAGTACTAGGTCCACTGCTTTTTAACATGTTTATAAATGACCTGGAAATAGATATAGAAAGCAAAATATCAATCTTTGCAGATGACACTAAATTATGCAGTTTAATTAAGTCAGAACAGGATATTTGCTCTACATAAAATTGCAGACTGGGCAAACAAATTGAATATGAAGTTTAATGTGGGAAAGTGTAAAGTCATGCATTTGAGAAGAAAAAATCCCAATGCTACTTATTCATTTAATGGAATAATTTTAGGGGACTTGTTGCTAGAGAAAGTCCTGGGAATCCTTGAAAACTACAAACTTGGAAACAGTGACCAGTGTCAAATAGCAGTAGCAAAACCAAACAAAATCCTGTCTTGCATAAAAAGAGGTATTGGAGTAAGAGTTGATAGCATCATTTTGCCATTGTACAAGTCATTGGTAAAACCTCACCTCGAATATGCAGTGCAGTTTTGGGCTCCAGTTCTGAAAAAGGATATACTAGAAATGGAGAGAGTACATTGAAGAGCAATAAAATAAATCAACAGAATGGGGTATTTGATGTATGAAGAATGACTAGACAAACTTGATTTATTTACTCTAGAGAAAAGACGACGTAGAGGAGATCATATCACAATGTACAAGTATATGAGATGTCAATACAAGGATCTTTCTGGTTAGCCATTTATCCCAAGGCCTGACCAAATTACCAGAGCACACTCCTTGAGATTAGAGGAAAGGAGGTTTAGACTTTAGCAGAGGAAGAGTTTTTTTATAGTAAGGTCTGTTAAATTATGAAATTCCTTGCCCAAGGATGTGGTAATGGCAGATACAATGGATACATTTAATAGAAGATTAGAAACATTACTTTTACAACTGAACATACAGGGTTATACTGTGTATTAGTAGGCAAATCAGGAGGGTCTGATAAAGACTAACTTATTTGGTAGCAGGAAAGTTATATAATTATAATTTTTCTGGGTTATGAGGCAAATGTTGAACTTGATGTACTTGTGTCTTTTTTCAATTTGCTATATTACTATGTATATTATATTATATACTATATTATAATTCGCTAAGTTTGTTTGTCAGAAGCCGTCATGCGCAGTAGAGACAGCTGTGCAAGTGCAGTCATGCGCAGTACAGACAGCCCGCGCAACGGCCGATACAGAGCGGGGCATTCTGAATTCAGACTGGAGTCCTCTCTGCGCACTGCAGGTGTGCAGAGAGGACTACGGTCTGAATTCGGAGCACCCCGCTACATATCAGCCGCGGCGGATTCAGGCAGTCAGTACTGCGCATGACTGCAGTTCCACCAGTGTTGGCCCGTGTATACCGGCTTTAAAACTAGTATAATATATTTATATACTAGCAGGTGTGTGGCACAGTCTCACCTGTGCTTTGAACCTTGGGGGTTTTTTTTAACCTTTTGAGTGCCAAAGGTGTATCAGTGCATTCTGTGGCACTGAAAGGGTTTAATTGTATTAGAGAAAACCTCTTGGTGCAGCATCATGACCCATCCGGATGCCCTCCAGCTACAGATCTCCCATCCATTTCGGCGATGCCGGGGAGAAAGAGGGCTCCCCTTCATCCTACCAAAACTAGGATCAGGAAACCCTTTCACGTCAATGAAGGAGGCCTTCCCTCTTTGACATGAAAGGGTTTCTCGATCCTGCCCACTCCTACCCAAACAGACTGAGAGATCAGTAGTTGGGGGGCATCAGGAGGGGTCCTGATGCTCGACCACAAGGTGTTATTTATTTATTTTGGTTTGGTTTAGGAGGCAGGGGGCTCCTCCTCAACAATCAGCATTTTCCAGCCATGCCCCTGACAGCAAACCAGAAACACTTCGAATTTTATATATGGATAACAAAATGTCAAAAAAGTGCCTGGCCTCCTTGGTGGAAAAGTTCCCCAAACCCCCAGCACTCAAAGGGTTAATTGATTTCATAAAGTACTGTGCTTTCAAATCCCCCAGAGGTTTATTTTTCAAGTGCTCTATGAAACCTATGGGATTTAGAAAGCTGTGTACTTTATGGTCCATTAAAAGGTATCACTACAACAAAAACTAACCTGTTCTGCATTCTCCAAAATAAACATCAGCATGGATGTTGTTAGGGCATGTTGTGCCCTCTGCAATTATTTAAGAAAGACAAACAAAAGTTCTTTTAGTCCTATGATTATGTTTGATCTCTGTAGCAGAGATCACATGTGTGGAGCCACAGGGGAAAGGCTGGAACTGACTGTTATCATTAACACAAAGGATGGAACTGTATGACAGTCCTGGCCCGTCAATCAGCATTAAGGAGTTAATGTCCTGTTTGTAAACTAATTTGGTAACTTTATTTACTAGTTTATATACCAATGAACTTGCTATTTTTTTATTAATTTTTTTGTGCATTTCTAAGATAAATAGCAGGAGTATTTCGTGTGACAGGAATTAATGAATGCATGTGGGGGAGGGATTATGTAATGAGTTGGGGTTGTTGCCTTGGGCAGGACTAGGGGACCCAAAGGCAATTTGCCATGAGTACCTAAGATGAAAATATGGCCGGAACAGTGAGCCTGAGGCACTAACAAGTACTGGAGTAAAATTGGCTGCACTACAGGTGACAAAATTCCCTTTTATTTAACCCGTGAATGCCAGAGAGGTATACAATACATTGTGTAGCAATGCATCACTCAAAGGGTTAAAAGGGGCTCTTAACCCCTTGAATATAAGAGATATCCCCAAAGGACTGCTTATTGATGCTTTGGAGACTTTTCTAGCAATAGCATTCAATGGTCAAAAGCTCTGTTGAAATTAATGGGAATTTGGGGAATTGTTTTTGGCCCCAATGGGGCAACTGATTTGGACAGGAATTGCTCCAGTTGTCCTTAGTACATCAGCTTGAAAGAGGGTTATCCATGAAATCCTGACCTGTTGTGTTCAGAGAGGGTTATCCAGGAATCCTGACCTGTTGCGATCAAAGAGGCTTACCCAGGAAACCTGACCTGTTGTGATTAAGGAGGGTTACCCAGGAAACCTGACCTGTTGTGATTAAGGAGGGTTATCCAGGAAAACTGACCTGTTGCGTTCAAGGAAGGTTATGTAGGAAACCTGACCTCTTGTGATAAAGGAAGGTTATCTTGAAACCTGACCTGTTGTGATCAAGGAGGGTTATCCAGGAAACCTAACCTGTTGGTATGCCCTGAGGACTAGCTTTGAGAATAACTATCCTAGTGAAACGAGCTGATTGTTGAGATTCCCACAATCAAAAGAAAAATAAGAACTGCAATTGTTTACATTTCCCTATAATTTCCTTCTCAGCTTCCTCAATGCAGAGACTCTTGTTCAATCAGCCTGACAAAACAGGAACACAGAAATACAGAACAACATCCATGTAGTGAACATTAGCTGACCAGTCTTCCCCTTTAACCAGGGAAAAATATGAAATATGCATATGTTGAAATAAACGCAGCCCTGGAGAATGTATTTTTCATGTGTCTCCAGTTAAAGTGGCAGCACCTCTTAGGAAAAAAATAAGATAAATCAGATCAGTGGTTTTATTTTTGTCCCAGTATCTCATATTAACCAATATTATAAATCACTGCATTCCACCCAAGCATGTTGTGTTATTGAAGCATAAGATCACCAAAACTGTATTTATTAAGAAAAGTATAATTTTTTTTAATCTAGGAGGCACTGCCCCTTTAACCCCTTGAGTACCAGCAGGCATACCTGGGAACTTTCTACTTTGGAGCACTGGAGAGGGCTCATGGGCTGGGAATTGGAGTGTCAAAATTAATCCTTTGAGTGCCATAGAGTACCCAAAGTCTCTCTGGGGCAGATCCGGAGAGTTTCCAGGTATGCCAGTGGAGTGTGCAACACATTGAGGAGCAATGCTTTACCCACCCCTGTGGTACTCAAGTGATTAAAGGTGAGATCTGGCCAGAAGCAAATGTATTGCAAAGGCATATGCATTGGGTCTTAGATATTGGACCTTACATACAATGTCAAGATTGGCACAAATCTACAGCAAACCAACTGCACTATAGTAAACATATAACCATCCCCAAACCCCTGTTGCTTTAAAAGGGGCTTTTTAACCCCTGGAATGTTAGAGAGTTCTTCCATGTGTTACTTCATAATGCATTGGAGCCCTCTTCAGCATTCCAGGGCCAAGATGCACTAAAATTCAATAAGGGCTCAGGTTGGCGATGTTGTGTTGGTTCTGTGTCGAAAGCACATCACCAATATGCTCTGACTTGTCTTCACCATCATATGCCCTTCAGTCCATCACCAACACTACACTTCCCCACATTAAACTTCATATTCCATTTGCCATGTTATATAAATCCATCTGTAGAGAGTAATTATCCTGTTCTGAATTAATTACCCTGCATAATTTAGTGTCATCTGCAAATATTGATAATTTGCTTTCTATAGCTATTTCTAGGTAATTTATAAACATGTTAAAAAGCAGCAGACCTAATACTGAACCCTGAGATACTCCACTCTCCATTAACTGTATTGGAGAATTGTCCAATTGCAAAGGTCATCTCCTAGCCCCGAATTCCTTATTTTATACCCCATCCTTCCATGTGGCACTGTATCAAATGCCTTTGCAAAGTCCAGATATACCACATCAGCTGCCTTGCCATTATCAAGGTTGCTGCTTACTTCCTCATAGAAGCTGAAAAGGTTAGTTTGGCATGATATATTCTTTATAAAACCACTCCATCTTAAGTCTTTTGCTATTTATATTATTATTATTATTATTATTATTATATGTCTTGACTGGTTTACAATTTCACACTTAAAACATTGTCAATGGCTCATTTCCATATGGAAATTCAAATTATTAAGCCATTGTTTGACGTAATACGCCAGACAGATTTACATTCACACGTACCAGTGATCTATTTTGAATGCTAAAAATAAGGAGTTCAGAGCATGACAGAGTTTAGTTTTACAGATCTTGTAAAGAGATTTTTAGTGCTAAAACAGTTAGCTTTAAAGAGACAGAAGTTAATGCTAAGAGGGCCCAGAAACCAATTTGCATCAGGGCTCTGCAAATGTTAGTGACCGTCCTGTTCCCACATGTCTCCTTACTCTCTAATCATAGTAACATAGTAAATTAAGTTGAATGAAGACACAAGTCCATCAAGTTCAACCTTCTCCACATACCCCAGTAATTGTATAGCTTTCCTGCTACCAAATACGTTAGTCTTTATCAGACCTTCCTGATCTGCCTACTAATAAACAGTATAACTCTCTATGTTCCCTGTGGAAAGAAATGTATCTAGTCTTCTCTTGAATGTATCCATTGTATCTGCCATATCCACATCCTTGGGCAAAGAATTCCACAATTTAACAGACCTTACTGTAAAAAAAAACCCTTCCTCTGCTGAAGTCTAAACCTCCTTTCCTCTAATCTCAAGGGGTGTCCCCTGGTCATTTGATCAGGCCTTGGAATAAATAGCGCACCGCAGAGATCCTTGTATTGATCTCTCATATTTGTAGAATGTGATAAGGTCTCCTCTTAGTTGTCTTTTCTCTGGAGTAAATAAACCAAGTTTGTCTAGTCGTTCCTCATACGTCAAGTCCTCCATTTTGTTGCTCTTCGCTGTACCCTCACTAGTTCTAGTATATCCTTTTCCAGAGCTGGTGCCCAAAACTGCACTGCATACTCAAGGTGAGATCTTACCAATGATTTGTGCAATGGCAAAATAATGTTATCCACTCTTGAGTCAATGCCTCTTTTTATGCAGGACAGGATTTTGTTTGCCTTTGCTACTGCTGTTTGACACTAGTCACTGTTTCCAAGTTTGTAGTTCACAAGGATACCCAGGTCTTTCTGTATCAACAAGTCCCCTAAAATGACTCCATTAAGTTTATAAATAGCCTTGGGATTATTTCCTCCCAAATGCATGACTTTACACTTCCCCACATTAAACTTCATATTCCATTTGCCATGTTATATAAATCCATCTGTAGAGAGTAATTATCCTGTTCTGAATTAATTACCCTGCATAATTTAGTGTCATCTGCAAATATTGATAATTTGCTTTCTATAGCTATTTCTAGGTAATTTATAAACATGTTAAAAAGCAGCAGACCTAATACTGAACCCTGAGATACTCCACTCTCCATTAACTGTATTGGAGAATTGTCCAATTGCAAAGGTCATCTCCTAGCCCCAATTTACTTATTTTATACCCCATCCTTCCATGTGGCACTGTATCAAATGACTTTGCAAAGTCCAGATATACCACATCAACTGCCTTGCCATTATCAAGGTTGCTGCTTACTTCCTCATAGAAGCTGAAAAGGTTAGTTTGGCATGATATATTCTTTATAAAACCATGTTGATTCCTGCTAATCTTATTTTTTTTGTGTTGTAATCCTGAATATAGTCCCTTATTATCCCTTCTAGCAGTTTTCCCACTAAAGAGGTCAAACTCACAGGTCTATAGTTTCCAGGTTCTGTTTTAATTCCCTTCTTAAATAGAGACACTACATTGGCTCTTCGCCAATCTTGTGCCACTGAGCCTGTGGTGAGAGAATCTTTAAAGAGTAAATATAGGGGATTTGCCAACACTGCACGGAGTTTCTTAAGAACCCTTGGATGTATAGCATCAGGACCCAGTGTTTTGCCAGTCTTAATTTTGTTCAGTCTACCCATGACATCTTCTTGAGTTAACCCAATATCTGATAATTGGATTGTTTTATTAGTTACTTGTTGAGGCTCTTCTACCATTCCTTGCTCCCTTGTATATACTGATGCAAAGAAAGTATTTAGAACATCAGCCTTTTCCTTATCCTCACTAATCAACACACCCATCTCATTTTTGAATGGTCCAATGCACTCCATCTTAAGTCTTTTGCTATTTATATATCGAAAAAACATTTTTGCATTAGTCTTACTTTCCCTTGCAATTCGAGTTTCATTTTCTATTTTTGCTACCCTAATTGCCTTTTTACAATCTTTGTTGCACTCCCTGTATTTTAAGAAAGAATGTTCAGTTCCTGCAGACTTAAATAGTTTGAATGCTTTTATTTTTTTTGCATTTTTTCCTGTACATATGGACTTAACCACATTGGCTGTGACTTACTTCTTTTGCATTTGTTCACCATTGGTATATACTGTTAGGTACATTTCTGCAACCTAAATTTGAATTCTGACCATTTATCCTCAGTATTTTTGTCTTTAAATAATGTATCCCAGTCTATGTGTTGCATTGACCCTTAATAATTTGAAGTTGGCTTTTTTTAAAATTAAGAGTTTTGGTTGAACCTATACAGTTTTGCTTTGCCAAACTGATCTCAAATGTAACCATGTTGTGATCACTGTTTCCCAAATGTTCACTTACCTTAATATTGGATACCATTTCTGTGTTATTCGTTATCACTAGGTCCAATATATTGTCATTTCTTGTCGGCACTTCCTCCGTTTGTGACATGTAGCTTTGACGAAGTATGTTCACAAACCTGCTACCCTTAGCACTCTGACAGGTCTCATTTTTCCAGTTGATATCTGGATAATTAAAATCTCCCATAATTATAGTATGCCCAAGCTGGGCAGCTTTCCTCATTTGCAATAGCAGTTGGGCCTCAACATTGTCATCAATATTTGGTGGTTTGTAGCATATACCCACCAACACCTTTTTTTTTTTTTTTTTTTACCTTTTACACCACATTTAGTCTCAATTTCTACCCACAAGGACTCCACATTTTGGCCATTTTCCTCACTAATATCACCTCTCAAACTTAGATTTAACTCTGGTTTCAGATATAAGCACACACCTCCCCCTTTCCTATTAATCCTGTCTCTTCTAAACAGGGAATAGCCCTCTATATTTACAGCCCAGTCATGTGCACCATTCCAACATGTTTCTGTTATACCAATTATGTCCAATTGATCATTAACCGCCAGCAATTCTAGTTCTCCTATTTTATCTACCATACTTCTTGCATTTGCTAGCATACAATTAATTTTGAAGTCTTTACATATATCACTTCCTACATGCCTTTTATCTACATCTTTATTTACTAGGAATTCCTCCCTATTTTCTACATTTATCCCCACCCTTTCTCCACCCCCCTGGTCATTTACTTGGACCCAGTTCCTATCTGCTCTATCTACCCAGTTTTTGCTATCTATACCCTCCCCCCCTTTCCTAGTTTAAAAGCTCCTCCAAGCTTCTTAGCATTTGCTCCCCTAGCACAGAGGCTCCTCTACCATTTAGGTGCAATCCATCACTTCCATATAGATTGTACCCAAGAGCAAAGTCAGCCCAGTGCTCTAAGAACACAAACCTTCCTTCCTACACCATTGCTTGATCCATGCATTAAGCTCCCTGAGCTCCCTCTGTCTACCTGCATTGGCGCATGGCACAGGTAGTATTTCAGAAAATACTACCTTAGAGGTCCTTGCCTTCAGCTTGCACCCTAAGTCCCTGAAATCATTCTTTAGGGACCTCCATCTTCCTCCTACTATGTCATTGGTACCAATATGTACGTAGACAGCTAGATCACTTCCAGCCCCTCCCAACAATCTGTCAGCCCTGTCCGCAACATGCCAAAACTGAGCACCCGGGACACAGCATACTGTTCGGCATTCACGTTTCTGGCGGCAGATTACCCCATCTACCCCCCTAATAATAAAGTCCCCTATTACCACCACCTGCCTTGGTTTCTGCCTACTCTGCATCCCATCTAGCCTGGAAGGAGGACTGTTCTCCTGGCTGTTAGAGAAATTAGCCCTCTCCAGTGTTGCCAATTCTGAGCTATCCTCATTCACATCTTCACACTATCTTGCAAATCTATTGGACTGAGCCAACTCAGAACTGGCCTTCCTCTTCCTCTGCCCACTACCTCCCCTCCTTACTGTTACCCAACTGCCTACCTGTCGCTCCTCATCTACAACTCCACCCTCTTCACCACTAACCCCACATACTACCTGTTCTGTGAGTTCTAAACTGCTTTCCAGGTTTCCAATATCTTGCAATGTTGCAATATTTCTTTCCAAATCCAGTATCTTAGACTGTAAAAAGAAAATATGCTCACACATGTACCAAATTACTAGCACCCATGAGATTTACATAATACCGGAGCAAATCATCTGCATCTTTAAAAATTAAAATACAAACCCAGTTAATAACTGGAGCTTTAAATACAGAGAATGCTAGAGAAGTCTGCAGTGCATTGGGAAGAAATGTATTGGAGATCTCTTTAGCACTCAGGAGTGGTCATGCACTGAGGGGTGATAATGATGTGATAAAGTGGAGATGACGTCTCCAGTGATATCACTTCTCCAGTTCCTATGTTATTCTATAGAGCCTATGCACTAACATCTCTCCAACTTGTGAAATCTCAGTACAGAGGCTCCATAGAATAATATGGGAATTGGAAAAGTGATATCATTGGAGAAGTTATCCCCTCATTATCAACACTTTATTAAACCTTACTGCATCTCCCCCAAGGTGTTAAATGCCCCCTTTTAAAGCAAGGGAACTTTTGGAAATATTTGATTGTCTATACACACACAGCATCTCCTTTTACTTTGAACATAAGGGCCTACTTTCAAACTTGTTCTAATGCCTGTGGATGTTACAACATGCTCTTTTCACATTGAAAGGTATTACTATGTGTTACATTGCAGCATGTTCCCTTTTTTATTTATTTAATTTTTTTATTCGGCAGAGGGAAACTTTTTTTTTTCTTTAAACTTTTCATATCCTGGTCAGTCAGTTGTAATTTGATGTATCCCCATAAAGGTCTGTATGTTCAAAGGAAAAGTGGAGGAGTTCTTGAGCAAACCATTTGCACTATAGGGGAGAAGTACAAATTCCCATTGATTTAAATGGGGATTTTAACCCCTTGAATGCTAGAGTAGTCTCCATGGCATTGCAAAGCTCCCCCCCCCAACATGCTGAAAAACAACAAATGCAAAATCATATACCAGGCTCTCTCATTTGATAGGAAGTTGTATTTTAACAATAATGAGCTTTTAGAAACAGACCTGACATATCATATTCCTATTCAGTGAGCTCAGTATACTGTTCATTTAGAAGAACATTGTGTGGTGGGGTTTTTTTGTAACCCTTTGAGTGCCGTAGAGGTACGCAATGCATTGCTCTGCAATGTGGTGAGTACCCCTCCAACACTCAAAGGGTTAATCCAGTGCTGGTTGATAAACTGCAATCTGCAGGAAAATGTATCCCCAAATCCATTGCCATTTTACAAATACTGTATACTGTACTGTTTAATAGAAAAAAAATTCCTTTAGCATAACTGAATCTCTTTGTATCGTTAACAGGAACAAAACAATTCTCTCATTCATATCACTTATGTTCACATAGCAATTTAAGATCTGGTTTATTCTGAAATCACTAAAAAATGCTACAGTTTTACCTACAGGTTTGCATTTCTTGGGTATTTACAAAGCACAGCACGGACAAGTCCTTTTCTGTCCTCCCCTCAAGTTTGTATAAAAGTTTGTGATTGTTTTAGTATTTTTTGCAGCTGGCCCTTTAAACCTAGCACTAACCTTGCCAGTGATATTTGTCTGATTTAACTGTGATCCTATTGAAATATAGGATAGTTGTAGAGGTGTTAGTATACTGTTGGAGGAAACTCGATGGATGATGTGTTAGCCTGGGACATATGCTGTCACCGTCAGCCATGGGAATAGCCTCATACAACATAAAGAGAGCGCACACACAGGTTTTTTCATGCTCTATTATTGATGCATTAATGTCTCAATGTGAATAAACCTTAAAATACATTTCAGTATACCCCTCCTGCTGGTTGGAATAAAAGATTTGATTTTAGAGTTTAATTCTATGTTGCAAAGATAACAAGTAATGGGGGGAATCAACTGTACCACAGAGGATAATTATAAATTTAAATTCCCCACTTAAATCAGTAGGGATTTTTTTATTTGCCCCGTCTGATGCAAATGATTTGTAAAGGACATTTCTACAGCAAATAAAATTAACATACATACAAAAATAGTTCTTATATACACAGCAGTCAAGGAGGTAATTCCATGGAGTTTGAAGTAGCCTCCATACTGCAGTCAGGTGACCAGATTTCCTCCTTCATTCCTTGGTGAGTCATACATTTTACACCAGCAACTCTGCGCCCTTGTGGGTCTAGATTGCTGAGACTTTTTATATCGTGAGAGACTGGGGTTAAGAATCTCTTAGGTGATATTTAGATTTGATTAACAATTTTGTAGATAAATTTGGAGGAGAGTGAATTTTATATTTGGGGAGGGTAATAACATTTTTCGAAGTTAACCCTTTGAGTACCAGAGGGGTACGCAACGCATTGCTCTGCAATGCATTGCATACCTCTCTGGCACTAAAAGTGTTAATATGTCAGCTATATTGGCATTTCCATATGAGACACTTATGGACATGCCAAATGCTCTGAGTACTGCATCCTTGTAGTGTGCTTTTTTGTGTCACCTTTATTAACTTAAATTTATCTTAACTGAAGAGTAAAATTGTATTGAAGGGGATTATTGTGTACTGACTGATACATCCATTTCTCTTAGCCTATGTGGAACACAGGAACCAAGGAGAAAGGTATACTCCAGCCAGCAGGGCAGGGCACTTTCCTTAAATGGCTTTCTGCAGGCTGAGACTCCTTCCCTACTCCCACCAATCAAGCTCACTTATAACAAATATCTAGGATACAAGAAAACAGAAGTGAGGCAGAAAAGGAGGCCACCTAAACAGAAGGATCCAAAAAGATCCTGCACATAATTCGAACAGCTGGTTTTCCCTGGGAGGGAAGTCCTGTGTTCCACATGGGTTAACAGAAAAGTGAAACACAGGAACCACAGGGATATACAAAATCTATCCACTAAGATTCCAGGGAGGGAGATAGGAAAAACCTCTCAAAATGTGGACCACTTCTAAAAGAGGAACTAGAACAACATAAACCGCAGATGTCAACTGACGCCAACACAGAAATCCAAGGTAAAAAAACATCAACAGGTTACTGGTAAAAGAAACAAATACGCTTACAGTGGCCTGCAAATGTAGTGAAAATCATAAAAAACAAAAACAAGAGAGTGCTCAATGGTATAGTACGTAACACATATAGCGTAAGGTATATATTAAAATATTGCAGTCATATGACTCTGTGGTCAGAAAGCTGTTATCAGTCAATCTAACTCATGCACTTGTGGAGAAATGACTTCTGTCTCCACTTGGAGACCTGATGATCAGCAACGAAGGGACACAACTCCAGACAAACGACTGAATCCACAATGTCAATATTTAATCAATAAAAAATGTTGTAA
The DNA here is from genome assembly GCA_037306005.1 of Rhinophrynus dorsalis. Lineage (NCBI taxonomy): Eukaryota > Metazoa > Chordata > Amphibia > Anura > Rhinophrynidae > Rhinophrynus > Rhinophrynus dorsalis. Next base: position 471,774,228 of record CM074721.1, read on the forward strand.
TAACACGTTTCGCAGCAGAGAGCTGCTTTATCAAAGCTAAAAACAAATGTGGACACCAACAAGGACTAGAGCCGTCCGGAGCATTTGTATGATCTAGGTGTTATTCACTTTTAGGGATTAAGTTAGATTGACTGATAACAGCTTTCTGACCACAGAGTCATATCAGTGCAATATTTTAATATATATCTTACGCTATATGTGTTACGTACTATACCAATGGGCGCTCTCTTGTTTTTGTTTTTCACTACATTTGCAAGTCTTCTGCCGCTCAGGGGGAGCATGTTTTTTTGAGTGCAGCCCACTATTACAATATTGCTGTTGGAGTTACTGTGTCTGGGGGCAGTGCCTTATCCCCAGTTGTTTGATTGCCGGGTCTGGTATATACCAACATCTGGCCACATAGTTTGTGAGTGTCGGTGGTGGAATTATCACCTAAATCAATTTATCCCGCACAGGGGCGCTTCGTCATTTTTCCCCCCTCTCCATTCTATCGTTACAGTGGCCTGCAGGACCTTCCATGCCAAAACTGGCTTCAGTCAAAGTCGACAAACAGACAAAGAAGTGCTTGAAAAATGTGTGAAGGGACAACCACTGTGGTGCCTTACACACCTGCTCTGCAGAGGCTCACAACTATCTGGTGGAATGAGCAAAGACCCAGAAGGGTGTAGACTTCTTCCTAAATCTATGGGCCTGTCGAAATGTCACCTTAATCCAGGAAGCCACTGTCACCTCAGATGCATCCTGGCCCCCACAACGACCCACAGGAATGACAAAAAGCAAATCCGATTTTCGGAAAGGTTGTGAGTGATGAATGTAAAATTTCAAGCTTCTAACCACATCCACAAGATGAAGCTCCTGCTCCTGTCCGCTAGATGGAGTAGGACAAAGAGAACAAAGAACAATTTCTTGGTTAATGCGAACTTCTGAGACAACTTTCAGGTGAAATGCTATAGGAAAACCACCCTATCAGAAGGAAAACTATGGCTCTGACTTTTCTTAATATCCTGGCAATCAGTACAAATGGAGGAAACATGCATGCCAGTGAAAAAAGCCACGGGATGACCATTGCCTCCCCAACAAGAGCTAGAGGGTCCTGGGGTCTGACAAAGAACAGGGGGACTTGTTGTTCATTCGAGAGGCCTCAAGGTCAAAACCAGGTAGGCCCCATAGGCAGACTATGGATTTGAACATCATCTCGTTGAGCTCCCAGTTGCCAGGATCCAGATGTTGGGGACAGAATCTGCCACAATGTTATCTACCCCTGGAATCCGGACAGCACATGAGTAAGGATCAGCCAAGCTTCAGACCACATGGCCACACTCCTGGTCCCTCCATGGCCGTTGATATAGGTCACCTCCGTTACACTGTTAGATTGGATTTGTACTGGCAGTCCCTGGAGGAGCTAAGACCACTGCAACAGAGCTAAGCGAATCAATCAGAACTCAAGTATATTGATGGATAGAAGACTCTCAATCCAAAGACCCTGGGCCATTTGTGGACCCAAAGTGGCTCCCCAACATGTTAGGCTGGCATCTATCATTACAGTCATCCACTTCAGAATGAACAGCTGCCAAACCAATGACAGATGAGACCTTTGAAGCCACCAATGAAGAACTGACTTTGCCCAGTAAGAGACATGATACGAGAGAGAGGACACTAAAGACCGGACCAATTCTTGAGAATCTCCAGCTGTATTTCCTGTATGTGGAATTTGGAAAATGGGACCACCTCTAGAGAAGAGACCAGATAAGCCAGCACCTTCATGTTCTCCCACACCACAGCGGACGGTAAAGTAGGGCCTGACCTAGAGAGACAATGACTGAAGTTTTTCATCTGCAAAAAAGACCCTCCCCATAGAAGTGGCAACTCTTATACTGAGAAAGTGAGGGACCTTTGACTGAGCTAGAGAAGATTTCTTGAAGCTGAGAACCCAACCATGTCCCAGGCCAGACAATCAAGTTTGAATCTGAAGGTGCGTTAGTAAAAGGATGCCAAAACTCCTTGTGATGATGGAGCTCAAGGATCCCGTCTTGAATCAGGGTGCAAGAACAAAATGGTTGAGACACTTCAAATCCAGAATAGGATGCAGTTTTTTTGGGGAATTATGAAAAGGTTGGCATAGAATCTTGTGCACCAAGACCTGAATATCCACCAGGGAAAAACTGTGTAGGGAAAATACCACCTTACAAATTAGTCACAAAACCCAGTGTTCCACACAGAGAGAACCCATATGGTGTGAAAAAAAAAGCACAAATGAACTCCTATATCCTGAGGCAGACCAGATGCCTCAAGTTATGCAGTGGTAGACTTATCAGCTGTGGGCTTCTTAGCAGTCTTCTTACTTGCCTAGGCCTGTTTGTGTTTTGGGGTAATGTGCACCTGGGTCGCTGTAGGAGTCAATGCTCTGGGAGCGTGCACATTTGGTGGAGCAGTGAAAACCATACCTTCCATGGAACCTGTGGAAATATAGCACTCTTACCTCAAGTGGCATGGATAATAATCTTTTCCAGTACAGGACCAAACAATTGCTTGCCTATGAACAGAAGGGACACCAAGGACTTCTTGGAAAACTGAGAATGATGCTCAGCAACAGAAAAGGGTAAGGCTGAACAGCCTCCATTTGTTGCAATCGCTGATGCATTCTGCTGTTTGTTCTTTTTGGAGAAGTGGAGTTCCTTTGATCCAACACCCGCTGTTTATGTTCAGCTATGTGGAACGAGATGCAAAATAACTAGCGTTGAACACCAAAGATGAGTGAAGCTCCCAATTTTCATATCTATTCTCAATGGACTGTATATACATAGCCATAATTGTATTTAGTATAACAGTGTACCTGTAGCAGTCTAAACATATTTCTGTCAGTCCTCAAGGATCAATAAACAACGCTTTAGAGATATCACTACATGAACAAACAACACAAGTAGGACTTCTTCCTCTGCCTTCCTGGTACAAGTGGTACCAATTTAAGGACTAAAGAAGCAATTTACAGGAGCAGAATATATAATGGGTAGCACTTGACTCTCTCACCTTGAGAAATTGGCCCTTTACCTGAGACCCTGATATCTGGGTCAAAACCCAGAGAGTTCCCAGGTATGCACATTGCAATGCATTGGACTCCTTTCAAAGTTTAACCCTTTGAGTGCCAGTAGGTGTCCACCGCATTGTGGAGCAATGCGTTGGTCACCCCTCTGACACTCAAAGGTCTAAAGGGTTAATGCAGCATAATCTTTGTAGCAAAATCAATAGCTCAATTTCCCTTTTTGACAATTCTTAGCTGCAAAAATTTCACATCAGATATTACCATGTTATCAGTCATTGCTTTTTCCATAACTTCATGTGACCTGTTGCTCAGAAATATCAGTTATTTCTGCAACAGATTAGGAACAGTCTTTTAACGGTAAACTATGAAAAGGGCTTAATTTGTGTCTATTTTCAAAGTCATCTATGTGATCATTGCACTAGTGAAATTAGTAACACAACCAGACAATCATTGTAACAGACCATGGGGGCTTTTCATTAAGGTGTGATAAAGAGGTGATAAAATGGAGATGACTTCTCCAGTGATATCACTTCTCCAGTTCCTATGTTATTCTATGGAGTCTATACACTAAGATATTTCAAAGTGGAGCAGTCTTAGTGTATTGGGTCCATAGAATAACATAAGAACTAGAGAAGTGACATAACTGGAAAAATTATCTCAACTTTATCACCTCTTCATCACACCTTAGTGACTCTCACCCTATTTCTTTTAGGATGTAGACACCAAAAGCTCAGTCAGCACTGGAATAGGGTGAGGTTAAGATTTTGGGGGAGATGCACTAAAGAGCAATAAAGAGGAGATGACTTCTCCTGTGATATCACTTCTCCAGTCCCTATGTTATTCTCTAGATCCTATTCACTAAGATAAAGAGGAAGTGACTTCTCCAGTGATATCACTTCTCCAGTTCCTATGTTATTCTATAGATCATATTCACTAAAATAAAGAGGATGTGACTTCTGATAAAGAGGAGATTACTTCTCCAGTGGAGATCTTAGTGAATAGTTTTAGAGATTTCTGGAATAGAGTGAGGTTAAGATCTTGGGGGAGATGCGTGATAAAAGACGAGATGACTTCTCCAGTGATATCACTTCTCCAGTTCCTATGGTATTCTATTGAGCCAATGCACTAAGATTTCTCCAGCTTTGGAGATCTTAGTACATAGGCTCTATAGAATAACATAGGAACTGGAAAAGTGATATCACTGGAGAAGTCATCCTCTCTTTATCTTAATGAATAGGCTTTGTAGAATAACATAGGAAATGGATAAGTGATATGACTGGAGAAGTCATCTGGTCTTTAACATGCATTTTTGCATACCCCCAAGATTGTAACCTCACTCTATTCCAGAAATCTCTAAAACTATGCACTAAGATCTCCACTGGAGAAGTCATCTACTATTTATCTGAGTGCATAGGCTCTACAGAATAACATAGAGATTGGAGAAGTAATGTCACTGGAGAAGTCATCTCCTCTTCATCACAACTTAATGCAAAACCACCCCTTAACTCCTTGAGTGTCACACATTGTAAAAGCATTGTTTCAGCACCACTCTAGCACTCAAAGGGTTAAGACAATTAGTAGGTTTTACAGAGAATTAAGATCTGCCTATATGTCATACTAGCCATTTCCTGTAAAAGAAATAATTTTTGTCCTTTGGTGACACAGTGTGGCAGTTTAGCTAATTCCCTACACAGCATGCTAATTCGTTCTGTTTGACGGCAAACATATTACTTGCGGTGCTGTTATTAATGTCACATGGGTCCAAAGGATTCTAAATTGCACCAAGTGGGAAAAAATATCAGTTTCAATTCTTTTTAGTTTTCATCATATTTATTAGAAAATTAACATCTATGGGTTCTTCACTCCTCTCCTCATTTACTACTGAGAATCACTGGAGGAACAACTCGAATCACCTGTTGAGGGTCCTATTAGAGCCAGTGTTTCCAGTGGCGTAACTATAGGGGTCGCACCTGCGACCGGGCCCGTGCACTCCAGGGCCCCGGCCTCCCCCTGCAACCCCTCCGCCTGGCGCCCACAATCTCCCGCTGGCGCTCTAGTAATGCAGAGCACTGGGAGATGACATCATCTCTCAGTGCTTTGCATTACTAAGAGGACCGAGCGGGAGCTCCAGGTAGGAGATCGGGGCATTGTGGAGACTGAGGGGCATTGTGGAGGGGGCCAATGTGGTGTGGGGGGGCCGGGGCACTTCTTGACCAGGGCCCAGAGGCTTCTAGTTACGCCTCTGAGTATTTCATCCCCAGATGGGTGATTTGGCATGGGCTGGACTTGACAGACAAGAGAGAAAACAGGGTACAGACCTTCTAAGAGCAAACTCACGTGAAGAGTATGATAGTTATGCCCCCTGTTCTCAAGACTCTTACAAGATCTTCATTTTTACAAGTGTATAAACACTTCAGAAATGTTCACAGTGTAGTCAATATCTTTCAATCTTCTTATTTTTATTGATTTAATATTGCCAGGTTTATCCAATGTGTTTCATGTCTTACAGCACTTCGTCAGGGATAGCTGGGCGCAGGACCGGCCTCTTAACCCTTTGAGTGCCAGAGGGGTACGCAACGCATTGCTTTGCAATGCGTTGCGTACCCCTCTGGCTCTCAAAGGGTTAACATCACCCGGCCCTTGGCCCGTGTACACAGGCTTTTACACTAGTGTGTGTGTGTATGTATATATATATATTTGGAAAAACTAAGATCTGGTAAGAATCTTGAGAATTGGGGGCATAACTATTATACTCTTCAAACTGGTTTGCTCTTAGAGGGTCTGCGCTCTGTTTTCTCTCTTGTCTGGTATATACCGCAAACAGGACTGAGTAAAAATCCAAACCCCTGTCCCGAATGGGAACCGGTTCCAGAACCTCCTTGTCCAGAAGGGCCTGGATGGCGCCGTTGAACAGACTGAGTTTCTCTACGTCCTGAGGCGCGTGACAAGGAAAAAAAACGGAAGGGAGGAAGAGAGGTCAAAGGGATCCTGTACCCTTCCGCCACCACCTGCAAAACCCATGGGTTCACCACAGAGTCCTCCCATAAGCTGTGGTAGTGGCGCAGACGGCCACCACAGCAGAGTGGGGACTTGGGTTCGGCGAGTCATGCAGAAGGAGGTTTGGAAGCCTTGGGCTTGGTGGAGGCCTTAGGCTTCCATTGTTGTTTGGGTTTGGAGGAGGAACACAGAGCTGAGGGAACTGCCTGGTTCACCTGGCGTGCCTCAGTCTGGAAGGAACGAAAAAGCAGATTCCGCTTGATAGGTGACTTCTTCCTGGAAAGCATAGACAGGAGGGTACTCTTGCCCCCTGTGGCCTCACTAATCAGATCTTTAAGTTCTGGCCCAAACAGAGAAGTGCCCTGAAAGGGCAAGGAGAGCAATGCTTTCTTAGAAGCAGTGTCAGCAGACCAGATCTTGAGCCAAAGAGCTCGTCTGGCAACCACAGACATGGTGGAAATCCTTGCCACCAAACGGATGGCATCAAACAAATCAGCAGATACATAGTGCTGGGCTTCAGAAATGTTGGCAAGTAGCCTCAACATATCAGGAGTAGGAGCTCCCTGATGAACAGCAAGTGTGAGCTGTTCCGTCCAAACCGCAATGGCCCTATTCATCCAGGCCGCAGCAAATGTTGGGCATAGGAAAGTACCAGCGGTGGAAAAAATGGACTTGAGGGAGGCCTCAAGTTTCTTGTCAGTCCAGTCTTAAAGAGCGGAAAAATCAGCAACTGGCAAAGCAGTGGACTTAGAAAGCCTAGAAAAAGGGGCATCCACCTTGGGGGGATGAACCCACTGTGCTAGCGCAGAAAAGGGGTAAAGCTTGGCAAACTTTGTGGAGATAGAAGTTTTCTGTCCGGAGACTTCCACTCATCAGACACTAAATGGTCAAGAGTGGGGTTAGGTGGAAAACCAGTATGGGGCCTCTTAGGCTCCTGAAACGCATCAGAGGGGTCCAAAGAAACCTCTTGAACCAAGGGAATGTTTAGGGTGTTCAAAACGGCCCTGATCAGGCCCTCAGCCGAGGGATCAGGATCAGCCTCAAAGGGGTCCCCAAAGAACTGAGGGGAGACTACTGCAGAACATTCCTCATCGTCAGAATCCACCAACAGCTCCTCTTCAGAGGAATCTGATACATCAGGTACCCCCTGCGTTTTCGGCAGGGAAGATCTGACAGAAGTAGGGGTCTGCCAGGAGTGGAACACCCCCTATAACTGGGATGGAAAGAGTTGTAATGTAGACCGGAGGTCTCTAGTAGCAGCCTTAAACTCTTGCACCCAAACTGGCTCTAATGCATCGCTGCAGGTCCCTGGGGGAGACTCAGGGACAGCAGAACATGCTGGGCATAAATGACCTGAGAATTCTCTAGGTAACCCTGACTGACATGAGGAGCAATGCGCAATGGGGGACACAGAGACTCCAGCGTCCTTAGTCTTAGGGCTAGCCCCAAGCTTCAACGGATTAGACATTCACACAGTGTCAAAACGTTCAAAGTATCATGTATCACCCAAATACACTTATCTGGCATGTGAAGGGTTAATCTGCAGAGGAGAGAAGGAGAGTCCAAGCCCTGCGTAGGATACTCATTCAGGAAAAACACAAAATGGCTGCCACGATGGAAGCCAATCAGGAAGGAGTGCATGATGCAAGCGATCATGGGAAATGTAGTTTTCCCAGAAAAATTACCCCAACAGTGCCTTAAGCCCCCTGAGCCCCCCAACAATGGCAATGGCGTTTATGCGGTAAAAGCTCACCTTTAACACAAATTTTGTAAAGTTGTAACTAAGAAGTAAATTTGCACCAAACATTACTAAAACATGTCACTAGACCCAATAAACACTGAACCCAGTAGGGAAAGTGCCAACAACCTCCCAAAAGATGCTAAACCAGCAACCAAAGGGTTAAGTTACCACAGAAACGTGCTACAAAATACCCAACAGACATACAGATAAACCAAATGAGTGCAGGAGTGTGCAATAAGAACTCCAAAGGAAAACCCCTGTGAGGAGGGGCAACGTGGGATATGTGGACCTGAGCACTCAAAGGTTTGCTCACCTTTCCTGCAGATCTTCTGTCTTCAGATTACCATATATTAAGAAGAAGCCTCAGTGGGCAACTCCTGAGGAAAGAACCAAATAACCTGGATACTGAGCTAGCCACGTCTAAGGGCATTGTCAGTGATGCTAATCCACCTAATGGTGGTATTCCATATCTAACAGAAAAATAAAAAAAAATAGCTAAAACTATAGCAGAACTGTTCTCTTGCCTCTATCTTCATTTATCTTCATCCAAGGAACAAATCTTTCTGGAGCTGATTGGCTAGCTGCATATTAAAAACACATAAAAAACCTACCCAAGGTATTAACAAATAAAATGGCAAACAGGTATATGCATAGCTGCTTGCTTAAAGCACACATAAGAAGCTTTTGGACTCTGGACTAAACACTGAAACAGAACCCCCCCCCCCTCCTATCCTGCCTCACAAGCCTCCTCTGGTTTTGCATGATCAATCTGTCCAGTGATATGATTTGTGTTTCAGTGCCACCACCATGTAGTGGAGTTCTCTGAGGATGCTGAATATCTCGCTAGAGCGGTGTCTGCTGCTGCTGGAGTGTCACAGAAATAAGGCCAAGGATCCTTTGCCTTTCTTGGCCTTAACTTTGCTCTTGCGGTCACCCCAGCTTTTCTTGATGGAGTTAATGGTGTGCCTGTAGCTGGACACACTGATGACTGCCTTTTTGACCTGTCACCAGACTTGCTTCTTCCTTGCGCCCTGCACCTATGTTTTTGGCATTCTTGGTGGTGAAGAGTGGATCAGAGGACTGTGGGGCTTGAGTTCCCAAGGGATGTCCACCGCAAATTCCTCTGGCATATTTTTAAAAAATATTTATTTATAAAAGCATTATTATTAGATTTATTTATGTATTTAACCCTTTGAGTGACAGATAAGAATCCAATGCATTGGATACTTCTCTGGCATTCAGAGTCTCCATTCGGACATTGAGAGGGACATCAGGACTCCTCCTGATGTCCTCCCAGTTATTGATCTCCCAAACGATTTGGCTGGGAGATCAATAAAGTTGATGTAAATCAGCTAAGTGATCAATAACTGGGGGGTGGGCATCAGGAGGGAACCTGATACCCTCACAGGGTCTTGATTGACTTATTTTTTTGGGGAAATGTGGCACTTCATGCTGGTTTTACTGGCTTATGCAGTGATCACATTTCGCCAGATCAATGTACGTGCTTGACACAGCAGGTACAACTGGTCAAGCTCATACGTTGTACGGGCCTGGCACAAGTTAATCAAATTATGTTAGCCAAACCCTAATGAACATAAAAGATGAAAAATAGAATTTGATTTGAAAATGTATAGAATATTTAAGCTTTTTAACAACAGTGTATCCATTTTGGAAGTTTATATATAAAATACTTTGCTATATCATGTGCTTCCCTTTGTGCTTAATTCAGACTATGAACTCTAACATGTATTTTCTGAACATTTGGAAAAAAAATAGTATTATATTCCTGCCTATGAAACAGTGTACAGGCAAGATATAATAAACCTAGAGATGTCCTCTATGTTTTGCTCAAATCTTTTGATGTTTTTAAATGTATTGAATATATTTGTACAATGTAACCAGATCCCCAATTACAAGCATTATTCATATTTCACTTCCTCCATTGCCTATATCAACTTTGTTGATTTTCTGTGCAGTTTTTCTAGTTCTGAAATGTTATTGTTAAGAACAGGCTTCCAAACCTGTAATGTGTATTCTAAGTGAGGTCTTATCAACAATTTGTAAAGGGGCAAATACTTCTCCACCCTTGTATTCAGAGTCCATAATCACAGATTTAATTTTGAGTTGCTCAGAAAGTTGGCTTGAGTGTTTGATCTGCACAGAATGCAGATGGCTGTTAACTATGTGACATTTTGCATTGCCCAACTCAATATTGGAATGACTTCTCTAAGAAGTGGCACATTTTTTCCATCCTTGGTTCATTACATAGCCAGATGCTATCATATTGTCGTCTACTCGGACCTTGAAGACACTTCCTTACAATATGCCTGAAAATTGATTAATAGCACGCACTCTAATTTCTAAAGTAATTGAGTGTATGTCTGATATAGTCATCAGTCATGACCCTTCTGAAGGTCTGCCCTGGAAGGGGGCTCCCCAATCTATGCCTTTGGCATCTATAGTAAGCAGATTTCAGTCTACATCTCCCAAGGCAAATTTTTTTCCCCAAGTTTTTTTTCCCAGCTTTATGATTCTGTAGATCTACTCAACAAGAATCTGGAAGAAATGCCCTGTGAGGTCGGGCATTAACATTGGCTGGAGGCAGAAGGTCCTGACAGCCCATTGCAAGAAGCGGACGGCAGAGGCAAGCATGCCACCTGCAGAGATCATGGGGACTTCTGATGGATAATCGTAAGGCTTATTTCCAGATCTTTTGAGCTGGGGAGCGGGAGGGAAGATGGGGGACTTATGTGGGCCAAAATTAAGCTTATTTGGAGAGAGGAATGTGCTGGGAGGAGGGAGGGAAGGTATTTGCCAGCATTAAAACATTTTTTAGAAAGGGGGAAAACAAGGGTGCGTATTATACATAGGCACTCTTGTTTTCCCCTAAAATCTTAGGTATAATATGCACCTGCATATTATACACAGGTGCGTATTATACCTGTCATTTTACGGTACTTTCTTGAAACAGTGTTATACCGTTATTCAGCTGCTTAAATGTAGTTTTACCATGTAACCACTGGAATGTGCATTTTAGTTCATAAAGTTTAAAATACTATTTTGCTCTTCTGGTAATTAGGCTCTGTGTAGGCCATGAACATAGGTAAAACTATACATAGATCTGGTATTTTTGTACTTGGAGGACACAAGGATTATTCAAATAACAAACTTTAAAGTCATAGTAATGGCTTTCTGGCCTACAGGGTACAGAAAAAGTCCCAAGCCCCTGGCACTTAAATGTTAACAGTTGCATGCCAGAAGAGTGCAACACATTGCTACACAAACACACTTTTGTTACTGAAAGGCTTAAGCCAGAAAAATTTTAATTTGGTGCCCTTTCTTCTTCATATGACATAGGGAGTCTCAGCGGTGAGTGATCCTGGTCTGAATGGCAACAGCCAAAAGAAGAACTGGTAGAGAGAAAAGGAGGTACAAGGTAAAAGCACATATAGCAGTTTAGGTTTAAAAAAAGACTTGCATCCATCATTCAACCCTTTTCCTCAAATGTCACATGACCGCACAGTTGGGTTCATACAAAAACACCAGTTACGTGTACAAGAGATCACCAGAAGCAAAAGATTACTTATACCCTTCTGGTAACCATGCTGTTCTGAAGAATATTGCTGTGACCTGTTAAATCCTCATATACCCATCTTCCCGTTCTGGGCTTGAAAAGCTGAGCAGTCGGAGCAGTTTTTCTCAGAGACACAGGGATGCCGATAGGGTCATTATTAGCTGTAAAAGTGATCATTCGCTTCCTTCCTTTTCCCCATATATAAGTCTTAACTTCTTGGGGCTCTATTCTATTACCAGCGCTAAAAAACAAAAAAACTGGAGTTGTGTTTTTTAAGTCAGGTTTTAATATCCTATTACCCAACTTGTGAAAACAAAATCAGTGGAAATTATACACACTGCCAGTTAAAAAAAAGGCCCATAGGAAACAACTAAAAACAACGTGCAAGTAACGATCTATTACCCACACTCAGTATTAGCTCCTGTTTTGTGGTTACATTTTAAGTCAGAATCCTGCACTTCAGAGGTTGAGGCGTAGAAGCCACAACGACCGTTTCAAAACCATTGTTGTTCAAATAAAAGCAGTGCAGAATACAGTGTACGACATAAAAATCTGACATAGAATGCCCCCTTCGACATATTAACCTCCCCTTTAAAATTGGACTTACATTGCTTTCTTTTACCACTTGTTTATACAAATATTGTTCACATTCGACATTTTAAACCTTCCCCTTGATAATTCGACTTACAATGCTCCCATTACTTTTTTTGCCCGTTTAAATTAGACATTGTTCGTCTCCTATGTTTTACAACATGCCATTGTTGTATTTGTATTGTATAATTAACCCTATGAGTACCATAGAGGTCGCAAAGCATTGCAATGTGTTTGCTACCCCTCTGTTACTCTTAGGGTTAATAGGCAAGGTATGCGGCTGCATACCTTGCCTGTATATGTGCATGAAATGTTATGGGTTTTTTAAAATTGTTTTATTATATGTTTAAAAAAAAGTTCAGACCTCAAAGGGGGCATCAGGACCCCTCCTGACACCCCCTAGCATGGATAACCTATCCATTAGGATAGGTTATCCATGCAGGCGACCACTGCAGTTTTTTCAATAAAGTCCATATCATCTATGCGTACCATAGGTTATATGCAATTTTATTGTAATATATTTAAACATTTCAGACCTTGAGGGGGGCACCAGGACCCCTCCTGAAACCTCCCTAACATGGATCATCTATCCTTCTGGATATTTCTTTGAACTTTGACATTTTGCTAATTTTTTTTTTTTAGGCAGTAAATAGTAGAAGACAGCACCAGTTTTGTTAGTTCATAGAAATGTGCTGTCTATGCCAGTTTTGTTTTACTGTGGTTCTGCAACAGAATACTGGTGTAACACATTTGCAAAATACACGTTGCTTGTTTTTAATGTAGAGTTGGTTTTAGTATAGAATCGAGCCCTTGATGACTAGAGAGGTGTGCAATGCATTGCTTCTCACTCTGGTCCTCATTATTCTCCTTTTTCCCTTGACTGCAGCTGTCACATCATGCCTCCCCTCACCCTCTGTCTTTCTTCATCCTTATGCCTGCATCATCACCAGCTCTGTCTCATTCATCACACCGGAGTGTGTATAGCACGGAGTAATCTGAGGCACGCACCCCAGCTGTAGAGGTGTACAAATACAATCAGCCCCAGCCATCTATTTGCTAGTGGGGGTTGATGGGTTCTGTAGTCCTCCACAGCTAGAGATTACCCTCTATACATACACTGTATGTATATATGGGCAGATAATTCTATGTATATCACAACAAGCACAAATAATGATGGGTGTCCTGGAGTCCTTCCCATCACCTACCAAACTTCAAACATACCCTTCATCTTTACACACTTCCTTTCATCACAAAAAAGTTTAAAAATATTTTTACACGGGTGACTCCATGTGTGTTTTGCTAGAATTTAATTATTGCGTACACCTCTGGACTGCTAAAGCGACGAGTCTTGCTGCAGCGATTTTCACTCCTGAGAAAATCACCTCCTCTGATACGCTGCATGCGATCGATCTCCTCTCCCATACTGCCCCTGGATGGGACATACAGCGAACCAGAAACCACTTAGATTTGTATATATTATATATGTGTTTGAAAATGTGCTGCTCTTTGAATATATTTTAACCTTTTTCAGTGCCGGGGGGTAGCCAACCCAAGTGGACAACCCTTTGGTACACAAAGAGTTAAAGTAAATGCATATATGGCTTTATATACACTATATGCATATACCACAAAAAAAGTAGATGTTTGAATAAACAATAATAAGAAATAGTTAAGGGTCTAACTGGCTTAGAATCAGAGTATAAAACCATAATAAAACATTTTCATAAGAAAGAAAGAGTCTCAGGATTTTTAAAATACAGTAGATGAGAACTATTTCAATATCGTAATTATCCATGGAAGCATCTGTTGTTCCCTTGTCTCCAGGAGAAATACAGGTATGTCTTCTTCATTTATAAAGATGAAGAGGAATGGTTCAATGCTTTCTTCTCCTGCTCCAGTTCCATCAATACATTTTTCTAATTTAAAATACAATACTGCAAGTCGCTCTTCTGCATGGTAAGTACTAGAGGCTTCAACAAATATAGAGAGAGTGCTACAATGCTAGCAGGAAAAAGAGCATCCAAGATCAAGTTCACAAACGTTTTGAAAAGACTCACCTGAATACCTGGGTGCTCAGCTGCAAACGGGTTCTCCAATACCGTATATATAGGTGATCCAAACAAAGATATGAGCGGCACTCCAAACAAAACAGGCGTAGTTGATAAAAACAGCAAACTATTATGAAAGAATAAAAAAGACATGAAGAAACATCTCCAACAGCAGACAAACGAAGCAACTAGACAGGTGTGAAACTGTCTAACGCGTTTCATGCTTCAAAGAGTGCTTACTCATAGACATGAAGAATAAAGTAAAGCAAAACATATATATAGTCTAAAAGGTGATAAAAAAATATTCAAAACACCTGACTGCTAAACCTCGTTCCCAGGTCATCATCTACCTAAATCAAGCCAATCAAATAAACAATGGTAGTCAACCCTATCATTATATGTGTGGAAACAAATGGAAATGAGGAACATTCAAACTGAGATGCGACACACCAGCATAAATGCGAGTGACCCGCTAACCCAGCGAGAATAACCCACCATTCAATACCAAAAACGGAACGGTGATAAATAATCTGAGGGCATTCAATAACAGATTCCAAATTAAAGGTTCCAAAGTTACACATATTAAGAAAATTGACAAAAATAAAATTAGATTACATGACTGACATCCCATTCCTGTTCAGCGTATTGAGACAGCCCTTAGATCGAGGTCCGATTTTTTTCCTATCCAGTGCAAGGGACATCAATTGGATGTATTCCAACGTGCAATGGAGCAGGAATTAGTCGGACTTCGGTCTCGGACTCTCTCTGTGCCTTGTACTAATCACAATTTGTCACTTTCAGAGAAGGAAGCTTTAGCTCAGTTGCAATCCAATAATGACATTGTTATTAAAATGTCTGATAAGGGAGGTGTTGGATTCTGAATATTATGTTAAAGAAGCTTTAAAACAACTACATGATTCCAATTTCCAATGTGTATCAGATATTAAAATCGGATCCCACACAGCTGTATAGATCCAAACTTTGTCATATTATTGATATTGGTCGATATCTGGGTATACTGAGTGATAAGGAGGCAGAGTTTTTGGTTCCCAAGAGCCCGGTAATACCCATTTTCCATCACTTACCAAAGGTGCACAAAGATTTGGTGAGTCCCCCAGGCAGACCTATAGTTTCAGGTATTGGTTCTTGAAGTGAACCTTTGTCTGTCTGGGTGGATTCCTATCTTCGTCCATTGGTGGAGGGTTTACCAGGTTTCTTGTGGGACACGAAACAGGTTTTTTGGCAGATGTCCAATATTTCGTGGAATCGTGAATGTTCCTGGTTATCTGCGGATGTCAGGGCTTTGTATTCATCTATATCTCATAATATGGGTCTCCAGGCTTTGGAGTTTCATCTTAGGTTATCATCTGGTTATTCAGTGGAGCTCATAGATTACCTCATCATGGTGGTTGAGTATCTTCTTAGCCACAATTTCTTCTCTTTCGACTGCGTTTTCTATCTCCAGAGGTGTGGGGTTGCTATGGGGGTAACTTTTGCCCCCTCTCTTGCCAACCTTTATATGGGTTGGTGGGAGTCCACCCACATCTTTGGAGATGGGGGTGCCTTTGATGGGAGGGTCTTGCGGTATGGAAGATACATCGATGACCTCCTGTTCATTTGGCTGGGATCGGGTGAGGAAGTGACTTCTTTTATGCGTCATTTGAATGATAACCAACTAAATTTATGTTTCACCTATCAACATGAGGCTAATTCCATTCCCTTCCTTGATCTCAGCCTAAGGGAAGATGTGGAAACAGGTAGGATTACCACTACACTATTTAGAAAACAGATATCTGGAAATAGTTTGTTGCATGCCCGTTCATCGCACCCCAGATATCTTGTGAACAACATTCCATTTGTTTCCACACATATAATGATAGGGTTAACTACCATTGTTTATTTGATTGGCTTGATTAGATAGATGATGACCTGGGAACAGGAACAAGGCTTAGGAGTCAAGTGTTTTGAATATTTATCACCTTTTAGACTATATATATGTGTTTTGCTTTACTTTATTCTTCATGTCTATGAGTAAGTGCTCTTTGAAGAGTGAAACGCGTTAGACGGTTTCACACCTGTCTAGTTGCTTCGTTTGTCTGCTGTTGGAGATGTTTCTTCATGCCTTTTTTATTCTTTCATAATAAAATGTGCTGTTTTTATCAACTACGCCTGTTTCGTTTGGAGTGCCGCTCATATCTTTGTTTGGATGACTGAAGGCTTCAAGACTTTTGGCAAGACTGGCATAGCTTGTTATGCCCAAAATGACTTTGAGACAGGCTAAACTCAGTCAGATTATATGCAGTGGGATCCATCTGTGCAGTAAACTCACCGGCCGATACTCATTTAACCCTTCATCAGCAAACTTGGGAACTCTCCAGATCTGCCCTGGAGACTCCGCTTTTTAAAGTAAATTACTGGGCCTCCAGGGACAGAAGCTATTTCTCCAGTGGTGGTGTTTCTAATGAAAATCTGCCCACTCCATGAACTCCATGCCATGCCAGGACCGTCACTGGTCCTTAACCCTTTGAGTGCCAGAGGGGTATGGAACGCATTGCTTTGCACTCAGAGGGTTAAGTACCGGACCACCTTGACGGTCTTGGCACATCAATGGTCCTTAAGGGGTTAAAATATAATGGATGCTTAGCTACATCAGATTGTGAATAGTGTGCAAAAAGTAAACACATTGTGGTTGTGTGTTGTGAATGCATACCTCCCAAGTGTTCCTATTTAGGAGGGACAGTCCCTCTCTGAGACTCAAATCCCTCTGTCCCTCTTTCCCACCCTGTTGTCCATCTTTTTAGGAGATCAGACTGTGTGATGATAAGCATATCATATTGCCCCACAGCCATAAAACTTGCATTAATGATTGTTTAAAATCATTATATGTGTTTTTAAATTAGTCTGTGTTTGGTGTTGCTCTAGATCATTTATTCAGTTACACAAAGAGGTGTCAGTAGGCCATGAAATCATCTAAAAATTATTGGTAATACCCTGCCCACCAGCCACGCCCCCCCGAGTAACACCCCCTAAAACAAAAGTGTCCCTCTTGGGCCATTTGGGCCATCACAAGCTGGAAAGTAAATCGGCATTCAAGCCTTCTTAATAGTAGTAATGACAGTATCAGAGAAATCCTTACGTTCTCACAACTTCTGGGTGACAGAGGCTAATATGGTGCAAAGACCGAGACAATTCCATACATAAGCTTTTTTGTTTGGGTGGTGAGATATAGGGTCTAACTGCAGGGCATATACTAAGTGGTGAGGCAAGATTATATGTGTCCGATTTTATTGCTGAAGTCAATAAAAAAAAGTGTTTTTTTTTTTGTTTTGCTTTTTTATACAAGAGTGCTACAACTCCTTTTTATATACCAAGACAATCTCTGCACTATCCATCTCCAACAAGGTCACTTTTTAAAAAGGAGCATGTCTGATGTGCTTAAAATGTAGCGGGGAGAAGAGGTCTTTTTTATGCAAGTGCCCTGCTTTTCTGTGGGAGGATAAATTACACCATGCTTCCGGTGTTCCATGGTGGATGAAATAGTTTTGTGGGTTTTTTTTGTTTTTTTAACCCCAGCTTAATTAAATTGCTACCAACATGGCTTCTACTTTAACCACTTCTCTACTAAGTCTTTTTAACCGCAGTGCTAAGCATGTTTTCACAATTGTGTTGCACTTCACAGTAAAATGACAAAACTTGGTGCTTATCTGTCATATACCAAATTTTCTAGCAGACTTTACATTTCAAAAGATACCACAACGGCTAATATGACCAAAACAAATGTTACCCAGAATAGAAAGTTTTTTTTATTCTTACTTCAGTAAAGTGAATGACAACTTTTATCCATCTTCCACACGCAAATGCTTGCTTGAAGTTCAATATTAACTTGCCTGGTGGTACACCAGGCATACTATTTTGGAAAGAAGACAACATCTTGCATCAAAGTAAGGGCAACCTGCTTTTCTACCCCTAGTCTGGTGTCCACAATACTGAATTAATGTGCCAAAGGGGAGAAGGCCACACAACTTCTTTTTTTTTTTATTATTATTCCACCACTTCAAAGGTACTAAACTCTTGGAAAACCTACTTTATTCATTAACAGCTCCTTTTCTGTGAGAAATAAAGAGCTGACATACCATAGGGGACATAAAACTACCACAAAATCTGACATTTTTTCTTACATTCTTTGCATATGACGTGCTTGTAATAAAAATTGCTGTAATAACCACAGATATGAAGGAAAGGTAGACAAAGCACATGCCATTTTGGAAAGAAGACAACCACTATCAAATGAGTGGTCACAAATGTTTCCAGAAGATGGCATTATGGAAATATATAAAATTTAACTTTTTTAATTTTACACTTCACTTCAAAGATATTTGAAGGCTGTGAAATTCCCTATTGCAGGGGTTGTCACTTTTCTTTTTTTCCCCTCCAGGACATACTTGAAAATGAGAGAAATCTCAATGTATTCTTCCTTGTAAAACATTTTCTAAATAAACAAATGTACAAGTTTATACCAGGTGATCATTAGAAAGGGGAGAAGCTTTCCTTTCCAACAAGAATGCTTCAAACATAACAGGAGGGTTTGGGGGACACTGATATGTGATCATCATTTTTATAAAAGGGAGACTGGCCATTTCTAACAGAGATACTCCTGTCATGATAGGTTGGTGTGTGTGTCTGCACCCCCCTGCTCCTAACATACGTTAGATATATATGTTTATACCAGATGATCTTTCATGGCTACAGAGAGACCTCTCCAACAAGGGTATGCCTGTTTTGATAGGACTTCGGGTGTTAGATATGGGCTCTATACTCTTCTTAGTAGGCGATATTAGCCCTTTCATGTCTAATCTTGTTGAAAAGGGACAAAACTGACCTTTCCAACAAGGATACTCTTGTCATGATCGGAGTTGGGGGGACATGAGTCCCCAGTTCATAACAGACATAATTTTATACCCCTCTGCAGCCCCATGACTTATTAAGGTTTTCAATACCTACTCTATTTTTTCTTGCTAATCCCCACCCCAGTTTAAATCTCCTCTTGCCATCTAGCCATCCTCTCCCCTAGCAAACCAGATCTCCTTCCATTTAGGTGCAATTACTACCATAACGATAGCATTTAACAAAAGTAAAAAAAATATATTCCCAACATTGGGAATGAACAATGTAGTAGCCCCCACACTGCTGAAATGCCAGTGTTTGCCCACCTCTGCAGTAACCAGTAGAATGCTTAAGTCTATGGTCCATTAACCCTCTTCCTCATAGCACTTCGTTCAGCCCTCAGGATCAAACGAAGAGCACAAAAAATAGACTAAACAGCTCAACATATTTTGGGATTGAGCAGGGCAAGGCATTTGTTCATGATGTTATTCAGTTTTTATGAAAATGTTTCTCCTAGGTACTAAAGCATTGATGGATAACCTGAAGCCCTCCAGCTGTTCAGGATTACAATTCCATCCATCTATCCTTCCATCCGGAAAATGGGAACTGCAGTTCTAAACAGCTGGAGGGCCTCTGAGTTGCCGAGCCCTGTATTCATATGTAACACAGTTAAGTAGTGCATTTAATGGCTTCCCCTTGACAAAGTGTTCAGAAACATATGAAAGAAGATCATTGCTGAGAATTGTGTTGGAGACAATTTATTTTTCATTTGCATGTATATATATATATAAATAGGATAAACATACAATATGTCACTTGGGAACATTCATTAAAAAAACAAACAAAACAAAACACAGCCTGTCTAAAGGTATTAATAAACACAGAGAGGATGCATGGAGAAAGAGGCAGGCCTTCCTAGGAAGTACGATTTGGCAAGGGCATGGGAGACCGGTCTTTAAGTACTGATCCCTGCAAACCTCTCTGTACATCACTGACACACTGTTTACTATGGGTTCAAGCTCCTTCAGGAATAGCTCCCTTTGCAATGTTGGGGCACTGATCTATCACAAACTTTTACAAAATACAGCAACTATGTGATAAGCTATTGCACTGAATATACCCCTGGCACTCCTCGAGAGGTTGGTTTGTAGCTATAGCCATCTGGTCTCAACAGATTACATTTTAAGCAACAGTATAACTTCTGAAGAGCTGCAGTCTAGTTTCATAACAAAATGAAAAACTGTGCTCAATACAGTAGTTGACAGTATATTAGCATTTTAAATAAAAATCCTTTTTACCCACCGGATGTTAGAGATGTCTCCAACTCACTGTGCTATATGAGGATGGGATTTTATCAGAAGAAGTTGATTAGACAATTTAACAAAGATGTTACTTGTTAAGTTTACTTTCACTGCTGTTATGAATGCACCAATAAAAGGTCCATATGAAACCATTACAAGTAGTAGTCATACAATAGAGTAACACTGCCTGGACAGGAGACAGACGTAATTCTGCCATGTGGATAGACTGCTCCAAACATCAACCTATTAAAATAAAAAGCAACTTTTCACTCTCAAGCTGTTGGAGACTACAACTCCCATCATCCCCAACCAGCCAATGGCTGGCTGGGGATTTTGCAAGTTGTAGTCTTCAACAGCTGGAGAGCTAAATGTTGCCTACCATGTTGTTACTATACAGATGTTACTAAGATAAGCATGGGAGCAGAAAAGAGGCAGGACATGTATTAAAGGAACAATGACACCTAAAATGCATTTGTGCTATTTATCTTTAAATGTCATCTATTCTGAGCTAGAATCTCTAAAAATTGTTGTATTACCTTCCCTTAAAATAATTTCCTTTTATGATGCCAAAGTTCTAAGCCTTAACTTGCATTTTTATTGCATGTATAGGCCCTTCTATAAAGACCCCATCTGGTCACTTTGTTTGTGCTCTTTGAAATGAATCAAGTGCTGAAGAGTTATGGTACTGATATAGGTAGCCACCACTCTTGCACTGAGAAAGGAATATACCTTATCTCAGGTTGTTTACAGACAATCTTTCACTACGACTTCTGAGACCTCTATCAAGATTGCTGTGGAAATGGGAGTCAGGGAATCCTTGAAAATTTGGCTTCCCCAAAAGGCCTCAGAAAACCAACAGAGAAATTTTACAGATATCAGAATGAAATTTAGGGCATCTAAGTGAATACAACCTCAGTGAATTATTGGTGTTGGTATTCCTTTAGGCAAAATTAACCATTAAATTCAAGAGTGGGCAAAGTCAACCCACCAAATGTTGTTGGACTACAACTCCCACCACCCCCAATTAATCTAACAGTCAGCTGAGGATGATTGGAGTTGCTGTTCAATAACAGCTTAGCAGTCACAGATTGCCCAAACTTAGTTTAGACACAAGCAGAAAAAACCTTGCCCATTTTTTTATACCTTCTCAGCAGAAGGTAATCATCAGTAACGTTCAGCTCAGAACATAGCAGCAAAACCATGTGGTTTGGTTCTTTAGAAAATACTGGTTTACATACAAGCTACCATCACTTCACAGTCATTTTATTCTGATCTGGCCATTCTAAAGACTCACAATTCTATATTTTCAATATAATTCTACAGCAACAAAAATACAAAAGGGATATGTCACAATACAGGCCAAGTAATGGCAGGACAGTAATGCTGAAATTAAATTATGGATATATTCAGCACGTAATAGAATATTTTATGGAAATGAGGAAATAAGTCACAAACATAAGGCTGCCAAAGAAAGCTACAGTGCATCTAAAGCAATGACCTTTCAGAAAGCTAAAGGAATAGAACATTAAACAGAATGAAACGTTCGAGGAGACAGGTTCAAAAAGTTGTTGTAACAATCATCAGTAATGCTAAATTTCTTATATTATAGTCTGTCAGTTCTCAAACATATTTATGTCATATATATAGATATATACATACACACATATATATATATATATATATATATATACACACACACACACATATTATATTTTATATATATATATATATATATACACACACACGCACATATTACAAATCAATTATGCTTGCTATGATAATGGGGGCTTGGTTTAAACTACCATATATTGCAAGATTATATAGATAGATAGATATATACACACACACACTCTCTCTCTCTCTCTCTCTCTCAAGTCCACCATTTTTTCCCTACAAAATGGTCTAAACATTTCAAAATAATATACAGGAATGGGAAAAAGTAATATAGTATTAACAGTGTCTGTTTCTTTCACAATGTATAATTTTAAGATTCTGATAAAAATGTATTTTAAAGGCAATATTCATAAAGTTTCTATCACATAATAGTCTGGCGCTTGA
This sequence comes from Rhinophrynus dorsalis, assembly GCA_037306005.1. NCBI lineage: Eukaryota > Metazoa > Chordata > Amphibia > Anura > Rhinophrynidae > Rhinophrynus > Rhinophrynus dorsalis. Next base: position 471,796,462 of record CM074721.1, read on the forward strand.
GTAGTTGTGGGAACTGTACTGTAATCAAAAACAGTGGCAACAGAGGAAACAACGGGTGTATATTCATACTAATCATACATCTTTTAATAACACACTAAAGAATATCTTGGTATACCAGATGTCTAAAATAATAATATCAAATATATTAAAAGATAGAGAACAAAATAGGAATGCCACACTTTCCAACTAGAGTGGAATAATAGCACCTATGTACTTTCAAAAAATGCCGGGATTTATCTCTGGGCATCACGAACACAAGTCAAATTCTGATGTCACAGATGTCTTCCTCAAATGAATCTGAATGATGTAGCCACTACAATAAAGAACTCCACACTATGGCAACATCATATCACTGTCTCCAGCATATAATACATTAATATACACCTAGTCAATTCTAAACTGCTACTTTACAAATACACTGTTTTTGATTACAGTACAGTTCCCACAACTACTCAAGCTCCAGACTATAAGTGATAGAAACTGTTTTTTGGAACTTATGGAGAAGGGGTTCAGGTCAGGCAGCTGAGAGCTGTTAGACCTCTTGTCTGTCGTTCTGAGCCACCTTAGTTGTGTAAATATTCATAAAGGCCACCTTACTTCCTTTTGTAATCCTTTACCACCATTTTCAAAAGTGATTGATTTAATTTTGAAAATACCATCCTACTTTTACTAACAACTGACAATCTGACATTTATTCCATTACAATGACTTTTTGAACATTACTCCCTAGGTCCAGACAAGAGGATGCACATTTCCAGTGTTCAAGGTCACCAAACAGGCTTGGACTGAATCCACTGAATGCCAGAGGTTTGGATGCTGCTTAAAGATATTCCTGTTCAATCACATGGCTCCGTCAAAATGACTGAGTCACTCACCTTAGAGGGCCAGAGGGCTTTGCAATGCTCTGAAAACACTCTGGCACAAAGGCATAAAAAGCTATCCACATAATAAATTGGGTAGTCTATATTATCTTTGCATATTGGGTCATATCTATAAAGCAAAAACTGAAGCAACTGGCCAACCAACTACACCATAGGGGAAAAAAAATTAAACCCCCTAAATTTCCAGCCTAAGGCTTTTCATCTTGAGGGAAACTAAGGTTCCTCCACTGCTAGGATAAGCTTTGAGTGCTTTGCAATGCATTGCATACCCCTCTGGCACTGAAAGGGTTAAAGTTCAACCTGTGATAATGCAAGACACTCTGAGAAGATATTAGGGTTTAGCACAACAGTGTTCACTGGTCCTTACTACTAGATCAGTGGCTTACTTACTTACTAGGGGGAGCAGTGCTGGAAACTTTATGTTTCAAATGTAATCAACATGGAACCCTAATATTTAAAGCCTTTAATCCTTTGCCCCAATGTACTGACTAAAGAGGCCATTTCCTGAACAATGGCATAAGATCAGCATTTCCAGGGAAAACCAGGCTTTTCTGGCCTCAGTAAGGAAAATGGGGGTTGTTAGTAGGTGTCACTTCCACTTTAACAGGAGAGACGGCAAAACACAAAAAGGGGAGAGAGAAGCAAAAACAAACAAATTGGTCAATTTCAGCTGCACAGTCTTGTGAATTCTGGTTCCTGTAAAATCATTGGAGCATTTGTATAAAAGAAAAAGTGGGGCAATTCTCAGGCAAAAATAAGTGCACTAAAGGGACCAAAGAGAACAAATAAAATACAAATAATAAATGAGGAATTGCGGTTCCCCCTAGTATTATTTTTAAATACTTGATAAAAATATATTTTAAAACTCCCATCGATTTAAATTAGGATTTTATTCAATTGAAAAGCTAATGTTCTCCATCACACAGTGAAGATTTAGCATTCAGGTCAGTGGTGGGCATCAGATAGCCTGGGGAGGCATGTGGCCCTTAGAGAATTCCCTGCACCCCCCTGTCTGGACTGGAGACATCTCTCTCCACAACAAACCAGATTTCCTTCCAAAAAGCTCTCCTTTCTTTTGCCTCAAAGCATACATTCCTTTACAATTGCATTGCTCCATCCTAACCCCTTGAATGTTAGTAGGTCTCCAAAGCGTTGTGAAAGACTTTTTTTAGCATCCGACAGGTTAATCTACTTTTTCAAACCTTCTTTAGACTCATAACAATGCTGCACAGCCATTTAGGTGAATCTGGCTGCCTGTCACCAAATAAAGGGGTTAAAGTGACAGTAATGTCCCATAAAAATTTTTTTAGAGTTTTGTAGAGCTTAAAAAAATAAGCTAAATACCACAAGTCTTATCTCTCAACCCGCTATGGTTTGAGAGATATCATCCGCTAAAGTTTCCCTCTCCCTCCTCTTCTCCTGACGTCGGCTGTAAGCTGACAGCAGGAGTTCCTGGTCTGGGACTGACAAGTGGCTCTTCAGCAGAGCTGCTATAGCGTGATTTAAAAAGAATTACTTCTTTGAAACGGTCTACAAAGTGTGCCTGGTTTGAAAGCACACTTTTTAGACCATTGCAAAGTAGTTCTTTTTAAATTGCGCTATTGCGGCTCTGCTGAAGAGCCTATTCGTGTCGGCTGACACTGATCTCCTTCTGTCAGCTTTACAGCTGATAGAAGGAGAAGGGGAACTTAAGCGCATGATATCTCTCAAACCATTGTTGTTTGAGAGACAAGATTTGTGTCATTTAACTTATTTTTTTAAGCTCTACAAAACTCTAAAACAATTTTATGGGACATTACTGGCACTTTAAAAGAATCAGTTAAATCAACGGGAATTTTTATTTTCTATTGGGGTAATTATTTTTTCCCCATAATTCCTCCACATTAGCCTTTACACACATCATATTTAATTCTGTGAATGACAGAGGGGTGCCATCAGTTTCTTATGCAATGTGTTAGGCACCCTGATACTCAAAGTGTTAAATATCTATTTCAAGAGGTGTTTCAAAATAATCAAAATGTAACCATTTGAATGTTGCAATGCATTGGATAAGTCTTTGGCACTCAAAGGGTTAACCCTTAAAGGACAAGTGGGGTGTGCAATGCATTTACTCTGTGTGTGTGTAAAGCAAACAGCTGCAGCGAGTGTACTACCACTCAACTGCATTATCAGGAGTAACAGGACTAGTTCAAGCTTATGTAGAACTTTGGTTTATTTAAGTAGAAGCAACAAATCTTCCCTTCTATTTTACAGGCTTCAAACACCACACAGTTGTGTTATATAAAGTGCTACCACTAGACCACTGGTTCTCAACCAGGGTTTTTAGTGGTACTTTATCATTTAAACCATGGCAAGACTGTGAAAGTTAATCCTTAACTACCAGCGGTCCGATGAAGTGACCTTCCTTTGACCTTTGTCGGCGTGCCGGCACACATGACCTGTGACATGTACTGGCGTGCTGAATGGAGATCTGAGTGAGATTGCTCCGGTCTTGCAGCTGTCAATTTTAGACCCCGTTTGTGCCTACGGTAAAAAAATGGTGACGGTCCTGGTACGTCACCTGTCTTTAAGGGGTTTTAATTTTAAAATGTCAGTCTCACTGGGTTGTACATGCAGTTCCCTTCAACACAAGTCAAGGGCTTTTACCCAGGGCACTAGTTGTGTATTGTGACTGCAGGAACAACTCGCAAAGTTAATGGCAGCAAGCCACATACTTCTATGTTCCAGTCTGCCCCAGGGAGTCAGCTATAACGAATAGCAGACAGGAACAGTTTTTCTTGTGCAGCTCCAGGATTGTTACTAAGGGCTTGATCCAAATGTTGGAGATGGCTCAGTAAGCTATGCAAATGTCTGTGCTGTGAAAAAATACCATTGTGTGTTAAAGTTAAGAGGTGTTTTCCTCCATTGAAAATGATGAAAACACCATAAATACCAATTAAAATGTCTGCATTAGCCAACAAAACAGATAAGGGACTCAAGTTATCTCAGGAAAGTTAAGACCTATTTTTTTTTAAACTTGAGTTAAACAGCCAACGTAGAAACCTGAATAAAAAAAAAAAATCCTCCTCAGTGGATGTATTGATATGGGGCTCTTAACCCCCATATCAAAACATCCAAAGTATGAAAAATGTGCCAGATGTTAGTAGAATTAACCCTGTGAGTGTCCGTGGGGTATAATTACCCCGCCGGCATTCATAGGGTTAACCCGACTAAGTAAAAAAAACCATCACATTACCAGAGGGGTACACACCGCATTGCTTGTACCTCTCTGGGGCTCAAAGGGTTAAATTATGCAGTAGTGTGCCGGGTTGTTAAAATATAAATGCCCTCATGCATATTAAATATGTCAAAGTTATGCCAAGAAAATCGTATTCCCATAAGTAGAAATGACAAAATGATACTTAGCATTAACATATGTACTAGCTGTCTCCGCCTCTGTGTGAGGCCGATGAGGTGGCGACAGAATAATACGCCACCCCCCACTTCCTCATGTCCACGTGCCGATGCCCGCTCTGCTCTGAGGGAATTAGAATTGAGACTGCCCTTATATATCAGCTTTGAGCGGCTGTGCTTTAAACTGATTGGCTGGGAGGTTCGTAAGCATATCCCAGCCAATGGCTGTGAGAGAATTAGAAGTAAGACTGCCAAATATAAGGGCAGTCTCAATTCTAATTCTCACAGAGCAGAGATCGGGCAGTGGACTTGAGGAGGAGGTGAGGTGGCGTATTATTCTGTCTCCGCCGCCACCTCAGCGGCCTCACACAGCAGCAGAGACAGCTACTACATAAGTATCATTTTGGTATTTCTACTAATGGGAATACGATTTTCTTGGCATAACTATGACACACTTAATATGCATGGGGGAAATTTATATTTTAACAACCTGGTACACTACTGCATAATTTAACCCTTTGAGCCCCAGAGATGTACGCAACGCATTGCTTTGCAATGAGTTGTGTACCCCTCTGGGACTCAAGGGGTTAAACTATGTGTTAGTGTGTCGCATATGTATGCTTTTGACTTATACTTGTTTTATACTGCAAGAAGACAGAAGATAAAGATAAGAAAGATGATAGAAGAAAGAATGGAGATAAGAGACAGACAGTGGATGATAGCTAAGTGCAGATTAGGTAACGATCGGTGCTTGACAGTATGTCAGGCAGTGATCGTTAGTTTTTTTTTCCTTTGAAGTTCCCAAAACTGCTAGTATTCAGCGCTGTTTTGGGAACTTAACGCACAAAATGGACGTTTGGCCACAAGATCAGTTTTGTGGCTTAACGTCTGTTGAGTTTAATACTGGTAGGACATTTGAATACCGACCAAGACAATTTATTTTGTCGATGGGTATCCATTTTGCCCTACTGGCATTTTTTACTCCAACATTTGGATCGAGCCCTAGGTCCGCTATCATTTCACTCTTTATTAGCTGTGCAAATAACATTGAATGTCAAAATGAGAAAAGCAATATAGATGGCTTGGAATTAATCTGGCTCAATGAATATAAAATACTGTACTGAAGCTGTATATCTATCATACTTTCATATATCCAATCATATTACAGTCATCAGAAATGAACATAATGGTGCTTCTAATGAATATACTATGATCTGATATACGGCTTTTGTACAGTACTTATATTCAGTGCAGAGCCCATTATGTGGCTTTTCTCTTGTTGATACTCATTTTTGTCATTCGAATTGTGAAACCTAAACATATCTATATAGTTATACTCTTGTTCTTGTCTTTATGTCGACAAATGGTCTATAAAAATGTCATGGAGTGTTTTGCGCAAAAAGACTGAAAACCATTGCATTATATAGTACATTCCTTGTACTTGTGTCGCCCATTGATTAAATAAGATAATCTACCAACTACTATAAACCTCCCGTCTCATTTGACCAGGAATGGAAAAACTCCTGGAGCCTGGGTACCAAAATGTCCCTACTGTCTACTAAATTTGGGCGCATTTCCTTATTCAATGGCTCCTAAAAATGCATCTGACTCAATTATTTGAGCCAGACACAAACTTATGTTGACCTCTGGCTACAAAAACAATTTACAAGATTATAACATGGAAAATATAACCTTGTAAACCACTTCATGCTGTAAACTAGGGGTGGATAAACTGTGGCTCTCCATTGGTCAACAGCTCCTGCTGACCAGCTACTAATGATGGGAACTGTTGTCCAACTTCAGATGAATGGTCAAAATCTGTCCATTCCCAACACAGAAGCTTAATCATTAAACTGAGGCACAAATATTGAGACTGTTGCAACAGGAAAGAATGGGAGCAATCCAAATGCACCACAGCAGAAAAAGACTCAGGAATTCCTACCGATTTACATGGGAATTTAAGCTCCTTGAGTCCTAGATAGGTCTCCAAACCTCTAGTATTGTAAGGGTTAAATGCACAATTTAAATAAAAAGGAATTCTTATTTGTCCCATATTAGGCAGTTGGTTTGCCCTAGAATTACTCCATTTTTTCTGCGCAGTTATCAGAAATGTAACACATGCCTCACTTGCAATCTAGGATACAGTGCTGTAGAATCAGTAAGTAATTATGTTGCATCTTCACAGACAGGACTGGGAATGTATTAAACAAGGAAGCTAAACCTGCAGAGAATGTGTTAAAAACCCCTGCAAGCTTTGGAACATGAAATAAAATACACAAAGTGGGCTTAAAGTGACAGTAATGTCCCAGATTTTTTTTTTTTTTTTTTTTTTTTTTTTTTAAGTTTAGTAGAGTTTAAAAAAAGAAATTAGGCAGCACAAATCCTCTCTCTCAAACCTTTATGGTTTGAGAGATATTTGAAACTAAAGTTCTGCCTCCCCTGATGTCAGCTGTAAAGCTGACAGGAGATCTGTTTCGCCAACATGAGGCGGCTCTTCAGAAGAGCAGCAATAGCGATACTGGAAAAGAATGACTTAATTGGAATGATCTACAAAGTGTACTTGTAAACCAGGCACACTTTGTAGACCATTCCAATGAATGGATTCTTTTCTAATAATGCGACTTAGGCTCTGCTGCATAGCCAGCAGGATCTTCTGCTGTCAGCAGACCGCGGACGTCAGGAGAAGGGGAGGGGGGGGGTTTAGAAGTGAATATCTCTCAAAATGTAAAGGTTTGAGAGATAGGATTTGGGCTACATAATTTTTTTTTAATCTACAAATACAGAGAAACAAAATTATGGAACATTAGTGTCCCTTTAAACTCTTACCTCTACAGAAGAAACAGGCTAAGTATAATCAGTCTGTACAATTATTCTACAGAAATGGAATAATGCTTTAACCCACTGACTGCCAGAGAGACAAAGAACTGCACACCCTTCAAGCACTCAAATGAGTTAATCTTTCACCTGCATAACCCAGGTGTGGGCAATCTGTAGATCTCCAGCTGCTGTTGGACCACTGTTTCCATCATCCTCAGTTGGCCAATGGCTGGCTGAGGACGAAGGGAATTGTACTCCAACAGTAGTAGCTGCAAATTGATGACCACTGGTATTGGCAGTCTGAAGGCCTTCTAGAGGAAGGCAAGAGAACTGCAAGGTGTGCTTTGTAAAAAGAAATATACAGAATGAAGTCACTTCTGTGCAAACAAGGCTATTACCGCCAGCTTGCCGGCTATGATTCAGTAAAAACCCAAAGCTTTACAATTTGCCCCTTGTATGAAATGCATTACTGATTTAACCCTTTAAGTGCCAGAGGGTTATGCAATGTGTTGCAAAGCAATGCGTTGCATTCACCTGTCTGGCACTCAAAGGGTTAAAGAACATATAAAGTAAGTTAAAGTTGTGCACTACTAGAGCAAGCCAACTGCACCACAGAATGGGAATTAAAATTCCCATTAAATGTAAATGGGACTTTTTAATTCTAGAGACTTCTCCAACTCATTGCAAAGCATATGAGACCCCTCAGGGATTAAAGGGGATGAAAGCTCCCTTTAAATGAACAAGGATTTTTTTTGTACTTGTCACTTGTGGTGCACTTGGTTTGATCCAGTATTGATCAGCTTTACCTTCCAGAACATGGCTCTCAGTTCAGTTTGTTTGTCCTTATCTTCCTCCTTCATAGCTAATCAGTTAAAACCATTCAGGATGCCCAAAAATTAAAATTTGAATACCTGGCTGCTTTAAAAAGCCCGGCTAAAAATAAATTAGGTACTTGGGGCTTATGCCAACCCCTATTGTGTTTAGCAATAATAAAAACTCAGAAAAGCCATTAAAAGAAGACGCTATTAACTATTCTGTGCATTTCAGGAGTTCTTAAAAAGTATTAAAATACCAATAATTTGTCTTCTGCGTGAGCTGTGGGTCTTGCGTGGGATGCTGAACAGTCCGCAGGTAAAAGCAGCGTAAGCGCGGTGGGAACTGGGTTGAATGCGGTCTTCAACTGAGGACATGTAAACACATAGAACAGAAAAGGAAAAACAAAGGACACAGCACAAATGTTTACAACAAGGAAAAAGATTTCTTCAACCCTCTCTCCGGCAGCAAACGGGTGGAGGGTAATAAGTCTTCTGTGAGAAGGAGCTAAAAACAGCATCACTGTACAGCAAGGCCAGCTCTGTCGGGCAGCAGCAACATGGTTGGACCTGGTGTGGTTTACGCTCCCTCTAGCATTCCCCTTTCCGTTAAGTGTGACTTCAGTGTGTTGAAAATGTGGATTTGCTGGTCAGGACGTAGGGTTAGGAACTGTTGGATTAATTTGCTAGGGTTGGGACCTCTGCAAGGGAAAGGACAATATGTAATTATAAAACGAACTTCATTTGCTTACATTTTTCAGCTTCTCAAGTGGCATGAAACATACCTGCCATACATTTCCATTGAGTTTAACCCTTTGAGTGGCAGAGGGGTACACAACACCTCTGGCACTTAAAGGGTTAATGGGTTTTTAACCCCTTGGATGCTAGAGACAACTCCAATGTAGTACATAACATTGTGCTGGAGACCTCAAGAGCCCCATTAAAATAAACAAGAATTTTGAACAATTGTATTTGTCCCCTATGGTGCTGTTGGTTGGTACCAAAATGACTCCAGTTTTCATTTGAACAGATACTTGTGTATTTTAGCATTACTCTGCTCAAAGTCAAATCAATAGAGGGATAGCTGTTCTGGACTACAAATCTCATCTCTCCAGACAAGCAGCTGGCTAGGGACAATGGGAGTTGTAGTCCACAACAGCTGGAAAGCCACAGGTTGCTCAGCCATGTATGTTCAGTACATACTGTGTCAGCAGAGAAGATAGATGAAAATGCAGTAAAGTAAATCTGCTTGTGATAGGCACAGGATAACTCTGCATGGGGAAGGAGGCTGAGAGCCTAACGGGGATAGAGCTTGATAAGAAGTTATCTGGTGCCAGGCAGAGTGAGATCATTAATACAGAAGCAAAAATAAAGGCACCAAATGAGAACTGCCTTGGTGAACTAGTCAGCAGTTTTATCCATCTTAACCCTTTTAATGCCTAAGGGTTTTAAAGCTTCAAACCATAACGTTCAGTTTTGCATTCCGTACATCTCAAAGGTAGATAATCTGCGGTCCTCCAGCTGTTGTTGGACTACAGCGTCCATTAGCCTTTGCAGGCCACTGCAGCTGGAGTGTTGCTTACTGCCCACTCTTGGTCTATCCCAAGCAGATTAGAAACTTCCCATCTTATTTAAAGTGGAACTTTCACCATAGTTAATGTCGCCCTGCAATAATTAGGCAGGTGGCGACTAGCTTAATAATAGTTCTCTTACCTCTCAGAACGAGCCGATTCTAAAGAAATCCTTAATCTTCCGTGACTGATGGCCAGGTTAGTGCAGTCTGCGCGCCTGCGCCATCAGTGCCTTTAGGTGCCTTTTGGGACAGTGCAATGCCTCTTAATGGAGACTGGGACTGAAAGCGCAGTTGCGCAGACAAGATGTCTGGCTTCAGGTCTTGGAAGATTAAGGATTTCGTTAGAACCAGCTCGTTCTGAGAGGTAATATAACTATTACTAAGCTAGTCACCATCTGCCTAATTATTGCAGGGAGACTTTACCTAAGGTGGTAGTTCTGCTTTAACTTCCAACAGCACAGCAGGTAGTCTATTCCAAGAACTCTATACCAAAGCCCTGTCACACAGACATTACTTTATATTTCTAAGCACAGTGTAATTCACCAACTCTAGCCATCCACAAAACACAGTTTTTCATGACAGCCTCATTTGAGATTAGAGGAGAAAAACATGTTATGATAATACATGCTATATAGGGCTTTTCCAGCAGAGTAAACAAGGGTACTCTCACTGCTGGGAGAGCTTTCATTTATTCAAAAGGTATTACAGCTCACCAGGTAGTGCTGTTCCTATCTCAGCCTATGGAGAGCCACAATGTATAACTCAAGATTGCCCACAGACAACTTGTGTATCCAATGCATTGTATTGTACTCAAAGGATAAACACAATGAGTTATTTAAATAGGTGTCCTTCATGCAGCAGGCACATATTTAATTTTTACACTGGCACTGTTTTGTAGCTTTCAGCTGGTCTCTTTCACATCACAATATGATCTTCTATGGGGATTTTAATGAACATACCATTAAATCCTTTTCTCTTAGTCCATATAGATCCAAGGGGTAATGTCCCCTTCATTAGGAGGGCTGGACCTTTCTAAAAAAAAAAGTGCTGATGCAGAGTCTCCCTCTTCCCTCAACTTTACCACCACCTGCTATATTTCAGTTTTAACATTTAATAAAGCCAAAATAAAGCAAGAAAGAAGCAAAGAAATAGAAAAAAAAATCCCTGAAGAGAGAACCCAAGAGGACTCTGCCTAGGGACACAAACCATTTTTTTTTTTTTTCCTCTGGGAGGGAGTCAAGTGTTCCATATGGATTAACCCTTTGAGTGCCAGAGGGGTATGCAGCGCATTGCAAAGCAATACATTGTGTCCCCCTCTGGCACTCAAAGGGTTAAGAAAAATGTACTGGTAAGTTCACCAAAACCCTCTCTTCTCTGTCAACCAGTGTGGAGCACAGGAACCATGGGGATATACCAAAGCTATCCACCAAGATTCCTGGGAGACAGGGAGAAAAAAAAAATTCCCCTACAAACCAGCATCCACAGGACTAAACTAGCACAATATGACCCTCAGTTGCCAACGGACACTAAAAACACACACACACACACACACACACACACACACACACACACACACACACACACACACACACACACACACACACACACACACACACACACACACACACACACACACACACACACACACACACACACACACACACCATATAACTTAAACAAACATGAACTAAAAGGGTCCTTATCTTCAGGGAAACAAAGACAAGGAGGACTGGCATACAGACAACACAGACTGAAGGACGTTCCAACCAAAGATGGTCTTATCCGAGGCCAGGACATTTAAACAATAGTGTATGGTGAAAGTGTGCAGACACATCCACATACTCCTTACACAACTGCTACGCAGATGGTCTGCTTGATCCAGGAAGTAACAGTAACTTTAGAAGCAGCCTGACCCACATAAAGGGAGGTTTACAAGACAAATCTTGAAGTTCGGCCAAGCGCCGAACAGACATTGGCCAGTAGAAACACAGTTTTAAGCATCAGAAGATGCAAAGAAGTAGATTATAGAGCTCAAAAGGATGCTTCTGGAGTACTCCTAATACAAAGTTCAAGTCTCACGAAGGACAAGATCCAGAAAGACTCTGGATGCATGAGCTACCACCTGAATGAATGTCTTCACATATGTGAACAAAGCAATGTGGAACAGAAATCACTGAAGTCACCAGCGAAGAACTTTTGAGATATGCAGGTAAGGGTCCTGTGTCTAGAGAGGCAAGTAACTCCCCTGTACACATAGCCGCTATGACAAAGTACAAAGACTTAATTCTGAACAGAGAGGCCAGCAAAAAATGTTGAGGCACTTTAATCCCAATTTGGGACGGCGGCAGCCATCTTTTTGGGGAACAAAGAAAGAGTAAAATCTGGCGAAAAACCCCTGTTCCTCTACAATAGGGCTGCAGATTTCAGTCCTGAAAAGCCATAAACAGGCCACGGTGTAAGGATTTCCCTGATTAAGCACAAATTATTTAATCAGCGGCTCATTCATTTTGACTGACTCACCTGTGCTTAATCAGGGAAATCCTTAAAATTCTGGTCTGTTGGTGGCCCTTGAGCACTGAACTTGGACAGCCCTGCTGTAGAGGAACACAACACCTCTATTTCTAGGAGGGGAGAAACTTTGCCTAGAAATAGACTGCCCAGATTCATATCCCAAGAAAAACCATGAGGGGGAAGGGCTTGTAGTCTATGGGGTACCTTTCCGAAAGCACCTGCAACACCCACTAATCAATCACTGAAACCGCCCAAAGAGGTGACCTCCTTCTGCCAGAAACGGACCAGGACCCCGTGATTCATACGGAGGTGGACTTTCAGCCTCAGGCATCTCAGCAGTCTTCTTACCTGCCCTAGACTGCTTGGGTTTTGGGGGGTGTGCACTTGAGGGACTTGAGCGGGGATGAGCCCTGGGCTTGTAACCCAACTGGCAAAGGTAATGAAAGTCAATTGTCTTAGGAGGCACTTAAGGCAGTAAAGTGTTTTTGCTTCCAGTAGCATGAATGATGACCTTCTCCAAGTCAGGGCCAAAACAACGGTTTGCTCACAACGTGAAGAGAAACCTGGGACTTGGATCTGACCAGATCTTGAGCCTCAGAAAGCAACACACAGCAACAGAAAAAGCAGAGGCTTTTCCAGAGAACCAGGAGGCATCAAAGGCTGCTTCCATAAGACAGCCATTAGCTTCCAGGACCTTGGCTAGTGACACCAATAGCTCATCCTTAGGAACATCTCCTTGGATATCATCCAAAAGTTGTTCACCCCATAGCTCTAGTGACCCAGACGTAGCAAATATGGGCCAAAGGACTGCACCCGTGGCTGTAAAGTTTGCCTTCAATAGAGAATCCAAGTGTTTATCAGCTTGATCCTTATGGGCGGCAGGACCTGCCATACACAGAGTGGCATTCTTGACAAGGCAAGAGAGATTGGGGGGAGGTGGTGGTGGTGGGGGGAATCAGCTGCAGAGAGAGTAGCCCACTGTGTCAAGGCCTCAGCTGTAAAATTATACAAATTAGAAGTGCACCTGTTAAGAAAAAGTAATCTGTCAGGTATCTTCCAGGACAGCCTGGTCTAAAGAATGATGATGAAGAAACATAAGTACCTCCTCTTTTTGCTTCTCTGAAAAATGTCTAGGGAAAAAGAGCTGGAGTTGGAGGCCATCGACACCTGAAACATCATGATCACCCGGATAAGACCCTCAGATGAGGGGCTAGAGTCATCCTCATAGACATCACCCCTCAATGACAGAGAAGAATCCAAGTCAGCTCTAACAGTTTCCCTTTCTGCAGCAGAGGAATCCCCAGCAATCTGCAAATGACAAATACAGGACTCGGGCACCTGACGAAGGTGTAGGGTGTCCCACTGGCAATCGGCTCAGGACCCCTTGAATAGATGAGGGGATAAAGGTAACTGAAAGAGACTTAACCCAAACTAGTACCTGTTCATAAAAAGAGGGCCCCAGAGGTGGTGTATGGGCTGTGGTGCAAGAGGAGCATAAAGTAAAAAAAGAATCCCTGGGAAGCCCAGTCTGGAATGAGGAAAAAGGAGTTAAAGGAGTTAGGGGGACAGCAGAATCTTTAGCCTTAGACTTACCCATGTGTACTTTGGCTTCTGACATGGTCAGAAGAACCCCCACCCCACCCACACCACCATCACAACCACAGGGAAAAGTCTAAATAGCAGAAAAACAAGAGAAATGTTCTCAAAAGTACGCAGAATGTGCATATATGACTGCAAGGGTTTAAACTGGTAGACAGAAGTGAGACAGAAGCCTCTGCACAATGTGTGTGGAAAGCTAAAAGGAAGAGGGTTACTCAAAGACCACCTCTTCATGCTAGAATACCCAGGAGATAGGGAATTCTGGGGATTGTAGTGTTTCCCTGCAAAGAAGAAAACGTGCCTCTCCAGCCGTTCCAAAATGTCACCCCCCTGAATCTTGAAAAGTGACAAGTGATCGCTATGTAAAGCAAGTCACCAGAATCAATAAGAGCCCACCCTGAACCTCCTGTGATCAGCTGGAGGTGAGATATGCTCCATGAATGAGAGCTGTGTGAATCCAAAATAGACGCCACGCTGGCACCCAAACTTAAAGGGACTGTATCATAATTTCAGGTAAAGCACAGTAACTATGTAAAAAAACAGAAAATACACAGTGAATAAATCATAAGAAAATCCCACTTATTCCTATAAGAATAGTTTCCCTTTAAAACCTACTCTGTTGAGGGGGCTTGAGGACCAGAGTTTGGAATCTGTTGAGGGGGCTTGAGGACCAGAGTTTGGAATCTGTTGAGGGGGATTCAAGACCAGAGTTTGGAATCTGTTGAGGGGGATTCAGGACCAGAGTTTGGAATCTGTTGAGGGGGATTCAGGACCAGAGTTTGGGACTACTGACCACAGCACAGACCAAAGGAGGGACTTTCACAATTTAAATTTGCACAAAAAAATATAAGAAATAATAAAAAGAAATTGCAAATAGTTTGGCATGTTCTCACATGAAGATGGTTATTTATACAAATATATGTATGAAAAATTTGAATGGAAACACTTCCTTAAGAGTAAGTGGCTCAACATGTTTAACAAATTAGCTTACCTAGGTATGAATCAATATACACTCCCCCACAATAAATAACGGGCTTCAACATATCATTCAGTTGCCTTTATCAGATTGTAAACTCGCATTAAAGGGATAGTAATACGGAAAATGTAAAAAAAATATATATATATATATATATATATATATATATATATATATATATATATATATGTTGTAGGGTTTATCCCCCTGAATAAAACAAGGGTACTCCCAATGCTGAAAGGTGTTTTATTCAAACATTATTACAGCTCATAGTTGAATTTTTTAGGTGCAATATCACAGTGGCCTGAAATTGTACAGTGGCGCTGTTTCTGCACCATCCTATGGAGATTTATGGTCCTGGGACCAGAGCTGTCCATAGGATGGTGTAGCAACAGCGTCACTGTACAATTTCAGTCCACTGTGATATTGCACCTAAAAAATTCAACTTTGAGCTGTAATAACTTTTGAATAAAACACCTTTCATCAGTGGGAGTACCCTTGTTTTACTCAGGGGGATAAACCCCACAACATATTTTTTTTACATTTTAAGTATTACTATCCCTTTAACTAGCAGGAGTCTACAACAGAAATCAAATGCAAAAATATACATATATCTGACTCCTGTATGAAGGATAACTACATGTAAAGCCCTTCTGTTAAATTATGTTCCACACATTCCTAAAGGTATAATAGTTCTCATTTAAGATCAAAGTTATGAGTATTTTGCTATTCGGAGATACCTTTTTTATGTGGACTATCAGTTTATATTTTAAGACAACTTTAGAGAGATCAACTCTCTTCCTCAGGTCAAGAAGTACTTCATGACCTAAGGAAGAGTTAATATTTTGAAAGAGTGTCTTAAAAACCTTTAGTCTAAATAAAAAGGGAACCCCCAAATACCAAAATACTCATATCTTTGTATTACTAAAACTGTACTGATATGGTTAATACAAATTCCTCCTTTAAGGTTAGGAACTTGTTCTCAAAGAGGTTTGTAAATATGCTCTCTTCTCTGCAGCGAGCTACTGACCTCTTGCACTTGTTTACACACATTACAGACACACAAATTCCAGAAAAGGGCCAGCTGCTCACCTGATGAAGCTTGCAATGTACACATTCACAAAGGTGGCCATCAAATATTGGCAGTCAAACCTGTCCATTATACCTCCGTGGCCTGGAATGGTGTTGGCAAAATCCTAGGACAGTAGAAGACGACACAGGGTTAAGAGGTCAAAATCACATGCTCAGGATCAGTGGCTTAACACAGTAAGGTAAACATAAGGTAAGGAAACTAAACAGGGCATATATAATATGGATATAGAGGACAGCCAAGGACCAAATACAATTGTAGGTTGCAAAGCAGATAAAACAAAGGGTGGTCAGAGTTTAACAAGCTGTGCTAACCTGAAGGTACATTCTACTATATCAAAGGAAAAACAATCATGGTTAATCCATACAGATTACCCTGAAATTATGAACCCTGTAACTGTTAAAATTAAAAGAAACAAATCCTGAGAAAGAGTTTTTGTGGAAATGTGTTAACAAATGTTTAGTTAAAACCTGATTAAAAAAAAAAATAGTTAAAATCACCCAAGCCACCACTAAAAATATGTGATATTCTTCTGACAAGACTCTCTTTCAAACAGGAAAAATTTGCAGTAAGTGGGTGAAGACCCAAAAGGACTGAACCATCTCTTCATATAGGTCAATCCAATTCAAGAGTACTAACCACACGAGACCTGTTTGCATTATTAAAGAGAAACCCAAGTAGGCAAGCTGATAGATAGCACATTCTACTATATGTTTTACTAAAACCAGCAGAGATAGGTCTAACAATAATGGTGTCTTATGTTCTGATCGACAAACCCCTTGCCCCCACAAAACAGATCTCCCGATCACGAGAAGATTCATTACCTTTATCTTAAATGCTCTCTTGAAACCACTGGCAAAGAATCCTCCAAATGGCCCAATGAGGGAGGCAAAGGTGGAGAGCGCGATGCTGTGGATCTGGAAAGGATACATCCAGACTGTTTTCTGCAGAAAAAAAAGGGATACATTAAGACATTGAGCTTGTTGCAGGTAAAAAGCATCTCTTACTCAGGGTTGACAACAGTGGTCTTTTCAGCTGTTGTTGGACTACAACTCCCATCATCTTTAGCTGGGGTTGCCTAGCTGAGGATGATGGGATTTGTACTCCAACAGATGGAAGTAGTAGTAGTTCAACAACTGGATTGCTGGAGATCATCCATCCCTGCACTAAACTGCTGGATGATTTTTATACTTTCAACCTTATCCAGGAAGCTAAACAGATGCAATTTTGGAGCAAATGAACTGCACTATAATTGACAAAATTATTTTATACAACAGCAAGACATAATGAATCTGTCAGCTGCTGCTGAGGGGGAGCATGATCTGACATTTATACAGCGCGTTCACGGCTGAAGAACAGGTGTCTGTGGACTGGGTCCACGTGCTGTATTTTGACCTCTGTTTTAGTATAATCATTTTGTTTGGGCTGCCCTGAGTCTGAAGTGACCAGAGGACAACTCCTTTATCAGTCAGACTACCATTTTATACAATCCCATTCTAGAAATAATGTAGAGGGGATGGGAGCTTGAATATGCAGTCACAATGTACACTTCTTCTCTTACCTTTTTTATATTTAAATCAGTGTTATTTTTACAAATGTTTATTCTATCTGAAAGCAGAATAGTAAGGAATCAATCAGCCACTGTGGACAGGAGCTCACTCTGGAACGATTATAAGTAAACCTCATTGTATGTCACTGCTAGCATCCAAGGGGTAAAGGTAAAATTACTGATGGGCATAAGAAAAATAAAACCTTGAAATATGGCCAGAACTGGTGTGAGGGAGCGTTTTTGCATTTATGAGCGCGAGTATATGTAAAAAGACCATACTGACCCTTTGCACAAATACTAACTCTAATTGCCCTCACACACAAAGATCTGCCCACCCTGTGCTAAAGTGCTTAATTCCTAAAATTCACCCTGTTATAAATGGAACGGAGGTATCTCCCAGTAGACACTGGTAATCTGATTTCCAGCAATGAATGCCTACATCCTCGCAGAAAGGGAGGTAAAGGCTGAAAGAGGTTCAGATATATTTATCCCTTTTAGTGTTGGGGGGAATGCAATGCATTGCAGAGCAGTGTGTTGCGTATACCCTCTGGTGCTCAAAGGGATATATCCATAAGGTATATGAGTGAGGCCAACCTCTTATTTTACAGAGCAGACGAGAACAGGCAGGTTGTTATCTCAGGTGATGAGAGGTGAGGAAATATCCCATGTGGAATGATGGGAATCAGGCCAGACTAAGAAAATGGAGGTCATAGGAGGAAGGGGTCATTTGATGTTTGTGTATGGGGAGAGGAATTCCTTTCCTTTCTCTTAGTGAGTGAATTTAATACCAGTCACAAAGGAGTGTTGCTATTTTTTTTTCTTTCATTATATACAATTTAATCTAGAAATAGTCAAGTTTATCCAATAAGAATTTTACTAGTTCTGAGTGAGAGCACCTTCGTGTTTGTTGTGAGTGAGAGCACCTTCGTGTTTGTCTCTGAAACGAAAGTATTAAGATGAACTGGAGACATTTTGGGGCAAACCAACTGCACACTAGGTGACAAATACAAATTCCTATTGATTTAAACAGGGATGTTATCCTCTTGAGTGCAAGACCTGTCTATAATTCAAGGGGCCAAAAACCCCATTTAAATCAATTTGGGGAATTTCCCCTATGGTGCAGTTGTTTTGTCCCAGAATATGTCCAGTTCTTCTTAGTACAACAGTCTCTCTGACTTCCCCCTCAGGGAATATAGGGAACGCTTTATAACATGTATTCACAGACTATCCAAATATAGAATTAGAAAGAATTAACCCATTAAGGACCAGAGGGCTATGCAATGCATTGCAAATCAATGAGTTGCATTCCCCTTGGCACCTTAATGTGTTAAAGGGTTAGTAATGTCAAAAAAAGTTTTTTTGCATTTAGAAGAGCTTAAAAAGTTTCGCTAAATGCAAAAAAACATCTCTCTCAAACAGTTAGACGCTGACAATCAGGAGAAGGGGAGGTAAGGGGGAACTCTGATTGTGAATATCTCTAAAACCGTAAAGTTTTGAGAGATGGGGTTTGTGGCAACGAGATTATTTTTTTACCATCTACAAATCTATTAAAAGTTATTTTTGGACATTACTAACACTTTAAACCTTTGGATGCTATGGAAAGTCTAAAATGCACTGGCTGGCAAGGAGTAGAGATTTCTGTGGCATGCAAGTAGTTAAAGGGACATTATACCCCAAAACAATAAGTGCTCAAATACATTAATTTATCATGGGTAGTACATTTAAAAAAAAAAAAAAAAAAAAAAAAAAAAAACAACTGGAGGAAATCTGGACCAAAACCAACTGCATCATGGGGGACAAATAAAGACTCTTAATGATTGAAATGGGCCTGTTAACCACTGGAATGCTACAGAGGTCTACAAAGCATTGATTTAGAATTCAAGGGGTTAACAGCCACATTTACATCTATTTCACCCCCATGTTGCAGCTGATTTGTTCCATATTTTCTCCACTTTTCTTTTGAACATATGGCCACCAAGTACTCCTAGCCAGTATTTTTAAAAATTACTTTTAAGGTGCAAAAAACGCCAATTTTTTTTTATAAACATGCTTTTCCTATTCATCTGAAGGAGCTGTCCATGACCATGTGCCCCCGCTCTGATTCTACAAATGACAGTGTATGGTATGATTTAGGTAAATGAATAAGAGTTTCAGTAAACAACCTGAATCTCTCAATAATTATCACTGTTTATGGTCAAGTGGTCACTTTCACTTTTTGGAACTTAGCTCAAAAAAAAAAAAAAAAAAAAAAAAAAAAAATATCTAAGAGTACATACTATTTTAATACATTTGAGCCCTGGTGATAATGTCCCGTTATATGTGCTCTATTTGTATTACTGCAATTTGCACGCAGTTGAAATACAGCATTATCATGCAGACCTGCTTATTTACAATGGAAATGTCACTGGATAGTCAGTTACTGATATTGCATTGGTGTTGAGCTCGCATAGAATCTCACAATTTTACACTTAAGTACACTTTGATTATTTTCCAGAGGATATGAGCGCAGAATTCTAGTCACTTTCAGCAAACAACACAACTACACACACTGGAGACAGAAAGTGTACGCATCCATTACTGAGGACATTATCATTTAGAGCAAATGAAGAAAACAAAAATTGACCCAATGGCATCATGTGGAACAAATCAAAATTCCTGTTTTAAAGAGGACTATTAACCCTTTGAGTGCCAGAGGGATACGTAATGCATTGCTTTGAAATGTGCTGCGTACCCCTCTGGCCCCGAAAGGGTTACCTTCTTGGATGTTAGCGAGGTCTCTATCACCTTGTTTCACAATTAATTGGACACCTCTGTAGCATTCAAGGGATTAAAAGCACAACTGTATAGAAGCAGTAAACTTTTTTTTAATTAAATAAATGTTACAGGGCTTTGGATGTCAATGGGGTACTGCCACTGCTGTGAGATCTTTCATTCAAAAGACATTACAGGTCAAACTTTGTCTGCATGTGTGGGGGTTCCAAATAAACTTTAAAGGGGAACTTTCACCCTCTTGTGATTCAATGTCACTGAATTAGTTGCTTTGAAAGGATCATTGTGATGTATATATATTTTTTAATTTTTAAAAAACAGAAGATATTTGATAAAGTAAGCACGCGACATCATCTTTCAAGCTCTATATTTATACCTACCTTGTGTTTGTATATTATATATATATACTAGTGTAAAAGCCCGTGTACACGGCCCAAGGTTCGGGTGATGTTAACCCTTTGAGTGCCAAAGTGGGTACTTAATGGTACCCCTCTGGCACTCAAACGGTTAAGAGGCCGGTCCTGGCGTCTGACAAACATCCTAGCGAACTATTATATAGGATGCTTTATTAAAGCAATCTAATCTCATATGTCACCATAATATCGTAGATCCAATGGAACCTGGCAAATATATATGAATCTCAGTTAAGTATGTTAACCATTTGATTGCCAGAGAGGTACACGCATTGCACCCCCTGGCAGTCAAATGATTAAATTATTAAACCACATATATCTATTACATTCTGCAGAGGCAGTACAAAGTCACATTATCCATCCAAGAAATCACAGATCTTACTTGATAATTGCTAGCTCTGTCCGTGAAAATACCATGCCTGATCTCCTCAACAGAAAATTCTGCAGTAAAACCCAGCCCAGAACACGGACTATAAGCCTCCCAACTAAACCTACCCAAGATACTGTTGTAAATTCAAACAGAACCAGTACCGAACTTCCCCTAAAGAAAGTATTACCATAACATGGAATAGAGTGTGTTTCACTAACCACATCAATGCAGAATCTAAGTCTCTTCCTTCTGATGGGGTCTCACTCTATGATAAAGAAGAACTAGTTAGAGACGCTCAACTAGGAACGAGCCTACCCTCGAAATGATGAGGCTCTATAGGATAAGTATCCTACCCAGGGTGCAATCAATTTTAGCCCACTAGTGCCTTTCACAGAGTGGAAATATCCTAAAGCACATCATACTGATCCTACCAAAAGGCAGTCCAGCCACGAAGTGCCAGGCAATTCCTCTCTGAACAAGAGAAGCAGCCAACCCCAGACGTACATTTCGTTTTTTTCTTACTCTGTGATGCCTGCAGGATGTAATGTAAACAAAGCCAGTTTGGCTACTGTCTCCTTATAACTCAGATCCTCCAATCCCTTTATCACTTTTATTGCACGCCTCTGAACTTTTTCCAGTTCAATAATGCATTCCAATTCTAAATGAGGCTTTACCAAGGATGTATACAGAGTTAGAATATATTTGCATTCTGTACATCTATACCACTTTTTATGCAGGCTAGTACCCTATTTTCTCGTGCAGCAGCTGAGTGACTCTGCACACTGCTGTGAAGTCTATCGTCTATCAGTACTCCTAAATCTTTCTCTAATGAGGATTTCCCAAGTTGTTTCCCATTTAGAGTATATGTTGCAAGTTTGTTTCTACAGCCCAAATGCATAACTTTACATTTACTACATTAAGTGTCATTTGCAACTTTTTGGTCCATCAGCTCAGTTTATACAAATCCTTCTGCAGAGAAAAAACATCCACCCCTGTATGTATTTCCTTACACAGCTTAGCATCATCAGCAAAGTTTTTTTTTTTTTTTTTGTGTGAAAGTATTTTACCAGGAAGAATACATTGAGATTGTCTCTCGTTTTCAAGTATGTCCTGGACTCATTTTATCTACCTTAGAAAGGTGAAAGGCTGAGCTGACCTTGCCGGGACTAGAACCTGCAATCTCATGGTCTTAGCAGATTCTACAACTGGTGCCTTAACCCCTTAAGGACCGGGAAAATCAAAGGTGGATTTCACTTAAGGACCAGAGCAATTCTGACCTTTTTGACTGTCTTTGTTCAACAGTGTTTTCCCTCTTAGGCTTTTATTCCACCACCATAAATGATATACTGTTTTTTTTTTATAAACAAATAGGGCTTTCCTTTGATACCCCACTTATATGGATAACCCACCATTTACTTTATTAAAATTAAAGAAAAAGGTAAAAAAAAATGTAAAAAAACCCCACCATTTTTGTTTTTTCTCTTTGGAATAAATTAAGCGCAAAGGGTTAAATTTTTATGGAGACTGCACGAAAGGTATGACCAGTCAGTCATACCTACAAAATGCGCAGTTTAAAGTGGCCACTGTCCCCCTGGGTGAAAATCCCCATGTCCCTTTTTCCCACTTTTTTGTTCATTACATTTGGCGGTGTGTGTAAGTGTATTACATAGCTCCACAACAAATCACACTTCCAATTTTGTTTCTTGAGATGTTTTTTTAAAAATTAAATATTTTATTTGTAAAAAAAAGTGTTTTTTTTTTAATAAAAACAAGTGTATTTAGCAGATCAGAAATTGACCTGCATCTAGCCATCCTCCTGCACCAGCAGTGAAGGGGTTAACACCCCCAGCTGATGTATTTTTTATTTCCACTAGGTGTCTCCTCTCTGCTTCTCTGTCCCTTACTTTGATATAAGGGACGCATTGGCAGAGAGGAGACACTAGAGGCAGTAAGTAGCACTGCCTCATTCTTTGCTTTAGAATGCCGGAACATGTGATCGCTGATGCAGCTATCACATGACTTGGCACAACCGACAGAGGCTGAGACTGAACGGTCCGGTACTGGACCGCTCAGTCTCAGCCTGGAATGAATGGTAGCAGCGTGCACGGTGGCACGCTGCTACCATTTAACACTTGATGTACCAGGACCGTCACTAGTCCTTAAAGCAAACTTACCCTTGACGGTCCTGGTACGTCAAGGGTCGCTAAGGGGTTAACCAGCTGAGCCATCTCTCCGATTAGGACTCTACTTTCAATTCCCACTTCTAGATCATTAATAAAGCATCAAACCCAGAACTGAACCCTGTAGCACTCCACTTAACAACTTTAGACCAAGTTGAAAAGGTTCCAGTTAAAACAACTCTCTGCCATCTATCATTTAACCAGTTCTCTATCCATGCACAGATATCACCTCCCAAACCAAAGCCTTTTACTTTAAGTGGTAAGCTGTTGTGAGGCACATTATCCAAGGCTATTTCAAAACCCAAGTATATACTATATAAACAGCAATATCCCTGTCCAGACTACAACTTACCCATATATAAAATGCAAGTGTATAAAATCATGATGGTGACTTCTATTGTTATTTGTCTTCACATAGTCCTTCATACTAACCACTCTAATATTTTACCCACTACTGAAGTGAAGCTCTCAGGTCTATAATTTCCTGGTTTAGATCTTGCTTCCTTTTTGAATAATGGTACTGCATCTGTTTTTCTCTAATCACAGGGCACTATACCTGATGATAGTGAACCAATAAATATTAAATAGAAGGATCTTGCTAATACTTAACAAAGTTCCTTAAGTACCCTTTGTTAGAATGCATAGCTCTCTCAATGCGTAACATGCACATGCGCAGTACAGACTGCCGGAACAATGCACTCATGTGCAGTAGAGACTGGCCGAGCGTGCCGGCCTCCAGTCAGAGTGGCGGAATGGCTGATCCGGAGCGGGGTGCTCCAAACCACCCACTGACTGTCTCCTCTCCCTGTTCCGGGGCAGCAGCCGAGGCCGCTACGTGGCACTTTGGCCCGTGAACATCAGCCTTCAATACTAGTGTATATAGGTGAGGGTCTGGTGCTGTTATAGATTTTCTGTATCTTTGGTACTGGATTCTCTCATCTTTAGCACATTCCCCTTATACTAGGAATAACCTGTAACACCAATAGGTCAGTAGTGCAACTACTTTATTTCCAGAATGATAATGGTGTAAAAGCATTAAGAACTGCTCCTACGGAGCTAGTGTGTGAAAATGATTAACCCCTGAACTGCTGCTCCAATGGAGTTAGTGTAGGTGGTATGTGGCCCTTTAAAAAGATTTCATTGAGGAATACAAGTTCTCCAAAGAAGCAAATAACTTAGTGCAAACAAAGTTACACCACTAATTTTATTCCCTATTTGAAAAAAGTAGAGAAAGCCTTTCAAAGCTCCGCTCAAGGGGAGACTAATGGCCACAACTGCGTGAGGAGCATGTGTGCGAGCAAAATCAAGTTAGTTGACAGAGGAGAAGAAAACTTTCCAAAAAGAGCTGTATTGCACTCTCCTTCACTGATGCACAGAGAGAAGCACGATACAGTAAAAATGTATTACTGAAACCTCTCATACATTCTGTCACACAAAGCAACTACAATTTTTGTACTAAATAAAGCTTTTTCCCTCTCAGCCAATGGCTGAGCTTGGGCCTCCACACTGAACAAATGAATTCGATGTTACAATGGAAGCAGTATATATTGGTGATGGAGTATATGGTGACTCACCCCACAAAGTGATGGCCCCCAGAAACTTTAGAGAGAAATTTCATAGAAGGGAAACCCTGGACCTTCTTGACGGACACTTTTAAAAGAGGATTTTAGTCTTACCTGTTAAATCCTTTTCTCTTAGTCCATATAGATTACAGGTAGCTTTGGGAAGACAACCGTCCCTTTAGGTAGGCAGGAACAATTCTTGAAAAGAAGTGCAGGGTGGAGCCTTCCGTCTCTCCTTAGCTGGGCACCAGCCAATCCCCAACCAGTTAGACGCTAACTATTGACTTGGTAGCAAGAAGGAAAAAGAAGACTCCTGAGAGCATGAGCCCAAAGGTTCGGTCACAGGAGAACCAAGCATGGTTCCTTGACAGGGTGGGAGACCTGTAACCTATATGGACTAAGGATTTAACAGGTAAGACTAAAACCATCTTTTCTCTGCCCTCCAATATAGGTTACAGGTAACTTTGGGATGTACCAACATTGAGTTTCCCAGAGGCGGGAATGAAGGCAAGGACCAGACGTCGGTCCCCAAAGTCACCAGAGCTTACATGAACTAATCAGATCATAGGATAGCCCTTATAGTGTCAACGGACACTAAACTGGCATGTAAAACACCAGAAACTGTAACACAGCACACAGAACTAGAGCCAACCGGGCTCAACAGTTAAGGATACTAGAAAGAAAGAAGGAACCCTAGACAGGCAAGACTCCCTTCTAGGACCTTCATACCAAGGCTGGCATCAGCTGATGCCAGGACATCAACACTGTGTTGTTTAGAGAAGGTGTGCACAGACGACCAAGTGGCCACTTTACACATCTATCAGCAGAAGCCTGATTCTTATAGGCCCAAGAGGCCCCAATGGACCCAGTGGAATGAGCAGTGACACAAAATGGAACAGGCTTCTTCCTGAGTCCGTAGGCCTTGCAAATGGTAGACTTAATCAAGGAGGCTACAGTAACCCTGAACTCCGGTTTACCAGTCCTGGGACCCTCAAGAATGGCAAAGATCACGTCAGACTGATGAACAGACTCAGTGCAATGTACATAAAAGGCAGCACACCACTTCCAATAAGTGGAGATCCCTCTCCTTGTCAGAAGTAGGGTCAGGACAGAAAGAAAGCGCTACAATTTCCTGATTAACGTGGAACTCAGAGACCACCTTCGGAAGAAATTCCTGTGACGTGCGAAGAACCGCCTTGTCCTTGGGAAACTCCAGAAAGGGTTGTTCAGAGGACAAAGCGCGCAGTTCGGCGACTCTGCAAACTGAAACAATAGCTAGGAGGAAGGCCATCTTTCAAGTCAAAAGACGAAGAGGAATAGTAGCCAAAGACTCAAAAGGAGGGCGTTGAAGGACACCCAGAACCAAGTTAAGATCCCATGGAGGAGCGGGGTTCTTGAAGGCTGGGCGAACATGAGCAACACCCTGAAAGAAGACTTTGACATCTGGGAGACTGGCAATATGGCTCTGGAAGAAAACAGAGTGCACAGAAGCCTGAACCTTATCCACACACCAAGAGTGAAAAGTAGACCAGACTCTGTGGTACGCTTTAGAGGAAATAGGCTTCAGAGCACAAAGCATAGTTGTCACTATGCCCGAAGAGAAACCCTTCTTCCTCAATATTAAGGATTCAACCTCCATGCCGTCAAACCCAGACGATCCACATCCTCCTTCTACAGGTAACCCTGTAGAAGGAGGTCTGGTCTGTGGGGAAGCCAAAAGGGCTCTGCCATGGATACATCCAGGAGCTCTGGAAACCAAGACTGACGAGGCCAGTATGGAGCAATTAGAATAACAGGAGATCCCTCCTGGCATTGTTTCCTCAACACCCTGTGAAGCAAGCGAATGGGAGGAAAGATGTACGCGAGAGGGAAGTGCCATGGAATCGACATGGCATCCACTGCTAGAGCTAGAGGGTCCCTTCAGTGGGAGTAAAACAATGGAACCTTCTGGTTGTATCTAGTCACCATCAGGTCTACGTGGGAAAGTCCCAATTTCTGAACAATGAGGTTGAAAACGTCCTGGTGGAGTTCCTACTCTCCACTGTCTACTGTGCGTAGACTTAAGAAGTCAGCCAGAATGTTGTGTTCTCCAGGAATATGAACAGTGGATATGGCAGGAACATGTTCTTCTGTCCAAAATAAAATGGCCTTGTCCTCCAACCAAGCCGCAAGACTTCTTGTGCCGCCTTGTTTGTTGATGTACGCCACGGCCGTGGCGTTTTCAGACTTGACTAGAACTGGACAGCCTTCCAGGTGAGATTTCCAGTATCTGACAGCATGAAATATCGCCCAAAGCTCCAGAACGTTGATGGGAAGGAGAGATTCCTCCACTGACCACCGACCTTGAGCGTTCAGGTGACCCAGGATCGCTCCCCAGCCGGATAAGCTGGCATTCGTCGTCACCGTGGTCCAAAAGGGCATCAGGAAGGGCCTGTCCATCAGATTGGAGAGGTCCAGCCACCACGACAGACTCAGCTCTACGTGAAGGGGTAGAGACACCAACTTCTTCAGAAGATCTGTGTTGCCCTTGCACACATGAATCACAAACCTCTGAATCTCTCTCATGTGAGCCATCGTAAATGGTACCGCCTTTATGATGGATATCAACTTCCCCACCAGGGATGTTAACTTCTCGGCAGGAACTGGATCAGCTGCCAGGACTGCGGATACCTTGTGGGTGATCTGGTGTACCATGTCATCCGTGAGAAATACCATGCCCTTCAGGATGTCGAACAGAAGGCCCAGAAAGACCAGCCTCTGCGATGGAGTGACATCCGACTTGACCATGTTTAGGATCCGCCCGTGATGGGCGAGAGTGTGTATACAGGCCTGGACCTGGTGCCGAAGGAGCTCCAAAGAGGGGGCATTCAAGAGCAAGTCATCCATGTACGGATTAACTCTGATGTCTTCGCTGTGCAGGACGGAAATCAGCTCCCCTAGTATACGAGTGAAGGCTTGGGGGGGCAGTAGTCAGACCAAAGGGAAGAGCTGAAACTGGAAGTGCCCTTGGTCGCAAGCAAACCTGAGGTAGTGACGGCTCTCCGGATGGATGGCTATGTGCAGATAGGCATCCTGAAGGTTGAGAGAAGCAAGAAATTCCCCAGGACACATGGCCGCGATCCTCCTCCTCAGAGATTCCTGGAGATAATGAGTCTTGACTATGAAGGAATTGAGATCCTTGAGATAAAATATTTGATGGCAGCCACCATCCTTCTTGGAAACTACAAACAGGTTGGAATAGAATCCTGAACCCATTTTCAGGTCGGGAACTGGTTCCAGAATGTCTTTGTCCAAAAGGGTTTGGATGATGCCATTGAAAAGGCGACACTTTTCCACTCCCTAAGGAGTGTGAGAGGCGAAGAACCTGAATGGAGGAAGAGAGGTGAAAGGAATCCTGTACCCCTCTGGAACTACCTGTAAAACCCACGGATCCCCCATGGTGTCTGTCCAGACACTGAGAAAATGGTGCAGTCGTCTGCCCACTGGCGTGTGGGGTCCGGGGTTTGGCGAGTCATGCTGAAGCAGGTTTGGTGGAGGACTGCTTGGGCCTCCACTGCTGTTTGGGCTTGGAGGAGGAAAATGGAGTCTGGGGTACCGTCTGGGACATGGCATGCTACTCAGTCTGAAAGGTACGAAAAAGATGATGCCGCCTGACCTCACATTTCTTCTTGGGAATCAAGGGCAAAAGAGTGCTCTTGCCCTCAGTAGCCTCACTAATGAGGCTCTTCAGCTCTGGCCCAAATAAATAAGTTCCCAAAAATGGCAATGAAAGTAGGGATTTCTTAGACGTGGTATCCACAGACCAGATGTGAAGCCAGAGAGCAGGCCTGGCAACCACGGAAATGGATGAACCCCTAGCAATCAAGAGAATAGAGTCAAAAATAGCTGCAGATACATAATGCTGGGCTTCAGAAATGTTGTCCAAAAGCCACAGCAAGTCAGCTGTGGGAGCACCTTGACGGACAGCAATAGTAAGCTGTTCGGTCCAGACAGCAATGACCCTGTTCACCCAAGCAGCAGTGAAGGAGGGACGCAGGGATGCACCTGAAGTAGCGAAGATGGCTTTTAGAAAGGTCTAAATTTTTCTATCAGTCCAATCCTGGAGAACAGAAGTGTCCGTCGCTGGCAGAGTCGTAGATTTAGAAAGCCTGGAAATTGGCTTCCATCTTTGGGGGTTGACCCCACTGAGCTAGCACAGCTTCTGAGAAGGGGTACAGCTTAGCAAAGTTTCTGGACAACAGCGCATGAAGGGCACAAATGACAAATGACCTGAGTATTCTCTAGGAAGCCCTGATTGACATGAGAAGCAATGCGAAATGGGGGTCACAGACACCCCAGTATCCTTAGTCTGGTCTAGCCCCAAGTCCTAACGGGTCTGACATCCTAACTCAGTACTAAACATCTGATGGTATGAGGTAAACCCCAAACACTGTGTGTAAGATTACATTTTCACCACAGAAAGGAGTGAAAATGCACTTAACTGGCAGGCGAAGGATTAATCTGCTGAGGAGAGAGGAAGAGTCCAAGCTCTGCGTAGGATACTCGTGAAGGGAAAGCTAGAAAACGGGTCAGCTCAGTAGCCAATCACAGAATAGCCCGCGATGCGGGCGCACATGGAAAATGTAGTTTCCCATCAAGTACCCTGAACAACAGTGCCCGAAGCCCCCTGAGCCCACCAAAATACTCAGAATGTAAACCGGATGACAGGACAAGAGTAGACACACAGAATGAGCTGTATCTGAAGTCGCTATGTGGAGCGGTTGCAGAGATATGTCCCAAAGAGTAAAGTCCCATAGAGGTGAATGGAGCATGGCGTCTATGCGGTAAAGCGCAGGGAACTGAAATAATGAAGTTTAATAAAAGTAATTCCAAAAGTTGGAAAACACATAAAATTCACCAGATTGATAATAAAAAAAGACTAAGCCAAGGGGAAAAGTGTAATAATACCTCAAAGGAGACCAATATGGCAAGCGAGGGGTTAACTTACCACAGAAACCCAAGAGCTCCATAAACCCAACGGACAAACATGTAAACCCAATGAGTGCAGGAGTATGTATTAGGAACTCCAAAGGAGACCCCTGTGCAGAGGGGAAGCGTGGGACAAGTGGACCTCAGCACTAAAAGGGTTGCTCCACATTTTAGCAGGTCTTCAGATTACATTTGTAGAGAAGAAGCCTCAGTGGGCATTCCTAAGGAAACAATTTGTCTTGCAAGATTTTCCCCTCAGGGCTGGAAGGTCCACAACAGCACCTGGAAACTGAGCACTCCACCACTGGGATGTCAGTAATGGTAATCTGCCTAATGTTGGTATTCCATATCTAACAAGATACAATAAATATATCTAAAAAGTAAGCAGAGCTGTTCTCTTGCCTTTCCTGTTCAAGGAACAAATCTAACTGGTTGGGGACTGGCTGGTGCCCAGCTAAGGAGAGAAGGAAGGCTCCACCCTGCACTTCTTTTCAAGAATTGTTCCTGCCTACTTAAAGGGGCGGTCACCTTCCCAAATTTACCTGTAACCTATATTGGACGACAGAGAAAACTGAAAGTAGATAGGCAGGGGGAGGGGGTTAACAGCTGGAGAGTGGAAGGAGTTTTTATTAGAGTGCCCTGCCTCCTATAGGTACACTGCTTAACCCCATGGTCCCTGCACCCCTCAATGACACTTGTGAAACAAGAGTACTCCCCACTGCCGGAAAGTGTGTAATTCCAGAGTTATTACAGTTTAAACATTTTTTAAAACACATTAACTGTTCCCTCTTGTGGTCAGAAAGGTAACCTATAGTTCAAATGGTGCTCAGACCATTACTGTGTTGTATTCCCTGGGAGAGGTGAGTCGCTAATAACTGTTCTCCATAGAATGTGTCGGTTTGAACAGTTACAACTTTTGAATAAAATAACACGCAGAAGTGGAAGTACCCTTGTTTTGCTCAGCAGGAAAAGTTTCATAATACATAGGTTTTCATTAAACATGGCTTCCCTTTAATCAAAGAAAAAAATATTTTATCACAGGAATATATGGGTAGAAATATTTGCACTAATGGTTAGGAAAAGAAAAGCTACAAACCTTATTAGGAGATTGTGGATGACACTGCTGTTGGCAGCACCGGCCTTTCCTACCTACATGTCACTATAATTTCAGATCTTATGCTTATGGTCCACTGCACTAAACTGGATAACCAGTCTGGTCCAAATCTCTCTCACAACATACTAAGACTAGGGAGAGTTTTTGTTCTATTACACACCCAGAATCAAGAACTTATTGTGTGAACATATTAGGCATTTTGTTGCACACCACATGTAAAAAAGCTTAAGATGTAAAAAAGGACAAACGTGGTTCTAAGTGACAGTCTGGGGAAAAATAAAACATACATGCTGGACCCAGACTTTTGATTTAATCTGCCCTAGGATCTGGCTGACTTTTCCTTGTACTTCTAAGAACATACTACACTTGCAGCTGTGCAGCTGCACAGAGAATGAGCTCTTATGGCTCTTTCAACAGAGAAAGAGTTGATACATTTTATCAACTGTGTGCATAAAGATAATAAAATAGGGAACATTTATCAATGATCAGCTGGAGCTGCCAAGGTAAGCTTTAACTCTTCAATGCCAGAACTTTATTTATAAAATGTCGCTTGGCACCTCACATTGAAACAAAGAGAAATGCAGCCCTGCTGGGAAGAAGGTTTGGCACTTGAGGTCTTGCCATAGTCCGCTATATGGTGAAGAATAATAATATGAAGGGATTCCTAATGTCACTGATGTGTCAATAAGGCTTCATTCAATGCAGGCAATGGCAAGGAAATTAAACAAGTACGTGTCCCACAAACTCACACTGGGGCATATTATTTCTCAATGCATTGGAGAAGTCTCTAGCTTCCATGAAGATACTTTTTTTTTTAATCAAAAAAACTGCCCATTCTGCCTTAGTGACTACAACTGAAATGATTTAAAGAAATGTTTTATTTGCAAGAGAGGAGGCTAAACTGTTGTGTCTTCAATATATTTACTTTAGGTTTGAAGAAAAAATACATAACTGGCCAAGGGTTAAAGTGGAACTTTCACCTTAATTCAATTTTGCATATTTGAAAACTGCATTAAAAACTGCCTATATGTCATGTTAGCCAAAAATAAAGAATAAGTACAGTTTAGGAGATATTCACACTTATTTCTGGGAAAAGTGAAACTGAACATTTCCTGGTACTGCACAGAGCTTCATCCTATATAATAATTTGCTAAATGTATGTTTGTCAGAAGTCGTCATGCACAGTACAGTCGGCTGCACGAGCTGCAGTCATGCACAGTAGACTGCCTGTGCCGCTGCTGATAACGGAGCATGGCGCTCTGAATTCAGACCGTAGTCCTCTCCGTAGGACTATGGACTGAATTCAGAGAGCCTCGCTCCGTATCAGCCGCGGCACTGGCAGACTCTACTGTACATTACCACACCGCGGCCATTGCTGGGTGGCACTGTGGCCCGTGTCCATGGGCTCTTCAACTAGTTAGTATATAAAACATAATTGAAATCTTCATTAGCATATGACACATCCCTAAAAATACTTAATTACCATATGAACCGTCATTGACAAGCTTACTGGTCACTGGTACTGCAGAGGTACCACAATTAGCACCACATTAGCATATGAAAGAAGTGTGACCATCTCCGGAGCTGTACTTCTGCTGGTCTTCTGGTTATACATAGGAAGTTTTTAATGCCGTTTTCAAATATGCAAACTTGAATTAAGGTGAAGTTTCCACTTTAAGGACATTATCCATCTATAAATAATAGAGGTGGGTCAGTGGCTCAATAGCAGTCAATTTTATCAGGAATTCATTGTTAGTAGACTTTGATGGCACTTTCTAACAAACATTTACCTTAATGTTGCCAAGTACAGTGGTACAGCACACTGTGAAAGCCGCCCAGGTCTTTAGGCCCCACGATAAGAAGTTAATACTGGGGTTGAACTCCCTTAACCATATGAGTGCCAGATTAGAATTCAATACGTTGTACTGTGTTGGGTACTGGCACTTAAAGGGTTAAACTAAAATGTGTGCGCGTGTGTATATAACATTTGACCACATTAACCACTCAAGCATTTTTGCAGATTTCTTACCCAGCTGATGACAGACTGAAGCACCTCAGGGATGTGATATTCGTGTAGCTGGAAAAGCTCCGAGGGCTCACAGTCCACTGTGAATCTGTTTGTGTCGTTGTTGAACTCTACAGGACACACAAAGTAACTGTATCCTGCCATAACGTAGGAAAGCTAGAGAGAGAGACAGAAGGAGGATAAGAATACAGAGGGAAAGGAATCCATTCATCAAGTGGTTAATTACACAGTGAGACTAAGCTCAGCTACCTCTTTCCTATTATTTCTATGACACAACACTTAACTTACAACCCATTACACATACACGCACACACACACACGCACACGCGCGCACACACACACACACGCGCACACACACACACACGCGCACACACGCGCACACACACACGCGCACACACACACGCGCACACACACGCGCACACACACGCGCACACACACGCGCACACACACACGCACACACACACACGCACACACACACACGCACACACACACACGCACACACACACACGCACACACACACGCACACACACACACACACACGCACGCACACGCGCACGCACACGCGCACGCACGCGCGCACGCACGCACGCACACACGCGCACACACGCGCACACACGCGCGCACACACGCGCACACACACACGCGCGCGCGCACACACACGCGCGCGCGCACACAAACACGCGCGCACACACACGCGCGCACACACACGCGCGCACACACACGCGCGCACACACACGCGCGCACACACACGCGCGCACACACACACACACGCACGCACGCGCGCACACACACACGCGCGCACACGTATATGAAGAAACAGAGCCAGTCTGTTTGCTCCACTATGAGGTATGATATGAAACAGAGGACAAAGCAGCAGAACTCCAGTTCTTTGCTACTCTATAGAAAATACTTATAAAGGTGGTCCCACCAGGAGATCCTCTCGCATCCCAACTTTTGAGACACACACACGCCACAGGGGCTCTGTGCCTAATGATGGAGAAGGCCCCCCCACCACTTTGCAGAGCCTAATACATGGCTACTGCCTGTAACTCCCTGACGGCAGCACTGGAATAACAGGTGTATTGTAAAGACTGCAGACAAAGCAGGATATAGATGTGAGTTGGATCTTATTGGCCAGCTTGGAACTAATGTTGTGGTATCATAGGATATTAAAAAAAGACAATGACAAGGCAACCTGATCCAGATCATTCTCTAGCTGAAAAAAAAACAAAAAAACACAGGAAGCAAGAAGGTAGGATGTTTTATACCAGGGATGTTAACATGTGGTTTAAGGAACTGGTGCAAATAGAGAGGTTTTGTAATCATTCTATAGTATAGTGTATGTGTGTCATGATCTGCCTGGATTTATACAGCAAAGAAGTATTACTTTGGTGTGCTGGCTGTTTAATACCATTCCTCATCAGGTATACCAAGATGGCAGATATGTTCTGGACTCTCCTGGGTGCACTAAGATGGTTACCAACCAGGAGGTGGCTGCAAACTAGGATTTCTAAAAGTGCTTCCACCTTCCTGCAATTCTTAAAAGGACAGCACTGATACTTTCTGGTTTCACCTGAATAGTCCTTGATTGGTCATGATGGTCCTGGCATGTCATGGAATTCAGGGCTCCCCGCAGTTTCTGCAACAACGTGTAACATGGAAGATGTACGCCAGAGGGAAGCACCATGGGATTGACACAGCATCCACTGCCAGAGCTAGAGGGTCCTTCAAGGGAGAGCAGAACAATGGAACCTTCTGATTGTGCCTCGCTGCCATCAGATCGATGCAAGGAAGTCCTCATTTCTGAACAATGAGGTTGAACACTTCTTGGTTCAGTTCCCACTCTCTGATGTCTACTATGTGTCGATTTAGGATGTCTGCCAGCACGTTGTCTACGCCAGGAATATGAACTGCAGATATGGCAGGAACATGTTCCTCTGCCCAGGTTAAAATAGCTTTGACCTCCAACCAGGCAGCAAGACTTCTTGTACCGCCTTGCTTGTGGATGTAAGCCACGGCCGTGTCGGAATAGACTCTGACTGGGCATCCCACCAGATAACGTGTTCAGTGGCGAAGAGCATGAAATATTGCCCAAAGCACCAACACATTGATGGGAAGGAGAGATTCCTCCAGATACTGACCCTGGGCATTGCTGTGACCCAGGACTGCTCTCCAGCCAGAGAGGCTAGCATCCATCGTAATGTTAGTCCAGAAGGTTATCATGAAGGGGCAGCCGTTCAGCAGACTGGAGAGGTAGAGCCACCATGAGAGGCTCAGCTCCACATGAAGGGGAACAGACATCTTCAACAGATCCCGTTGACACCTGCACACATGAATCACAAACCTCTGGTGTTCCCTGGTGTGAGCCATTGCAAACGGAACTGCTTCTATGTTGGAAATGAACTTCCCCACTAGGGAGGTCAGCTTCTTGGCGGGTAATGGATCGTGAGCCAGAACAGAAGACTTTGTGGAAGATCTGGTGAGCCACCTCATCCATGAGAAACACCATACCCTGTTTGGGGTCGAAGAGGAGACCTAGGAAGACTAGTCTCTGAGATGGTACAAGGTCTGACTTGTCCAGGTTGATGATCCACCCATGATGGGTCAGTGCATGAATGCAGTCCCTGACCTGCTGATGAAGGAGTTATGGAGAAGGAGCCTTCAGAAGCAAGTTGTCCATGTATGGAGTGACTCTGATGCTGTCTCTGTGAAGGATGGCCACTAATGCACCCTGGATGTGATTGAAGACCTGGGGAGCTGTAGTGAGACCAAAGGGAAGAGCAGGAAACTGAAAATGCCCTTGGTCGCAAGCAAACTGTAGGTACTGATGACTCTCTGGATGGATGGCAATATGCAGGTACTCATCTTGAAGGTCCAGAGAATCAAGGAATTCTCCAGGAGACATGGCTGCGATCACAGTTTGCAGGGACTCCTGGTGGTAACGAGTCTTGACCACGAAGGAATTGAGGTCCAAAATAAGACGACAGCCGCCGTCTTTCTTGGAAACCACAAATAGGTTGGAGTAAAACCCCAAACCCATTTCTGGTACTGGTTCCAGAACCTCCTTGTCCAAAAGGGTCCGGATGGCACCGAGGAACAGGCGGCGCTTCTCCACTCCCTGAAGAGTGTGAGATGCAAAGAACCAGAATGGGGGAAGAGAAACAAAAAGGGATCCTGTACCCCTCTGACACAACCTGCAAAACCCACGGATCCCCCACTGTGTCTGTCCAGACACTGAGAAAGTGGCACAAACAAACACCCACTGGAGAGTGAAGACTGGGGTTCGGCGAGTCATGCCGAAGCAGGTTTGGAAGTCTGGGGCTTTGTGGAGGACTGCATGGCCCTCTATTGCTGTTTGGGCTTGGAGGAGGAGAGCGGAACCTGGGGAACCTCCTGGGACGCGGAGCATGCCTCACCCTGAAAGGAACACAAAAGCCGATTCCGCTTCTCTGGAGGCTTCTTCCTAGGAACTAGCGGGAACAAGGTACTCTTGCCTCCTGTGGCCTGACTGATGAGGTCCTTAAGCTCCAGGCCCAGAGAGCTACCCTGAAAAGGCAATGAAAGCAAAGCTTTCTTAGAGGTAGTGTCTGCAGACCAGATCTCGAGCCAAAGAGCCCGTCTGGCTACCACAGACATGGTAGAAACCCTAGCCACCAAGCGGATGGCATTAAAAATAGCAGTAGAAACATAATGCTGAGCCTCAGAAATGTTGTCATGAAGTCGCAACATATCAGTGCTTCAACTGAGCACATGGGCTACATAGCTAGCTCTGATGACCTCGTTAAATCCACAATGCATCAGAGCATCTTCTGTACTTCAGTATCCCTGTCCAGCAATGGCATGTTCCAAATGTTGGAAATAGTGTTGGAGTCCCTGAATGTTTAGCAGAGGGTTCCCGCTGGCTTTCTCTCAGTCTGTGAAGCATACAGAAGTGAGCACCGGGAGGAGCTCAGGCAGATGCCGGGGTCTGGGCTGCTGGCTCCTAGTAGTCCAGGGGTTGCTCACCACACACCTTTATAAATATCACTACATATATATTCTGCTGCAAGTGATTCAGTAAAGTTACTGAGGAACCCTCATAGCCAAACCATATAACCCAGGGGTGTTCAACTTTTTTGAACACCCTGGAAAAACACAGACAAGGCAGAAGTCTGAACTTTGAGGGAACTCAGACTGAGCCCCTTATCCACACCGTCCTGCAAGAAGGCCAGGACAGTGGGAAGATGAAAATCAAGGGATAATTTCTTATCAGAGCACCATGCCACAAAAGTTGACCATATGCGATGATAGATCTTGGAAGACAAAGGCTTACGAGCACTGAGCATAGTCGACACCACAGAAGGAGAAAATCCTTTCTTTGCTAGAATCGAGGATTCAACCGCCATGCCATCAAATGGAGAGAGTGAACATCCTCCTTCCACAGATAACCCTGGAGAAGTAGGTCCGGACGGGCAGGGAGCGGGATCGGATCCGACACTGACATGGCCATCAACTCCAGATACCAGGACTGGTGAGGGCAGTTTGGAGCGATCAGGATGACAGGACAACGCTCCTGCTTCAACTTCTGGATAACTCTGATCAATAGAGGAAGAGGAGGGAAGATGTAAGCCAGGGAGAAATCCCAAGGGATCGACAAGGCATCCACTGCTAGAGCAAGGGAGTCCCTCGACCGGGAGCAAAACACTGGAACCTTTCTGTTGTGTCTGGTAGCCATCAAGTCCATCACAGACATCCCCCACCGCTGGGCGAGCATGTGAAACACCTCTGGATGAAGAGCCCATTCTCCGCTGTCGACGGTGTGACGACTGAGGAAGTCTGCCATGACGTTGTCCACGCCTGGAATATGAACTGCAGAGATGACAGGCACGTGATCTTCTGCCCAAGACAAAATATCCTTGACCTCCCACCAGGCGGAACCGCTTCTTGTGCCGCCTTGCCTGTTGATGTAAGCCACCGCCGTGGCGTTGTCAGACTCCACTCTGATCGGAAGACCGGTCAGTTGAGACTCCCAGTGCCTCAGGGCAAGCCGGACAGCTCGAAGTTCCAGAACATTGATGGAGAGAAGGGATTCCTCCAGACCCCATTTCCCCTGAGCACTGAAGCGACCCCAGACTGCACCCCAGCCCCGAAGGCTGGCATCCGTTGTGACTGTGGTCCAACGAGGAACTAGAAAGGATCTCCCTTTCAGGAGATGAGAGAGATCTAACCACCAGTGCAGACTCGACATGAGGAGGAAGAGAAACGGACAGATGTTGATGATCTGGATGATTCTTGCACGTCTGAATCACAAATCTCTGAAGTTCCCCGGAGTGGGCCATGGCAAATGGTACTGCTTCGATCGTGGAAATGAACTTCCCCACTAAAGACGACAACTTCGGTACCGGAATTTCGTCCATGTCCAGAATCCCAGCTACTCGGACGGCTATCTGGTGAGCCACATCCTCTGGAAGAAACACCATACATTGGCGAGTGTCGAACAGGAGACCCAGTAACAGAAGCCTCTGAGATGGAATCAAGTCCGACTTGTCCAGATTCAGGATCCAGCCATGACGGTTCAGAGTGTGCATACACTTCTATAATTGCTGATGGAGGAGCTCCGCTGAGGAGGCTTTCAGTAGGAGATCGTCCATGTAGGGGGTCACTCTGATCCCATCCTGATGAAGCACCGCTATCAAGGAGCCTAACACCCTCTGGAAGACCTGAGGGGCTGAAGTCAGCCCAAAGGGGAGCGCTGCAAACTGAAAGTGTCCCCTGTGGCAGGCAATCCTGAGATACCGCCTGCTCTCTGGATGAATAGGGATGTGAAGATAAGCATCCTGAAGGTCCAGGGAGGCAAGGAACTCCCCTGGAGACATTGCTGCAATCACAGAGCGCAGGGACTCCTGGCGGAAGTGGGAAGTCACCACATAGGCATTGAGATCTTTGAGATCCAAAATGGGACGAGCCCCTCCGTCCTTTTTGGCTACCACAAACAGGTTGGAATAGAATCCTGAACCTGTGTCCCCCTGAGGAACCGCCTCCAGGACCTCTTTGTCCAAAAGATCCTGAATAGCGTCGTCGAACAGACGCCTTTTTGTGGGTTCCTGAGAAGGACGGGTAAAATGGAACCGAAAAGGAGGAAGGGAGGAGAAAGGGATCCTGTATCCCTCTGACACCACCTGAAGAACCCATGGGTCCGCCACTGACTCCTCCCAAGTCCGGCGAAAGATGCGGAGACGTCCACCTACAGCCGGATGCGGACCCGGGTTCGGCGAGTCATGCCGAAGCAGTCTTGGAGGTCTTGGCCTTGGGGGCAACTTTGGGCTTCCAGGACTGTTTGGGCTTGGAGGAGGAGCACGTAGTGGGAGGACCCATTTGGGCCGAGGAGCGTGTCTCAGTCTGAAAGGAACGAAAGGACCGATTGCGTTTGGCTGGAAACTTTTTCTTAAAGACTGAGGGTAGAAGAGTACTTTTACCGCCAGTAGCCTCACTGATCATTTCTTTGAGTTCAGACCCAAAGAGCAAATTCCCCTGAAAGGGCAAGGAAAGCAAGGCTTTCTTAGAGGCTGTATCAGCAGACCAAATTTTCAGCCAAAGGGCGCG
Organism: Rhinophrynus dorsalis; assembly: GCA_037306005.1. Lineage (NCBI taxonomy): Eukaryota > Metazoa > Chordata > Amphibia > Anura > Rhinophrynidae > Rhinophrynus > Rhinophrynus dorsalis. Next base: position 471,835,647 of record CM074721.1, read on the forward strand.
TCTAGCCACCACAGAGGAGGTGGAGGCCCTCGCCATCATGCGCACAGCATCAAAAGCAGCGTCAGCAACATAGTTCTGAGCTTCAGTGATGTTAGCAAGAAGCTGCAACTTTTCAGATACTGGTGCATCCTGGCGAACTGCTTCAGTCAGTCGTTCAGTCCAGGCCGCAATGGCTCTATTAACCCATGCCACAGTGAAGGTCGGACGCATGGCAGTGCCAATGGAGGCAAAAATAGGATTTTAGTCTTACCTGTTAAATCCTTTTCACTTAGTCCATACAGGTCACTGGTACTCTGGGAGGCGTAAGTCCCCTTTAATAGGCAGGAACAACTATGCAAATGATTTGCAAGGGGCAGAGCCTCCCCTCTCACTTAAGCCACCTTCTGGCCAGAGCCACTTAGATTGATTTGAGACCCTAAAAACTGACCACAGGTAAGCAAAAAGAAAGACTCCTGTGAGCATGCCCTGACGGTCTCCCACTGAATGCCACAGGAGAGCCAAGACTGGTCCCTTGACAGGGTGGGAGACCAGTGACCTGTATGGACTAAGTGAAAAGGATTTAACAGGTAAGACTAAAATCCTATTTTCACTGTCGTCCAATACAGGTCACTGGTACTCTGGGATGTACAAACATTGAGCTGATCCAGAGGCGGGAAGTAAGGCAAGGACCAGGCGCAAGGCCCAAGTCGCTAGAACTGCAATAAATCAGTTAATTACATAGCCCAAACTGTAAGTGTCAACGGACACCAACCAAGGGAAACAATCCCTGAACTAACACAGCACACGGAACCAGAGCCTACCGGGCTCAACAGCAAGGAAGCACTAAGGATCACAGAGCGGAAGACCTAGACAGGCAAAACTGCCTCCAGGACCTTCCTACCAAAACTGGCATCAGCCGAAGCCAGTACATCAACTCGATAGTGCCTAGAAAATGTGTGCACAGAGGACCAAGTGGCCACTCTGCACAGTTGATCAGCAGATGCCTGATACTTGTATGCCCAAGAGGCCCCAATAGAGCTGGTGGAATGGGCAGTCACCCTGAAGGGAACATGCTTATTCCGCAACTTATAAGCTTCACGGATGGTAGCTTTAATCCAAGATGCAATAGTAACCTTGGCAGCCGGTCTCCCTGCCCTAGGTCCCTCAGGAATGACGAATAGAGCGTCAGACTTCCTGATAGACTTGGTGCGATGAACATAAAACTTGAGGCAACGCACCACATCCAACAAATGGAGATCCCGTTCCTTGTCAGATGAAGGATTAGGGCAGAAAGAGGGAACCACAATCTCCTGATTGATGTGAAACTCGGACACAACCTTGGGTAAGAATTCCTTGGAAGTGCGAAGCACAGCCTTATCCTTGTGGAACACCAGGTAAGGAGGTTTACAAGACAGAGCTTGTAACTCTGCTACCCGGCGAACGGAGACAATAGCCAAAAGGAAGGCCATCTTCCAAGTCAAGAGACGTAATGGAATGGAAGCCAAGGATTCAAACGGGGGTCGCTGGAGAACTCCCAGCACCAAATTGAGATCCCACTGGGGAGCAGGACTCTTAAAGGCAGGTCGAACATGAGTCACACCTTGGAAGAAAACTTTCACATCAGGAAGGATAGTAATCCGGTCCTGGAAAAACACAGACAAGGCAGGGGTCTGAACTTTGAGGGAACTCAGACTGAGCCCCTTATCAACACCGTCCTGCAAGAAGGCCAGGACAGTGGGAAGATGAAATTCAAGTGACAATTGCTTATCAGTGCACCATGCAACAAAGGTTGACCATATGCGATGATAGATCTTGGAGGACACAGGCTTACGAGCACTAAGCATAGTCGACACCACAGAAGGAGAAAATCCTTTCTTAGCTAAAATCGAGGATTCAACCGCCATGCCATCAAATGGAGAGAGTGAACATCCTCCTTCCACAGATAACCCTGGAGAAGAAGATCCGGACGGGCAGGGAGCGAAATCGGATCCGATACTGACAAGGCCATCAACTCCGGAAACCAGGACTGGCGGGGCCAGTTTGGAGCGATCAAGATGACAGGACAACGCTCCTGCTTCAACTTCTGAATAACTCTGATCAATAGAGGAAGAGGAGGGAAGATGTAAGCCAGGGAGAAATCCCAAGGGATCGACAAGGCATCCACTGCTAGAGCAAGGGAGTCCCTCCACCGGGAGCAAAACACTGGAACCTCCCTGTTGTGTCTGGTAGCCTTCAGGTCCACCACAGGCATCCCCCACCGCTGGGCGAGCATGTGAAACACCTCTGGATGAAGAGTCCATTCTCCGCTGTCGACGGTGTGACGACTGAGGAAGTCTGCCAAGACGTTGTCTACGCCTGGAATATGAACTGCAGATATGACAGGCACGTGATCTTCTGCCCAAGACAAAATATCCTTGATTTCCCACCAGGCGGAACCGCTTCTTGTGCCGCCTTGCCTGTTGATGTAAGCCACTGCCGTGGCGTTGTCGGACTCCACTCTGATCGGAAGACCGGTCAGTTGAGACTCCCAGTGCCTCAGGGCAAGCCGGACAGCTCGAAGTTCCAGAACATTGATGGAGAGAAGGGATTCCTCCAGACCCCATTTCCCCTGAGCACTGAAGCGACCCCAGACTGCGCCCCAGCCCCGAAGGCTGGCATCCGTTGTGACTGTGGTCCAACGAGGAACTGGAAATGATCTCCCTTTCAGGAGATGAGAAAGATCCAACCACCAGGGCAGACTCGACTCGACATGAGGAGGTAGAGAGATGGCCAGATGTAGATGATCTGGATGATTCCTGCACGTCCGGATCAAAAATCTCTGAAGTTCCCTGGAGTGGGCCATGGCAAATGGTACTGCTTCGATCGTGGAAATGAACTTCCCCACTAAGGACGACAACTTCGGTACCGGAATTTCGTCCATGTCCAGAATCCCAGCTACTCGGACGGCTATCTGGTGAGCCACATCCTCTGGAAGAAACATCATGCATTGGCGAGTGTCGAACAGGAGACCCAGGAACAGAAGCCGCTGAGATGGAACCAAGTCCGACTTGTCCAGATTCAGGATCCAGCCATGACGGTTCAGAGAGTGCATACACTTCTGTAATTGCTGATGGAGAAGCTCCGCTGAGGAGGCTTTCAGTAGGAGATCGTCCATGTAGGGGGTCACTCTGATCCCATCCTGATGAAGCACCGCTATCAAGGAGCCTAACACCCTCTGGAAGACCTGAGGGGCTGAGGTCAGCCCAAAGGGGAGCGCTGTAAACTGAAAGTGTCCCCTGTGGCAGGCAATCCTGAGATACCGCCTGCTCCCTGGATGAATAGGGACATGAAGATAAGCATCCTGAAGGTCCAGGGAGGCAAGGAACTCCCCTGGAGACATTGCTGCAATCACAGAGCGCAGGGACTCCTGGCGGAAGTGGGAAATCACCACATAGGCATTGAGATCTTTGAGATCCAAAATGGGACGAGCCCCTCCGTCCTTTTTGGCTACCACAAACAGGTTGGAAAAGAATCCTGAACCTGTGTCCCCCTGAGGAACCGCCTCCAGGACCTCTTTGTCCAAGAGATCCTGAATAGCGCCGTCGAACAGACGCCCTTTTGTGGGTTCCTGAGAAGGATGAGTAAAATGGAACCGAAAAGGAGGAAGGGAGGAGAAAGGGATCCTGTATCCCTCTGACACCACCTGAAGAACCCATGGGTCCGCTACTGACTCCTCCCAAGTCCGGCGAAAGAGGCAGAGACGACCACCTACAGCCGGATGTGGACCCGGGTTCGGCGAGTCATGCCGAAGCAGTCTTGGAGGTCTTGGCCTTGGGGGCAACTTTGGGCTTCCAGGACTGTTTGGGCTTGGAGGAGGAGCGTGTAGCGGGAGGACCCGCCGGGGTCGAGGAGCGTGTCTCAGTCTGAAAGGAACGAAAGGACCGATTGCGTTTGGCTGGAAACGTTTTCTTAAAGACTGATGGTAGAAGAGTACTTTTACCCCCAGTAGCCTCACTGATCATTTCTTTGAGTTCAGACCCAAAAAGCAAACTCCCCTGGAAGGGCAGGGAAAGCAAGGCTTTCTTAGAGGCTGTATCAGCAGACCAAAGTTTCAGCCAAAGGGCGCGTCTGGCCACCACAGAAGAAGTGGAGGCCCTCGCCATCATGCGCACAGCATCAAAAGCAGCGTCAGCAACATAATTCTGAGCTTCAGTAATATTAGCAAGAAGCTGCAACTGTTCAGACACTGGTGCATCCTGGCGAACTGCTTCAGTCAGTCGTTCAGTCCAGGCCGCGATAGCCCTGTTAACCCACGCCACTGCAAAGGTTGGACGCATGGCAGTGCCAATAGAGGCAAAAATGGACTTAAGAGAAAGTTCCAGTTTCTTATCCGTCCAATCCTGCAGGGCAGAGGCATCAGATACAGCCAAAGCGGTAGACTTGGATAGCCTGGAAACAGGGGCATCCACCTTGGGAGGATGCACCCATTTAGCCAGCTCAGTCTCAGGAAAAGGGTACAGCTTAGCAAACTTTTTAGAGACAGAGGATGATCTATCAGGATTCTTCCATGCCTCAGAGACTAGACGGGCAAGAGTAGGATTAGTTGGAAAACAAACAACAGGCTTAGATGGCTTCTCCTGAAAAACATCAGTAGGATCATAAGAGGATTCCTGAGTCAGAGGAAGGTTGAGCGTATTCAGAACAGCTCTAATCAGACCCTCAGCCGAAACTTCAGGGTCACATTCATAGGGGTCCCCAATGGACCTGGTAGATTCAATAACAGTCCGTTCCTCAGCATCAGAATCCTGCAAAGAGTTCTTCCTCAGAAGAATCAGTCACATCAGGAGCCCCCTGTGGCTTAGGCAGGGAGGTCCTGATGGTAGAGGGGGTCTGCCAGACCTGGAGAGCCCCCTGTACCTGAGAGGGAAAGAGTTGAAGAGCGGATCTGAGATCCCTAGTGGCAGCTTTAAACTCCCTCACCCAAGATGGCTCAATAGCGTAGCTGGGAGGCCCAGGGTTGCTATCTTGACCAGTACAATTAGGGCATAGATCCCCCACATTATCGCTAGACAGCCCAATGTGGCAAGAGGAGCAAAACGCCATGGGGGGAGCAGACCCCCCATCCTCCTTAGACTTGGGTCTAGCCCCTAGCTCCAGTGAAGTAGACATGCTCACAGCGTCAATATACCCCACTAATGACACTATCACCCAGAAAAAGTGCAAAGGATTAAAGTTTCACCCCAGAAATGTCTAAATTCGGACTTATCTGGCCAGCGAAGGGTTAATCTGTTGAGGAGAGAGAAGGCTCGGTCCCTGCGTAGTGTACTCGCTTAGGAAAAGTTCCACAAAATGGCGGCCGATATGACAGCCAATCAGAAACGAGCGCGAACCAGGCGCTCATGGGAAATGTAGTTTTCCCTTTACAAGTACCCCAAACAGTGCCCGAAGCCCCCCTGAACACCCCACATAAATAAAACACATTCCGGATGATAGAGCAGGAGCCTAGCATTAAAATGAGCCCTCTCTGAAGTTGCTGAGACAAGCAGTTCCAGAGATATGTCCCACACTGTGAATTCCCATAGAGAGTAAAGGAGCCATAGCGTTTGAGCGGGAAATTTAATAAAACATTAAAAATAGCCCAAACAAGTATAAAACACATAAGAAACATAAGTAAACTAATACCCAAAGCTCCAAAACCCAGAGAATACCACAGAAATTGCATTAAACATTGAAATGCAAATAAAAACACCCTATGAGTGCTGGAGTGCATTGCAAACTCCCAAATACAAGCCCAGCAAAGGGACACTGTGGGGACAAGTGGACCTTCAGCACTCAATGGGTGACTCACCTCTCTTGCAGGACTTCTGTCTTCAGGTGACCATGATAGAGGAGGAATAACCCAGAGGCAAATTCCCCAGCAGGGAAGCTGCTTAACTCAAGCTGTTCCCTCTTCAGGGCATAAGGTCCACAGAAAATCCCTGGAAGCTGCACTAGCCACTTTGGGTGAGGGCATTCACAGCCATGGTCACCCTCCTAATGGTGGTATTCCATATTGAATAAAAAAATAACAAATGACTAAGTTGAAAGCATAGATGTTATCTACCTTGTGTGCATAGCACCCAGGAACAAATCAATCTGAGTGGCTCTGGCCAGAAGGTGGCTTAAGTGAGAGGGGAGGCTCCGCCCCTTGCAAATCATTTGCATAGTTGTTCCTGCCTATTAAAGGGGACTTACGCCTCCCAGAGTACCAGTGACCTGTATTGGACGACAGTGAAAATAGATTTAAGAGAAAGCTCCAGCTTTTTATCCGTCCAATCCTGCAGGGCAGAGGCATCAGAGACAGCAAAGGCGGTAGACTTGGATAGTCTAGAAACAGGAGCATCCACCTTGGGAGGATGAACCCATTTCGCCAGCTCAGTCTCAGGAAAAGGGTATAGTTTAGCAAACTTTTTAGAGACAGAGGAGGATCTATCAGGATTCTTCCATGCCTCAGAGACCAGACGGGCAAGAGTAGGGTTAGTTGGAAAACAAACCACTGGCTTAGATGGCTTTTTCTGAAAAACATCAGTAGGATCATAAGTGGATTCCTGAGTCAGAGGAAGGTTGAGCGTATTCAGAACCGCTCTGATCAGACCCTCAGCCGAAACTTCAGGGTCACACTCATAGGGGTCCCCAATGGATCTGTTAGATTCAATAAGAGTACGTTCCTCAGCATCAGAATCCTGCAAGAGTTCTTCCTCAGAAGAATCAGTTACATCAGGAGCCCCCTGTGGCTTAGGCAGGGAGGTCCTGATGGTAGAGGGGGTCTGCCAGACCTGGAGAGCCCCCTGTATCTGAGAGGGAAAGAGTTGAAGCGTGGATCTGAGATCCCTAGTGGCAGCTTTAAACCCCCTCACCCAAGATGGCTCAATAGCGTGGGTGGAAGGCCCAGGGTTGCTATCTTGACCAGTACAATTAGGGCATAGATCCCCCACATTATCGCTAGACAGCCCAATGTGGCAAGAGGAGCAAAACGCCATGGGGGTAGCAGACCCCCCATCCTCCTTAGACTTGGGTCTAGCCCCTAGCTCCAGTGAAGTAGACATGCTCACAGCGTCAATATACCCCACTAATAACACTATCACCCAGAAAAAGTGTAAAGGATTAAAGTTTCACCCCAGAAATGTCTAAATTCGGACTTATCTGGCCAGCGAAGGGTTAATCTGTAGAGGAGAGAGAAGGCTCGGTCCCTGCGTAGTGTACTCGCTTAGGAAAAGTTCCACAAAATGGCGCCGTCATGACAGCCAATCAGAAACGATTGCGAACCAGGCGCTCATGGGAAATGTAGTTTTCCCAACACAAGTACCCCAAACAGTGCCCGAAGCCCCTCTGAACACCCCACATAAATAAAACACATTCCGGATGATAGAGCAGGAGCCTAGCATTAAAATGAGCCCTCTCTGAAGTTGCTGTGACAAGCGGTTCCAGAGATATGTCCCACACTGTGAATTCTCATAGAGAGTAAAGGAGCCCTTGCGTCTGAGCGGGAAAAAGCCGCGCTTAAAGGCGCGGAACACCATTTTTAATAAAGTTTAAGAAAACATTAAAAAGTGCCCAAACAAGCATGAAACACATAAGAAACATAAGTAAATGAATACCCAAAGCTCCAAAACCCAGAGAATACCACAGAAATTGCATAAAACAGTAATAATGCAATAAAAACACCCTATGAGTGCTGGAGTGTATTGAAACTCCCAAATACAAGCCCATCAAAGGGACACTGTGGGGACAAGTGGACCTTCAGCACTCAATGGGTGACTCACCTTTCCTGCAGGACTTCTGTCTTCAGGTGACCATGATGAAGTGGGAAAGAACCAGAGGTAAATTCCCCAGTAGGGAAGCTGCTTAACACAAGATGTCCCCTCTTCAGGGCATAAGGTCCACAGAAAATCCCTGGAAGCTGCACCAGCCACTTTAAAGAGGGCAATTCACAGCCATGGTCACCCTCCTAATGGTGGTATTCCATATTTGAATAAAAAATAATAAAACACTAAGATGCATAGATGTTCTCTACCTGGTGTGCAAAGCACTCCAGGAACAAATCAATCTAAGTGGCTCTGGCCAGAAGGTGGCTTAAGTAAGAGGGGAGGCTCCGCCCCTTGCAAATCATTTGCATAGTTGTTCCTGCCTATTAAAGGGGACTTACGCCTCCCAGAGTACCAGTGACCTGTATTGGACGACAGTGAAATCCCATTACATGGTACCAGCAGTGCAATATAAAATTACATGAGACTAGATGTTCAGCTTGGGAGAACTGAACGCTTCCTATGAGCACAGGGGAGCCCTTGGGAAAAGGGAAGCTGCAAAATAGCACAAGACTTCTATTTGGGGGGGGGGCACATGAGACAACCGAGTAAGTATGTATGAAGGCACTTGGGGGGTAAAGGTGGCAAAAGAATGGCACAGAGGTGATATCTGGGGGCACATGGGGCAACAGAGGATGTACATGGCCACACAGGGCAAGGAGGCATTGTGACTATGGAAAAGGGCCAGGAGGGGGACACTTTAATGTAAAATAAAACAAAGACTATGTTATGGGCTTATAGAAAGGTACACTTCGTTATAAAAAGTATGTTGAATCTTGGCTTAATATGTAAACATTACTATCTCTTTAACCCCCTTAAGAACCAGACCGTAACCCAAAGCTTTGCTCCCCAGTGCGCTGTGCACCTTTCTGGTCACTAAGAGGCAAAAGACTGGACATTATGTGTGTGTTGTTCATTTTTTATGTGCTAAACACACACTGGCTCAAACAGCAATATGACCAGTCATTAGGAGACAGAACAGAGAAGATTAGATGGGGAAAATGAGATCAATGTTATGATCGGTGCTTACATTATGAGCTGCTGATTCTGGACAAATAGCTTTCATTAATGTACACACTTTCCCTCCAGGGAAGCCTGCAGCAGCAGTTTCAGGCTTTATCTTTCTAATATTTACATCAATGCAGCCTCACCACAAATCAATTCCATCAACCTGTTGCCAATCTATAAAAAAGGTAAATGGTACACAAGAAAAGCAGTGGGGACGTTAAAACAAATAACTTGTAGGCAGCAACGGCCTGATGTCCAGTCGGGTTGTTTGTCCATGTCTGTCAATCACATTACCCATGTGGTGATCCTATATGTGTATCATGTAAATTGTAGGTGGATACTAGTCTTTTACCCAACATTTAAATCACAATTGCTGTGAAGAGTTCAAAAATAGCTCACAAATAATATTTGCCTAATAGTTCAAACATTTTCATTAAGGAGTGGCAATGGATAATGATGATAAAGTATCTGCACTGCTGTCCTCTGGTGGTGAATCTGCCAAAGCAACCATTCAGCACAAAGGCGCACTGCATGAGAAATGTGATTGACAGGCAGGCAGGGACTTTAGGCTGATTGGACTGCAGTGCTTGACAAACTAGAATTGGGAGACAGCAACTCTCTGATGTCCGATCAGGTTGTGTGTCCTTGCCTGTCAACCACATTGCCCCTGCTTTGCTCCTAGGTGTATAGTGTTAAAGTTAATTGATTTTAATCACCACCAGAGAAGAGACATTAAGTAGTAAGTTATCTACATTACTGGGCCACATTTAACCCTTTGAGTGCAAAGCAATGTGTTGCATACCCCTCTGGCACTCAAAGGGTTAATGCAGCATTTTTTCATTGTGCGGAAGACTGCATTTCACAATGGAGTGGACAACCCCGATATAAACCCACTGAACGGATTTACAGTGCACTGTATACCTCTCTAGAATCCCAGGGGTTAGCATAGTATTGTTCTCAAATGTGCATTAATATTAGGTGGTAACTTACAACTAAACTATTAGGTTCATTTCAAGACAAGTCATACAGACACCCAACTTGTACAGTTAATATTCCACATATACACTACCTGCCACCCCAGCTTTTCTCCTATCCGCCATTCATAAAATGAATTCTGTAGGAGCCCTTATACTTTTTTGGGATGCTTGGAGTTCCACATAACCCAATTTAACAGCATGCCACAGAACCCAATTCACGAACCACCATGCAACCAAGTGAGCTGCCACTGAACACTTGGGACTATAGAAAAGAGAAATTCTGGAGCAAAACAACTGTACCAGAATTGCTTCACGGTGAGCTGGAGACCTTTCTAACAAGAAATGGATTAATTAGTCTACCCATCTACATCATTTGGATGGTTATGAATTTGTATTTGTCCTCTGTAATACAGCTGGTTTGCCCCAGAATTTCTCCTCTCTTCTGTAAATATACAGGCTTTGGAGATTAAATCTCTGTAATTCATCAGGAAGTTAGTCTTCTAAAAAGTATGGCCAAGTACGACCAGATTAGTGAATTAGCCTCTACTAAAAGGTATAGTAATGCTTCATAATAAAAGCAGCTCAAATTAATCATCATAGTATTTGGACTTTGGAGAGTGTTATTTCAATTCTATCAGAGTTGTAGTTCAAAAGTAATTCAATGACAAAGTCTCCCCCTCCCACCCCTTTTACTGATGTAACACTGCTCAGCCAGAGCAGAAGGGAGGTACCCAGGTAGATTGCAGAGAGGGACAATCTTCAATTAAGATAAGGGAAAAATCTGAAAAACAAGTCAAGGGGGGCAGGGCTTTCATTGTTTTCATAGAAAGAAGATTGCCCCCTACTGTTATCTGTCTGGTCTATGGACTGCATTCCACATCTGAGAAGAGATGGTTTACACTAGGAAAGAGGGGCGGGAGGGGAAACTTTGCTTGTGTATATCTCTCAAACCATAAAGGTTTGAGAGATAAGACTTATATCGTTCTTTATTTTATTTTGTAGGCATTAAAAAAACATGAACAAAGTATTACTATCCCTTTAAAGGAAGATGTAATTTGCACTATCGCTGGGACTAAACAGCAGGAAATCTTAAATATACAAATTGGACCAAGTTCCAGTAAGGTCCTGGCTTTTACAGCATGTGAGAAAGTAGACAGACTAAGAAGGCCAAACTGCATACAGGCTAAAGACTTACCAGCAATCCAAAAACTACAGTAGAAAAGAAGCCTCCAATAAAACCTTCCCAGGTCTTCTTGGGTGACAGCTAAAAAAATAGGAAAAGAGAAATGCAAGTAAGCACAACATGCAGATCCACAAGCAGGACTGGGACTAGACTAATAATCAGTGCTATGAATTCCTTCACGCACACATCATGTTTAATATACAAGAACATAATTAACCCCCTGGTTACCAGAGACATCTCCAACACATTGCTAAGCAATAATCTGGAGAGGTATCTGGAATCCAGGGGTTCAAACTTTTAAATAAAAGCAATATATGGACCAAAAGAGTTGTGCAATGCATTGCAAAGCAAGGCATTTCACACCACTCTGGCCCTTAAAAGGTGTAAGTCAAAATGTGCCTAAAAGATTAAAGGAGCAGTAAACTTTTTTATGAAAAAATATATATTGTAGGGATTTTCCTATTGAGTAAAATAAGGGTACTCCCACTGCCGAGCAATTTATATTTCCAGAGTTATTACAGTTTAAACCCATGTTTTTTTGTTTTTTTTTACATTAGCAGTGGCCTCTAGTGGTCAAATTCTAATTAGATTTCCTGTTACATTCTAATGGAGAGGAAAGTCAGAGACATACAGTTCTCCATAGAATGTGATAGAAACTTCCTAATCAGACAACAGCTGGAGTGTCAAAGGTAGCCTACACCTTTTATAGAAAGTGACGGCAAACCAAGCTGAGCAAAACAGAATTTGAACCAGTACGGCCACACTGTTATTGAAATAAAAAATACTTTTTGGTGGCCAGTTTATTAACTATGGGGCTGCCTAACATGCCTGAACTAGAAAATAGAAGAAGAAGATTCTAGCACATGGATAAACCTCGGATTCATGTGAGTACATTCCGCCTAATAGCTCTGGAGAAGTGTGTGTAGGATTTCTCATTCAGACACTTGAAGCCTATTTTCTATTGTGACAGAGTGGGAATTAAAGGCAAATTAAACTTGAGATTAGTAAACACAGGGAACTGCAGATACAATACTGAAAACAAAGAAATAGCTATTCGGCACTGCTGTATGAAGGACACATACCCAGGAAAATATTTCAGTTTAGCAAAATGAGAAACTGTTTTTCCTATAGATATTGGGGCTAATTAAGAACGCCATAGTTGCATAATTCTGGAGTAAACAAACTACACCATAGAAGAGGAATTTAAAATTTGCCATTGATTCAAATGGGACTATTGGCCCCCCGAATGCTCTGCAATGCATTAGTGACACACAAGCATTCAAGAGGTTAAAAAGCCCCATTTAAATAAATTACAAATTTGGAAATCTATGGTGCACTTGGCAAGTTCTAGAATAGCACCTCTTTAGATTCTTGCATAAGGCCCATAGATCCCTTTACATTCCATCCTGTTGAACAGAATATAAAATATTCATTCCCTTGCATCTTCCTCTGGGTTCAGTGAAATAATACTGTAGCAGCGATAAGTGCTGGATATCACTTTGCACTGACCTTGATGAGAGGAGTGCGGCCAAAAAAAAACCCAAACATGTACGCCATGATGTCATTACAGATCACACAGGAGATAGGCACGATGAACCTGCATGAAAATAACATTAGGCACAGGAAACAAAGGCTTGGTTATATAATGAATATGGATGTCAAACATATGAAAGGTGACAAAATCAAAGAATTCTTAACAGTAAGACTAGTGTACTCTGGGGACACATATTCCCACTGATTTTAATAGGGCTTTTAACCCTTTGAGTGCCAGAGGTGTATGCAATGCAATACAAACCCCTCTGGCACTCAAAATGTATCTGCAGTTGCTTGTATGTAAATGTCCTTACATACAAAGGCAAAATTCTGGGTCAAAGCAACGCACAAATAACATTTTTATAAAATAAATATACATATGCTATAGGATTTGTCCTGCTGAGAAAACCAAGGGTACTCCCACTGTAGGAAGAATTTCTATTTCAAACATATTAAAGTTCAAACTTTTTTTTTATCCAAGTGTTTACAAGAGCATCAACTAGTTTCCAAAAGATAAACTGTTTATTTTATGATGCAGGACTATGGCTTGTCGTATAAGTGATAAGAATATTATCTGGTGGGCACAACAGAACATTTTCAGTTGAAAGTGGACCAGTTAGCTACACATATTTTAGTCTTATTAAAGGCATCGCTTTAAACTGCCTAGAACTTCTCCTTTTAGTTGTGCAAACAGGTTAGTTGTTTTACAAATATATGAATTAGTAGTTGGGGAATCTAATCTCAGGAAACATTTGTTCTTTGACTAGGTCAGACAAAGCCTGCATAAATCATTATTTGAATGTCCAGAAAACCATCTCTCGCCACCTTCTTAAATTGACAGAACCTACCAGAGAAGTGGAATAAATTCATGGCGAAGCATAATCATGCAAACTAATTCAAGATGGAAGTCCCCAGTGAGGGGAGGATTTGGAAAGGTGACCGTTCTACTTTAATGTAAAAAAGAAAGTTCTTCCTAGAGAGTGTGGTGTGGTGGGGCTGTGACAGGGCTGGCCCACTGTGGTATTGGCCAAATATGATTGTCCAACAGACAGACAGATCAGACAGTCAATGAAGGGAGCAAAGAGTGTTGCAACCTCCACTGTCGCCTATGTAAATGAACTGCACATGCCTCAGTGTAGAGAAGGCATGCTCAAATTTGTGTGTGCTCAGCACCGAATGCATCAACGATGCAGCATTCTTTCTCATGTCACCCATGAGAAAAGTGCCTTAAAGGGTCACCATCACCAAAAAACCACTTTGGTGATTTTGAAAGAGCTTTCCAAATCATCTATATGTTGTATTAAACCATTTTTTTTTTTATAGAAAACTGGTGCGAGTTATTTAGATTTATAGATTCAAGGTAATCAAAGCATGCCATACAGGCACTTTCTGTCTTAGACCTACATTTCCTCACCCCATTCACTGACACTACTTAGCAATGCACTGCTCTCCTCCCATAGCACTTAAATAGTTACATGTGAATGACTAAGGTAGACAATATAGGCTAAGATAGGAGGTGACTGCAAAGGACGCCTTAATTAGCATAATCTATAAACCTGAATAACTCAAAAACTAGTTTTCAACATAAAAAAGGCTAATACAATATATGGGTGATTTTGAAAGCTCTTTCAAAATAAATGAAGTTGGTTGTGTGTTATAGTGCTTCTTTAAGATTACACCTGATTAAAGGGATAGTAATGTTTCACAGAAACAGCAGCTCCAATTAATCTTCATAGTATTTGGGCCATGGAGAATGTTATTTCATTACTGTCAGAATTGTAGTTCAAGAGTAAAAGTATTCCCCTCCTGCCCCTTTTACCTAGTGTAAGCCACCTCCCCTCAGATGTGGAATCTGGTCCTGGGATCAGACAGCCCACAGCAAGGGACAATCTTCTTACTGTGAGCATAAGTAAAACAATGCCCCCCACCCCTTGACAGGTTTTTCCTTATGCTCACTAAAGACTGTCCCTCTCTGCGATCCATTCAGACAGTCTTGTTGATCTGAGGGGAGTAGTGTTATATCAGTAAAAAGGGAGGGAGGCGGATAGTTTATCATTATTACTCCTGAACTACAACTCTGGCAGTATTAAAATAACGCTCTCCATGGCCCAAATACTATGAAGATTAATTGTGAAACAATACTATCCCTTTAAGCACATGTGATAAGGCCAGGGATGCATTGTAAATCCCAGCAGACCAATGGGAGTCTGAAAGGAGAACCAGGGCTCTCTTGTTGGTCCTGCAGAAAGACACTGAACTGAGTCTGTAGTCTTGCAGTTGTGTTTCAAGTCCTATGCAATGAAGGTCCACACAGACCCTCTGTATTGGTATCAGGCATACATCATTTGGCTGGGAGCCATAAACTTCACAGTTGCATTCCAGCCACTACTGAACAATTTTATGACAACCCCCCACCAAGTGCGTGATATGAGCCATTTTGGGGCTGTATTGTGCAGGAGTGGGCTTTTTACCAAGTCTGCTCCTGCCTTTTAAGGTTTGTGTAACTTTATTTGAAGAGCAGGCAAAAGTAGGAAATCTTTGGCACTCCAGCCGACAACTGGTTGGGAATTCTGGGAATTATAGTCTCAAACAGTTGGAGTGCCAAAAGTTGGCTTCCCCTGATTTAACTTCTCAGAGAAACAATTTTCAGTTCAATTGCAAGAGTACATCACTGCTGAACTGTAAAGCACTTGCTACTGTATTCCCAAGGGTTTGCAGCAATAACAATTACTCATTTCTCCATTAATGGACCATTGTCAAAGCGTTAACAATTTTATATAGAAATCCAAAAGGCAGGACTAGCTATAGTACTAAAACATAACAGGACATGTCGAAACACGTAGCTTTTCTGTGAATATCAATGAAAAAAACACCAGGAGAAGGGGACTCACCAGATCATACCCTCAAACAGGTTGTGAATTACCAGGTGAGACTGAGTGACGACAATCAGGAGAGTGACATGGGTCCAGCCAAACTAGAATAAGCAAAAGAAGACATAAGCATTCAACACCACTATGCCAACCACCTGCATATATTTAAAGGAGAAATGACACTGCAAAATTGTAACATCCCACTCAAAGGGTTAAAGTTAGAAAATTCTAACACCCCCTATGAATTTTGCCTTTGTCCCATCAGTCCTGGATGCTATGACCATGGAGGCAGACATGACAGTTGCTAACAGGACCACGTGAAAAACGCTACTCAATGCATAGGATCATTTTAACACTTTAACCCTTTCAGTGTCAGAGGTACGCAACACATTGCTCTGCAATGTGTTGCATACCCCTCTTTCACTCAAATGGTTAAAGACCAGAGGGGAGTACAACGAATTGCTTTGCAATTCACTACACTCTCCTCTGATACTTAAAGGGTTAAGTAGGGTCAGGCTCTATGCCTACTTCATGACATTCAGGACTGACTGAAAAGGGTTATTTCTTAAACAAAGGCACAAGTACAACACTCAGAGTACATGAAGGTTTTCTGTCCAAACAAAGTTAAGTGGGGTTATTAATAGGAAATACGACTTCTCCATCAAGTCTATAGCAAGAAAGCTTTAGAAGGCCATTTTTAACCCCTTAAGGACCCGTGCCGGTCCTGCACCATCTTACCTTTAAGGTAAAAAATGCTCCGTGGTCCTTAAGGGACCGCCGCGTGCATGCGCGGCCAGTCCTTAAGGGTTAAAGAAAATTCAAAATGATCAGTTTGGTGTGTCGAGGTTTCAGGCAATGATAGCGATCTGAAATAGGATCAGCCAAAACACTGATAAATGCATTTAACTATCTGAGCTCACTTAAAGTTGAAGTAACATTTTATGGCAAGTTAGGTTCAGTAGAAATAGGTTAACATGGAACTATTACCCCAAATAAAGTCCCCCCCCCCCAATAATTATTGATATAGCAATAAGCAAAGAAATAGTAGTATTATCCAGAATAAACCCTGCGTTATTAAGAAATCCTACTTCATCTCACATGAACAGGCAGGCATCAGCGCAGGCATCTTGCCTTAGAGACATCTCCTCTAGGAGGCGTTGCATTGTACCTTAAGGTAACAGGAAGGGACTGATGATGCAGGTGCACAGATGCCTCTAAAGCAGGCAACCTGCCAGTCAGTCTCAGATCAAGTAGGATTTCTTAATAACTCTGAACTTATGCTGGATAATAGTACTATTTCTAAGCTTATTGCTAAATGGCAAATCATTGTGTGGGGACTTTATTTCGGGTGACAGTTCCGCTTTAATGTACGTATGCCACCTACGTATATCTTTAATTATATGGTGTCACACAGTGTATGCAATGCCCAACGACGGTAGTAGGTCAGAATAAATAAATGGGATACAATAAGTGTTGTAATCATAGAAACAACAGGACACATGGCTGTGCCAGCTAGTAATGCCTAACTTGCATAACAAACAAATAAAGCTAAAAATCTTGTGACTATTATTATGGCTAACATCATCTATAGATGATTTTGAAAGCTCTTTCAAATGAACGCAAGTTGCTGTAAGCAGTTACTTCCAAATGGGTCCCTTTGATTGCGCTCCCACTGATTCTCCTATAAATACTCACTGACCGGTACCACGCTGGTCCTTTGGAAGTTGTGCTAAAATTAAGGTGATCAAACCTCTCCTTCAAAATA
Organism: Rhinophrynus dorsalis; assembly: GCA_037306005.1. NCBI lineage: Eukaryota > Metazoa > Chordata > Amphibia > Anura > Rhinophrynidae > Rhinophrynus > Rhinophrynus dorsalis. The sequence continues at coordinate 471,852,785 of CM074721.1, forward strand.
GGCAAAAGGACCATCAATTTTTAGCATTTGTTTAAATTCATTTCTTAGGTGAAAAATCCTCAAAATAAGTGATAAATGTGGTTTCCTATTTTTATATATATAGGCAATCACGTATGACCATTTGACCTCTATACAAGCTTGTGGGAAGTACAATATAGGACATAACTGATGTAAAGAGGGCATTAAAAAGAATGGTTCTAATCTCAAAACAATTATATGTGTACAGTCTCATTAGGTTTCTAGCTTGATAAAAGATGTAGCCAATCTGTAGCCTGTAATCACCACATTCTTTTAGAGCTTCAGGCAAATTAAACACATAAAGACAAAATGCTGGCTAGGAGTAAATAATATTTAAAATAGCAGTAAATAATCATGGTAATGGGCATTATAACTTTAGGCAGTTGCTTAAGGGCTACAGGAATCAAGATCAAAATAGCTTAATAAGTGCAGTTATCTCTGTAATCTGCAGCACTGGCAAAGAAAGCAACATGACTATACCCTCCTTTGAAGCCCAAATTCACTGACAATGGGCTTCAGTGGAGAGGATAGAAATATCCCCGAAGCACAGAGTGAGGAGCTGACATTATTCAGTCCTACAAATCAGAGATCTGAAGGGCAAGCAGAGATAATGGCAGCATTTTAAAGTGGAATGAACGCCTTGTGACAAATATGGTTCAATTCAAAGAGCTTCCAAAATCGCCTATATGTCAGCCATTTCTTATTTAAAATTAAATTTTATGAGTCAGATTATGCAAGTTAGACAATACTGGCTGTCAAAGCAATGTGCTAGATATGAGCATTCTTCACTGCTCTCCCTCCCAACTGCCACTTCCTCCATCCTCCCATCTACTTATTTAGGAACTGAAGAAAAGGGACCATAAGACACCTCTCTACAGACAGCAGCCACTTTAAGTAACTCAGAAAAACCCCAGACACAGTACCAAGGAACTCTAATATCTGACAAACTAATGCACAGTTCAGTCATTCATCAAATGAATCCATCTGGAATGTTGGCTCCAAACAAACACAGTATATTATTTAGGAAATTGAAAATACAGGTCTATAAATACCATGTAGAATTGCAGGCGATAATGCTTCTTCACCAGGCTCAGAACAAACATGCAAAAACCTGGAAAATAATTACATTAAAAAACCTGAAATAAATATCCAGTTTGTCAATTTGATTTGGACAATCAACAGAAATACACTATTAACCCTTTGAATGTCAGGGAGGAATCCAACGTGATACACCTCTTCCAATCAAAGGGTTAAACAATAAAAAGATGCATGTAATACAGAGCTGAGTAGATCCAAATGTCAGGGTTGTGGTGATCCTATGAGTCAGTAGAGATCCGGAGCTGGATCATACAATGAGGCAGATACAATAAGGAAGTGGAGTAATTTGGGGCAAACTAACTATACGACAGAGAACTTACAATAATTCCTCAAATTCCCACTGAGTTAATGTGGGCCTTGAAAGGTCTGCAAAGCAATGCATGGGAATGTCTCTAGCAATTAGGGGGTTAAAAGCCCCGTTTACCTCAACAGAATTTTTTTTTTTTTTTTTTAGCAGTTTCCAGTGCATTACAGACCTCTTTGGCATTCAAGGGCTTAAAATTTAAATCAAAGATGATATTTATCCCCTCCGGTACAGTTATTTTTCCCCAGTTACTTTTAGCACATCAGCTTTCCAGAGTATCACACAGTCACTTAGCAGCATGTCTGGGGATCTTAAGATCCCTTCCGAACAGAAAACAACTACAAAGTAATGGTCCATTGGTTAAGAGGGGGTCCTGATAAGTATTGAGTCTTACCCAGAAAAAATTGAGCTAGGAAGCTGTAAATTGCAGGGTGTACTGGCCAATTTGTCTATATTCAATGGTGCAAAAATCAACAACCTATGGTTTTAACTTATCTTTATTTGTAAGGTCCAAAGTGAACATGGCAGCACATCCAGAAAAGTTCAGTGTGGAAGAGCATAGGACCATAATCAAGTTCCTGTTTCTCCAAGGGAAAGGTGCGAAGCAGATCCATGAAGAAATGTCACAAACTTTGGGTGACAGTGGCCCTTCATATGCAACAGTTAAACATTGGGTTGTCAATTTCAAAACTGGCCATTTCTGTGTTGAAAGTGAGAAACTCAGTGGAAGGCCTGTTTCTGTCTCTGTGCCTGCAAATGTGAAAGCCATCCATGACATGATCATGGAGGACCGCCGAATATCAGCCAACTATATTGCTACATATCTGGGAATATCATGTGAGAGAGTTGGTGCCATTATGTGTAACAACTTGGAAATGAGAAAGCTTGCAGCAAAGTGGATTCCAAAACTTTTGACAACCGAACAAAAGAGGAGACGTGTGGAGACATCGGTGGCTGTTTTGGAACATTTTGCAAGAAATGAGTCAGATTTCCTGGACAAACTGGTAACTGGTGATGAGACATGGATCTACTGTTATGATCCTGAGACAAAGGAAAAGTCTGAGGAATGGAGGCACAGTGGTTCCCCCAGGCCAAAGAAGTTCCATGTGCAAAGGTCAGTGCAGAAGCAAATGGCAACAGTTTTTTGGGATAAGAAGGGAGTTCTGCTGGTGGACTACCTCCAAAAGGGTTCAACCATCAATGCAACATAATAATGTGCTTTACTGATGAAGTTGAGGCAAAACATAAAGGAAAAATGTAGAGGAAAGCTCTCATCCTGTTGCATGACAACGCCTCATCACACACTGCAGGTGACACAATGGCAAAACTGACCTCCTTAGGCTTTCAAGTGATGCCCCATCCACCCTATTTGCCCGACCTGGCTCCTTCTTACTATCATCTGTTCCCCAATCTCAAAAAACACCTAAAGGGACAACGGTTTGGGAGTGTTCCGGAGGAAACTAATGCTGCAATTGAGTGGTTACACCAGCAGTCGGAAGAATTTTATTTGCAGGGACTTAAGAAGATACAGGACAGATGTCGCAAACACATTGACTTCCTGGGGAAATATATAGAATAGTGTGGCAGTTACAGCTTCCTAGCTCAATGTTTTCTGGGTAAGGCTCAATACTTATCAGCACCCCCTCGTATTTTGTCTTTGGAGAATGAAGCTTCTGGACTATGGTTCTTTTACACTGGCAACTGCCATCTTGTGTGAACCCTCCAAAGTCTAACAAGATGCAATTTTACTGAATTCCTGTGTGAACGCAGTAAAGGTTCAGCTTCCCTGTGGCCTACGAGCTGCATTGGAACCTGCAATACTCCTCCAATGAACAGCCAACCTAAAAAAGTACCGGCTAGTGAGTATAGAGAGTATGGATTATCTTAGTCACTTTTTTTTTTTTTTTTTTTTTTCTTTTTACTGAAAAAAACTCCTTCACCTCCTGCCACCAGTATTGGGGTTGACATAGCACCTCCACCTGTTAATTATAGGGATTCAGATACTTCCCTGTGGGAGAATGCTAAATACAATACAGCTAGTGTTCAGGACAGTTATTTCAACTGTATGATTGCCAGTTAGCGATGCTATGGAAATTTCAGCTGTCCAGTTTTCTTTGGCAGCCCCTTCTAAAGAGAAGGTGCTAACATCACCTAAACAGGAGGGAGGACAATAAAACTCAAATAACTTCCTATATATAGCAAATTTAAGAGAGAAGCTGATATAAGTCAAGTTCTTACATGTCAAACAACAGAATTAAACAATGTTAAAGATGAGCATTACTAAGTCTAAGTTTAAAAACTATATGTACAGTTACTAGATTCAGGGCAGCATGCCATATAGATTGAGCAAATTTACATCTAAAGGTTACTGTCCATTTTAACAGCGCATTCATGTGGAAGTCAGCCACCACAGTAAAAATATAATGAAATTAGTTTTTACCTGTAAGATACAAGGCAAAGGAAATAAAGCGATGGTATTTGCTGAGAATTCTTAGTGGCTCCTCTCTCTGGACCAATGTAAAGAAGTAATCTGTGACTGTCTCTCCATAGAAGAAATAGTTCACACACAGTAGAAAGTACCTATGAAAACACAAATGTGACTGCCATTTATAATCCTGTGACAGGATGCACCCTCCCACAGCTACAGGGTTAATCTTCATGTATAGTTTCTGAAATCCAGCCAGGAGTTAATTATTTCCTCTGAGAAGTATGTACTTAGAAGAACTGGACTAATTCTGAAGCAAACCAACTGTGTCACAGGGGACAAATTAAAATGTTTAGACTTATTTATTTATTTAAATGGGACTTAACTGCTTAAATGCTAGAAAGGACTCCAGTGCATTGCTTCACAATGCCCTAGTTAAATTAGAACACCCATCTCTCTGACTGTTTAAAGGGATAGTAATGTTTGTCAAGGGGGCAGGGTTTTCCTTATGCTCACAGTAAGAAGACTGTGCCTTGCTCTGATATGTTTGGTCTCAGGACCAGATTCCACATCTGAGGGGAGGTGGCTTATACTAGGTAAAAGGGGCAGGAGGGGGATACTTTATTATTCAATTACTCTTGAGATGCTTTTATTTTTAAACATTACTATGCCTTTAAATGTAAACCTGCAGAGCAACCAGCAACACGCTGGTGTTCCTGGATCAGTGATTCTCTTAGCACACTCTGAACCCTGCAGCCTGGATTTTTATGGGCACACCTTACAGTTTGTAGGATATTTTATCTAGGGTGTAATGAAGGATACCAAACCATTATATCATATAAACATAGACAATTCTTCCTATGTTTTCCAATTTGAATATCAAAAACAAAAATATTGTACATAAAATGTTTCACAATATATATTTGAAACACTACATTCACATTTTTGTCAAAGATTTCACATAAAATAGGAGCACTCCGAGTGTAGATCAGATGTGTACTATAGTGTCACTGCCCTGTTTGAAAACAATTGTTATAGCTTAATGAGCACCGTAGCTGTCCGATCTTTATAGTACGCATTAGTGAAGTGGATCATTTAGTCTGTTAGGGCAAAAGATCTCAACTATGTGCTCAGGCCAGGACTCGACAATTTCCGTGCTTGAAAACAGGTGAGTTAAAGTGCAACTTTCAACAGATTAATATAGAGCTCCAAATCATCATGACATTAGAAATATGCATAGACGAAGTTTTCATTTCAAGAATAATTGCTGTATTAAAGAAAAATAGAACCTTTTATGCAGACAGGCACTGGCTGGGATCTTGCTGTATGCTCTCTCTGCTCCTGCTCTGTCAGTCCCTTCCAGTACCTTAAGGCACAAAGGCATTCAACTCACCAATGGTGGAGTTGAAGGGGACGGACAGCGCAGACGCAGAGATTCAGGCTCTGCAAGATGTCTGCACTGTTCCCTGCTGCCTGTCTGCCTAAAAGGCTCTATTTTTCTTTAATGCAGCAATTATTCTTGAAAATAAAACTACATTATGCATATCGCTAATGTAATTATGATTTGGGGCTCTATATTAATCTGTTGAAAGTTCCGCTTTAATGATATACTGTTATTTCCATAAACGTATCTGTGTTCAAGCAGGGAGATCCTCAAGTCATAAGAGGAGATCTGATAAAGTGTTGTGATGAAGAGAAGGCAACTGGGGAAAAAAACTCTCCAGTTCCTGTGTCATTCTATGGAGCATATGCAGTAAGAAAGGACTGGTCAGTTGTTGGCCCACCAGCTGTTGGGGACTGAGCAATAGAGATCTTCAACTTGAAAGACTTAGGGACGTATGTTCAAAAGAAAAGTGGAGAAATTCTGGGGCAAACCAAATGCACTATAATGGAGAACGCAAACCTTTCATTGATTTAATTGTAGATTTTTTCCTCCTTTAATGTGAAGCAATGCACGGAGACCTCTCTAGCATTCAAAGGGATAAAATCGCCATTTAAATTAGCTGGGAGTTTTGGGAATTTTAGTTCTCCGCTGTAGAATTATTGTTTGCCCCAGAATTCATCTACTGTTATTTTGACCATACGGCCCTTAGTGCACAGGCTCCACAGAACAACAGTAACTGGATAGTGCATCTCAATGCAGAAATAATCTCCTCTTTAACACCTTTCATACCTAGGGCCTTATTCATACAAGAAAAGAGGAGCAAACAAAGTGCAACATGGAAAATGCAACTTTCCATTGATTCAAATGGGTATTTTACTAAGCAATGCGATGGAGACCACTCTAGCATTCAAGATGTTAAAAGACCCGTTTAAATTAATTGAAGGTTTCGGGTATTTTTATTTCTGTCATGCAGTTGGTTTGTCCAGAATTGCTCATATTTCCTTTTGTGAATAAGGGACAATTAACAGGCAGGTGGAAGATGCACTGAGAGCACATGATGAGATCTGTCCTAACAGAGTAAACAACCACTTCATTAGTGCATGAATGTTAGACAGCTATGTCTCTCATTAAAGGGATAGTAAAGTTTCACAATAAAAGCAGTTCTGATTAATCTTCATAGTATTTGTGCCATAGAGAGTGTTATTTTAACACTGTCAGAGTTGTAGTTCAAGAGTAATTGAATAAATTATCCTGCCCCTTTTACTGATGTAACACTGTTCAGCTCAGAGCAGTAAGACTGTCCTGATGGATCACAGACAGGGACAATCCTCAGTGAACATAAGGGAAAAACCTGTCAAGGGGGACAGAGTTTTCCTTATGTCCACAGTAAGAAGATTGTCCCTTGCTGCGACCTGTCTGGTCAAGTGACCAGATTCCACATCAAAGGGGAGGTGGCTTGCACTAGGTAAAAGGGGAGGGGGGTAATTTATCATTCAGTTACTTTTGAACTACAACTCTGACAGTATTGAATTAACACTCTTTATGGCGCAAATACTATGAAGATTAATTAGAGCTGCTGTTTTTGTGATACATTACTATCTCTTTAACCCGTTACCGCCCAAGGACGTATATGTACGTCCCAAGCAGATGTCCCAGGTGGACAGAGGACGTACATGCATGTCCCGGAAATCGTTCTAAAAATTGGGAAAAAAAGAAAAAAAACAAACAAACAAAAAAAAAAAACACATTCGGCGGGCGTTGAGCTGGATTCAGACATCAGGACCCAGGGTAATTCTGGGACACACCACTTGCACCATAGGGAATAAACATTCCTATCGGTGGTGTAACTACTCATTGCTGGGCCACTGTGTAAAGATTAATTTGGTATCCTGGGGCAGATGGGGCCTTCTTGGATGCTAGGCGCCATCACAACTACATCCCATGTAGTAACACCCAGTTATTCCTATTGATTTAAATGATGCTTAACCCTTTCAGTGCCAGAGGGGTATCCAAACCATTGCTTTGCAATGTGTTGGATTCCCCTGGCACTCAAAGTGTTAACACGCTGAATGTTTTGCAATGCATTGGAGACATCTCTAGCATTCAATGCACTAAAGCAGTTTTTAATTAAATGCTGGATACAGGATTACTCTGTGGTGCAGTTGATTTGTTTCATATTTTCACCAATCTTAGTACATCGCCTTCATTGAAGCAGACGTACAAAGATAAAATCACAGCAATTCTGGGCAAATCAACTGCACCAAAAGGAACAAATAAAAATTGCCACAGGTGCATGTGCCCAATGTGAGACAGATGTACCAGGAAGAACTGGAGAAATTCTGGGGCAAACCAACTGCATCAGAGGGGAAGAGCTATAAATTCCTGTTGATTTAAATGGGAAGCTTAACCCCTTGAATTCTAGAGAGGTGTACAATGCATTGATTCACAGTGAAAGGTAGAGAGGTCTAAAACACAAGGGGTTAAACTCAATGTTTAAATGAATGGGAATTTGGGAAATTTTTATTTGTTCCCTATTGGGCAGTTGGTTTGATACACAAATGCACATCAGTTGTTTCCCAAATACAGAACTACATGTGTAAAAAGCCAAGTGTTGGGTCACTGATCTGCAAAGGGAGAAACATTCCCAATGACCTACTTAGGTTTTAACCCACTGAATGCCACGTATATTTCCAGGGCATTGCATTGTAATCACATTCAGCAGGGTTAAACCCAGTATTTGCTCTGACACATTACAAAGCAACTATTCTGCCCCACAATTGAACCACTTGTGCTTTTATACCTATGTCCTTATGCGCCTACAATGTTGTTTGAGTCATCAGCACATGACCTACCAGCTTAGTGTGCGGAACCAGGGCAGGTCATAAGAATGGTAGACATTATATCCGATCATGATAATCTCCTGGAAACACTTGATCTGAACACACATCACCTGTATAAAGAACAAAGAAGAGACCATTGTAAAGACACACAATGGTTTACAAGAAAGCAGAGTTTATTGGAAATATTCTAGATTGTCAAAGCCACCACCCAACACAACCTAAACTTACAATCATCATGAGTACGATAGGTCCCAAGTAGATGATGAAAAAGAAAAAGGAGATCATAGCCAGTGTAAGGATACCTCGAACCCACCAATTTTTCCACCTGAAGGAAGAAAAGGGACATAAAGAAAGACTTGAAAACTTAATTTCCATTTTATACAGGATGCACCCACTTATAACAACATAATACATTTCAAAAGACAAGTAAAAACATATGACAATACGCTTGCACATTTTAAAACAGGAGATGTGCATTGTTGGACATCTAGCAGTTGAGTACTACGTAGCTGGGAATGATTGGAGTTCTGTGCCTAGCAGCTAGAGGTCCAACAACTGACTACCCCTGATTTCAAAGAATTCATTAAATAGATTGATAATATAACTTAATATATCACATACTTACAGCCAGCACATGTAAAACTGATTTGTGTTATATCACTAAAAACTAATCCTAAACATACTTTTTAACACATGTATCCTGGTCAGACATAATTTATTTAAAGCGGTAGTTGCAGGTCTCCCATTGATGTTCCAGGCTTATCTTTAATTGGGTTGAGGTAAGATAACAGACTTTCAGTGTGCATTAATCACAATGAGTTACTGACTTTATCCTGGTTCAGAGAGCACAAATGACATTAAAGCGGAACTCTGACAGCGCAGGCGTCTCAATGGCAAGATGTCCGCGCTCCGTCCTGCCTGTCAGCCGAGGAAGAGAGCAGAAATCTATTAAATAAGGTAATTATTCTGGCGACTTGCGCTACTAAGCAGCTAGTTGCCAGGTGGGGACTTGGTGAAGCTAAAGACTGTGTCGGGTGGGAGTTCCGCTTTAATGTCATTTGTGCTCTCTGAACCAGTCAGTAACTCATTGTGATTAATGCACACTGAAAGTCTGTTATCTTACCTCAACCCAATTAAAGATAAGCCTGGAACATCAATGGGAGACCTGCAACTACCCTCCTCAGAGATTAATTAAGATGATTTTGGCCTTGGAAAAATAGAGAAACTTTACAGATGCTACATGACGTACAGTGTTTTTAAGTGTATGTAATCCCAGATCATTTTTTAGGGTTATTGCTCCTTGAAGCAAATAAAATCCTCTTTTCTACAGCATGTGCCCAATAACTTTTGATATTTATCAAATTTCTTAAGAAATAGATATGTGTTTTACTGCATCTCTTCCTCTTAAATAGTGAAAAAAAACTGCACAAAAAATGCAGCTACATGTGTGGCTGGTACAGTTACACTGTAACTCATACTAGAAAAATGTAGTTGCATTAACACACTGTTGGGCCATATTTGCAGCAAGCTGCATCAACCTGCAACACGTATCAATAATCACCAATACGAATCACACTCATGCTTTCTTTTTATGCACTCGTATCGCAGATACTGCGGACAGGGTGAACAGGGCGTTAGACCTAGAGGGGAACAGAAACCTAGGAATAAGCAGCTCTTAATTTCTTTAAATTATTTAATTTACCGAATGAGGTTCATACAGCTGTCAGATATACCATAGGTATCTATTTATTTTCTCATTACATCTATAGTTTACAGCATATAGTTTTTCTTGCTTCTGTACCCAATTCAACAAAATTAATCTGTATTCACCAAGAGAGGTATAAAATTAATTGCAAAGTTATGTATTGGACATCTCTGGCACTCTCAAAGAGTTAAATGAACCCTTTGAATATTGGGAGACCCAGTACCAACCAAGGGATAACACTTCCAATCTCTGTATGTAATATGAGTGGTTTCATATGAACTTATTTTCTACCAGTAGCAGCTAAAGCCTGTTACCATCATGCAACTTATGAAAGATCTGGAACAGAGATAAAACTATTCAGCGAGTATAATGTCGGATATGGAGATATAAATAGGCTCCCTAGAATAACATAGGAAATGGTGTTTGCCCACAAGTTTACGCAGCTCCCCCACAGAACTAGACTCGGGTCACATGACATTGTTCTTCCTTTAGAGAAAGGTCAGGGTAATTTATGTAAAACTGGATGCCTTAGGCAAAAATCATTGTGAGACAAAGCATTACGTTGTCTGTAGAAAGTTAATACAGATTATTATTAATTTTTTTGGAGTTGGTGAATTTGAGGCAATGGCATATAAACAGCATTCCCCAAGATGTCTTCTACATTATATCCTTGCGAATCTGCCACAATCAGCTGACATTGCCATAAATCTGTCATACCTTCAACAAGTTTATGATTTTACACTCCCTACATCGACAATGGCTCACTTGCATACTGAAATGCATTTTAATAATCCATTGATATATTCATATGGGTGTGTTTATATGTTAATGTAGCACATCACTACATGCACTAAACTCAGATAGCTGTCTCTGCTGTTGGCGTTCACAGTCCCAACATCGTTAATAAGAGGCTGGCAATACTGAGATTTTCCTGTAGCTCCCTAAGGAGCCAGAGGAAAGTTTGCTGTCTCTGCTAAAGAAGAAAGACAGCAGTTGCCCATTCCCTTTTCTTCATTAACCCTTTAAAGGGATAGTAATACCTGGAAGTAAGAAGGTTTAATATTGTTCATATGAAAAAAATAAATGAAATGCAATAAATCCCATTGCTTAAAGATATATATTTTAAGATTTATAAGCTTTTAAAGTCCCCCCTCCCCTTTTACTCACGTCAGCGCTCTGACGAATCGAGATTCTGGTCATTTGACCAGACGGCTCATCAGCAGAACTGAAATAAAGTATCGACAAAGAAATACTTCATTAGAACAGTCTACAAAGTGTGCCTGGGAGGTAGATAAAGCTATTTCGGCACTACTGAAGAGCTGTCTGGTCGCATGACCAGAATCTCGATCTGTCAGCTACACCGCTGACGTGAGTAAAAGGGGAGAGGGGGACTTTAAAAGCTTATAAATTTAAAAATATACATCTTTAACCCCTTTAACCCGTCACTTAACGCCCGTCTAACATTTTTTTTTTAAAAAAAGAATCCGGAGTCCCCGAACGGCGTGCAGCCGCGCGGGGAGCCAGATTTCCGGGACGTACATGTACGTCCTCTGTCACTAAGTGACAGCCACACAGGACGTACATGTACGTCCTGTGTCGCGAAGGGGTTAAGCAATGGGATTTACTGCATTTCATTTATTTTTTTCATATGAACAATATAAAACTTCTTACTTCCAGGTATTACTATCCCTTTAAAGGGGATGTATCACCCCTATATAAGTTAGCCTGAATAGTTACTCAAATAGTTACTCAAATTTGAGTAAAAGTGTATTCATTTTTTAAGCTCTATTTGTTTGAAATTGCAGTTATAAACTCTGCTATGTACCTACTTCCGGATAGACTGCAGTTACCTGCTCTGTAACCGCAGTCTGTCACTCTGCCTCTGCTCCCCTCCCTCTATCCAGCCTCCTCTGATGATGGAGGCTTTCTCTAGCCAATGAGAGTGCTCCAGCTTACAGGCTGATAAAGCATCTCATCAGAGGAGGCTGGATAGAGGGAGGGGAGCAGAGGCAGAGTGAAGGATTACAGTTACAGAGCTGGTAACCGCAGTCTATATGGAAGAACATACAGGGTAGACTTTATAACTGCAATTTCAAACAAATAGAGCTTAAAAAAAAAATTAATACACTTTTACTCATATTTGATATATAACCTAACTATTCAGGCTAACTTATATAAGGGTGACACATCCCTGAGATGAGGTCCTGAGAGCTGATCAACACATCTCAATGCTCCTTGAGCTGTGTTAGTATGTCATTCAGCCTTGCACTGGGACTAGGGGGCCAAGCCTCTGATTTTCCCCAGAGCCCAGCAGATTCTAGTTACATCTTGGCATTATCCAGTGCCAGTGCAACCTATAATAATAACAACAGAAAATAATACATTGTTATTCTAATAACCATACCGACTTTTACAGCACATTTTCCCCCAAAGGGAGTCAAAGCACTTTACAGAAGTAAAAATAAACAAACTACAACGGTCATAGCCAGGAGATTATAGTAAGTAGACCATTGCTACCCAAACTTTTTTCACTGGAAAAACCATTTTGCTTCAAATGAAATCCCCCTGGAGCCCTGGAATTCAACTACTTTAACCACTTAGATGCTAGAGAGGATTTCAACATGCACTGGAAGACTCTCTAGCATCCATGGGGTTTAACACTGTATCAAATGTAGGAGTATTCCAAATGGTACTAGTAAGTAACATAGAATTTGATGGCAGATAATAACTATTTGGCCCATCTAGTCTGTCCATTTTCCTACTGTAAAAATCTCAAACCGTATTTGGTACTTGGTCTTGTCTTGTGTTCAGGACAGCCTTATGTCTATCCCATGCATGCTTACTTCCCCTCACTATATTAACTTCTACCACTTCTGCTGTTAAGCTATTCCACTTATCTACTACCCTCTCAGTGATGTAAAACTTTCTTACATTATGTCTAAACCTGTGTCCCTCTAGTTTTAGACTATGGTCTCTTGTCTTAACATTTTTACTCCTTTGAAATGTAATTCCCTCCTGCACTTTGTAGGATCCCTTCATGTATTTGAATGTTTCTATCATATCCCCTCTCTCTCTCTCTCTTCTCTCCTCCAAACTATACATGTTCAGATCCTTTAGTTTATCCTGATATTTCTTTTCCTGTAAACCAGTCACCATTTTATTAGCCCTTCGCTGAATTCGCTCTAGAGTATCTATATCCTTCTGGAGATGGGGTCTCCAGTACTGTACATAATACTCTAGGTGAGGTCTAACTAGAGATCTGTAGAGTGGCATGACCACTTTCCTTTTTCTGCTACTAATGCCCCTAGCTATAAAACCTAGCTAATTTTAATAGCTAACAGAAATTAGGCAATTATATCTAATAAAGGGAGCAATGTTATAGTGATAGAGAAATTTAACTGAAAACACAACTGAAATGTTTCAATATCTGACATAATCAGTGATTATGTACATATACCGCCTGCTACTACTGAACTTTGTTCTGTGGAAATATTTTTACTTCAGAGTACCACTGCAGTGGAACATGGATGTATTTTACCTGTGAAACCCTGACAGTTGCATGTACGTTAAAGGGATAGTAATACTTAATTATATTTTGTATGGTTTATCCCCTTGATTAAAACAAGGGTACTCCCACTGTTGAAAGGTGTTTTATTCAAAAGTTATAGCAGCTCAAACCTGAATGTTTTAGATGCATTATCACAGTGGCCTGAAATTGTACAGTGGCGCCATTACTACACCATCCTATGGAGTTTTATGGTCAACGGACCAGAGCTATCCACAGGATAGTGTAGCAACAGCACCACTGTACAATTTCAGGCCACTGCGACACTACAACTAAAGAATTCAAGTTTGATATGTAATAACTTATGAATAAAACCCCTTTCAGCAGGGAGATTACCCTTTTACTCGAGGGGATAAACACTAAAATATATAGTTGTTGTTTTTTTTTTTTTGTTTGTTTTTTTACATATTAAGTATTACTATCCCTTTAATTGAATGCATGGGAGGCAAGTTTTGAGCATCTTTTTAAAAGGTCTAAAATTATGGGGCAATGAAAAGCCTGGCTAAAAGCACTGAAACTAGATGTTGAAAATACATAGAGCAGTGTTAGGAAGACAAAAGCTTGCTGACCAAAGGGAGCAAGTCAGCAAACAAGATTTGCCATCTCATAGGCAACTAGTATGCCGAATGTGGATAGGCATCATATAAATCTATTACCAAGATGTCACTTTTCCAGGGATAGAGTCAGGCAATTCCTGTTCATTCCACTGTAGCTAGATTTAAAGGGAAAGTAATACTTTAATTTTACTAATCTCCATCTTATACAACTTAAAAAAAGATTGTTAATGCCCCAAATCACATCTCTCAAACCTTTATGGTTTGAGAGAAAATCGATTTCAAAGTTCCCCCCTCCATCCCCTTTCCCAGAGATCAGCTTTCTAGCAGACTCCAGCAGTGTTCTGTCGTAAGACCATCCGGGGCTCTGCAGCAGAGCCGAGACCTCATTAATGAAGAAAAAAAATCTTTCACTTCAACGGTCTTCTACGAGTGCTTGGTTTCCATTAACGAGATCTCGGCTCTGCTGCAGAGCTGCCGGATGGCCCCAGGATCATATTCCCGGGCAGTGAGAAAGACGCTTATATCAGGGAAAGGGGAGGAAGGGGGGGACTTTGAAATCCATTTTCTCTCCTGATTTGGGGCATTAACAATTTTTTTTAAGTTGTATAAAATGGGGATTAGTAATAATAAGTATTACTATCCCTTTAATAAGCTTGTTTTCTTTGGGGACAGTGACAGTTTCTCTTCACAATGCGGACTTTTTTTTTTTTTTTTTAATGAAATGATTTTACCAGGAAAGGCACATTGAGATTACCTCTTGTATTCATGTATGTCCTGGGTAATCATTTTATCTACCTCAGAAGGATGAAAGTCTGAGATTACGTTGCCTGGACTAGAAACCTGTGACCCAGAGGTTTGAACAGATTAAACGGATGGCGAAGTAAATGAGGTATCTCAAAGCATACTTGCCTTTACACTGAAATCGCTCCTTTTAAATTCCAAGGGTGCTAGAGTGGCCCTCAGCTTATTGTGGAGCAATGTGTTGAAAACCTGGCATCCAAAGGATTCTTCAGCTTTTTTCATCCTCTCTTTAGAAATGTAAACCATAATGTGCTGTTTTTGAGAGACTTGAGGACTACGTATACAGTTCCTGGGAGTAAAGCAATTTGCCCATCACTGTGAGAGAGGCTACCAGTAAAGGCTGCTCAATATTTCACTGAATTCAGCACTTCACGGGTGTGCACTAGGTCTTGTCTTTGTTTACATCACTTATCTTCTCTGCCTAATGGAAAATTTGGCCCTATCTATGCAGCAAAGAAATCTCCTCTATTAACAGGTGAAAATGAATCTCTACATAATCACTGGTGCAAAGAAAAATGAATGTGAATGTCTAATTGATTAGAGGAAATGCTTTCTGCATATATATTGACTACAACCCTACATTGAAGATGGGTCAGTGGGGGCTCTGCTTGGATCATGTGTGAGAGACTGAATCACAAACAGAAGTAAGAAAATAGTATCATGCTTCACATCTATCACAGTACCACAAACTAGGAAATGAGAGAGGCTTTAGTTAGAGCATTCCCTATCTTGCATTGCCAGGGGCATATTGCAATATCTGAGAACTCTCCAGATTTACCCAGGAAACTTGGGTTTTGTGAATTCATTACTGGGTCTCCAGGACACAGGGCGATTCTCTGGGTAAGTGAGTTCCTTGGTAACCCCACACACACTCTCCCTGCCCAATTCCACCTCTTTTCAGGACAAACCCAACCTTTTTCAATACAACCCCACACATGAAGCCCTGCACACATTATGATGTAAATAGCGTCATTTGGACACTCCCACCTCCAGCTGTTACTCCAGGGGTTGTGGTCAACAAGATCCCCAGCCAATATGCCACTTGCTTCAACCAATGTTAGAAAGATCTTTAATGCATTGACACTGCAATAAGTTGTAAGAATCTTTGGCATCAAAAGGGTTAACTCTTGGATGCTAAGGGGCTTATGCATAAAGCAAAAGTTGAGCAGTTCTGTAGCTTACTAACAGCACTACAGGTGACAATATCCACTTAATCTAAATGGGGCTTTAAATACACTGAGTGCTCGAGAGGTCTCCAACACATTGTATAGCACTTTTTGTATCGCTGTAGTATCCAGCCTTACCATCTGTGGTTGATTCTCTAATCACAAACTCTGCACTACTCAGTCTCCATCTAGTAGAAATGTCTTCTTAAGAACAATATGACAGTAAATAGGGGTGACAGATCACGATCACCAGACAAGCATTACCAGGGAAATGCACGGTTTTCCTCTGAAAGCGCATTGTGTGAGAAACGTTCTATTAACCCTATTTTTCTGTCATATTTTTAAGTAAACTTGCTTACTAGCTGGTTCAATAAAAATTTATTTTTACCCTTGGCTAGAAAACCCTGACATTTTTTCCCCCGAAAAAACCCATTGAGGACCATAGGGATATGTGACAGATTGTAAAGCATTGCACTGAGCACAGTCTGATCCTCATGTGGCTAAACGGTCTAATTCAATAATATTATTTGCCACAATGAACTGCTCTATATATTGAAAAATGTAAATACCACTGCTGTAAAAATGAAAAACTCCATCAATTGCAAGTGGTATACCTGCTAGACTGAATATCTTTGTTATATCCCTTGCGTCAGCAGTGGATTGTTTTTAAATTACTTTAATGCTACAGCGGTCTTCAGGTTTTTTTTTTAAATGTGTTGAGTATCCCTCTGGCACTCAAAGGGTTAAAGCAGCACACATAACTCTCTAGCATTCAGCAAGGTAAATGCCCCATTTAGATCAATTCATTTGCATTTCTGCCCAGTGACAGAATAGTGCACCTTTTCTTTTGCACACAAGGCCCATAGGATGAGAGTGACTGGGGAAAATGGACTGTAATCTATTTTCACATATCACAGCGGCCCGACAGCATTGCTCATCTTTTCTTTTTTATGGTGCTATAAGCCTTATGTATAAAGCAGTGGTTCTCAACCAGGGAGCTGTGGCATTTTGGTGTGCCACAGGCATCCATTTAGGGTGCCCCTTTTATTCCACAAATACTTTGACAAAATGTGAAAGTTGGCTTTGAAATGCATATTTTTGGACATTTTTATGCTCAATGATTTTGAAGCCTTAGAATAACTGTGTATGTATGAAAATTACAGGAGTTCATGTTATAAAGGAACAGTGACGTAATTATGGGACAAACCAAATGGGGGAGAAATCAGGAATCCAAAAACAAAAAAAAAAAAAAAAAAAAAAAAAAAAATGTAAATGGGGTATTAATCCCATCGCATGCCACAGAGGTCTCCTACTCATTGGAAAGAAATGCATTGCAGACCCCTCTAAGATTCAGTAGGTTAAAACCGCATTTAAATGATGGAATTTGAGGAATTTTTATTTTTCCCCTATGGTGCAGATGGTTTGCCTTAGAATTGTTCCTCTTTTCTTTTCTTTTTTTTTTTTAATTCAAAATTTATTGAAAATTTATATTACAAAGAAACAAACAAATCACTATTGTCCCTCTTTTCTTTTGTGCATAAGGGCACTATAAGTTCTTCATTAAATGGCAATTATCGCATAGATAGTGCCCTATCTGTACATCTGCTCCCCTGAGTTTCCTATGAAGCCAGTGCTGCGTTGTGCACCTTGGTGTATCAATAGAGAAGAAACAACTGAGGTCAGAAGAGAGACCCACAAACCTTCCCCAAGGAGACGTTGAACTGCATTTCCTGCCCTGTGTGATGCAAGTCCCAAACAGACCCCATGTATCAGGCTTCAAAGCCCAACACAGCAGCCCTATAGAGACTGCACACTCCACCCTGGAGTTCATGGCTCAGTGCCATAAAATTCAAGCTGAGGGGGCAGTTTTCTGGTCCCCTGAACGTCTTAACTATTTTGCACTGTAATGCATTTGATACCTCCCTGGCACTCACAGGATTTTTAAAGAAGCAGTTTTTCAGACTGCACAGTGCAGCCCTGAGCTACTTACTAAGCCTGCTCCCACACAAGCAGACTACAAAACCATGATAATGGACCATTAAATTGGTTGTAAAAATTATAAATGATGCTCACCAGTCAGGGAGAAAGTTACTAGACAGGAGAGAACAGCATCACCTCTTACTCATCTGTTAAAGTTTTTTTTTTTTTTTTACAAGTGAGACTAGAAGAAATCTCCAGTCCTGCCTTGTAAATTAATTATGGAAGTGATGGGGTTCTAATATATCCATTTACAAAAGCAGCCTGTCCCTGCATGGTATATAGTAGCAACTACATAGGGACAATTTAAACCGCAGAGTGGAAGGAACAGTCATGTAAGATAATCAGTGTAGTGAGATTCACACCTGAATGATCCATCTATTTCTGGAATACTGATCCCAGACCTGATGTAGCACCTATAAGACACAAAATGACAGACATACCAACTGACAGTTTATACATGGATCACCACAAGGGACACTTCTTACATATTTACTGCCATTGATCTCACAATTAGTATCCTGGATTTTTTAATGTTGTACAAGCGAATTATCTGCACAAAAGGAGGAGGAGGAGTGTCTTGGTAAGTGCGGGAAGTGGTGAACATATTGTTCTCTTGATCTGTACTATAAAAAGAATGAAGTGTGGGGAGAGTAGATAAGGAAATAATAGGATATGGGAGTGAACTGCAGTTTTTAAATGAAAATGTTCTGCATAGCTGCATGTGTTTAACCCTTTGCTTTGCAAATGCGTTCTGCACCCCTCTGGCACTCAAAGGGTTAAGCACACAAAGAAATATACTAAAATTTCTGAAAGGTAGAGACAATTGGGTCAACTATCCAATAGTACTGTAAACCTTCTGGCCCTTTCTCATGGGTCACACCAACTCAGTAATGGAGTGTTGGTTACGTCGCCCGTGCTGAAAGATAAAATGCTGGACTGTAGTGCTTTTCATAGGTGCTTATCACCTCTCACAAATGCACCAAAGGCCAGTAAACTGCATATTTACAGCATTCACGCAGAACAATGAAGCAGAGCCAAGAGAAAACACCTTGCACTCCCCTCATACAAGTTACCCAAATGTGAACCCTGTATCAAGCATATTACACCACTGTTACTACATTTTCAAAAAATGACACAATTTGGCTAAAGAATGTTTAATCTTGCTTACCTTGCCAAGGTACCCCATTTGAAGCGAGTCCTATCTAATATACATTGCCGTCACTATCTAAGTTTTTTTGCCCTGATGAATTCTTCTAAAATGAAGCATAGCATTTAAACTCACCTGGTTCAAAAGAAAAACAAAACAAAATTCCTAGTATCTTTATGATAAGGCTCACCTACTTTCAAACAGTGTTAGCGAGTGGGTGGAAGCCTAAGAGGACCGGAGCTCTATTAGTCCCTTTTATAGTTCTTTCCCACCCACATGGGGCTTGTATATTGTCTTCAGTGCAAATGGACATAGGTCAAGTAAGCCAAACAAAAGGCCACATAATATGCCTTTAAAAACTCTTTCCAAATAATAACAAATGAGCATATTTAAACATAGAAGCATAGAAGATTGAAGAATAGAAGCATAGAAGATTGACGGCAGAAAAAGACCACCCGGTCCATCTAGTCTGCCCTTTAGTTTAAGTGCAATTCATTACATAATAGACTTTTAGTCTTACCTATTAAATCATTTTCTCTTAGTCCATACAGGTTACTGGTAACTTTGGGTAGGCGATCAGCCCCTTTCATAGGCAGGAACAAGTGACAGCTGGGTGGAGCCTACCTTCTCTCCTTAGCTTGCAGCTAGCCAATCACCAACCAGTAAGATTTACAGACTAACTATTGACTAGGTAGTAAGAAGGTAAAGGAAGACTCCTGTGAGCATGGACCCGAAAGGACCCCCACAATCTGCCACAGGAGAGCCAAGCATGGTCCCTTGACAGGGTGGGAGACCAGTAACCTGTATGGACTAAGAGAAAAGGATTTAACAGGTAAGACTAAAATCCTCTTTTCTCTGTCGTCCAATACAGGTTACTGGTAACTTTGGGATGTCCAACCATTAAGTTCCCCAGGACAGGAAGAAAGGCAAGGACCAGGCGCAGGCACTGAAAGTCATCAGAGCAACAATGAACCTACAGATCATGAATAGCTCAACGATAACCGCAACGTGTCAACAGACACTGAACAGAGGTCAAACAAACCCCAGGAAAGTTACACAGCACAATGAACTAGAGCCAACAGGGTTCAAAAGTGAAAGAGTACTGGAAGACTAAAGAGATGCTAGACAGGCAAGGCTGCCTCCAGGATCTTTCTCCCAAAACTGGCATCAGCAGATGCCAGCACATCCACACGATAGTGTTTAGCAAAAGTATGCACAGATGACCAAGTGGCCGCCTTGCACAACTGATCAGCTGAGGCCTGGTTCTTGTAGGCCCAAGAAGCCCCAACAGACCTCGCAGAATGAGCCGTGACCCTGAAGGGAACAGGATTCTTCTGAAGTTTGTAACCCTTACGAATCGTGACTTGATCCCAAAAGCAATGGTTAGCTTGGAAGCAGGCTTCCCTGCCTTAGGATCCCCAGGAATGACAAAAAAAAGTATCAGACTGCTGCAAGGACTCAGTGCGATGCACAGAGAACTTGAGACAATGAACAACATCCAACAGATAAAGATCCCTCGCTTTGTCAGAAGTAGGGTTAGGACAGAAGATAGAAAACACAATCTCCTGATGAATGTGGAACTCAAACACCACCTTCGGAAGAAACTCTTGTGAGGTGCGAAGCACCACCTTGTCCTTGTGAAAGACCAAAAAGGGTGATCTACAAGACAGGGCATGTAGCTCCGCAACTCAGCGAACAGAAACAATCGCCAGGACAAAGGCCATCTTCCACGTCAGCATACCAAGAGGAAAAGTAACTGTCGGTCGGCTACAAGTGGGTAGCCTGGTAAATCCATCACAAAGAGCTGGAATCTCTCCTTTTAAGATGCAGGCTGGAAAGCTGGCTTGAACTCTGTAGCTGGATAATAGGCTGGAAACAGTCCCTGGAAACAAGGCTGGAACACCGGTTACATTGTGTGTCGTAATTTTCATGTGAATGATAGCTTTAGAAACAAACATGCTACATATACACTAAATAGGAAACAACTTGGGGAATCTCATTAGGGAAATATTTAGGAGTACTGATAGACGATAGACTTCACAGCAAAGTTACTCAGCTGCTGCAAGAGCAAACAGGTTATAAACCTGCATAAAAAGAGGCATAGATGCATGGAATGCTAATATAATCCTCCCTCTATATAAAACCTTGGTAAGGCCTCATCTAGAATATGGAGGACAGTTTTGGGCACCAGTTCTTAAAAAAAGACAATATTGAACTGGAAAAAAATGTAGAGACGTGCAACAAAACTGATAAAGGGATTGGAGGATCTGAGTTATAAAGAGACTAGCCAAACTGGATTTGCTTACATTAGAGAAGAGCCATCGAAGGGGATGATATGATTACCATTTACAAATATATCAAAGGTCAATATAAAAACCTAATTACTTATTTATGCATAGAGCAAAGCTAAGAACAAGAGGTCATCCATTAAGAGGAAAGGTGCTTTTGACTAAAACAAAGGCATGGATTTTGTACAGTAAGGGTGGTAAAGCTAAGGAATTATATGCTTTGAGTTTGATGTGCTTGCAGATACTGTAACCGCTTTCAAAAAAGCAATGGATACCTATATAGCACAGAACAATACTGAGAATTATGATCCAGGGAACTTCTGACTGCCAATTGGAGTCAGGAAGGATTTTTTTTTTTTACCCACTTGGGGCTTAACTGGAAATGGCTTCAATGAGTTGTGTTGTTTTTTTTTTTTTTGCTTTCCTCTGGATTAACCGGGGTGATTTTTCATGGGCTGGACTTGATGGCAGCATCATCAGACTCATCAACTGTGTTACCATGTTAGATATTCCCTTTTAAGTCACAGCCTGTATTGCATATCTTATTGAGGTACTGTATTTTTCTTCTTTTTGGTCTTGTATATTGTGTGACTTGTTGAAACATTTTGCTTAAAGTCCCACATATAGATGCATTTTATGAAAGACAGTGCTTATTGATTAGGAGGTATCTAAACATGTTGACAGCGTCTATTTGGGATTGGTATACATACAGTTTAAACTGTAAATTAAAATGCAGTATATTGTATAAAACAAATATGTTTAACCTACTGTCTACCGACGTTTCCAGGTTCTTTTTACATATTCTTTATCTGAGACCTGTGGAGTAGAGATTCTTATTTCCTGGGCAACTGGGTTTTCTCCCATCTTTTTCATATAAGTGCCTCCACATGTTGTATATCGTTACATAGCTGAATAAAGCCTTGTCAATCAATTTCAACCTTTGGAATCTCTCTCTCTCTCTCTCTCTCTCTCTCTCTCTCTCTCTCTCTGACATTAATTAAGTCACATGATGCTTCCCCTTTTTTGATATTATATATATATATATATATATATATATATATATATATATATATATATATATATATATATATATATATATATATATATATGTGGGTGTGTATATATTTTTGATTAAATGATTACAGCAAACAAAATATTTCTCCTTCTGCATTAAATACTAATGGCTGCAACATTTGCATATTATAAATCCATTTTGTCTCCTTTCTACTGAGAACCGTTGTCAGTGACTTGCCTCTCTCATAGAATATGAGAATATGTTTTGCATTATATCTGTAGCTTCTTGTATACAGACATCTCTATTGAAGTCTGTCTCTAGATAACACTTTCACACAAACAATGAGCTTCAATAGGCCTGACTGAATCATAAGAGACATAAATCTTTATTAGATTGTAAAAAGAACACACTAGCAGTGGGCTACAAGAGGGATCAAATGGACAAAAATAAACTTTACAGATTTACCTGACTATTTTAAGGACAGCTGCCTAGGTAAATCATAAGAGCCACTTATTGCAAGGTAAAGTTCCCCTTTAAAGGGATAGTAATGTTTCAAAATAAAAGCAGCTCCAAGTAATCATCATAGTATTTGGCATATGGAGAGTGTTATTTCAATGTATATTGTATGATATTTCAATGCTGTCAGTAGTAAGAGGAATTTAATGATAAAGTATCCCCTCCCGCCCCTTTTACCTAGTGTAAGCCACCTCCCCTCAGATGTGGAATCTGGTCTTAAGACCAGACAGCTCACAGCAAGCGACAGTCTTCTTACTGTGAGAACAATGAAAACCCTGCCCCCTTGACAGGTTTTTCCTTTATGCTAATTGAAGATTGTCCCTCTCTGCGATCCACCTGGACACCACCTTTTTGCTCTGAGTTGAGCAGTGTTACATCAGGATGGGAGGGGGATATTTTTTCATTCAATTACTCTTGAACTACAACTTTGACAGAATTGAAATAACACTGTCCATGACCCAAATACTATGAAGATTAATTGGAGCTGCTTTTATTTTGAAGCATTACTATCCCTTTAAGTGTGAGTAGTTAATAGTCTTGAGTGTGTTACAAGAAGCAGAGGAAACAGGGATCATGAAGCCATGTTTCCCCCATGTACCAAATGACTAGGAATCCTGCCAGCTGGAGCTTAGTAAAGCAGTGATTTCCACCACAGTAATCTGCTTACAGATCAGTCAGTAGATGAGAGCTCGTCAACAACTATTTGACTCTTTACAATAATACAGAGAAATCTCTTGAATTTAAGTAATTCAAAATAGAATGATCAAGTGCAAAAAAAAAAAAAAAAAAAAGTTCCTAGAGTCAAATGTTAACTACAGTAGGTTGCACTGTCTTTAAGGTCAGAACACTATAGTGGTGAGGTGAGCAACCTAAGGGCCTCCAGCTGTTGTGGACTGCAATTCCCATCACCCACAGAAAGCCAACAGCTGCTGGGGATCCTCAATAGCTGGAGGATCCCAGATTGCCACCTCTGCATTAAATAGTACAGTGCAGTGTGTGTTACCTTGATGAAAGGTTAGACAGGGCCCGGTTAAGGACCTCTGGTGTGTCATCTGTAGGGGTGCCTTGTTGCGTTCCACCCGTGTCCGTTTTACTCTCACTGTCCGACGCAGTCTCAGCATCAGTTTTGGCTTCAGATTCTGTCTCCTGTAAAACATTAAAAAAATTAAACACTGCATTTGCAAGGCGATTTTCAAGCTGGGTCACACATATAAACATGAGTGAGGAGCAATTCTGGGGCAAACCAAATGCGCCATAGGGAACAAATATAAATTTCTATTTATTTCACGGGCCTTTAAACCCTTGAATGCTAAGGATCTCCAGTGCCATTCTAGCATTCAAGGTGTTGAAAACACCAGCACAACCAAAGGGAAATGTCTAAGGTTTTCCCCTCCAGAATTGCTGTACTTTTATTTTTATACATAATTTATTTAAAACAAAACCTCAACAACCTCTCTGGTAGCCAAGGTATTAAAGAGAAAATATGGCAGTACAATGTTACCTGTGGACAGTTACAGATTATGAACTGCCTGCTAATGCAATATGGAAATGCAGGATAATAAGCCACTGTCATATTCACGTGGGTGTGTTTATATATTAATGTCGCGGTTTGCCACATGCAAAAGCAAACTCTGCTAGCAGATTTCACAGTCCCAACTTCACTTACCACAGGTTGGCGATGTTGGGATCTCCCTGTAGTTTCCTATGGAGCAAAAGCCCTCAGTCTGAGAGAATTCTCTCTGCTTCCCACTTGCTCAGTAGGGGAGTGGAGAGGATCCTTTCCACACCACGAACAGCATCACTCCCTTAACCCTTTGAGTGATATAGGGACCCCTGTGATGCTCAAATAAAAGAAGTGCCTCCCACAACAAAAACATCCCCTCAGCTCTCAATATTGCCTTACAAAAAAAAAAAAAAAAAAAAAGAGAATATACTCCTAATTCAGTACAAAAACGGATTTAAATTTGTACTTATTCATCCTCTAGTTGCATTAGAATGATCAGTTTAATGCTGCAATTGTTATACGTTGCGATGCCATGGTTTCCTGCATCCACTCCCTCTCTGTCCCATTTGCCACTCTGCCTCTCCTCCACTGCACATTTTCCACTGTCACCCCATCTTTGTCATATTTGCCTCGCCTCGTGGAAATGTGAGGGATAATATAGGACAGCATAAAGAGCTGAGATTATGGGAGACAAAGCAGACAGAGGACAATACTGTGATTATGGGTCAGAGAACAAAGCGTCAAGAAGGTGAAGATAATAGACAAGTTGAACAGGGGAGAAGTGACAATCCTAGCCCTAATGGCAGGACAATAGCAGAGAAGGTGACAAACGCATGATACGCAGAGCTGAGCAGAGTCAGGTTGGACTGGGGAGAAAGTTAAGCAGTAAAAGGGACAGAGGAGGGGTGACACTGGTGAACGTACAGGGGAGGGAAGGCAGAGGAGGGGTGAAACTGGCAATTGTGCAGAGGGAAGACAGTGAGTAGCGAATGGGACAGAGGGGGTGGATGCGAGAAACCATGACATTGCAACATAATAGGATTTTAGTCTTACCTGTTAAATCCTTTTCTCTTAGTCCATACAGGTTACTGGTAATTATGGGTAGGTGATCAGCCCCTTTAATAGGCAGGAACAATTCTGAGAAGTGACTGCTTGGTGGAGCCTACCTCCTCTCCTTAGCTTGCAGCTAGCCAATCACCAACCAGTAAGATTTGCAGACTAACTATTGACTAGGTAGTAAGAAGGTAAAGGAAGACTCCTGTGAGCATGGACCCGAAAGGACCCCCACAATCTGCCACAGGAGAGCCAAGCATGGTCCCGTGACAGGGTGGGAGACCAGTAACCTGTATGGACTAAGAGAAAAGGATTTAACAGGTAAGACTAAAACCCTCTTTTCTCGGTCGTCCAATACAGGTTACTGGTAACTTTGGGATGTCCAACCATTAAGTTCTCCAGGGCGAGATGAAAGGCAAGGACAAGGTGCAGGCCCCCAAAGTCACCAGAGCACCAATGAAACTACAGGACATAAATAGCTCAAAACAAACCGCAAAGTGTCAACGGATACTGAACAGGGGTAAAACAAACCCCATGAACTGTTGCACAGCACGCTGAACTAGAGCCAACAGGGCTCAAAAGTGAAAGAGTACGGAGAAACTAAAGAGATCCTAGACAGGTAAGGCTGCCTCCTCTCAAAACTGGCATCGGCCGATGCCAGCACATAGTGTTTAGAAAAAGTGTGCACAGAAGACCAAATGGCCGCCCTGGAACAACTGATCAGCTGAGGCCTGGTTCTTGTAGGCCCAAGAAGTCCCAATAGACCTTGCAGAATGAGCTGTGACCTTGAAGGGAACAGGCTTGTTCCGAAGTTCGTAATCCTTAGGAAGAAGAAGTATTAGGACAAAAGGAAGGGACCACAATCTCCTGATTAATGTGGAACTCAGACACCACCTTCGGGAGAAATTCTTGTGAGGTGTGAAGCACAGCCTAGTCCTTGTAGACCACCCTTTTTGGTCTTTCACAAGACAGGGCATGTAGCTCCGCAGCTTGGAGAACAGAAACAAATCGCCAGGAGAAAGGCCATCTTCCACGTCAGCATGTGTAGAGGAATGGTAACCAAAGACTCAAAAGGAGGACACTGAAGTACTCCGAAGACCAAGTTAAGGTCCCAATGAGGAGCAGGGGACTTAAACACCAGACGGGTATGAGCAACACCCTGGAAGAAAACCTTGACATCAGGAATGATAGCAAGATGCCTCTGAAGAAAGACAGAGCGCAGAAGTCTGAACCTTAAGAGAACTCAGACTGAGACCCTTATCCACACCATCGTGGAGGAAAGAAAGAACTGTAGGAAGGTCAAAATTCTGAGACAGGTCTTTATCAGCACACCAAGACAGAAAAGTAGACCAAACTCGATGGTAAGCCTAAGAGGAAACAAGCTTATGGGCACTAAGCATAGTAGCCACCACACCAGAAGAAAATCCCTTCTTCAAAATTGAGGATTCAATCTCCATGCCATCTTCCTTCCAGAGGTAACCCTGTAGAAGGTCCAGACTGGGGGTGGTGGGGGGGGAAATCGAAATGGTTCCACCACTGAGAGGTCCAGAAGCTCCGGAAACCAAGCCTATTGGGCAAGTACAGAGCAATCAGAATGATTGGGCAGCGCTTCAGTCTCAGCTTCCGAAGTACTCTATTCAACAAGAGAACAGGAGGAAAGATGTATGCTAGAGGAAACGTCCATGTGATTGAAAAGGCATCCAATGCCAGAGCCAGGGGATCCGCCCAGTGAGAGCAGAACATTGGCACCTTCCTGTTGTGCCTGGTTGCCATCAGGTTGATACAGGGAAGACCTGACTGCTGGATGATGAGGTTGAACACCTCGATGCAGCTCCCACTCACCACTGTCCACTGTGTGTCGACTGAGGAAGTCTGCCAGAACGTTGTTTACACCAGGAATCTGAACTGCGGAAATGGCAGGGACCTGATCCTCTGCCCAAGATAAAATAGCCTTGACCTCTAGCCAAGCTGCGAGACTTCTTGTGCCACCTTGCTTGTTGATGTAGGCTACCGCCGTGGTGTTGACCGACTGTACAATGACCGGGCAATCTCCAGTGATGTATGGCATGAAATATCGCTCGAAGCTCCAAGACATTGATGGGAAGGAGAGATTCCTCCTGGGACCACTGGCCCTGAACACTCAAGTGCCCCAGCACAGCTCCCCATCCAGAGAGGCTGGCATCCGTTGTCACTGTGGTCCAGAAGGGCACCAGGAAGGATCTGCCTTTCAGGAGATTGTTCAGATTGAGCCACCACGAGAGGCTCTGCTCCACTTGAAGAGGGAGAGATAGGGATCTTTCCAGGAGATCTGGACGGCCCTTCCATACCAAGATTAGAAACCTCTGAAGTTCCCTGGTGTGAGCCATGGCAAACGGAACTGCTTCTATGGTGGAAATGAACTTTCCCACCAAGGATGACAACTTCTTGGCTGGAACCGGATCATGAGATAGGATAGCCTGGACTTTCAGTTCTATCTGATGAGCCAATACGTCCGTGAGAAATACCATGTCTCTCTGAGTGTCGAAAAGGAGGCCCAGAAAGACCATTCTCTGGGAAGGAACAAGGTATGACTGTGATGAGAGAGAGCATGAATGCAGTCCTGCACCTGCTGGTAAAGGAGTTTGGAAGAAGATGCCTTCAGCAGGAGGTCTTCCATATAAGGCAGCGATTCTCAGCTCCAGTCCTCGGGGCACACAAACAGGTCATGTTTTCAAGATATCTCTAATCAAATCACAGGTGAATCAATCAAAATGACTGAGCCACTACTCATCTGTGATTAAGCAGGAACAACCTGAAAACCTGCAATGTTGGTGTGCCCCGAGGACTAACGTTGAGAAACACCGATAGAAGGAGTCACCCTGATGCTGTTCCAATGTAGGATGGAGATCAATGCTCCCAGGACTCTGTTGAAGACTTGAGGATCCGTGGTCAGGCCAAAGTGGAGGGCAGAAAACTGGAAATGCCCTCGGTCGCAGGCAAAGCGGAGATACTGACGACTTTCTGGATGAATGGTGATGTGCAGATAGGCATCTTGAAGATCCAGAGAGGCCAGAAATTCCCCAGGAGACACGGCCACTACCACTGTGCGCAGAGACTCCTGGTGGTATTGGGACCAGACCACAAAGGAGTTGAGATCTTTCAGATCCAAAATGGGACAACAGCCACCGTTCTTCTTTGAAACAACAAAGAGGTTGGAGTAGAATCCCAAGCCCCTCTCCTGAGGAGGAACTGGATCCAGAACCAACTTGTCCAGAAGGGCCTGTATAGCTTCCTTGAAAAAAACGGCGCTTTTCTATTTCCTCAGGAGAACGAGAAAAGAAGGTCCTGGGAGGAGGAAGAGAGGTGAAGGGAATCCTGTACCCCGTAGACACAACCTGGAAAACCTGCAGGTCTACCACAGAGGCTTGCCAAGCCGAGAGGTAGTGGCTTAAGTGGCCACCTCCCTGCGGGTGGGGACCGGGGTTCGGCAAGTCATGCAGAAGAAGGTTTTGAAGCCTTGGGCTTCTCGGAGGACTTGGATCTCCAGTGCTGCTTAGGCTTGGATGAGGAGTGCGGAGCCTGAGGGACCGTCTGGGTTGCTTGGCGTGAGTCTGCGTGAGGCGTGAGGCCTCTTCCCTCCAGTGGCCTCCTTGATGAGATCCTTCAGCTCAGGCCCAAACAGGGTGGAGCCCTGAAAATGCAGACAGGAGAGCCTTCTTGGAGGCCGTGTCAGTAGACCGGCTTTTGAGCCAAAGAGCGTGTCAGACATGGTAGATGCCCTGGCTATCATACAGACAGCGTCAAACAGGGCAGCAGAGACATAATGCTGAGCCTCAGCAATGTTCGCCAGAAGTCGCAACATGTCAGAAGTAGGGGGCCCCTGACGGACAGCAGAAGTGAGCTGTTCAGTCCAAACAGCCACAGCCCTATTTACCCATTCAGCAGCAAAGGCAGGGCGGAGGGCAGAGCCCTCCATCGCAAAAATAACCTTGAGAGAAGTCTCAGGCTTCTTATCAGTCCAGTCTTTGAGAGCAGAGGCATCAGCCACCGGTAAAGCAGTGGACTTAGAATGCCTGGAAACTGGGGCATCCACTTTGGGGCAATGGACCCACTGTGTGAGGGACGTTTCAGAGAACAGGTAAAGCTTAGCAAACTTCCTAGACACAGATGGCTTCTTGTCTGGAAACTTCCACTCCTCAGACACCAAGCGGTCAAGAGTGGGGTTAGGTGGAAAACAAGCATGGGGCCTAACCGGCTCCTGAAACACATCAGAGGGGTCAGAAGACACCTCCTGTACCAAGGGAATGTTCAGGGTGGTTAGCACAGCCCTGATCTGGCCCTCAGCCGAGGGAATGGGGTCAGCCTCAAAAGGGGTCCCCAAAAAACTGAGATGAAGGAACAGATGAACAGTCATCATAATCATCAGAGTCCACCAACAATTCCTGCTCAAAGGAGTCAGACACATCAAGTACACCCGGAGGTTTAGGCAGGGAAGATCGGATAGGGGCGGTGGTCTGCCACAAGTGGAAGACCCCCTGTAAAGTGGATGGAAGGAGTTGTAAGGTGGACCAGAGGTTCCTGGTAGTAGCCTTAAACTCTTGCATCCATACTAGCTCTAGCACATGGCTGGAGGCCCCTGCAGGGGATTCAGGGGCAGCAGCACATGCTGGGCAAACATGACCTGAGTATTCTCTAGGTAACCCTGAGTGACATGAGGAGCAATGAGAAATGGGAGACACAGACGCCCCAGTGTCCTTAGTCTTAGGTTTAGCCCCAAAGTCTATCGGAGTAGACATTCTCACAGAGTCAAACGGTCAAAGTATCAAAACACCCTCAAAATAGTGTGCATGATAAATAAATGCACCCCAGAAATGCTAAATAACACTTATCTGGTAGGAGAAGGGTTGAACTGTGGAGGAGAGAAGGAGAGTCCAAGCCCTGAGTAGGATAATTGATCTGTGAATACACAAAATGGCTGCCGCGACGGAAGCCAATCGGAAACAAGTGTGTGAAGCGGACGGTCATGGGAAACGTAGTACCCCAACAGTGCCCGAAAGCCCCCTAAAGACCCCAACATCCCCAGAACGTTGACCGGATGATAGAGCAAGGGCAAACCCACAAAATGAGCCATCTCTGACCTCACTACGAGGTGCGTTTGCAGAGATATGTCCCAAACTGTAAAGTTCCATAGAAGTGAATGGAGCAATGGAGTCTATGAAGTAAATAAGCGCCTTAAGGACCACGATGGTCATAGCACGTCATGTAGTCCTTAAGGGGTTAAAGATGGGGAACATAAAGTTAACGAGGTGAATACCAAAATGTAAAACCACTCAAAAGCCCACTAGAATTAAACAGTAGACTCAATAAACACTGGTCCCAGTAGGGAAAGTGTCCAAAGTCCCCTTAAAATGTGCTAACCAGCAACAAAAGGGTTACTTTACCACAGAAACCTGCTTCAAACACCTCACAGACATATAGAATAAACCCAATGAGTGCATGAGTAATGTAATAAGAACTCCAAATGAGACCCCTGTGCGGAGGGGAAGCATGGGACATGTGGACCTCAGCACTCAAAGGGTGTTCACCTTTTTCAGCAGGTCTTCTGTCTTCAGATTACCATATATCAAGAAGCCTCAGTGGGCAACTCCTGGGGAAAGAACTTGCAGTCAAGATTTTCCCGCCAGGGATTAGGTCCACAAAAGCACCTGGTAAACTGAGCTATCCACATTTGGGTGATGGGAATTGTCAGTGATGGTAATCCGCCTAATATGGTATTCCATATCGAACAGAAAAATAATAAAAAAGCTAAAACTATAGCAGACCTGTTCTCTTGCCTTGTGTCTTGACCAAGGAACAAATCTTACTGGTTGGGGATTGGCTAGTTGCAAGCTACGGAGAGGAGGCAGGCTCCACCCAGCAGTCACTTCTCAGAATTGTTCCTGCCTACTTAA
Source organism: Rhinophrynus dorsalis (assembly GCA_037306005.1). NCBI lineage: Eukaryota > Metazoa > Chordata > Amphibia > Anura > Rhinophrynidae > Rhinophrynus > Rhinophrynus dorsalis. The sequence goes on from CM074721.1 coordinate 471,884,081, forward strand.
AGGGGCTGATCGCCTACCCAGAGTTACCAGTAACCTGTATTGACGACAGACAAATAACAATTACAGCGAGGACCGGCGGAGGCTCTTCAGCAGAGCTGAGATCACGATCTTGAAAAAGAGCTACTTCACTGGAACGGTCTACAAAATGTGCTCGGTGTGAAAACACACTTTGTAGTCCGTTCAAATGAAGCAACTCTTTTTCAAGATTGTGATCTTGGCTCTGCTGAAGAGCCTCCACCGGTCCCGGATTCCCCTGCAGTCAGCTAAAGCGCTGATTTCAGGGAAAGGGGAGTGAGGGTGGAACTTTCACAACGAATATCTCTCAAACCATAAAGGTTTGAGAGATGGGACTTTGGGCATTTGTTTCATTCTTTAATAGCTACAATATTAATTTTTTTTATATTTTGACAATACTGTCCCTTTCTAACCCTTTTAGTATCACAGAGTTATGCAATGCACATCCCTATGGCAATCAAAGGGTTAAAGGAATAGTAATACTTTAAAATTATTAATCCCAGTATTTTAGTAGTAGAAAAAAGAAATTATTTGCCCCCAGTGACTTCTCTCAAACCTTGAGAGATAATCACTCGCAAAGTTCCCCCCTCCCTCCCCTTTCCCTGAAGTCAACGTTGTAGCTGACTGCAGGGGAAGCCTGTCGTATGACCATCCGGCGGCTCTGCAGCAGAGCGGCAATCACGTTAAAAAAAAAGAAATCATTCACTTAAAAGGTCTTCTACATGTGCTTGGTTTGCAAGCACACGCAGAAGACCTTTTAAGTGAATGATTTCTTTTTTTATTATGGTTTGAGATAAGTAATGGGGGGGGTCATTATTTATTTTATTTTTTTTTTACTACTAAAATATTGGGATAAGTAAGTTTAAAGTATTACTATCCCTTTAAAGAAGAGATTCTGAGCAAGAGGGGAAGCAGAGAGGATGCTCTCAAACTTCAGGGTTGTCAGACTGCTGGTGATATGTATGGGAGGGCATCCCTTCCACACTGCCAGCAGGTTGACAACCTGACATGCTAATGTGAAGCTTCTCCCCATCCCCCCCTTGCATGCTTAATTATTAGTGCACCTCTTCCCTTGTTGCTGAACACCAGGCTGATCACAAGGGAAATTTTACCATGCACCACACAGCCGAAATGCAGCTACCTGAATATTTCCTGCATTTAATGCAGAACATAGGAAAGTTTCAGAACTGTTCAGAATATGCAAACACTTTATAGTGTTTATGCGAACAACTGGATCATGTGTTACTTCCCGCACCAATCCAAACCAAGGCTTGTCCAGTGGCCAACTGAACCATGCTTTAGTGAAGTGCAGTCCAAATAACTGTGTGAACCTAGCCTAACAATCAACCATTTTATCCCCTGGTGTTTATTACAAGAGTAATCTAACAGAAACCAAAATACCATTGTGAAATGATTCAATCTTCCACTTATCCATCCATAATCACTGAACTGCACTTAACACTGTCAACCCATTCTTATTCCTCTTTCTGCCATTAAAATATACCCTAATTAAGAAAAGAAGATTCCCATGTGAACTACTCACATATGGTTCAGAGAAATTAAGCAGGGCACAGATGCAAGCTGAATCCAAGGATGTTCAACAACATATTTCATTGAGAAGAACGGCAGCAGAAAAGTCAGTGTTTTTAAACCCTCATAGAAAAAATAACCGTTTGAGTGCTAGAGGTGTGCTCAACACATTGCTCTCCAGGGGTAGTTACCCTAAGAAAAAAACAACTGTGATCCCAATAGGAACAGATTAGTCCCCTATGTGAAAGTTCTCCGCTAATAATAGCCTCATAAAAAACACACAAAGTGGTTTCATCATCAGTAGAAGGATAATTTGTCATTATTTCTGATCCACCTGTGCTCAACTGGGGATAACACCGGTCCCTGAAACGTTGGTGAGGATTGAAGACTGGCTTTGAGAACCTAGATTCTAGTGATTGCGATTAATCAGTATCAGTGTCCTACTTGCAGGTGCTCTGGGCTATGACCAAAATGTGATGTTCTAGCACACTGTAATATTGATTACAAGTTTAATCAACTTTTGCTACATTGAAGGAATATGTAATTAAATAATGTATCTTAAGATAAATGTGTCTGAAAATATTTAATAAGCATTGCTTTATTAAAAATATGTATATGCACAATTATTTTGTCTTAAGTCTAATCCTTTATAATAATTTGCTAGGATGTTTGTCATGATGCAGTCATGCTCAGTAGAGACTGCCCGCATTTGGGCAGTCTCTACTGAGCATGATTGCATCTCGTGAGTGAGGCTATGCAAGACTGCATCACGTGGAGCAGAGGTGTAGCGGCCTCTTAACCCTTTGAGTGCCAGAGGGGTACACAACGCATTGGTTCTCAAAGGGTTTTACATTACCCGGACCTTGGCCGGTGTACACGAGCTTTTACACTAGTGTTTCATAATTTGCAGATAGACAATCTGCATGGCCTCCCTACCCAAACAAAGAACACTCCAGCCTTTCTATATAAAAGCCTTTGGGCCGTAAGTATAAAAGTGAAGTGGTACAATTCTAGGCAAACCAAAGTTCAGTACAGGGGTAAAATACAAATGACATTTGATTTGAATGGAACCTTTAACTCCTTCAATTCTAGAGCAGGGATGGGTAAAACTTCAAACCACAAAAGCAAAACAACAGGAAAAGAGAACTTCCAGTCCTCAGTGGGAGTTCCCACGAAAAATGCATTTTGTTCCCACTTTTCCTCCCCACTTGGAGAGTTTCTACCCATGTTTTCCCAAAGGGCTAAACTGTAAAATCGGGGTGTCAGTTTACTGCATGTTGTCAGTCTGTGGACAAAGCATCTGAATTTTTGATGTTCGTTAGATTAGTTATACCGGCAAAGAGAGGGAGAGATAGTTGCTCTAAAGCAATACTGGTGGCAGCCATTACCATGCACCAAGGCATTATAAACACGTGATACAGCGGAGATAACTTCTCCAGTTCCTATTTTATTCTATAGAGCCAATTCACTAAGATCTCCAAAGTTGGTGCTCATTTATAAATGTTTCTTTCTTCCTTCAAACAAAGTAAACCTAAAAAATAATAAGAAGAAAAATCAAAAACTTTTTTTGACTAATAAGTGAGTGTGAAACAGGCAGGTGAAACCTTCGTAAATGATCTGGTTGGCTGAGCCTGAGAGTCTGCTGAGTGACAGATACTACATAGACACACCTAAATAAATCACATTCAAGACAGACAAGTAAATGTCAACATACCGTGTTATTTAGACACACACACACACACACACACTGCTACATCAGCAAGAATAACAGGGACAAGTACATACTGAGGTGTGAGGGTGCTTTACCAGCTGTTGTGCACTTTATCCTTTATTACAAGTTGCTGATTCTGAAGCTAAACTTATCTATCCTATATAGTCATGAAAAATCCTTGGGAGATAAAAAGAAAGCTGCTGAAATTTTGACATTGGCTACTAGTGTGTAGAGGTAGACAGGCAAAGAAAGGAAGCAGGAGTTGCTTGATTCAAAGAGTACTGTTGCAAGTCAGTTATCTGGACAGTTTCAAGACGTGTGGGTGTGTGATGTAGACAGTAACGCTGATAGTGACTGAGAGACAGCCAAGACATCCTATTCATAAACCTGGGCAGAGAGAGACACTGACAGAAACAGACACTTACATCACACATTAATTTTCAGAGAGACAAAACATCACTTCATACACTAATAGCTATGTTTTGTACTTAACAGTTAAATCTATATTACTACCATCATTATATCCAACAAATCATTTTGTTTATTAATTCCAACTCCCATCAAACAACACTATTAAAGCAGAACTTTCACAAGTGCAACAACCTCTGTAGCTGTGAGACCAAACTAGGGACAGTGCAGTCATGTTCATGATGTTTGTTGTTGATTGGCATGAAAGCCATTCTCCTTTACATCAGTGTTTGCTGAAGATTGCCACTGTTGTTTTTTCCCACTGGAGAGAATATGTAATATATTATATATATATATATGCACATATACACACACAATATATATATATCGATAAAAAAAAAAAAAAAAAAAAGTATTACATTTCAACAAACATATATATTTATGTTAGGTTTTGAAGAGGTGAAAATTCCACTTTAAAGGGGAACTATCACCCCTATACAAGTTTAGCTTAAGCTTAAAAATCGTGTTTTTTTTTTTTTTTTTCTTAAATAAAAATAACAAACATGCTGTGGCGAAATCTACATTGTTAAAAATGAGCCGTGGCCTTACATCTGGACAAACTGCGGTCAAAGCTCTGCACCGCAGTCGGTCAATCTTCTTCTGTTCCCTCCCCAAGCATGGTCGAACTCGTCCTTCATCAGAGGAAGTAGGAACACGACCATGCTAGGGGAGAAACAGAAGATTGACAGACTGCTGTGCAGAACCCTATCCACAGTATGTCCATAAGTAATGCGCAAGGTCGTTTTTAACAATGTAGATTTAAATAAACTAATTTTTTATAGGGGTGATAGTTCCCTTTTAAGTAGCAAGAAAGATCAAAATCCACAACTCTAGCTGTGACTGCTTGTGCTGTTGTTTGAAGTGCCGCACCACTGAACCCTATAAGCTAGTGCTATGGCAACATCTTGGCTAGGAAATCTACATTATGGAGATACTGAACAACATGTTTAGCTTTTTGGATCATGAGTGATCTGTAGTCTTTGTAAAGATGCCAGATGAAGCACAACCTAAGATCTGATTGTGAGACATAGCAGCAAGTTAGAGGTGCAATAGCAGCAGCAGTAGACGGACACCTAAAAATGGCACTGGATAAATACTCAGCACAGGGAAGGATGACCAAATTAGTTGGAGATGACAAAAGTCAAACAGTTCTTCTTCTATTTATTGTCAATCCACCCTTACAGAGTTCTTAGAAAGAAATAAAACGGTATGTAGTCCAAAAGTATGCCTGAGGAACGGCAAATTTGTCAAAATGTCGGGAGTTGATATGCTTCCCTTGTTTTAAGTTGAAAATAGAGGTTTTAAAGAACTGATGTTATGTTTTGCAACTCACTGGCATTTCCAGCCTACTGGTATATCCGAAGAAGCAGTCATTTTTCAAGAAAAGCTGTGCCAGAGTTGTATAAACAGGTAGTGTTGTGGGCAAACGTAAAATGTTTTGAGGCTTATTACTGTAGGACTTAGGGAGAGATGTTCAAAAAGTCATCATAATGAAATAATTGTCGGATCATGAGTTGGTGGTAAAAGAAGGACAATATTTTCAGAAGTAAATCTGTCATGTTTGAAAATGCACCTAAATAATTAAAAATGACGGCAAGAAAATCTTGATGAACATTGCCCTTAAAAAATTCTGATGTTACAAATGTCTAATTTTGTCTTTGAAATGAGATTTTTCAAAGAAAGAGACATTTTTTGTCTTTGAAACAACAAATTGCTTCTCACTCCTGCTAACAGTACTTTACTTTCTCATCTCCAAGTTTAGACCATTTTTATTTTGTCAGGAAAAAATGACGTTAATCAGACAAAAAAGTGACATTGAAACAAATATTTTTTTTCTGAAAATACCTTACAATATGACTGTAGATTAAACCATGCCCAGTTTTACAACGGCTTTTTCCCTTTGACAGAGATGGCGGAATTGGATGCAAAAAATTAAGGAAACGTGTTTGAGAATTGACAGACCATGGTGTAAGAACTTTTATTCTGATTACAATTTTAGTTCCCACCACTTTCTGAACATCTCGCCCTTAGCCTGTTAATAAGTTTCACTTTCAGCTGTGGGTTCCTCCACTTTAGAACTCAGCAGCACGAATTCCGGCAGCCATAGAATGCAGAGGGGGGAAAACCACAAAGTTCACAGGAAATTAATTGGCTGTAGCGAAAAGTAATAAATATGAAGTATTTTCTATGTACTGCAATTTCTGTGGACATTCAGCCTTTTTTATATGAATATGTGAAAACAAAAAAACCAAGAGAGGGACAGTTTGCCTCTCTACCAGAAGGCTCTCAAACACAATACTATGCTATTACTTAGAGGACTCTATAGCTTTAAAAAGGCACATTTAAAGCAGAACTTTTATGCTACAATAAGTTATCCTCAATTAATTCTTAGTAGCTTCTTATTCATGGAAATAGCGTAATAATGTTGATTAACCCCTCAAGGACCATTGTCGTACCAGGACCGCCACGGCGGTCTGGCACTTAAGGACCAGTGACGGTCCTGGTACGTTATGGAGTTCAGGGCTTCCGGTGCGGCTGCATGCCACTCCGGGAAGCCCTGAACCGGAAACAAACAAAAAAAACCCCGTAGTCCTCAAGTGCCGCGAGTGCCGGTCCTTAAGGGTTTAAGTGCCAGCATGAGTTGGAATCATAACACTGCAACTGACATCAATGGGACAGTGTAGACATCTTGCAGGAGTGTGATCTGTGCATCTGCACTGTCCCTCCCTGCCTGTACGCTGATAGGCAGGAGTAGTCAATCTCTGGACTGCCAGGTGCTCAAGACAATAACTCTCATCATCCCCAAAGAATGTCTTGAGGTCCAAAAACTGACTAACCCTGTTGAAAAAGGTGAATTAGCTTCTTTTACACAAAAGTCAGTTGATAGGAAAGCAAACAATAAAAATGAATGTAATTAGAAGTTAGCAAAGACATTTACTCAGACTTCTCTATGTGTCTCAGCTAGGTAATCCTATTTTAATTCAATGGGTGTTACCATAGGAGACAGTGAAGCACACATCATAGATTTCCATTAGTTTAAATGTTTTTTCAACCCCTTTAATGCTATAGGGGTCACAAAAACATTGTGAAATGATGGATTGGAAACTTGTTTAGCATTCAAGGGGTTAAAAATTCCACTGAAGTCAACTGCAATGTGTTTGTCCCTTATGGAGAATCTGGTTTTCCCCACAATTGCACTACTCAACTTCTATACATAAGGCTCATTGTGGTGGATGTATAAAAAGGTCATAATGTATACTTAAAGGGGAACTACCACCCGACACAATCTTTAGATTCAAAAAGTACCCTTCTGGTGACTAGCTGCTTAGTAGTGAAGAATAATACCTAATTACCTTATTTAATAGATTTCTCCTCTCTTCCATGGGCGACAGGCAGGACGGAGCGCGGACATCTTGCCATTGTGACGTCTGTGCTCCTGCGCTGTCAGTCCCAGCCGGGTCTAGTAGGCATTGCTAAGAGCCATTTGGCTCCGGCTGGGACTGACAGCGCAGGCGTCACAATGGTAAGATGTCCGCGCTCCATCCTGCCTGTCGCCCATGGAAGAGAGGAGAAATCTATTAAATAAGGTAATTATTCTGGCGACTAGCGCTACTAAGCAGCTAGTCGCCAGATGGGGACTTAGTGAAGGTAAAGATTGAGTGGGGTGGTAGTTCCCCTTTAAGAATCGTCTCTAAAATTCACAACTCCTGGTAAGCAGTAAACTCACGTTTATAAATATGTCCGAGCATATTCTGAGAAAATTCTCATCTGCGAACATATTTTTGCACACATAGCGCTATTATATATTTCCAATAAGAACAGTTTATATTTGGAGTTAAGATTCAATCCCTAAAACTGCCTTTTTTTTTTTGGGGCGCAATTAGGGAATTTCTTTATAAATACATTATGACACAATTCTAATTTGGCCAAGACCTTTTCTACGCCACTTTTCAATAAAGTCAACTAACTGGAGTTAGCACTTGGAGAAATTGTCGCTAGATGTTTAACCATATACTTGTGTCGCTTTGAGACAATTTTACAGACACTCTTGATAACACCAGTTATTCTGCTGCAAAACAAACTGCACCACAGAGGACAAATAAATTCCTGTGTAAAATGAAAAAAAACACACCACACAACTGTGCTTTTAACCCCTTGAATGCAAGAGAGGTCTCAAAAGTATTGCAAAACAATGCATTGGAGACATCTTGCATTCAAGGGGTTAAAATGTTCTATTGAAATGCATGTGAAGTCAGGAATTCATATTTTCTCCTCTATGGTGGAGTCGGTTTATATTGCCGTTATAGATATGGGCCAATGTGAATAATTTACAAACACCTCAGCGTACCAAGTGAGCGACTATTGTGTAGTACCCCATGCATGCCAGGCCTAGGGTGACCAGACCTCACCTTTAACTGGGGACACATAGGAAATAGGCATATTTCAGGATTGCACTGAAATCAAAGCAGCCCTGCAGCATGTATTTTTCATGTGTCCCCGGGTTAAAGATGGGGTCTGGTCACCCTAGCCATGCCTCATAGCAGTAGGGTAACCTATTTAGGGGAGATATTCATAATCATAAAAATATTTTATACCAATTATGCCATCAGTAAAATATGCTGTGGATGTGTGCCAAGTCCCTCTAAGAATTCATTATTTTTGGTGTGTAAAGCTGTGAAATAAACCTCATGGCTAAGTCACAGCTTAGTAAATCCCAGTCACAGACTTACTCTACAGGCTTGTATTGTTAAAATGTCACAGATGTATCTGGGGCAGAAATTTGAGATTGCTTTAAGAGGCTGGCCATACAAAAATGGCAGCTGAAATCTGAATTCATAAATGAACTGAATTTCAGTGTCACTGATTTATTACAGAAACTGGGATATAACTAATGTTCCCTAAAATGAGCTATCAGTAGGCTTTATTATGTGTTGAATTATTTTAGCTTACAATCTGCAATACCTTAATGCAGAAATGGATAAAAATATATAAATCTTCAGTGCCAGACAGAGGATTAATGCATGTGCATAAAGCCATACAACATACACTGAAAATTTAGGAGCCAGAAATACAATATTAGGAGTCCCGGTTGGCAGGTACATAGGATTTTTTTTCACCCCAGCTATAAACAAAAATGTGTTTTTACCATTTATAACCCAGAACTGCTTCTGGCTAAAACTCTGTGATGATCACCAAGAACATCTATGTAGCAGAGCACTCTCCACTGAATAAAACATAGCTTTTATTGTATAAAATCATAAAAACACACTGTCTGACATTTAAGTAACAAACAGACTTTCATCAGGGACTAAATCCATACAGATCACATGTCAATTAGCTCTTAAAGGGAACCTTTCACCCCAACATGATTGCATCTGTATACGCTCCTTTACGTGGTATTGAAGATTTCATATGTTTTTTTAAAGGGAGAAATCTGAAAACGAAATTGTACCAGATGACGTTGCTTCCTTAAGCTGTACCACAAGAGGTTACGAGCTGTACTGCACTGCTTCTTTGACGCACACGCTGTCTAATCCCTCCTGAGGCTTGCCCATCATAACCAAGTTTTATCTGCATGCACATCTTACAAATAACACAAAAAAGGAGGAATAAGGGCATTCTTCCCATCACTGATTGACAGGGAGAGGTGGTGCAGGCAAACAACTTCACCAAGATGGCCACGCTCTCCCTGCTCGTATTGCTCCAAATCAAGGCTATATTTTATAATCCGGACACATTTAGGAATTTATACATGTTTTCTGGGGCACATAAAGGTTATCTACGAACATTACAACTTGAATACCCATTACAGTATTGGTTTAAATAGCCCTATTTATTGAACTCTGTATCAGGTTAACACGTATGGCTGCCAAAGACACGCACCCAGCAAACCTAGATCACCACAGAATCACCTGTGTTCACAGCAATGTGCAAAAAAAAACCCAATATAAAATAATAGGGTTAACCTTGAGTGCAGAGGGGTATGCAACACATTGCTTTTTTGTACCCCTCTGGCACTCAAAGGGTTAAGAGGCTTGTTGACACCAATGCATCACCCCTTAACGTCCAGGTTCCTGGGAATTAACCTTCCCTTAAGGACCACTTTGGTGTTTCCGGCGCGCCAGTAGACGTGACCTGTGACGAGTACCAGCCCGCCACCCTGGGGACTGAGAGAGACCTCTCCAGTCTTGGAGCAGTCAATTTCAGTCCCTGTTTTTACTTACAGCGCTCCCGGAGGAACGTAAAATGTACGTGACGTGCTATGACCGTCACCAGTCCTTCTTAAGGGAAAACCTTGTGACGGTGATAGCACGGCACACGGGCATTAAGGGGTTAAAATATATGAAACAAAACGTACTGCACTATAGGGGACAAACACAATTTCCCAGAATGACCTTTGATTTAACTGGGTATTTTAATCTCTTGAATGCTAGAGAGATCTCCAAAGAATTTACTGTGCTGGACCGCTCTAGAATTCAAAGGATTAAAAGCCATATTAAAAAGGGACATTATCAACAAGAATTGAAAAAGGTTCATATCCATTAAAATACTGCTTACCTCAATCATTCCATACATTGCCCTGATCACTTGTCTAAACGAAGAGGGATTAAAAGGATAGTAATGTTTCATAATAAAAGCAGCTCTAATTAATCATCATAGTATTTGGACTTTGGAGAGTGTTATTTCAATTCTGTTACAGTTGTAGTTCAAGAGTAATTCAATGACAAAGTATCCCCCTCCCACCCCTTTTACTGATGTAACACAGCTCAGCCACAGCAGAAGGGAGGTGCCCAGGTAGACTGCAGAGAGGGACAATCTTCAATTAAGATAAGGGAAAAATCTGAAAAGCTTGTCAAGGGGGGCAGGGCTTTCATTGTTTTCACTGTAAGAAGATTGTCCCGTGCTGTTATCTGTCTGGTCTTACAACTAGATTCCACATCTGAGAAGAGATGGCTTACACTAGGTAAAAGGGGCGGGAGGGGGAAACTTTGCTTGTGAATATCTCTTAAACCATAAAGGTTTGAGAGATAATACTTATATCATTCTTCATGTTTTTTAATGCCTACAAAATAAAATAAAGTTAAAACGAAGTATTACTATCCCTTTAAATGGTGATACACAGATGCCTACATATTTAGAACACTGAGACCTGTGCATTCAATAAATCATTTTTACAAATGCAGACTAGAGTACATTAACAGGTTATAAACCCCGTCCATTTTTAGGCAATAATGGCCGTTCAACACAAAGGGAATTTCAGGAAACTGTATTTGTCCCTTACAGTGCAGCTGAATTGTTCTACAATTGATTGCTCCAGTGCTGCTTAGTATACCAGCCTCACTCTTCTGGAGTCTGGCATGGCAGGATTCTGTATCATACATAAACTGTAAATACAGGCTATGGTCCATTGTCTGATTCAGGAGATCCTGGATTTGTCACAGTTAATGCAGCTTTGCCATCTATTGTACAGACAGATGGAACTAGTTTCTTTTTCACTAGAAAAGTGAATGTGTTTTCTGACCCCAGTTAACTCCTATCATTGCCAGAGATATCTTTAACACTATGTATTGCAACCACCTGTTCATGCTTTAAGCATACCGTTTGTTAACCCATTGAGTGCCAGAGGGGTATGCAACGCACTGTGAAGCAATATGTTGCATACCCCTTTGGAACTCAAAGGGTTAAATCACAGAGGTTTTTTTTTTTTTTTTCTTTACACACACTATACAAGCAGGTATAAATAAACTCCCTTTTACATGAAGCACATAGACACATCTTATTAATGACATGCTACAGACTGTATTCTTGGCTGAGGAATTATAGGTTTCTGGTGGAAGTAGCCCAGCTATGCCAAGTTACCTAGACAACTGTTTCTTAATGACTCTACCCCACTCCACAGTAACAGACCTGCCTATAAATACAACCCACTTAACCCTTTTGGTAACACAAGATAAGGTATTTTCATCACATTTGCGATCAAAAGAAATGGGTTAAATCTTTTAAATGCCAGAAAAGTGCCAAAACCATTAAGCACCTTCATGGCATTTAAAAAGGTTAAAAAGGCATAACATGTGCCTATTTTTCAATACTCATTAGTTTTGATACTCCTGAGATGAATCACTTTCATTGTTTGCCTCAACCCACCATTACATGAGTAATTACGCTGAAAATTAATACTGTGAAGCTGCCTGATGTCAGAAGTCATTTCAAATTATATAAAGCAGAAGTAGTCAGTTACTGAACCACCAGCTTTTGAAGACCACAACTTCCATCATCCCCAAACAGCTATTCGATGGTTGGGGATAATGGGAGTTGTAGTACAACAGCTGGGAGGTACCACAATTGACTATCCCAGAGTTGGAAAAATCCCAGGACCCTGGTGCCCTTGCTTCCTGAGATCTAGGCCTCAATTCAATTGTGTCTGGTAAAACAGTCTTTATGGAAGAAAAAAAAAAAAAAAAAAAAAACACAAAAGCACAGAGAGAATTAGAATTAGAGAATTGAATACTACTTAAATCATATTTGGCTACCAGAATGGCTACCGAGCGTAGGCCTGAAAAATTCATGTACATTCAAAACCTGCTTCTCACTTTTTTCTGACCTCACCATGCGGCAAAACGGTCGATAACTAACATGCGATACGTCCATATTAAAGAAAAAGTTAAAGGTCAACGTGATATAGCAACCTTGATTGTAGTCACGTTCAAACCCGCAGCCAATCACAACACACCAAAGTATCAAATACACCTATATATGCCTCAAAATAACTGACACACCTCATCTGTGAGAGCTAGAGCACAGGGCCCAGGAAAGGAGGATAGTGATAGAGCGAGAAAGGAGCATACATCGAGGTAAAAGGAGTTGGGAATGGAGAGAGCTGGTACTCCGACAGCAACACATAATACACCTTTGCACATTTGCTATACAAACATACAAACATAAACACACATTGCTTTTTGTTTATAACACATTACACACATTTATCTTTTATTATTTCAGTGTGAACCAGTGAGTGACAGAGTGAGTGTGATTGAGCGTGTCTTTGAGTGCCTGTGTGTGAGTGAGTGAGATGGCAGGGAGAGGAGAGCGTGATGGGGAGAGGAGCAAGCTCAGCAGGGCATCCCGGGTCAGGGTAGGAGTGGGAGATGCAGATCAGTCGAAGAGGTACGAGATCTAGGAGAGGTACACAGAGGGCAGGGACAGAACTGCCAGTAGGACGAGGAAAATTTGTCTGAGAGCAAGCCACGGCTTCGCGGCTGCGGAATCCCAAATACACGTTAGAGGAGAACAGGGTCCTTGTTCAGAGTATCCTGGAGAGAGAGAACATTCTGTACCTCATGGAGTGAGTAAGTGGTTTAAGTGCAAAGAAGAAGGCCACATAGAGACAAGTCCTAAGCAGGGTAAACTCCATCTCCAGCTGCAACCGGTCCATGAAGTCCATAAAGAAGCAGTGGGGTGATTGCAAGCGGTTCATCAAGAATAAGAAGCATGATGTGCCCATGCACGCCAGAGGCACGGGAGGCGGGCCCCCTCTCGACATACCCTTTAACCCCTGGGAGGAGTTGCTAGGACAGAAACTGTCAGCGATGGCTGTTGAGGGGATCCCATGAGGGAGCGAAACTGCAGAATGCAGAACCCTCCAGACTACTGGTAGTACATCAATCCATTACTACACACTACACACCACACAAACCCTCATACCTAGTATGGCCCAACACAGTGACAGCTGAACACATGGCCAGCAATCCTTACCACAAGTTGACCAACACTGTTCTGAGAGGGTTCAAACAAGGACAGAACACAGGACAAACCCTTCACACATGGGAATGGTCAAACAGGATAAATCCGGTCCAAGGACATGTTTAACCCCCTCGTTGCTGTGTTGATCAGCTATACTCACTGCCCATCATCATGTTTCATACAAATAACTTATGTTTACCACAATGCCATACATGGAGCAAGAGAGAGGTCAGCACCTAACCCGTTGAGTACTAGAGGGATGACCAACGCATTGATCGACAGCATTGGGTACCCCTCTGACACTCAAAGGGTTGACAGAGGACAAACGTAATACAAAAGTGTCCCACTGTACAGGTCCACAGAGGTCAGCACACACATCAGACTTCAAATGATACAAACGGATTGCTGTTGAGGACTATGTGTTGTACATGCAAACACTCTAGGGCCTCAAAACACATCAATGCACCACTGAAAAAACAATGACAAACAAGTACAAACAATGTCAGTAAAGAAAAGCAAGCCCACGGACATAGGGAACACAGCAACACAAGCAGTTGTAAGACATATCTAACACACACAAGGAGAGAACAGCAAACATACATCAAACATGGAGTGTTTGAGCGTTAGTTATCACGTGTCCTGAGAAGTGGTGATGGCAATGAGGGGAATCAGTGTGTTTTCAGGCTCTAGTGTTTTTGCATTCCAGGTCTGTGTTGTACATGCAATCCGTGTTGGTTCAAATTTGTTTAACACATGCATCATCTTTTAAAACAATTTTGACAAACAATATGAAGGTAAAGATATTTAAAGGAATAGTAATACTTTGTTTGATCTTTATTTTATTTTGTAGGCTTTAAAAAAACATGAAGAACAATATAAGTCTTATCTCTCAAACCTTTATGGATTGAGAGATATTTACAAGCAAAGTTTCGCCTCCTGCCCCTTTTACCTAGTGTAAGCAATCTCTTGTCAGATATGGAATCTGGTTGTAAGACCAGACAGATAACAGCAGGGGACAGTCTTCTCCCTATGAGAACAATGGAATCCCTGCCCACCTTGACCAGTTTTTCAGGTTTTTCCCTTCTATTAATTGAAGATTGTCCCTCTCTGCAGTCTACCTGGGCACCTCCCTTCTGATCTGGCTGAACAGTGTTACATCAGTTAAAGGGGCGGGAGGGGGATACTTTGCCATTGAATTATTCTTGAACTACAACTCTGGCAGAATTGAAATAACACTCTCCAAAGTCCAAATACTATGATGATTAATTAGAGCTGTTTTTATTATGAAACATTACTATCCTTTAAAAATACGCTATGCATTATTACAAATTAAATTGAACAATCCTATACAGAGTTTTTTCTAACATTACTATTTCTTTACTTTATTTAGGACTATGATCTACATTTTTAGAAACATTTTCCTGTATCAGAAAATCCACATTCACTATTAAAAGCATAATAATGTGTCAATTAAACTGCAGCTCTGAGTCTTCTTTATATATTTTTAAACATGCAGCGCTATATTTTGTTACTTACAATGTTGTAGTTCTGGACACGTCACTGATCCTCTTTGTCCAGATGGAGAGCAGCGAGGGACAGTCTTCAGTAAGCAAAGGAAAAAACTGCCCTCCTCCATCAAGGGGTCAGGGTTTTCCTTATACTGACTGTGTTAAGACTGTCTGGTGCCATGACCAGATTCAAGATCTTAGGGGAGGCAGAACCTTTGTGCAGGTATAGCGTTTGAACTACAACATTGTAAGTAACTAAATTTAGCACTGTGTGTTTATAAATATATAAAGAAGACTCAGAGCTTAGGTTAATCGAAGTGTTACTATCCCTTTAAGTCTCACTATACTCAAGTGTGCACTTTTGTTTAGACTAAAGTTTCTGGCACAATTAGCTTCTTTCCTTCATGGCTGCAACAAAATCCAGATCTCAGAAGAAAAATGTAAGGAAAAAAAAAAAAAAAAGTCAACAATCAGATGGTGACAACTGGCATCCAAGGAGTTAACATTTCAGGGATTTTCACTACACACTTGTCCAGGGTATATCAGTAGTAAAATTATAAATACAAATAAATGACTGCTGTATGTCCAGTTAGAAAAGAAATACATTACTCAGCAGGTATGGTTTGCTTGCCTGCACAAACACTGCATGCAGTGTGCCAAAGCTATTGTCATGTAAAATCCAGCTTGTCTACTTCTAACATGCTTCATTAACTTCAGTGTAATAGAGAGGTGGTAACCCATGGATACTATTGGACTACAGCACCCATCATTCTCAGTTGGTCACCAATGATGGTGATTGCAGCCAAAGCAAAAAAATTGAGGAGCAAACCAATGGTACCATAGGGGAGAAATATCTCCCAAACGCCCAGTTAAATGATGATTATAACCCTTTGATTCTTGGAGCGGTCTTGTCCCTAGCATTCAAAGGGGTTAAAAGTCCAATTTAAAGTCAATGGAAAGTTTGATTTGTTCCCTGCAGTGCAGCTGTTTTTTCTTCAGAACTGCTCCTCATTTCTTTTGTAATAAAAGGCCTACAAATGTCTTGTGCACAAAAAGTGGGGCAATTCTGGAGCAAACCAGCTGCACCACAGGGGACAAATAAGGTGTCCTCTCCTTATAAAACCGAGCTGTTAACCTCTGAATTCTAGAGAAGTCTCCAATTCATTGCTTTGGAATGCACTGGAGACCTCACACACGTTTTAGACCATTCCAATGAAGGGATTCCGTGTAAGTAACAAGATCTCAGCACTTCTCAAGCGCCTCCGTGTCGACCGACACAAATCTCCTGCTGACAGCTTTACAGCTGTCAGTAGGAAACAGCGAACTTTAAACTCCTGTATCTCTTAAACCATAGCGGTTCGAGAGATATGGTTTTTTTTGCGTTTAGCTCAGCTTTATAAGCTCTTCTAAATGCAAAAAACTTTTTTTGGACATTACTAACACTTTAAGAAACTGAAAGCACCATTTGAAATGAATGGGAGACCGGGGATATTCATATCTCGCCTGTGAGGAGCTCGGTTTGCTCCAGAATTGTCCCTCACTTCTTATGTGCAGAAGGCCCTATGGTCCATATTTATAAAAACAAACTAGTTATCTGGAGTAATCCAACTCCACCACACAGGACAAATAAACATTTCTAAATTCCCATGCACTCGAATATCAATTTTTAACCCCTTGAATGGATGACATTATCTATCCTATGTTTTATAAGGTTTTTATGTATTCTGTTTTTTTAACCTTTATAAAACACATGTAGTTGCTAGTCACCCTAAAAACGTATTCATTCACTGTAGCCTTTAGCTACTATACTCATTCACATGTCAGTTAAATGTAACAAATACCCGAGAATAGCACCCAGGAGATCTTCTGAGTGTTGTGAAGTGACACTGCTTGGCCCTCTAGCTCCAACTGTCATTATGATACAGTCAATAAGTCCCTATATCACACTTAAATCCATAGTATTTTTAGGGTTGGAAAAAAATCTCCTGAGGCTGGGAGATTTGGTTCCCAAAATGTAATTTCTGGCTTCTAAATTCGAAGCAGTTCATATACGTTTATTTTTAAAATAAATAAATATTTAGAAAATCGTTTTACCAGGAAAAATACATTGAGATTTATCTCGTTTTTAAGTATGTCCTGGAGAGTTTTAAGACAAAGAGTTGCATATTTACACAAATAGAGAAACATATGTACATACACACACATACATTATATATTAGTGCCAGCCGGTAGCGGTGCAGTCATGTGCAGTAGAGACTGCCCTTGACACGGCTGATACGGAGCAGGGCGCTCCGAATTCAGACCATGGTCATGGTGCTCAGAGAGAGACCACAGTCTGAATTCGGAGCGACCTGCTCCGTATCAGCCGCGTCACAGGCAGTCTCTACTGCACATGCCTGCAGCACACGCAGCAGTCTCTACTGCACATGACTGCGTAGTTACAAACTTTTAGCGAATTATTATATAGAATATATTTATATATATATATATATACACACACATCCTATATAAAAATTAGTTAGGATGTTTGTCAGAAGCCGTCATGCGCAGTAGAGGCTGCCCGAATGCCAGGAATGCTGGGAGTTCTGTGTTGGGAACATTCTGTGCTTTCCGGCAGTCTCTACAGTGCATAACTGTGTTGGCGGCAGGACGCAGCGCAGGACCGGCCTCTTAACCCTTTGAGTGCCAGAAGGGTATGCAACACAATGCAAAGCATTGCGTTGCATACCCTTCTGCCACTCAAATGGTTATCATCACAAGGACCTTGGCCCGTGTACGCGGGCTTTTACACTAGTACATACATACACACTAAACATTGATATACAGTAACATTGTTTTACATATAAAGAAGCAGTTATTTTTAATGATTTTAGACTAGGAGAAGGTCTTTTGTACATTTAATTATTCACAGTCTCCTAAAACACAGATCAATAGGCAAGTGAATATCCATTTCATAAATATGGAATTTACAGTCAATATCAATGTGTAGTTCCCTGTTCCTAAACTTAACACCCTGTGGAGCCGTGGGGTGTACAACACATTGGGGGGAGATGCAATAAGGTGTGATACAGAGATGATAAAGTGGAGATCAATTCTCCAGTTCCTGTGTTATTCTATGGAGCCTATGCACAAGATCTCTAGTGCTGGATAAATCTTAGTGCATAGGCTCTATACAATAACACAGGAACTGGAGAAGTCATCTCCACTTTAAAACGTCTTTATCATGTCTTAATACATAACCCCCATTGTTTTGCAAAGCCACACACTTGTAAACACTTCTGGTCCACGTGGGATTACAAGCACCATATAAACAACACTGCAGTAATCGCACCATTACTGAAAAAGTTGCATGATATTAACATTCAGATTAATGTAAAATAAAATGTCTGTCACTCATTTGTACCAGACTTATTAAAACTCTTCATAAATGCAATATTAATCATATCAATTAAAGGGAATTAAATTGTTGTGAAACCAATGAGGAGAATGCTGCATTAGGACAGAGGTGAAAGGCTGCATTTCAAGCAGTTGCCAGTTCTGCTGTTATTGATCCTACCACAAATACAACAGCAGATTTGTCAGCTCTGGACTTTGCTTACATTATTGAAGAGGATATTATAGATGGCCACGTAAGACAAAGATAAAAGCTGACCGGACTAAAAACCAGCTAAAAGATACCAAATCAGTTAATTATGTGGGTCTTACACAAGTCCTTGAAATTGTGCTTTACTGAGAGTGGTGATGTTACTGAAGAATTACCCAACAGAGGTTAAGTCAAATAAATTAAGAATTTCAGCACAGCCTAGGGTAGGCAGCAGGTAGGAAAAAATGGACTGGGTGGGACAAGCCATGTACTGTCACATTTTATGTTTACAAACGGTAAATGTAAAATCACTTCCCATAGCTGCTGTGTAATGTTTGCATCTTATTGAAAAGCACAAGGAAAATGTCTGGCTTTAAATTTAAAACCATTTGAGACCCAGCGGAGTAACCAATGTATTACTGTGCAATGCACTAGACACCCCATATGGCATTCAAAGTACGAATGTAATCAAAACATATATTTATCTGCCTGGAAAGCAATGGATAAAAGCAATGGATAAAATCAGTGTGGTGAGGCACAACATGACCATAAAATAAAAGAAGATGTGAAATTACTTAATAATCACAACTGTACATTGGCATATTACATAAGCCTTGGAGTTGCAGAGAAGTATCCAACCACTTTGCAATGCATTGGATACCTCTCTGGCACTCAAACGGTTAAACATGTCCTGCACCACTGCATGAATTTTTGCATGCTCTGTATCATTCCAAAGATGGTCTAGGTCACAAGCAGCATCTTTATATTAACAGAATGACACACAAGGGAAGAATTTGCAGCGAAAAGGAAAGGTCTTACAAACTTAAGTTGAATGTAGAATTTCTTTTGTCACAGGGATAAGCAGTACATTACAGAGAAAAGCAAAGTTTAGAAGAAATGTATCATAAAAAATAAATAATGATGATGCTTAAAGAAAAGTGTGTGTGTGTATATATTTATATTCCCTCCCCCCACCAGCAGATTCTCCTCTCAACCCATTACATGGGGTAAATGTCCCACAGGTTTAACAAAACTGACCACTTTGTTAAAGACGCATATTACTATTACAATAAATATAAAAATAAAAAAATGTACATTTCTTCCACAAGTTTGAAAATATTATTTACATGTATTCAGGATATATATTAACCAAATGAAAGCAGAGGTATTTCTAATACATTGTGAAGAGATGAAAACCTCTCAATATCCAATGGGGTTAACAACTTCTGTTTTGTGAACTGAAGCTTGTTTTCCTCCTAGCATTACAAATGTTAACTGTCTGCAGATGACAGCAGTTAATTGGGATCATGCACTATAATGTTTTGGTCCTGTATAACAATATCTAATAAGACTGTTTTATCACTTACGGTTATGATTTTCTCCATGCAAGGCTGTAAAGCTTGCATGTACCTATGCTAGGCCAACAGAAGGCACCATAGTGCCTATTTTATCTCTCCATCTACTTACACATTTGTGCTAATAGCAATCTAGACAGTGACCTAAATATATCATTCTCTCTAATACTACAGCACTCAGTTTACCACCTCTATCTAGAAGGAAGATAACCGCAATGAAAGTTAAAAGAAAGACAGGTAACCTAAACAAGCAAAACACTGAGGAGGAGAGAAAAGTCTGTCATACTGCAGGAATCAAATTTGACAGGCCTTGGTACAGTTATAATGCACCATACCCAATATATCACTGCAACTTCATTAATCAGTACTGCTTCTAGCAACCAACCAACACTGAGATCATCACCAAAAATGGTGTCTTTAGTCTTTTTAGTCACAGAGGAGTGTGCACGGCCCTCTTGCACTCATAGTGTTAATTAAGTAAGTGGGGCAGCTGAGAATTGTGGGAGATGATGTCCAACAACAGTTGGAGAGTCACAGATGAACCACCCCTGCTGTGAGGTATGCAAGACACCTCCAAAAACACAGATACCTGCCGCACCCCGCTACTCCATAAGAGTAAAGGGCAGAAGTCCCTCACACCTACCAATAACAGAGAAAGTGTAGGGGAGCACTAATGAAATAACGTCATTAATAAAATGGGGTCAGCATCCTATTAACAGAGATGGGTCTCCCCGTGAGAAATGGATAACAGGACATCCTACTCCGAGTTTGCAGGGCCCAGCTCACTGGTACAAGAGGAAGGCAACATGTGGCTCTCAAGATGGTGTTGAACTACAACCCCCATCATCAACAGCAAACAGATAAAGATTACAGGAGTTTAAATAAATCACAGTCCGTGTATCCCATGCACTGATTGATTTGGAGTGAATAAGGAGCTAATCATTTAAACAGAGAGTGGTCCCTGTAGTTTAGCACAGTCACCCATTCACAACCCCCACTCCATGTTTACCTTCTCCTCCGTGTCCTGTTCCCTGCCCGGTCTTTGCCTCAGCTCAGTCATTGTGAGTGTGTTCAGGCAGCGGCTTCCTAATAACAGCGATCCAGCCGGTAACAGGTAAGACTCCGATTTCGGGGTGCACAGTTCTCTCTGCCTCTGTAACGCGCGTCTCCCTCTCCTCCACCTTCTTCTCCTCAGTAACTAGTACGCGCCTCCAGTACCAGTGAGCGAGCGCCGCGAAAAAGCGCACAGTCAAGTGTAGCTCTGATTGGCTGCAGAGACGACAGCAGCATGAGTGCATTTCCATTGGTCGAGAATGGGAGAGAGCACGAGAGGCGCGCTCCAGATCAATTGGATAGCGATTATCACTAGTGCGGTCTGGTGATGTCAATGGGTCCAATGTATAAAGGTAGAATGGAGAGATTATTTACAAAACCAACTACACCGTAGTGGAGGGTTAAATGGAAATATAGAGTGATTACCTAGAAAGCAAATGTAAAACTACATATTTTAAAATTCCAAAGGCCCCTTCCTCTACTTTGAAAGAAGCATATCTGGATTATTTCAAAATTAGCTAATCATAAAGTCTTTGGAAAACTAACATCAAAGTTACGTAGCATGTAGATTCTAAGGTAAGTGACGATCCTCAAATCCATTTCTCCAGGTGCACCTACATGTCAGGTTTTCAGCATAACACTAATTAAGCACATATACTAATATAGTTGAGGAGGCTGAAAAAAAACATGGCTCAGTTAAGTCCAGCCCATGCCAAATCACTACCACTAGTAATCTAGAAGAAGGCTAAAAAAAAAAAAACCACAACACTGAAGTAATTTCGTCAAGTGGTTAGAAGAATTCCTTCCGGACTCCAAATGGCAGTCAGATAGTTACCTGGATCAACAACCTATCTGCATTGAAGCCAGCTGTCATAAATCTCATTATTGTTCTGTGCTAGATATGTACGCATTACTTTTTGAAAGCAGTGACAGTATCACCAAGCACAGTATCCCGAGGCAAATAATTCCATAGCTTTACCATCCTTACTGTAATACCATCCTTACTGTAAAAAAATCCTTGCCTTTGTTTTAGTCGAAAGCACCTTTCCTTTAGTCTTAATGGATGACCTCTCCTCCTTAGCTAGCTCTTTGAGTAAATAATGAATTAGATAGTTACTTGTATTGACCTTGAATCTATTTGTAAATGGTAATCATATGCCCCTTAGACATCTCTAATGTAAACAAACCCAGTTTGCCTACTTTCTCTTTATAACCCATATATCCTATAATCCTTTTATCAGTTTTCTTACACGGCTCTGCAGTTTTTCCAGTTCAATAATGTGTTTTTTTTTAAGAAGTGGTGCCTAACACTGTACTCCATATTCTAAATGCGGCCTTACAAAGGATGTATACAGAGTTAGAATAATATTAGCATAACCCAGCCAATCTGCATAACCAAATCACTTGGTAGGCCCATTGTACTTGCCGGCCCCACCTTTATCACTGCCAGGTGAGAGTGCAACCCAATGCCAGTTGCCAAAGAGTATGGAGCACGTTCCTGAAACACAGCAATGGTCAACCGAGAATTGGTTGTTTACCCAGACCCTATCAAGGAGTCACATTACTAATTGGCTGTCACATGAAGGAACACAGGGACACAAGCACAAGATGGGGCCTGCAAGAGACTACGTGCTCAGGAGTGGTGCTGGAGAGCAGAGCTAGAGTATTGTAGGCTGACTGCAGGGGGACAGTGCTGCGGTTAGGGCTGAACTAAAGTTGCCAGCCACAAGACTGGATGACAAACCCAAGAGGAGCTGGAAGTGAGCCCACCATAGCCCCTCTATGGACAGCACCAACTCTACTGAAGGGGAGAGTGAAGGCTGGAGTACAAAGACTAGGGAACAAAGATATGCACCATAGGCTACAGATATAGCACAAACTCTCCAAGGAAAACCCAGTACATAGAATAATATACCTGGTTGGTGGAGAATCAAAATTCTGCAGACCCTAAGAATGGTCAAGGAAGCTGGGGTCAGTACTGAGGAGGGCAATGATACAGAAACCAAAACAGCAGGCAAAGAAGACTCAGGATTCAGGCCTGGGATCATACACACAGGTTGGCAGCTAAGTAGATATCAGCAGGCAATGGGATAGTCTGAAGCGTAGCCAAGGGTCATACACAGGTAGACAGGTAAGAAGGTATTAGCAGGCAGTGGTATAGTCTGAAGCGTAGCCTAGGATTATACACGGGTAAACAGATAAGTGGAATCAGCAGGCAATAGGGTTGTCTGAAGAATAGCCAAGGGCCATACACACGTAAACAGGTAAGTAGATATTTGCAAGTAAAGGGGCAATATGTTTGTATAAGAACTGCGAGATAATCTTATTCACTAAATAGAGTAATCCTATTTTATATGAAAATTTTATGGGATGTATGTTAATTGAGTAGACACGTGCACATAAATTGATGGGTAAGAGTATCACAGCGCCCGTGATCTGGGCGACATTCTGTCCATCTCGCTATTGTTGCTCTCCTATTGGCTGTGCTGTACTACTCCTCCCAGTGACAGCCTTTTTATACCCTGGGCTGTCACTCTGCAAGTGCCCTTTCCTGGTGTACCTGATGCCTTGCGCTAGTTTTGCTGTTTTGATACCAGTGTATGACCCCGGACTGCCTGATCACGCTGTTGTCTTGTTCCTGACTCTGTGTACCGATTCGGATTGGATGACTTTCCTGCTCTGACCCGGCCTGGCTGACGTTCCTGCTCCGTGTACCGACCTGGCGAGACCGACGATCCTGCTTCGTGTACCGACCCGGCGTGTCTGAGGTTCCTGCTCCGTGTACCGACCCGGCTTGGCTGATGTTCCAGTTCTGTGTACCGAATCAACTTGGCGGTGGTTCCTGATTCTTCTGTGCCCGGCTGGGCTTTACCGGACTGTTCCTGCTGTTGCCTGCCTGGCACCGTTTCCTCATTACTGGGCCTCCTTGTATTCCGGTACTCCGGTTGCCGGTTATATTCCACTGTGGGTCAGAGTCTCTGTGTGCCCCCACACCGTGTTGCACTCGCTTGGTCTATTTGGTTCAGTTGAGCTCCTCCGGTGGTTGCCGTTATCCAGACCATAGCGCTATTAACCCCTTTGGCGAAAGTGCCACGTTCCATTACTACCACTCTGGGTCTGTTGGTCTCCGTTACTCTGTGCAATTTAGTCTCCATTTGGTTCCGCTGTGCGCTTCCAGTTGGCATCCATTTATACTATCACACATTAACCCTTGAGGGTAGTGTGTGCACACGGTGGTGGGCTGTTCTGGTAGGGCCTCTGTTCTGGCACGAGCTCTGACCAGCCTTGTATAGTCGTTGGTGGGCGTCCACCGTTGCACCCTTCTCAGGCGTCCCGTGCCTGTCATTGCAGTCCTGTCACTGTCACCTCCCATTGCCTATAGGCGACATAGGGCCTTCGCTGTACTCATACTTTGCCAGTGGTTCCACTGGGCATATTGGACTTTCATACACTGTATCAAACTCTTTTACCTGACCTGTGTCAGTATTGTGTGTGTTATACATACTGGACCCGTGTGGGTTAACTTGCTTGTAACCTGTCTTGTGTCAGTTACTGCTGTTGTTACTGGACCTGTGAGGGTTACCTCATTCCTTGTGTGCATTAATAAAATTGTGTTTTACCAACATCTACCGTGTCTGAGTGTACTGAACCGTAACAGTACGATAGGGCCATGACCTCAGACGGTAACGGTGACGGTAATGCACAGAGTATCCATTGGAGGATGGATCTCCATGAACAACGGTTAGACCAGCTGGCTTTGGCTGTCCAAATGATTCTGGAGCGCACAGCACACTTGGATAAACCAGTACCGGCTCCAGTGGTCCCCCCGTTCTGACACCGGGAGCGCAGTCTGGTACCTAACTAACGCTAACAGAGGGCTGACGGCTACCGCTCCATTACCTCTTGGGTACGATAACGAACCTACCCTGTGTAGAGGGTTCATTAATCAATTGGAAATCTTCCTAGAATTAACCCCTCATGCTTTTCCCAGTGATCGAAGTAAAGTGGGGTTCACGATTTCCCTGCTTACGGGCAGAGCCCTGCCATGGGCAAACCCTTTGTGGGAGACCGCTAAACCATGTACTCAGAACTTCTCTGAGTTTGTAAGGGCATTTCGTAGAGTCTTTGAGGTTCCTGGGAGAGCCGCCTCTGCTGCAAAAAAATTGATGGAAATTCAACAAGGGTCTTGCACAGTTGCTGTTTATGCGATAGAATTCCGCTCCCTAGCAGCAGAGGTGCGCTGGAACAATGACGCATTGGTGGCTGCATTTGCACAAGGTCTCTGTGAACGATTAAAGGACGAAACGGCAGCACGAGAACTGCCAACGGAGCTTGATGAATTTATCGATTTTGCAATATTGATGGATTCCCGTATTAGGGAACGTATGGCAACCAAAGACCGGAAGCAGAGGGCTAGAGATATGGGTCCTGTAAGGTCAAGTTTCCCACCCATACCTCCCTCTCCTCCTATACCTCCGACACAAGCTGGTGAGAGTAGTGAACCTATGCAACTGGGATTCACTAAGTTGTCTAAGGAGGAAAGGGCGCATCGTCGCAGACAAGGCCTCTGTTTGTATTGTGGCCAGGCTGGCCATTTGTTGCGTTCTTGCCCAACCCGGCCGGGAAACGAACTCACCTAGGGTACCTTGGGAGACATGCCCTAGGTGGTGTTCAGCAGTCCCTGGATCCAACTACTCAAAAGCCCACCATACAGGTGGTAGTTGCCTGGGCAGATCTAGCAGTGGAAATCCTGGCACTGGTCGATTCCGGCGCGGCCGGATATTTTATGGATGACTAGTTTGCTGCCTCTCATAACATTCCACTGGTGGTGAAAGATTCTCCGTTAACCATCAAAGCTATTGATGGAAGGCCTCTGGTACCTGCCCAGATTACCATGGAGACAATTCCATTAAGTTTGCGTATTGGGGCTTTGCATTCTGAGGTTCAACATTTTCAGATTATCCGTTCCCCGCATCATGTTCTCATATTGGGGTTTCCTTGGTTGCATATGCACAACCCCAGGTTTAACTGGCAAACTTGTGAAATTACAGCCTGGTCTGAGTTTTGTGATAAGCACTGTATTTCCCACCCTACAAGGATCATGTGTGCCTCTCCCTCAGTGTCAGCTGAATATAGCCAATTCAGTGACGTGTTCAGTAAGGGGGAGGCAAGTGTCTTGCCGCCTCATAGGGCTTTCGATTGTGTTATTGATCTGCCTCCTGGTGCCGTTCCTCCTCGGGGTCGTCCTTACCCGTTGTCTTGCGAGGAGAATCAGGCTATGGATGATAACATTGCTGATGCCCTGGAAAGGGACATTATCAGAAAGTCATCCTCGCCCGCGGGGGCAGGATTTTTCTTCGTTAAAAAGAAAAGTGGGGAGCTACGCCCCTGTATTGATTATAGTGGCTTGAATAAACTTATGCCTAAGAATGCTTACCCTATACCACTCATCACAGAGCTATTTGATCGTTTGAAGGGCTCCTCCATCTTTACTAAACTTGACTTATGTGCTGCCTATAATCTGGTAAGGATTAGAGCCGGTGATGAGTGGAAAATGGCATTCAATACCAGGTCCGGTCACTACAGTGTGTGGTTGTTTACCTTGACAACATTCTTATTCATTCTTCTAGTCTGTCACAACACATTAAGGATGTCACAGCTGTGTTGCGTAAGCTCCGTGAGAATAAACTCTTCTGCAAAATCGAGAAATGCGAATTCCACAAGCCCATGGTACCTTTCCTGGGTTTTATCTCTAAGAATGGCATCGCTATGGACAGGGACAAGTTGGCAGCAGTCCTTCAGTGGCCACGTCCCAAAGGGCTTAAGGCTATCCAACGCTTTCTCGGTTTTGCTAATTATTATAGGAAGTTTATTAAGAATTTTTCTACTATAGTGAAACCTTTGTCTGACCTAACTCACAAGGGTGCTGATCCCTCTCAGTGGTCCCAGGAAGCTGAACAAGCCTTCATGTCTCTAAAGTCTGCATTTGCCTCTGCTCCTGTGCTGTCCCACCCTAATCCCTCCCTGCCGTTTACTTTGGAGGTCAATGCCTCAGAATCTGGGGTTGGGGCCGTACTATCGCAACGCCTGGACCCTGGGAGTGTGCTAAGGCCCTGTGGCTTCTTTTCGAAAAAATTGACTAGCGCACAAAGTCACTACGAGATTGGTGACAGGGAGTTGTTGGCAATCATTTTGGCCCTCAAGGAATGGCGGCATTTGCTGGAGGGTACCCGAACTCCAGTGCTAATCCTGACTGATCACAAGAATCTAACGTACCTCTCTGAGGCTAAGAGATTGTCCTCATGTCAGGATACGTGGACCTTATTCTTGTCACGATTTAACTTTATTGTGTCCTATCTGCCTGGGTCCAAGAATGTCAGGGCAGATGCTCTGTCCAGGCAATTTAACCCTGATACCGAGAGGGAGGAGCCCCCGGTACCGATTATCCAGCCAGATCGCATTCTTGCTACATTGCGAACCAGTATTACTTCCCCCCTGGGGCCAGAGATTCTTACTAAACAGTCTGATGCTCCTCCTGAAACCCCAGTGGGTAAATGTTTCGTAGCCGAGCCTCTCCGTACCCGTCTCCTTGAGACATATCATGCTTCTAAGGCCGCTGGGCATGTCGGCAGGAATCAATTAATCTGGACACTCTCGCAGTTGTTCTGGTGGCCTTCCTTGCGTGCTGATAGCACAGCATTTACCACAGCCTGTTCTACCTGTGCCCGTGCTAAATCCCCTAGACACCTTCGGGTGGGTTTGCTACAACCAGTACCCAATGGAGAACATCCCTGGTCTCATGTCTCTATCAACTTCATGGGGGAGTTACCGGTGTCTAGGGGATATTCTTTTATACTGATGGTAGTTGATAGATTTTCTAAGATGGCACACTTTGTGCCTTTGCCCGGTCTTCCCTCTGCCCAGGAGTTGGCAAGGGTGTTTGCCAAGGAGGTGTTCCGATTGCATGGGGTACCCAGAGTATTGGTATCCGATCGTGGGAGCCAATTTGTGTCAAGGTTCTGGGAGGCTTTCTGTGCTCAGATGGGCATACAGTTATCGTTTTCGTCTGCATATCATCCCCAGACCAACGGAGCAGCTGAGCGTGCTAATCAGAGCTTGGAACAGTTTCTGTGCTGTTTTGTGTCCGACCATCATGATAATTGGGCCGACCTCTAGCCTTTGGGCGGAGTTTGCCAGGAATCGTGCAGTTAATTCATCGTCTGGGAGCTCCCCGTTTCTCATCAATTACGGGTTTCAATCTTGTCTGCTCCCGGACTCATTTCAGACACATCAGATTCAAGTTCTGGATGAGCATATGGAGCAACTCCGTTCCACTTGCGCACAGGTGCAGAGAACCCTCAATACCTCGTTCCAACGGTATCAGCGCAAAGCTAATCGCAGACAGCTGCCGGCGGTCTCATTCCAGGTTGGGGACAAGGTTTGCCACTCCTCTAAGAATCTTAACCTTCAGACCCCTTGCAATAAGTTGGCTCCACGGTTCATTGGTCTGTTCAAAGTTATTCGTAAAATTAACCCTGTTTCTTATGCTCTGGACCTTCCAGCATCCATGCGTATTCATAATGTGTTCCCCGTATCACTGCTAAAACCTCTGGTCTGTAATCGTTATACTTCTACTCCTGTGGCACCAGGGCCTGTTCAAATACAAGGCCAGGAAGAGTATGAGGTGCAAAATATTATTGACTCTCGCAGATTCAGAGGTAAATTGCAGTATTTGGTCCATTGAAAAGGCTATGGTCCAGAGGAGCGTTCATGGGTGGATTCCAAGGACCTTCACGCTCCCAGATTACAGCGCAATTTTCATGCCAAGTACCTTCATAAGCCTGGTCCCTCTTCTCGGAGGGGGGTCTTTGAGAGGAGGGTACTATCACGGCGCCCGTGATCTGGGCGACATTCTGTCCATCTCACTATTGTTCCTCTCCTATTGACTGCGCTGTACTACTCCTCCCAGTGAAAGCCTTTTTATACCCTGGGCTGTCACTCTGCAAGTGCCCTTTCGTGGTGTACCTGATGCCTTGCGCTAGTTTTGCTGTTTTGATACCAGTGTATGACCCCAGACTGCCCGACCACGCCATTGTCTTGTTCCTGACTCTGTGTACCGATTCGGATTGGCTGACATTCCTGCTCTGACCCGGCCTGGCTGACGTTCCTGCTCTGTGTACCGACCCGGCGAGACCGACGATCCTGCTCCGTGTACTGACCCGGCGTGTCTGAGCTTCCTGCTCCGTGTACCGACCCAGCTTGGCTGACGTTCCAGTGCTGTGTACCGAATCAGGTGGTTCCTGATTCTCCTGTGCCCGACTGGCCTTTACTGGACTGTTCCTGCTGTTGCCTGCCTGGCACCATTTCCTCATTACTGGGCCTCCTTGTATTCCGGTACTCCGGTTGCCGGTTATATTCCACTGTGGGTCAGAGTCTCTCTGTGTCCCCACACTGTGTTGCACTCGCTTGGTCTATTTGTTTCAGTTGAGCGCCTCCGGTGGTTGCAGTTATCCAGACCATAGTGCTATTAACCCCTTCGGGGAAAGTGCCACGTTCCGTTACTACCACTCTGGGTCTGTTGGTCTCCGTTACTCTGTGCGATTTAGTCTCCATTTGGTTCCGCTGTGCGCTTCCAGTTGGCATCCATTTATACTATCCCATATTAACCCTTGAGGGTAGTACGTGCACACGGTGGTGGGCTGTTCCGGTAGGGCCTCCGTTCTGGAATGAGTTCTGACCAGCCTTGTATAGACTTTGGTGGGCGTCCACCGTTGCATCCTTCTCAGGCGTCCCGTGCCTGTCGTTGCAGTCCTGTCACTGTCGCCTCCCACTGCCTATAGGCGACATAGGGCCTTCGCTGTACTCATACTTTGCCAGTGGTTCCACTGGGCATATTGGACTTTCATACACTGTATCAAACTTGTTTTACCTTACCTGTGTCAGTATTGTGTGTGTTATACATATTGGACCCGTGTGGGTTAACTTGCTTGTAACCTGTCTTGTGTCAGTTACTGCTGTTGTTACTGGACCTGTGAGGGTTACCTCATTCCTTGTGTGCATTAATAAAATTGTGTTTTACCAACATCTACCGTGTCTGAGTGTACTGAACCGTAACAAAGAGGTTGGATGTCATAGGTTGGGTAGTAGTATTTTAGGAATATGTTGTTGTTTTTTTTTGTGTTATGCCACTTACTGATTTTTGTCGGTATTTAGCCTATAGGATGATGGATGGGAGAGCGTTCATATAACTGCCATTGGTTACGCATAAATTAGCATTCTTTATAAAACAAACTTGGAAATTATGGAGAATTTTTGATTGCAAGATTGCTTTTGTACCCACCATATGTCTTATATTAGACATAGATTTTGTGCTATTTTTGGGTAAGCACGAAGGGAATGCTTCAGATGAGGGTCCTGAAGAGTTTCCCGCATTTTTTGGGGGAGAGAATCCACTATTTCTTACATTTAGTCTCAGTGGAAGATTTTATGTGTTTGTGTTCATGTTTGGCTACCGGGGGGGATGTCAGGGTAGAGGTCAATGAGACCAGATGATTGAATTTTGTTCAGTCAATGTTTAGGATAAGAATTATCCATAAAAGCATTCCATTGTCTATAATTTTCTGCTGAAAGAGCAGGTGGAGATTGGATTTGTCCAAGAGACTCACTGGAGAAGGACAGATGGGGGGAGGAGGTTCCCGACAGTTATTCATGCTTCTAACATGTCTACAAAAAAAGAGGAGTTGCTATGTTTTTTTCTGAAATGGTACAATTAGAAATTAAGCATAAAATTCATGATCCTGAAGGGAGATATCTGATAGTTGCTTGCAATATAAATAATGAGCCTTATACATTGGTAAATATATGCTTGCATAAAGTAACTCCAGTGATTCTCTTGAAATAAGAAGATTCTAGAGCTGGTCGAAAAGATTAAAATTGGATGTTTTATCATTGCCGGAGACTTTAACTGTGTGTTAGACACCGAAATTGACAAAAAATGATGTGGAGTGGAGCTATTGATTAACCCCTTAAGGACCGGCTGCGCACTCACGCGTCGGTCCCTTAAGGACCGCGGAGCATTTTTTTTTTTTTGTGGAATCCGATTCAGGACTCCCCGAACGGCGTGCAGCCTTAAGGCTATAGCAAGCCATGACGGTCCAGGACCGTCATGGGTCCTTTAGGGGACCAAAAATCAAAAGGATCAAAAATCAAGCTCAGCCACTGAATAATATGCTTAACAAATTTGATCTTTTTTATCTTTTTTATGTTTGGCGGATTTATCACCCCCAAGAAAGGGATTACACCCACTTGTCAAAAATACATCTTTCATATTCCCGAATTGATTTGGTATTAGGGAATCTCTTATTGGTTAACAGGGTCAAAATATAGTTATAAAAATAGTACCTGGTCGTATCATAGTATTCTAATGGCCAACTTTAACAATAAGATTAAAATGAATACAAGAACTACATGGAGATTAGACGATTGTCTGATATGCAATAAAGATAATGAAAAATAAAATAAATGATAAATCAATTTTTTTGAAGAGCATAATCCCTCTGAGACCTCACCGGCTAATAACTGGTGTACATTTAAATCTGTTATAAGAGGTTATATGATTAAACTGAAAAGTAGAGCAAAGAAGGAGAGGGAGACAGAATTGTCAGAGCTCTATTTTCTCTAGATTATCTATCAATAATAAATAATCTCCATCACAGGAAAAGTACTTAAAGGGGATGTTTTACCCCTTTATAACTTTGCCTAAATCGTTTTGTTTTCTACTGTAAATAATGAAAAGTGTATACATTTTTTTAAAACAACAGCTTTTTTGGAGGAATTAAGAGAATAAGTACAGCTCTGTACCTACTTCCGGCCAGACTGTGTTTAATGGATCTGTGCCGCAGTCTGACGCTTCTATCCAGCCTCCTCCGATGACGGAGGCTTTCTGTCTGTAAACTGGAGCACTTTCATTGGCCGGAAATCGATCTCTCCCAATGAGAGCGCTCCAGTTTACAGACAGAAAGCCTCCATCATCGTAGGAGGCTGGATAGAAGCGTCAGACTGCGGTACAGATCCATTAAACACAGTCTGGCCGGAAGTAGGTACAGAGCTGTACTTATTCTCTTAATTCCTCCAAAAAAGCTGTTGTTTTTTTTTTAAAAAAAATGTATACACTTTTCATTATTTACAGTGGATGACAAAACAATTTAGGCAAAGTTGTAACGGGGTTAAACTTCCCCTTTAAAGTTACAAGAAGTACAAAAGAAAATAAATGAAAGCATTACGGAGAAGTTAAAGACAAAAAGTTAGAGGGAATAGAGCCGACAATGTAATTACTAACTAGTTGAGAAAGAATAGAGTTAATAATCACATTACTGATTTAATCTCTGGAAATAATATATTTGACACCTGAGAAGATTGGAAAACATTTTAATAAATACCATGAGAAACTTTGTAATTTGCAAAGAAATATTTACCAAGAAGAGAGAGATTCTTACTTCGCCAAGACAGATACCCCCAGATTTCTTTTTGTCAAGGAGAACTCCTGAATGTACCCATAACAGCTTTGAATTGAAGGAAGTAATTCATGGTCTCGTGAAATATAACACCCCAGGGCCCGACGGGTTTAGTCATTTGTTTTTTAAAGTGAAACTACCACCGCATAACAAGTTTATCTTAAATAACTCCCCATCTGGTGACTAGCTGCTTAGTAGCGCTAGTCGTCAGAATTATTACCTTATTCAATAGATTTCTCCTTTCTTCCCACAGCTGACAGGCAGGACGGAGCACAGACATCTTGCCATAGTGATGTCCGCGTGCCTGGTCTGTCAGTCCCAGCCGGGTCTAGGAGGCATTGCTAGGAGCAATGCCTGTCAGTCCCAGCCGGGTCTAGGAGGTGTTGCTAGGAGCCGTTCGGCACTGGAAGGGACTGACAGAGCAGGCGTGCGGACATCACTATGGCAAGATGTCCACGCACTGTCCTGCCTGTCAGCCGGGGAAGAAAGGAGAAATCTATTTAATAAGGTAATAATTCTGGCGACTAGCACTACTAAGCAGCTGGTCACTAGATGGGGAGTTATTTAAGATAAACTTGTCATGCTGTGGTAGTTCCGCTTTAAACTGTTTGGTTCACAGTTTGAGGAACATCTGGTTGGCACTTTTAATAGCATAGTTCTTCAAGTCTACTTTCCTAAGGAGATGACAAGAGCTAATGTTTTACCCATTCTTAAGCAGGGAAAGTGTCCTACTGATGTAACTAATTACAGACCTATTTCGCTGATTAATGTGGACATTAAATTTTTTTCGTCAATTTTGGCGAATAGGTAAAGAAAGTTATGGATACTATAATTAATTTAGAGCAAGTGAGTTTTATTACAGGTACATATTCTTGTGTAAACATAACCGTGATCAATATAGTTGATGCAGTTGAGGAAAAATGGGATTCCTTTGCTGGCTATGTTGGTCTACGCCAAAAAGGCATTCGACCGAGTCGGCTGGGATTTTATGAGTAGCTCCCTCTTGAAGTTTGGTGTACAGGATTGGATACACCGGGTGATTATGTCTCTCTACGCTAATCCATTAGCAACAGCAGTGGGTCTAAATATCTGTTCTAATTGGTTTAATTTGACAAACGGAACCAGAAATTGTTGCCTGTCTCCACTCCTGTACATCATGTCTAAGGAACCCTAGGCCATAAACATCAGAAATAATTATACGATAAAAAGATATCCTACCAAACATCAGAGGATATTTCTAGTATAATTGATATATTTAAATTATCAAAAATAGATAAAGTGTTGTCTAAAAGTTTAAAATTGGTGCCCACGTTTCCTGATATATTACCGGTTATTTCTTCCTGGGAAAAGGATTTGGATTGTGCTTTGAATCTAAGAGATTGATGCAGGGCCTTTCATGATGTAAAATCAGCTGTACTTTCTCTAAATTTGTTAGAAACCCATTTTAAAGCAATTAATAAATTGTATCTTGTTCCAACTAGATTGAACAAACTGTTCCCAAATAGTTTAACCCCTTAAATAAGGACCGATGCACGGCCTGCACTTGAGGACCACGGGGCATTTTTTTTTTTTTTTAAGTTCTGGTTCAGGGCTCCTCGAGTGATGTGCCCTGAACTCCATGACATGCCAGGACCGTCACTGGTCCTTAAGTGCCGGCCAGCAGTGATGGTCCTGGCATAGCAGTGGGTTAACAGCTTCCTAGAGATGTAATCAGACAATAGGAACATATGGTAGGGATGCCCCCAAATTAGAAATATGTGGTATAAAATATTCAACCTTATGGAAGTCTTAACCTCTAATAAGTTAGATAGATTGCCTATATCCGCTTTACTGCATATGAATTGGCCACAGGTGGTGGACAAAGATAGATCATCAATTATTCACTGCTTTGTGGCAGTTAAAATAATTATTGCCCACCACTGGAAATAATCAATAAATATCCCTTGGACCCTGGTGGTATCCCAGTTGAAATACCAAGTAAGGATGGAGAGACAGTTAAGTTGAGCTTATATTCGCTCATCTAAAAAGTATAGACAGTGGGACACTTTGAGCTGGATTCTATTGCAGGAGACCCGTTTTATCAAATATTTTCCTATTGACGTGGGGAAACCTGAAGATAAAAGCAGTGATAGAATTAGCACCTGCAATATAACTGTAAGCGCTCGCACGTACCTACTTAGGGAGCCAGCCGCTCCAGTGCGCAGAGAGACAGCCAATCCCTTCTGTGTATAGGGAGAGCTGGACGCCATGATCTCTCAGTCACCGGTCTCTCCCTTCTGTCTCTTGCTGCTCCTGACGCATCTGTTGGGCTCTCTCTACTGGCCGGCAGAGTCAGGCGCGCTTCACTGGGATTCCCTCTAGTGACGTTGCATCTGGCTCTTAAAGGGACAGGTCATTAAGTGCTCCACCTACCAGGGGTGGAGGAAAGTTTATAAACTGCATGGACACCACATAAATTGCCCTTTTGTGGTGTTCCAGTGCAGTTCTGTTTGGAGTGTGTTCATGTATGACCCTTGGCTTGGCTATCTGTCCTTCCCGGTGTCCAGTATTGTGGCTTGTCTGACTACCTGCTTTATATTGGACCTTCGGCTCTGGATGACTACCTGCTCTGGCATTGACCCCTGGCTTGTCTGACTATCCTCTTGGTATTAACCATCGGCTCTGGCTGACTACCCGCTCTGGTATTGACCTCTGGCTTGTCTGACTACTCGCTTGGTATTGACCTTTGGCTCTGGATGACTACCCTGTCTGGTATTGACCCTTGGCCTGTCTGCACACCCACCTATTCTGACTGCAGGCCTGAGTCAGTACTCTCCTTGTGGCAACCTGTTCGTACACTCTTCTGGGTTCTAGCCCCAGTATTCGCTATACTTTCCTGGGTCCCAGCCCCAGTGGTGCTATTTCACGGTTGCCTCCGATGTATCTCCCAAAGCAGCCTCCTATTCCTGGTAGGAACCGCTTGCTTTGTGCCTATCTACTATGTGATCAATATCAGTGTGTCTAGTCCGTATATATTTTACACTGTTCAATAAAGGTGGTGTTTCAAAATCAGTACTGTCTCCTGTCTGTTCACTGGGATCCATGACAAGAATCCAGCCCTTGGTTGGATGAGTTGGATACAGTTACTTCATACATACCTAAACAATTGACCAATTTACTTGATGTAGGTTAATTTGGGTTTTTAAACTGGTTCTTTCAGTGCCCCTCTGTGGGCTCTCTCCCTGGTAGCGCAATATATATATATATATATATATATATATATAGCTCAAAAT
Organism: Rhinophrynus dorsalis; assembly: GCA_037306005.1. NCBI lineage: Eukaryota > Metazoa > Chordata > Amphibia > Anura > Rhinophrynidae > Rhinophrynus > Rhinophrynus dorsalis. The sequence goes on from CM074721.1 coordinate 471,919,830, forward strand.
TTCCACTCTACACTAGTCAATGGCGAGTTAAAAATTTAGCCCTGGCGAGTAGAAATTCAGCCCTGGTGGGTATGTTATGGCTCGCAGTGGCGAGTAACTTTTCAGGTCTGGCTAGTAGCAAAGACTTCAAATTTTAAGCACCTATATATATATGTATATAATTTTTTTGTTATTTTTGTGTATATATGATGTATATATAGTTGTTTACTATATGATAGATTGACATTTATGGAAATTCTCTATAATATCTTATATTATTAGTGTTTATTTTATATATGTTTTAATCTTTGTACTAAAAGAAAGAAAGTGAATTAAATTATTTAAAAAAATGACATATCATGCAAAGCCCTATTATACCTTTGATCATACAAAATGTGAGAGGTCAGGCAAGCAGGTAGTGTAGGGAGCGAGTAGGCAGACAGAGTCACAGGTCAGACAAGCCGGGGACTACACAGAGCGAGAGTAACCAGTAGAGGCAGTGCAGGAGTGGAATTCACGGAGAAGGGCTGAAGCAGGTAGGTCTCTCTTAGCTACCCAGGAAACACCTCACGCAATGCCATTATTTTTTTTTGTTACATTTTTCTTGTAATATGTACTATAAATAATGTAGCCCTCCAATAACAAAAAAAATACCTGGTAACTCTTACTTGATGTATTCCAATCTAAAATTAAATCATGTTATCTGTACATGATAGTTGGTGACAATTTTTTTCAAACTAAAGCAAGAGTGCACATGTTTACTTATACGAGAGGTGTGTATATCCGAGGGGTGTACAACACATTGCAAAACCAATGCACTTCAAACCCTTCTGGGTTTGAATGACCATGCACATTGAGCGGAGTTTGAAGTCCTGTGGCCCTGTCAGCAACTGTCATTTCTGCCTCCATGGACACACAGGATGGATTGAAGATGTCTCTTGAACAATGGGAATTTTTATTTGTCCCCTAAGGTGCAGTTTGTTTGCCCACGAATTGCTCCAGTTCTTAGTATAACTGCCGAGTTCTAAAGATTAGGAGGAGACCTGACTATTGAATTGACGCCAAGCCCCAAGAAAATCATTGGCTTCCAAGCCCCAAGAAAAGCATAACATGTATATGTACAAATAAATATGCAGATATATAATCTGAGTAGAGCTTAATTCACCCTCTTGTGGTTAAAACTCAATGGTACATCATCATGTGTGTGTTACTAACATTTTTGCATACATTTAAGATCTCCTACGTTACAGAATATTTCTGTGAATAAATATTGCTTTAGTGCAAACCATGCGTTAGCAGTGGTGTAGCCCGTTTCTGGTGTCTGTGCCTTTTTTGGTGCTCATTTCAGTTTTTGTTCGCTAAAGTCCCATTTCCCCTTTATATCTGTTTCTCTAATTCCTCCATAGATATTCTTCTCTTTCAAATTCCTGTCTTCTGCATTTCTAAATTTTGTGTCCTCTCCCCTATCCCGCCTCTCCCTGCAGAGTGTGAAATGCGATTTAAAAGGATAGCATTGTTTAATTTTGTACATATTAAAGGGGTTCTCTCACTCCTACAAAAGTTAGGCTTATTATGTAGAATATATATAGATAATGTTGAAAATGTTATTAATTTAAAAAGAAAAAAAAACTATATTTGGGTTAAAACGATAGCTTATAGTGTGCCCTGCACCCTACTTCTGCATACATTTCAGTTGCCGCAGATTGCTGCACTGCCCTTGCTCCCTTCTCACTACCTAGCCTCCTCCGAGGCTTCTGTCTGTAAGCTGGAGCGATCTCATTGGCAGAGATCGATATTATACTTTATATTATATTATACTTAATATTTATTGATTCACTTTCATCAGGCATAGTGCCATGTGATTGGAGGAAAACTGATGTAATTCCATTGTTTAAAAAGGGAGCAAGATCCAAACCAGGAAATTACAGACCTGTGAGCTTGACTTCCATAGTGGATAAGGTACTAGAAGGGTTACTAACTGACACTATTCAGAACTGTGTGAAGATAAACAATATTATTAGTAGGAATCAGCATGGTTTCATGAAGAATAGATCATGTCAGACTAATTTACTTGCATTTTATGAAACAGTGAGTAGTAATTTGGACAGGGGAATTGCTGTATGTAATGGATACCCAAGACCTTGGGTTGGACTCAGGCCGTTGTTCCAGGTTTCTCCCTCCTGATATCAGCTACAAGCAGGCAGCTCCACCGGTTACTCAAGCAGCATTTCTTCCTAAGATGGGGGACAACAGAAGTCCCTTGATACCATCCAGCAACAGAGAGACAGGAGCCAGTTCAAGTCCAAACTGTAACACACTTTATTGAACAAAACCACATCTTTTATACAGTCAAATACAATACCACAATAGGTATGGGAAGGGCCAGGTATTCTAATACAGGCTTGGCCCAGGGACCAATCAGACACAATGGGCATGTGACACAGCGAACAAAAGACCAATGGTAACTGGAGACAAAGGGCCAATGGCAGAGGGTGACAAAAAGACCAATAGCAGTTAAGGGAAAAGGGCCAATGGCAAGTGACCTCACAAACACAATACTGCTAAGGGTAGTACAAACAGATCTGATTAATTCTAGACAAGGACAAAGACTTGATTAGAGGGAATACACATCTTTACACAATGGCCAGGGGGTTGAAGCATCTTTGAATATTCCACTTCAACCCCTAGCCAATCAGGAGTCTGGAATCTGATGGCCAATCCTGGCCATGATCATCATGGCCATCTCAGCCAATCAGTACTGGTAGGCGGGTAAACAACAGACCAATCCAAAGGGTGCCTACTTTTCCCATGCAAAGTCAATGGAGTCCCTTTAACTCAGACTGGCCAATCAGGAAGCTGCCTACCCTCCCATGTTAAGTCTGGGGCTTTTGAATAGTTTGCCCCACACAGCAGCCAGCCTGCGGACGGGTTATAGTCCGTGAATTCAGTCTTTTGGAGGAGCTGTTCTTCACATAACCCCTAACCACACTGCCAGACACTGATCCACGGCCGCCACAATGACCCTTAGGTGGAAGGCTCCCATAGTTTCCCCATCTCTGCAAAGTAACGGCCTAGGGTCCGTTACATTTCCCCCCCCTTCGAGACCCAAGCCAGAGGCAGCTTGGATGAACGCTGGCTTGGGAAGTCCAACACATTCCCGCGTGGAGGAGGGTAGCTCCTTGTCTGTGCTCAGGAGGAAATTATTAGCCCCTGGTCCTGGGCTGAGCAATAAAGCTTGAGTTCCTTGTCCTGGTCCAGGAGAAAATGTTAGCCCCTTGTCCGGGCCAGGGAAAGCGTTGGGCCCCTTGTCTGGGCCAGGAAACAATGGGGAAGCCCCTTGTCCTGGGCCAGTAGAAAATGTTAGCCCCTTGTCCGGGCCGGAAAACAATAGGGAAGCCCCAGGTCTTGGGCTGAAAAGTACAACGTGAGCTCCTTGTCCTGGTCCAGGAGAAAATGTTAGCCCCTTGTCCGGGCCAGGTAAAGGCTGGAGCCCCTTGTCCGGGCTAGGGAAACTCTGGAGCCCCTTGTCCGGGCCAGGGAAAGCGTTGGGCCCCTTGTCTGGGCCAGGGGAAAACATCAGCCCCTTGTCCGGGCCAGGAAACAGAAGGTGCGACCCTTGTCCTGGACCATGGGTTGAACTGGGGCCTTTGGACCTGGGCCCTGGAAACTGGTGCCTCTTGGTCGTGGCTGGCACCAAGCTGGGAGGCCTCTCACGGGCCATGCTCCAGACAGAGCTGAGGTCAGGCCCTTCTGGGTCTGGGGCCAGTGGGGTTGGATCCAGAGCCAGTCTATGGGGTGGATCTTCTTGGGGTAAAGTGATCTCCCTTGCCATCACTGTGCTGGGGAGAGGCTAAGGTTGGCAGCCCCTCTGCTTGCTCAAGGGATGCAGTGGAGGATCAGACTGTGGGGAGATAGGCACATTTTCCTCTTTTCCTTGGCCAAGTGCTCCATGAGGACAGGAGAGGAGGCCGCTTCCACTCTCCTGAGTTGGGGCAATACGCAAAGGGCCGCTGGGAAAACAGGTGGCCCCGCTTCCTGTGGCTGGATCAACGTTTGGCCTGGTGGGGAACACATTCCCACCCACCAGGCTTGGGTAGCAAGATACAGGGGACACCCCAACATCCCTGGTGAGGACTGTGGTCCCACTCACCAAGGCTGGGGACTCAGGCAAACGGGCAAAAAGCGGTGGGCTGTGAATGAGGACTGTTGTCCCACTCATCACAGCGGTATTTTCACAGGGCCTGGTGGGCTCGCTCCCACCCACCTGGCCAGGGGTTAAAGGGGGACTGGAGAGTTCTCTCCCGCTCGCAGGTATAGGGTTCTCAGGGCAAAATGCAGGGTTGCTGGTGAGACATGCCTTTTCCCTCACCAGTTCAGGATTACTAGGGGCCCAAGCAGCATTGCCTTAGGGTGGCCTGCTGGGCTCCTCTTCTGCTAGGCCATCCACTTCCGGGCCTCTTTTCATTCGGAGGGGGAACACCTTTCCAATCCTCCTGGCAATTGTGTGCATGCACCGGGATAGCACACTTCTCTCTTTCTCCAGGGCAACATCCTCAGGGAATGGAGCAGGGCTGCTGGTGGGGACCGGTGTGTCGTCCACCGCAGCAGGGGTTTCCCAGGCCCTGGTGAGCTTGCTCCTACTCACTAGGCCAGGGGTCACAGGGGGGCTGGTGGGGAACGCATTCCCACCCACCAGTTCACAGTCCATAGAGACAACACAATCGCCAGCGATACTGCTGTCCTGCAGTCCGCTGGGGTCCTCTTCTTCCAGGGCCCCATCCGTGGGGCCATTTTCTGCCTCGAGGAAGACCTCAGTCCCATTCCTCAGGGCAGTCTCCATTGACAAGGGGTTGATGAGTTTTCTTCCACTCACCACCATAGGCTTTTCCCAGGCCCTGGTGAGCTCGCTCCCACTCACCAGGCCAGGGTTTGCAGGGAAATAGGCAGAACTGCTGGTGAGGCATACCTCCTCCCTCACCAGTACACAATCCATATTGCCACTGGGAAAGATCTCAGTCCCACTTCCCATGGCAAGGTCATTACTGGAGCGCCGGAGTTCTTGACAGTAGTGCTGCTCTACCGCCATCGTGAGTTGGGCCACTGTTTCTTCTGCCGGGTTAGGGTCCGTTACACTGTAGATGTAGTATACTTGGATTTTGCAAAAGCTTTTGATACAGTGCCTCACAACAGGTTATTGCATAAATTAAAAGGCTTCGGTTTGGGCTGTGTTATCTGTACATGGATTGAGAACTGGTTAAATGATAGATGACAGGGAGTTGTTATAAATGGAACTCTTTCAAATTGGTCTAAAGTTATAAGTGGGGTTCCGCAGGGTTCAGTCCTGGACCCAATGCTTTTTAATTTGTTTCTTAATGATCTAGAAGTGGGAATTGAAAGTAGCATCTCAATCTTTGCTGATGACACTAAGGTATGTAAGGAAATATGTACAGAGCTGGATGTTTTTTCTCTGCAGAAGGATTTAGATAAACTGAGTGAATGGGCAGAAAAGTGGCAGATGATATTTAATGTAGATAAATATAAGGTTATGCATTTGGGTTGTAGAAAAAAACTTGCTACATATACACTAAATGGGAAATAACTTGGGGAATCCTCATTAGAAAAAGATTTAGGAGTGCTGATAGACTATAGACTTCACAGCAATTTACATAGTCACTCAGCTGCTGTAAGAGCAAATAGGGTACTAGCATGCATAAAAAGAGGTATAGCTGCAAGGGATGCTAATATTATCCTACCTCTGTATAAATCCTTGGTTAGGTCTCATCTAGAATATGGAGTACAATTTTGAGCGCCAGTTCTTAAAAAAGACATTGTTGAACTGGAAAAGGTGCAGAGACGTGCAACAAAACTGATCTGAGTTAAAAGAAAGACTAACCAAACTGGGTTTGTTTACATTAGAGAAGAGATGTCTAAGGGGTGATATGATTAACATTTACAAATACATTCAAGGTCAATACAAAGAACTAGCCATTAAATTATTTACACAAAGAGCGGAGCTAAGAAGAAGAGGTCATCCATTAAGACTAGAGGAAAGGCACTTTCAACTAAAGCAAAGGCAAGGATTCTTTACAGTAAGGGCGGTAAAGTTATGGAATTCTTTGCCTCTGCATGCTGTACTTGCAGATAATGCAACTGCTTTCAAAAAAGCAATGGATGCCTATCTAGCACGGAACAATATTGCTTCAAAGCAGATAGGATGTTGATCCAGGGAAATATCTGACTGCCATTTGGAGTCAGGAAGGAATTTTTTTTACCCTCTTGGGGCTAAATTAGAAATTGCTCCAGAAGGGAGGGGGTTTGCCTTCCTCTGGATCAACAGGGGTGTTTTTGGCATGGACTGGACTTGATGGACACGTCTTTTTTCAGCCACATCAACTATGTTACTATGTATATCTAGCCAATGAGATTGCTCCAGCTTACAAACAGAAGCCTCCATCGTCTGAGGAGGCTGGGTAGTGGGATGGGAGCAGGGGCAGTGCGGCAACAGAATTGTATGCGGAAGTAGGGTGCAGAGCACTCTATAAGCAATCGTTTTAACCCAAATAGCTTTTTTTCTCCTGTGTCCCTCCACGGCGTATATTAACATATGGGTCTAGTCTCCTCCTCCCAGCTGATCGTAGGACCAATCGAAAAAGACTGAAAAGGAACCCTGGGAACATCTCCCTTCAGTCTTTTTGGTCCTACGAGCTGGGAGTAGGAGCTGGAAGATTCTTCCAGCGGTCACAAGCTACGCCGAGAGTTAGAAAAAAAAAAAAAAAAAAAAAAATCAGAACAAGCGGTTACCTCCGGGTAGAAGCGGCAGTTAGATGCAGATCTCCCCGGCCGCATTCATTGCGTTCCGGGTATCGGGACATCTCTTTTACTCTGGCGCTGTGTTTCCAGCCGCCAGAAGGAGAGAAAGCTGCACGCCAGGACTTCCGGTTGACAGAGGAAGCCACGTGGGAATCGGCATGGGGTCAGCCGAGGTTACAGTAGCAGAATCAGGGGTCAGGATCCTTCTGAGTGGAACGCCTTGAATCTACATGGCGGCAGGGCTTCTGTCCGGGTCTAACTGCTTCAAACAGATGAAGACAAGGTAGGAAACCTTTTTAAAAAAAAAAAAAAAAAAAGAGGATGTTACTTTTTGGCGGGCCTCTGCGTTCCAGCTTGGAACACAAGCCAATTACTACCTTGCATATATATATACATATATAGAGGTTAACCTGAAACTGATGTGAACAGGTCATACTGCTGGTGGAAATTGAGGAATTTTATTAGAGCTTTTCTTTATTTAAGAAATTGTCTATCCCTTTTAATCATAAGTTAATAAAGGTTAAGTTTTAGCTGCTATTATGTCTACACCAGCAAAATCTTCCTCTAAAGATAAGATAGGTCAGAACATGAAGACGGCTACAGCCTTAGCATGTATATCAAGAACCATCCGAATCTGGTTGACAGACTTTGAACAGAAGATTGAATCCTCAGTCTCAAGATCCAGACTAATTAAAGAAGTAGCTACAATCAAGGAAGCAGTAGCTTATACTTGTGATGCATCCATGGATACTATCAGATTAGCAGCCAGATCTTCAGCACTATCGGTCACTTCTAGGAGAGCTCTCTGGCTTAGATCTTGGGGGGCAGACCCTTCTTCAAAGTCTAAATTAGTCACCTTACCATATGAAGGCAATCTGCTGTTTGGAGAAAAGCTGGAGGATATAATAAAGAAGGTCACGGGGGGAAAGAGTTCTTTCCTTCCACAAGACAAGAGATCTAGATCATCACCACTGAGATCATCCTTCAAGGGGCGACGCCAGTCCTTTCGAGACTCAAGACGTTTTCAGCCATCAAGGGGATTTGATCAGAGGAAACAATCTTCTTCTCAGTTCACAAGAGGTTCATTCAGGAAAGATGGAGCTAAGAAGAATCAGTTTAAGAAGGAGTTCCAGTGAAGGTCAGCGGACCCTGCTACCTGCTCCAGTTGGGGGTCGCCTGGGGCAGTTTGTTCATCAATGGTTATCCCAGAACATCCAGGACAAGTGGGTAATTCGATCAATTCAAGCAGGGTGCCCGCTGGAATTCAATCTAAGACCCCATCAAGACTTATTCAGATCCTCAAGAACCCCAAGGGACAACACGAAAGCAAAGGAACTGAGGAACTCCATTCAAGAACTGAATCTAAACAGGGTAATCCAGCCAGTTCCTCAGGAATTCAGAAGAAAAGGATCGTACTCAGCAATTTTTGTGGTAAAAAAATCCACAGGAGGTTTCAGGACTATCCTAGATCTGAAACATCTGAATCCTTACCTGAAGCAGAGAACATTCAAGATGGAAACAGTGTCATCTATAATTCAGGCCCTGAGACCATCATCAGTTCTAACAACAATAGACCTTCGGGAAGCATATTATCATATACCCATTCTAAAGAGTCACAGAAGATTTCTACGGTTCTCCTTCGAGGGGCAACATTGGCAATTCAGGGCGCTGCCATTTGGTCTAACTTCAGCACCAAGAATTTTCTCAAAGATTCTGGCAGCAGCACTGGAACCTTTGAGACAACAGGGAATTACAATCCTACCCTATCTCGACGACATTTTGATAATATCAGAATCCTACCATCAAGCACAGGAACAGACGTCAAGAACTCTGGAACATCTTCAAAATCTAGGTTGGATAGTGAACTCAGAAAAGAGTCAGTTACAACCTACACGCAGACTAATATTTCTGGGTATGCTCCTGAACATGGAGGAGAACAAGATAACTCTGTCCTTACCCAGGATAGAATCCATAATCAAGAGAGTGAAATTGTTCCAGAAAGCTTCGTTCCACATGGCTCAGGATTACATGGAGCTCCTAGGGACTATGACCTCATCAGTTCAAGTAGTCCCTTGGGCCAGATTCCACATGAGACCATTACAAAATTGGTTCCTAAATCGATGGAATCGGGATCTTACCAACAGGGCTCAAAGAATTCCTCTTCCTCTAAAGATTCGGAAGGAATTATCCTGGTGGACAAAGAAGAAAAACTTACAGAGGGGAATACCATTGCAGGACATAGAATGGGAAAGAATAGAGACAGATGCCAGCCTGACCGGATGGGGAGGAGTCTGGAGAGACAGAGCAATTCAAGGAAGGTGGTCTGCCAAGGAAACCAAGCTCCACATAAATCGCCTAGAACTAAGAGCGATAGCCCTCTGCCTAAGGAAACTAAAAGCGGAATTAAGGAACAAGCCAGTAAAGATAATTTCAGACAGCATGGTCGCAGTCTTGTACATAAAGAACCAGGGGGGAACAAGAAGCAGATCCCTAAGTCTCGAATCAGGAAAGATCCTAAGCTGGGCGGAGAGGAATCTAACACGTCTGTCAGCCATTCACATTCCAGGCAGTGTCAATCTTCAAGCAGACTTTCTCAGCCGCAACAAATTAGACCCAGGAGAGTGGTCCCTGAATCCAAAGGTCTTCAGGCTAATAGTGGAAAAGTGGGGACTTCCAAGGATAGATCTAATGGCATCCAGTGTAAACAGGAAGGTTCAGACTTTCTTCTCCAGAAATCCTCATCCTCAGGCATTGGGATCAGATGCCCTGAGTCACAGATGGAACTTCAGCCTGGCATATCTGTTCCCTCCGTTTCCTTTGATACCAGTAGTTCTCAGAAAAATCAGACAAGACCAAGCAGAAGTCATTCTGATTGCTCCAAATTGGCCCAGAAGGGTGTGGTTCTCAGAACTGATAAAGCTTTCATCAGACCATCCATTGCCTCTGCCGCCTCTGGAGGACCTCCTATCTCAGGGTCCGATTCTTCACCCAAATCCGGGATTTTTGAAGCTAACGGCCTGGAGGTTGAAAGGGCTTCCTTAAGATTAAGAGGACTTGAGGATTCAGTTATTGAGACTATTTTAGCAGGAAGAAAGTCTTCAACCTCCAAAGTATACTACAGAATCTGGGAGTCTTTCGCTAACTGGTGCAGCAGCAGAGGTATACAAAAATCCTCAATTACATCTTCCCATGTCCTGAGTTTCCTACAGAAGGGGTTCGAATTAGGACTTCGTCCAGCATCTCTGAAGGTACAGCTTTCAGCCATATCAGCCTGTTTGGCTAAACAATTTGCAGACGAGGACATAGTCAAGAAATATCTAAGGGCAATTGATAAATCAAGACCTAGGATCAAATGTGTAGTTCCTCCCTGGGATCTAAATATTGTGTTAGACCAATTGTCCCGGTCTAAGCTGTTTGAACCTCTGGATAAAATACTGATTAAACATCTAACCTTGAAGATAGTATTTCTAACAGCTATCACATCGGCCAAGAGAGTAAGTGAGCTTCAGGCCTTGTCAGCAAGAAAGCCTTATATTATTTTTCATCAAGACAAGGTGGTACTTCGAACAAAGCCCGAATTTAGATCTAAGGTGGTGTCTTCTTTCCATTTGAACCAGAATATAGTTCTACCTTCATTTTTTCCAAATCCAAAGAATCAGGAGGAGAGCCGTCTACATACCTTGGACTTAGTCAGAGGTATGTCAGTTTATTTGGAAAGATCAAAGCCTTTCAGAAAGTCAGATTCTTTGTTTATTCACTTTCAAGGAAAATTTAAAGGTATGCCCGCTTCCAAAGCCTCCATCGCGAGATGGATCACAGAGTGTATAAAATTGACTTATTTAGAAGCAGGAAAGGATCCTCCAAAGATCCTGAAAGCGCATTCGACTAGGTCTATGGCAACCTCATGGGCAGCAAAGGCTTCAGTATCTGCAGAAGAATTGTGCAGAGCAGCAACTTGGTCATCTATTTCTACCTTTATTAGACATTATCATGTGGATCTTCAAGCTGCTGCAGAAGCAGATTTCGGGAGAAAGATCCTCAAAGCAGCTGCCTCTTCAGGCCGGTAAGACCTCTCCTGTTTATATTGATTAGTAAATTGCTTCAGACTGGTAGATCTGTTTTTTCCCAACCCCTGAATATTGCTTTGTTACATCCCCATATGTTAATATACGCCGTGGAGGGACACAGGAGAAATGGAGAAATTTATCTTACCGACATTTCCTTTTCTCCTGTGTCCCTCCACGGCGCTCCCAACCCACTAATAAGCTTCTTTTTTGGATATGTTCTAGCTCTGACAAAAGTTGACTGAAGGGAGATGTTCCCAGGGTTCCTTTTCAGTCTTTTTCGATTGGTCCTACGATCAGCTGGGAGGAGGAGACTAGACCCATATGTTAATATACGCCGTGGAGGGACACAGGAGAAAAAGAAATGTCGGTAAGATAAATTTCTCCATTTTTTGTTTGTGTTTTTTAAATCAATAACATTTTCAACATTATCTATGTATACTCTACATAATAAGCCTAACTTTTGTAGAGGTGAGAGATCCCCTTTAAAAAAAGAAATCAATTAATGCCAGTCTGATCTCTCAGACCTGTATAGTTAGATTTCCCCTCTCTCTCCCTTTTCACAGACAGCAAATGATTCTGGTCCCGGGACCAGCCAACGGCTCGTCAGCACAGCCTAAATAGCGCTATCTAAAAAGAAATACTTCATTGGAACAGTCTACAAAGTGTGCCTAGTTTACACGCACACCTTATAGACTGTTCCATTTACGTATTTCTTTTTAGATAGCGCTATTTGGCTGGTCATATGACCAGGAACTCCTGCTGTCAGCTAGAGACTGACGTCTGTGAAAGGGGCAGGAGGGGGGAACTTTAGCAGGTTACTTCTCTCAAACTATAAATGTCTGAGAGATTAGACTGGCATAAATTGATCTCTTTTTTTAATATTTACAATATTAAACAATGTGAAAATTAACCATGACTGTCCCTTTAAGAGATTAACCCCTGTCTGCCTCTCCGTGGCAGAAAGCACCTCTGTCAACCAGTGGAAACACCTGCAGATTTACAGAACATTGTATGGCTCAGCATTGCACTGAGAGGGGTTGGGATCAGGATTAAGAGGTTCTGCTTACCATAGGCATATCTGAGACTGATCTACAAAGAAGAACTGGGGGGTCATGCACTAAAGCATGACTAAGCGGAGATAACTTCTCCAATGATATCACTTTTCCAAATACCTATGTATCATATAGATCTCATACACTAAGCTCTCCAGAGCTGATGAAATCATAGTGCATTGGCTCCATAGAATAACATAGGACTTGGGAAAATGATATCACTGGAGACGTCATCTCTGCTTTATCACTTCTTTATCACGCCTTAGTGCATCTCCCCCCGGGAAAGTTAGGCACTAAGGTGTGATAAAGAGGCGATAACTTCTGCAGCAATTTCATTTCTCCAAAGTATCTGCTATTCTATAGAGCCTATTAACTAAGATATTTCTCCCTGAGAAACATTAGTGTATAGGCTCTTTAGAATAACATTAGAACTGGAGAACTGATTTCACTGGAGAAGTTATCTCCTTTTTATCACTCCTTAGTGCATCTCCCCTCTGGAGCAAGCTAGCTGCACTAGATGAGAAAAGCAAACATTCCTTGATTTCAATTTGCACTTAAATGCCTGGATACCTGTGTTAAAACCCAGTTTAAAACAGTGGGAATTTTCATTTATTTTTATGAAGCAATTGGTTTGCACCTTAATATGCTTCAATTCTCTTTGGTACATCTGCCTCAGTGCTTCCATTCAAAAGGTATTAAAGGGTTAGTAATGCCCATATTTACGTTGATGCAGTATTGTAGATGTTAACGGAAGGATGGAAGTACATTTCAAAGGAGTAAAAAGTTAGGACAAGAGGCCATAGTCTAAAATTAGAGGGACACAGGTTTAGATGTAATGTAAGAAAGTTTTACTTCACTGAGAGGGTAGTAGATAAGTGGAATAGCTTACCAGCAGAAGTGGTAGAAGTTAACACAGTGACAGAATTTAAGCATGCATGGAATAGGCATAAGGCTGTCCTTAACATAAGAAAAGACCAAGGACCAAAAAAGGTGTGAGGTTTTTTACAATAGGAAAATGGGCAGGCTAGATGGGCCAGTTCTTATCTGCTGTCAAATTGTATGTTAAAAAAATAAAGTATCTAGAGAAAGTTCCATCTCTCAAACCTTTATTGTTTGAGAGTTATTCACCGCTAAAGTGCCCCCTCCCTCATGTCATGGTGTAAAGCTGACAGAATGAGATCCGTGTTGGCCGACTCGAAGAGGCTCTTCTGCAGAGACAAAATAGCGATATGTAAAAAGAACTACTTCGTTGGAACGGTCTACAAAGTGTGCTTGCCACCGGTTGGTCCCTGGACCGGGATCTCCTGCTGCCACTAGAGTGCTGACGTCAGGAGAAAGGGAGGGAGGTAAAGGTTTGAGAGATGGGACTTTCTCTAGATACTTTATTTTTTAAACATCTACAATACTGCATCAACTTAAATACGAGCATTACTAACCCTTTAACCTAGATTAGGCTATATACAGGTTTTTATTTGTATTTTTACAATGCACCATTGATGCAGTGGGTAGATTGGACACACTTGTAGTTGTACTGCTTCCTATAACTCAAACAAGCAGAAGTTGACTTATCAAGTCTAAGAAAATGTCCAATTCTGGAGCAAACCAACTGCACAGGAGGGAGAAACTAAAAATTCCTCAAATTCCCATTTATTTAAATGGGGCTTTAAACCCATTGAATGCTAGTGAGATCTCTAATGCATTGCTTTGCACTGCTATGCTCTAATGGGCAAAATTTGACTCAGTACATCTTGTTTGCAAGTGAAAGCTACTTAACCCTTTGCGTGCCAGGGGGTATCTGTGTGGGATAATGTTCTGACACATGAAACAACTGTTAGAAACCATAGGGGGTAGCACGATGCCATAACAGCCAACGTATTTAACATGTAGTGGTGATAATCTCCTTACTATTAATGGTACAAGCTCCAGTCTTTTTGGGTACCTAGCAATTCCCATGCTAGCATATATTTATTCCCAAATAACTTACATGGATAAAGCATTACAAGGGTTCGTTTAGAAGAACGTGTATAACCTTTTATTGTAAATTGTTTTTTTTTTTTTAATTAAATAATTTTCTGTGTATAAGACCACCGCAAACCTATATTAGGAGACCCCTCCTCAAACCACCAGCAACAGAAAATGCAACAGAATTATACACACTGAATAGCTTTTACATAACCAATACCTGGACAAACAGTGGAAACTGTCAGTAATGGAAAACATTTCTAAAGATACGAGTTTATTTATATTTCACTAGTTCATAAAGAGAATAAGAGATGATCTATGGAAAATTGTTATTGCTGCCTGTAATGGGTCGTAGGCCATTACTTGAGGCACTGCTGAGTGCTATGAAACTATGAAAAAAATACTGCTATTTACGAACTCGTACCCGGTGGCCAGGTAGCAAGAGGAATGCTGCCTGGAATTTGAAATGTAGGCGGCTGCCTGATTGGCCGCTTTATGTTCCTGTGTGTTGTGATGTAAACTGTATGTTCGACAGGTAGGTGCTGCTCTCATTGGTCACTGCCTAAGTAGGCGGAATCTCCGTCTTGTCACTCTGGTTCTCATTGGTTGTGGAGCGGATGCAACAAGATTGAATTAGTCTGCTGGGCCCGGGTAATTCGATCACAAGGTGAATAGAACAGAGCTGAGCTCGGATTACTCGCTGTTGTTTGGTCATTAGTTGCTCTGGTTCCTTTTGGTGGCAGGTCGGAGCAGCAAGATTGAATTGGGTTTCTTTGTTTTATTATTGTATAAAATGTTCCCATGTCCCCCAAGTAAAGTGTATTCATTTTAGAACTGTGTGATGTCTTTTTAGTTCTGAATGGTTTAAAGGGTCCCCTTTGACCCCCATTCATGGATACTGTGTTCCAGAGTCACCAGCCTGGCTACCCACTGTTATCTGTCTTCAGGAGGGAGACACCCAGCACGCCGGCCAACCCGGAGTCCTTGGTTCCTGTTACATTTGTGGAAGAGATGAGATTCTCTCTCTCCTGAGATCCAGACCACAACCTGGGATCCAGTTGGTGAGGAATTGTGGAAGCTTACAGGTATCTCTCTGTCCCAGATCTGCAGGACCTTGTGGCACAGCAGAGACGCGACATATCGGAGCTGAAGAAACCAGAGCTCATAGCTTCCATCAGAGAGATGGATGAGGAAATTGCGCAGCTAGCCCGGACCACAGACCTACCCCAGGACTCCCAAAGTTCCCGATCCAGCACTTCAGACCACTTGAAGGGTTTTCCAAGAGCCAACCCCGTTTCACTGAAGATCGAGCGGCTGGTCGCATTCCTGGGAACTATTCCAGCCCCTGATATAGTACCCCACATCTTGGCAGCTGCAGATAATGGACATTTGGCTGAACTGAAGCAGAGTCACCCTGGCCCAGCCAGTCTTGTCAGCGAATCCAGGTTCGATTTAGCAGGGAGAACAGCTTCCGTGTCATGCATTAGTCCTTCAAAGCCTTCGATGAGGCCACAGGGGACATAGACAGGAGTTTGAAGGGCAGTGCAGGCTTCATCTGGTGGACCTGGGCTGGACTGCAGAGGCATACTGGCCCATCCCCGACGAAGACAGCTCCAATTATCCAGAGATGAAATTACAACTCCTGTTCCAGTACGCCATCACTACAGACACCTGCCACCGGAAGTTCCAGGAGGGAGCCGGCAGCCCAGCGACACACTTGTAGAGGGGCCTATATACCCTGGCTCAGGCCTGCAGGAACTGGCTACAAGGTTGTGGAGCCAATTCCTTAGAGGAATGTTGCCAGCAGATGCTGTTGGAACAATTTTTTTATGCATGTACCTGCAGTGTGCCTCCCTGCCTGTCCTTCAACCCCGGCCAAGAGTGTTATAGATACCGGCAACTGGGTCATCTACAACAGCATTCCCTTGCGTCCCGCAGTGGGCCTGCCCATGTATCAGCCTTGGCCCAGGGATCACTGCCCAACAACCGCCAGCATCACATCCAGCTGGTCCGGATTAAAGGATACCACAAGGCCTGAGAGACACCGGGGCCACCATCAGATTAGTTCAACTCGGATGTCTGGCCCCCTGCTACCGCACGGACCAGGTGGTAGAGGTATGGGTGGCCGGAGGCAAGGTGTACCAGCTCCCGCTGGTCCAGATTCATCTGGACTGGGGCACAGGCCAAGGAATCAAAACTGTCAGAGTCATGTCTGGATTACCTACAGAAGCCCTGCTAGGCAATGACTTGGAGCATCTACAGAGACGTTTTTCATAGACGCCCAGGAGAATCCAAGGTGCTCACCCAAGCGGCCACCTGACAGACTCTGATAAGCTCCAGTACTACTCCCCAAGATGATCCTGCATCCGGGTGGAGTTCTACACGGCCATAGCCACAGACCCCACTGTGGACGGCTACCTGCAGAGGGCAGATCCCGGAGAGGTTTGCCCCAGGGAGGACAGTTCATATGGTATAATGGCCTACTAAATAGGAAGACCCTAGACCCCTGTCAAAGCGAGATGGAGGTTCCCCGCACTCAGCTCCTGGTCCCCTCCCAACACTGTGCAGACCTGCTGACCCTAGCTAATGAGGTACCCCTGGCTGGGCACTTGGGGGTCCGCCACACGAACTAACGACTAACCAGGGATTTCTTCTGGCCCCGGTTGTCCAGAGATGTCCGTAACTTTTAACGTACCTGCGACATGTGTCAGTTAGTCAGGAAAAGAGGTGACAGACCCCCAGCTCTGCTGCAAACCCTTTACATTATAGGAGAGCCCTTCCAGAGAGTGACCATAGATATAGTGGGTCCCCTGGTTTGGTGCTTCGCCGCCCACTACCCCGAGGCTGTCACCCTTCCAAACATAACTGCAGAAAAAGTAGCTGATGCCCTAGTACAGATATTGACCTGGGTAGGGTTTCCCCAGGAAGTATTGTCAGATAAGGGCACCTAGTTTAGCTCCAATGACAGGAATGCTAGGGACAGGGAGTTTGGCACTGGACAACAAGTGCCAGCCTTACAACCTAGTCCACTGTCCAGCTCCAACAGAAGATGGTCATCTGGCCTTGTGGCCAGCACCTTTTAACTCTGTTTCGACTGTAGCAAGGGTAAGACTGAGATTGTCTGTACTCACAAGCTTTGCTCCCTAGTTTCTCTCCCTAGCATCTGCAGCATAGCGAAGGTTTCCATTACACCACTGTTGAAAGTGACTACCTGTTCATCATTTACAAATTACTTTCACCCATTATTTGAATTTCAAGCATATGCTAAAAACACAAGTTCAGTTAGGCATCTCAAAAACAATATTCTCCTTGAGAAAATATTTACTTACGTTTTTTACATTACATGAATGTTATTTTCAGTTGTGGTTCCTGTCTCTGGCCTTTTATATGACTATAGATAGATGGGCCGCTAAGGTGGTTGATTCCTGGCAGCAGACTTGGAAATTCAGAGAGCATCCAGTGTTTTCTCACGTGCTGATTATGCATATGCTCAAGTCAGTTCATATCCCAGTTGAGTTAATGACATATGTGGTTTTTACCTTTTGCTTTTCCCTACCTTGCAATGCATGCTTTCAACTACAAATAGGTCTCCTCAGTCCTAAGTAGAATTTAGACTGCTTTTTGGCTGCAACTGGGGTTGCATTGTTTCCTCTCTATGAAAGGTTGTTTTTTTTTGTTCCTCGTGAAGCAGTTACACTCCAGTAGCAGGTAAACCTGTAACTGTGATGATCTAACAGACTAAGCACCCAATGTAAGCTGTCTAGTTAGACTCTGTGAAGTAGATTCCCCACACAGAGGTGACAGACTGCTGTTTGATATAACAATATGATATGAGCACAACAACAGACAATACATGTATACTGCAAGGCAGGCCCCAGTGAACCAGATGCTAGGGAGTGCAGACTAGAGTACATAGCTAGCTGGCAGTGGCTGCCCACTGGGTTGCAATTCTGTGGCCTAGGCTGAGTTAGAGATGCTGGCCACAAGGCCAGATTGGTGCCAACAGAAGGAGCCGGCCCTCACCCAGGATGACAACCCAGAGAGCAGCTACCCACTGAGTTCGAAGAGGATACTGTATAAATAATTCACATGCAGTATAGTTGTAGTTGTTGTACAGGAACACAGAGGCATGGAGCTTGACTGTGTAAACAGAATAGTTGAAGTCGGACTGGAGGTTGAGGAGATAGAAGCCCACCAGGATCAAGTCAGACAAGCCAGATCAGGAATGGGCGGACAAAGCAGTATGAGGCAGCAGATGGAGTAATGGTCGAATCAGCTGAGTCGAAGTCGGTAACAGGATACCAGGTGAGCACTGTACCAAATTGCACAACAGGAGGGAAGTCACAGGAAGAGCCAGGTCAATACACAAGATAATACTCAAGAACATGAACGGAATTAACCCCTCATGCCTTTCCTAATGACCGCAGCGCCACGCCAATCTTAGACGGCTGCCAGCGGTCTCCTTCCAGGTTGGGGACAGGGTATGGCTATCCTCCAGAAATCTCAAGTTGCAAGTTCCGTCCAACAAACTGGCTCCCCGGTTTATTGGCCCGTTCAGGGTGATCCGTAAAATTAACCCTGTCTCATATGCCTTGGATCTCCCTGCGTCCATGCGCGTTCATAATGTGTTCCATGTATCCCTCTTGAAACCTCTGGTATGCAACCGTTACACAACTATGGCTCCCGGTCCAGTAGAGATAGAGGGTCAGGAGGAGTACGAAGTTCAAAGTATTATTGATTCACGCAGATTTAGAGGAAAATTGTAATTCTTGGTCCATTGGAAAGGTTATGGTCCGGAGGAACGTTCTTGGGTTGAGCAAAAGGACCTTCATGCTCCTAGATTACTGCATATTTTTCACTCTAAATATCCTCAGAAGCCAGGTCCCTCTTCTAGGAGGGGGGGTCTTTGAGAGGGGGGTACTATCACGGTGCCCGTGATTCCTTGTTTACATTTTTTCTGTCAATTATCCAATGTGAGGTCCTCATTGGTTGCCCTGATTTTAGCCCGCCCAGTATTGCCTTTATATACTGGGCTCCTGCACCCTCTCACTGCCCTTTCGTGGTGTTCCTGTTCCTTGTTATTGAGGTTTCCAGTGTACCGACTTGGCTTGCCTGACTACTCTCCTGTTCCTGCGCCTGTGTACCGACCCGGGCTGCCTGACTATTCTCCAGTGATCGTTCCTGTGTATTGACCCGGCCTGGCTGACGTTCCTGCTACCGTGTACAGACCCGGATTGGCTGACGTTCCTGCTCCTGTGTATCCTGACCCGGCCTGGCTGACGTTCCTGCTCCTGGATTCCAACTCGGCAGTTTCCCGTTGTGGCCCTGGTCACCTCGGCAACATTCTGACTTCCGGTGCCTTACCTTGTTTGGCACCTCTGCACCCGCAGGCTTGCCTAGTATTCCCATTTGGCTCTACAGAGCGCCTCTGGCCTAGTCCTCCATTCTACATAACTGGTTGCCAGTGTTGCCTCCGTGATTGCACTGGTACATTGCCATTGGCTACGCTCCACTCTGTCAGAACCGGTTGCAAGTGTTGCCTCCGTGATAGCACCGGTACATAGCCATTGGTTACGTTCCATTCTGTCTAAACCGGTTGCCAGTGTTGCCTCCGTGATTGCACCGGTACATTGTCATTGGTTACGCTCCACTCTGTCAAAACCGGTTGCAAGTGTTGCCTCCGTGATAGCACCGGTATATTGCCATTAGTTTCGCTCCACTCTGTCAAAACCGGTTGCAAGTGTTGCCTCCATGATAGCACCGGTACATTGCCATTGGTTACGTTCCACTCTGTCAAAACCGGTTGCAAGTGTTGCCTCCGTGATTGCACCGGTACATTTCCATTGGTTATGCTCCACTCTGTCTAAACCTGTTGCAAGTGTTGCCTCTATGTCAGCACCAGCAGCGCTCCTGTTTTCTTCAGTAGACTGGTATTCGCTGTGAACTCAGTCTTTGGCGTATTCAAGAAGCAGCTTATTACCTGCACATATGGGACTGTTTTTCTTTCGTGATGAACTTTAATTCCTGCATTGCTGTAACCTGGAAACCTGATCATCTGCCTGACCAGTGTCAGCATAAACTGTTTGTCTCCTATATTTGTGCTGGACCTGTGTGGGCCTAATTAACCTGTTGTGTGTCTGTACTATAAGATTTATATTACAGGACCTGTGAGGGTTCTTTATGTATTATTGTATTTAATAAAACTGTGTTTTTTATCCTAACTCTGTGTCTGTGAGTTATACAAACCGTTACATTTACCCTGCATTTGTACATGTAAAGTACCTTGTGCAGTGTTAAAGAAGAGGTTTTTCCCACAATAGGTTTGAACTTATATGACAAACAGGGGGTACTTCTGCTGTTCGCCTTAAAACAAAGGCGTTATATGAGAAGTGTATTCTCTTTAAACGCTGGATACACAGTGTGATACACAATAGTTGGATTTTAACTCATCAATCTCAATGAGTTTCCAATGATGTAAATAGATCTTGCTGATCTCTTTGTGTCAAACCGGATACAGTCCCGGTAGTACACTCTTCTCACTCTTTCTGTGCTATTGATTTTTATTTTGCTTCGTGAGCTTCGATTTTATCCTGATTTTAATAAAGGTTAAGTTTTATTTGTTTGGACTATTCCCTTGTTATAACACTACCTACAGATTATGGGATATTTAAGGAAGAGTGCTAGTTCAGCAGGGTTATCTGTCTTTTTGTGTGAACTATCCTATACTGCCGTTATTACTGAATTAATCAACTAGGCGAGAGATCTCTAAACCTCCATGTCTCTTGTAGCCATTATATGCTGCCTAGTTACTGGAAGCTCATGAAGTAAGTAATCGATCCACATTTTAAACAATGGTGAGTCATATGAGAGGAATGAGTACAAACCAAATTGCACGATGGAGTCACCAATGTGGACCGATTGAAAGGATGAAATACAGGGAGCCGATTTACTAAAATCAAATACTCCCTGAAAATATCAACATACTATGAGCTTCTAACATAGGATGGTGTAGCAACAGTGTCACTGTACAATTTCAGGCCACTATGATATTGCACCTAAAAAATTCAACTTTGAGCTGTAATAACTTTTGAATAAAACACCTTTCAGCAGTGGGAGTACCCTTTTTTTTACTCAGGGGGATAAACACTACAACATATTTTTTTTTACATTTTAAGTATTACTATCCCTTTAACTTGAACTGGTATAGGACATATGGGGTGATGAAGGAAGAGTTGGCTACCGCCTCAGGGTCCAGTGGGATCTGCCAGTACATATAGCGAGCACAGACTCCACTGTAATGTGATAAGCCTTCAGGGCATTAACGTGACAGGTCCACTGGTCCTGCTGCTTGGCACCCAGGGCTATCACATAGGTTGTATCTCCCTGTCTTGAGCTTGTTCTGCCTGATGGAACAAAATGCTAAAATCTGCTGACCAATGCTAAGCTCTTGGTTCCTAGAACACCTATCATAGTATTGCTTCTGTTACCTGCAAATTCTTCAGGGCTACACATCTGTTCCTTAACTCCACCACATAGGTGACCACCGGGGTTTCCTCTGAGTTGCACTTGCCTTCCCAGTTTTCCTTGAGCATGTTAAGGGATACCTGGAATCTCAGCCTGAATAACAGTTCAAAGGGAGAAAAGCCTGTGGACTCCTGAGGCACCTCTCTGTAGGCAGGTACTGTTCCCAGTCCCGGTGCAACTCAGTGAAAGCCTGGAACGTCTGTTTTCAAGGTTCCATTGAGCTTTTCACAAAGGCAGTATCTGTGGGTGATCCCCTTTTCCTGACCCACTGACAAATGTTGCAGGTGCTGCAAAAGACACTGACATCCCAGGACAGAAGAAAGCTCGGTTTACCCTGTACTCTTATGTGGCGAACTCCTATGTGTCCGACCGGGGGTAACTCATGGTACCTCAGGGCCAGCAATGCAGAATGGTGTTGGGAGGGGACCAGAAGTTGGGTGTGGGAACCTCAGACGTGCCTTGGCAGGGGGCTAGTGTCTTTCTATATCCTATATAAACCGCTCACCCCTAGAGCCAGCTTCTCCTGTCTAAGCTGGTATCTTGTCAGCTGGGGTGGAACCAGGTGAAGGTGCTATGGGATGCAGAATCATCCTGGGCTGTGTCTTGGCCTACCAAAGTCTGTCTGGTGCTGGCTCAGGTGAGCACCTGCCATTCTGCAGGCATCACTCCTGCAGTCTTACTCCCTTGGCCTGTTCCCCAGTACAGGTGGACCTGAGCTTAGAGAGGCAGTACACCTTGCCCCCCGCAACACAGACTTCCACCTGATCGGAACAGTAGCATGGAGCCAAGCATCAGGGTTGCAACAAGGTAAGAGTGGCCCCTGTGTCTCTCTGTCCTTCTGTGTGATATCTGTTGAGCGGACCGGCTGTATGTGATGCTGTATCACGGTGCCCGTGATTCTATGTCGACATTCTTACTTCCGGGTTTGTGCCTGGCTGCCTCTTATTGGTGCTAGCTGCCTAGCCCCTCCCAGGGCTAGCCTTTATATACGCCCTTCTGTCATTGGGCCGGTGCCCTTTCGTGGTGTCTCTGACCTTACGTTATTCTGCGCTCCTGTTCCGTGTTTGATCCGGTTTTCGTCTGACCTCGTTCCTGTGTTGCTCCTGTGTACCGATTCTGGCTGTGGCTAACGACCGTTCTGTGTGTACTGTTCCAGGCTTTGGCTGACTACCGTTCTCTGTGTACCAATCCAGGCTTTGGCTGACTACCACTCTTGTGTACCGATTCAGGCTTTGGCTGACTACCACTCTCTGTGTACCGATCCAGGCTTTGGCTGACTACCACTCCTGTGTACCAATTCATGTTTGGGCTGACGACCGCTCTCTGTGTACCGATCCAGACCTTGGCTGACTACCACCCTTTGTGTACCGATTCTGGCTGTGGCTGACTACCGCTGTCTGATACTGATCCAGGCATTGTCTGACGCTGTTTGTGCTGCTTCTGCTATTGTCAGATTTGTTGCCCCGATTACTCTACGCCTGTGTATCAGTGTGGCCTCCGCTACGTACATTCAGTCTGTACTGTCCAGTCACTAAGCGGTTAACGTTGCCTATCCATTATACGTCCAGCCCGTGATTCTCTGTGGCCTCCGATACGTACACCCAGTCAGTGCTATCCAGTCACTAAGCGGTTAATGTTGCCTATCCATTATACGCCCAGCCTGTGAGTCTCAGTGGCCTCCGTTACGTACACCCGGTCAGTGCTATCCAGTCACTAGCGGGTATGTTGCCAGCCTATTACTTCCTATCAGCCAGTATCACGGTAGAGCCGCTCAAGTCCTTGTTGCACCAGATTACAGGCTGCCTTACCCGGTATTCGGTAAGGCCAGTAGAGCCTCCTCAGTTCCTTGTTGCATCAGATACAGGCTGCCTTACCCGGTATTCGGTAAGGCCGGTAGAGCCTTCCAAGTCCTTGTTGCACCAGATTACAGGCTGCCTTACCCGGTATTCGATAAGGCCAGTAGAGCCTCCTCAGTTCCTTGTTGCATCAGATACAGGCTGCCTTACCCGGTATTCGGTAAGGCCGGTAGAGCCTTCCAAGTCCTTGTTGCACCAGATTACAGGTTGCCTTACTCGGTATTCAGTAAGGCCGGTAAAGCCTCCAGTATTGTACTGCTATTTGTATGCCCTGTCCTGTGTCAAACTTGCTTACTGCTGTTATAAAGTTTGGACCCGTGAGGGGCCTTGTTGTGCTTTATATTGTCTAATAAAGCTTTTAACCTACCCAATTGTGTGAGTGTTCAATAAAACCGTGACATGCTGATGGTTGTTGGGTATGGGGGCTTGGGCCAGGGGGTATCCTTTTAAAAGGTATGAATTAGTTACTATGTAACCATACTAAAAATGTCGACATGAGAATCTCGCACTCCATTACAGCTCCAAGTCAACACGGAGCGCAAGAAAATGACATTGTAACATTATTAGCACTTAAAGTAGTAAGCATAATGTATGATATATTTGTATAAAACATTAAAATCCGTGTAGAGATGCTGTCAATCCACTGAGCGCAACAAAATGACATTGTAATGAGCATGACGTGATACAGCTTCCGGGGCAGCATGATGGGATATTCTGGGGCAGAATGCGACCTTTTACTATGCGACATGAGAATCTTGCGCTGTCATGCAGTGCGAGATTCTCATGTCAACATTTATAGTATGGCGACATGGTAACTGATTCATATGGTCGCACGGTCTTTTGCGTGCAACCATTTAAAAGTAAACCGGGCTGGGACTACCTCATGATAACAGCCACATTCAATGTGTTTGTCCCTGGATGGAGGCATTTCCACTGGGGCAAGCCAAGCATAGTCCTTAGGGTCAGTCAGCAGTACTCCATTGGATATACAGTGGGCCTGCAGGGGGGAAAAGGCCAAGGGATCTGCTCAGCAACCCAAAACAGAGGGGGACCTTGAGAAGCAGTGGGCCCAGCACATGTCATAGGGCAATACCTCTGCAGATTGCCCTACTGCCAGGGCCCATAACATTCAATGCCAGGGTTGAAGCAAGGGCCCTGATCAGGGCACAGAGGTTGGGACCAGCAGAGGTCGGGTAACAGAGGAAACAAGGGAATGAGGGGCTGGCATGTAGGGCTGGGGCCCGATCCGCCGGGTGTCCTCAAACTTATCTGTCAACTGGGCAGTTTCCATGAGAGTACTGGGCTCCTGCTCACAAACTCAGTCTCAGGTGTTGGCGGGTACATGTGTAAAGAACTGCTCCAGCAACATCTGCTGGAAGCACCCTTGAAGGAATTGGCTCTGCATTCTTGTAGCCAGTTCCTACAGACTTGGACCATCATATAAGCCCACTCGGTATGGGTATCCTTGGGCTGCCGACAGGCCTCCCTGAACCTGCGGCAATAAGTGTCCAGGGTTACAGCATTACGAGCCAACAGCTGTCTCTTTACCTCAGGATAATCAGAGCTCCAGTTGTCTGGGATTGCCCTGTAAGCATCAGTAGCCCTCCCGGTATCACGGTGCCCATGATTGATGCTTTGCTATTTCTATCACCTATAGGGGGCTCCCATTGGCTGCTTGCCTTTGGCCCACCTCATATTGCCTATTTAAACCTAGCTTGGGCACCCTTTGGTTGCCCTTTCGTGGTGTCTCTGTGTATTTCATTTCCACCATGCTATAGAAGCTTTATTGGCCATTCTGCTGTTCCTGAGTACCTGCGTTCCTGAGTTTGTGCTGTTCCAGTATCACTGTCTGCTGTGTTGGTTCCAGTCCTGTTCCAATTGAGTTTCCTGTAGTTGATGTTTCATGCTACTGATCTCCATTACCGTTCCTGATCCGGTTGGACGTCCTCGCTGGTTCCTGTTTCTTCCTGGGCCTGGTTCCTACAGTGGTGGCGACATTGTTCTTTGGTCGCTTGGTGACATTACACTCAGTTGGTTCCCAGCACGCGGGTGCTGGTTTGCTTCACTGTCTCACGACACTATTCATTGAAGGTTGGTTGCTCCCAGCGTGTGGACGCTGTTTCGCTCCAAAGCCTTCCGGCTGTATCACACAAAACTCTGTTGGTTCCCAGCGTGCGGACGCTGGTTCGCTCCAAGCCTTGTGGCTATATTATGCAAACTGTGTTGGTCCCCAGCATGCGGACGCTGGTTCGCTCCAAAGCCTTGCGGCCAAAACTCTGTTGGTTCCCAGCGTGCGGACGCTGGTTCGCTCAAAGCCTTGCGGCTGTATCACACAAAACTCTGTTGGTTCCCAGCGTGCGGACGCTGGTTCGCTCCAATCCTTGCGGCTATATTATGCAAACTGTGTTGGTCCCCAGCGTGCGGACGCTGGTTCGCTCCAAAGCCTTGCGGCTGTATCACACAAAACTCTGTTGGTTCCCAGCGTGCGGACGCTGGTTCGCTCCCAAGCCTTGCAGCTATATCACACAAAACTCTATTGGTTCCCAGCATGTGGACGCTGGTTCGATCCAAAGCCTTGCGGTTATATTATACAAAACTCTGTTGGTTCCCAGCGTGCGGACGCTGGTTCGCTCCAAGCCTTGTGGCTATATTATGAAAACTGTGTTGGTCCCCAGCGTGCGGACGCTGGTTCGCTACAAAGCCTTGCGGCTATATTATACATAACTCTGTTGGTTCCCAGCGTGCGGACGCTGTTTCGCTCCAAAGCCTTGCGGCCAAAACTCTGTTGGTTCCCAGTATGTGGACGCTGGTTCGCTCAAAGCCTTGCGGCTATAATATTAAACTCTGTTGGCTCTCAGCGTGCGGACTCTGGTTCGTTCCCAAGCCTTGTGGCTATCATACATGTGTGTTGGTACCCAGCGCACGGGCCCTGGTTTGCTCTATTGCCTCATTGCCTTTCACATAAAGACCTGTTGGCTCCCAGCGTGCGGACGCTGGTTCGCTCCTGGCCCTCGTGGCTCACTACTCAGTTATATTGTTGGCACTTAGTGTGCTGTCCAGTCTTGGGCTGCCTTACTCCATCTATACCCTGTCAAGGGTCACATATTATCTGTAGTATTTGGGCTATGCATTTAATTACATCTTAGACTGTCATAATCTTCTGACAGTAATTGGGGCCACTCTGGTTGACACCTCTTCCTTTGGGTTGCCCTGCCCGGTATATTGGTAAGGCCGGTAGAACCTATTACATTCCATCTTATGGTTGCCTTACCCGGTATTGGCAGGGCCGGTAGGACCTAGTCTTTCTGCGTTCCTTTAGGCTGCCTTGCCCGGTATTTTGGCAGGGCCAGTAGAGCCTGTATTATCCTGACTATCGTTAGGCTGCCTTGCCCGGTATATTGGCAGGGCCGTTAGAGCCTGTACCATCCTGACTATTGTCTGGCTGCCTTGCCCGGTATATTGGCAGGGCCGGTAGAGCCACCTTTACAGTGTCTGCCCAGGCTGCCCTGCCCGGTATATTGGCAGGGCCGGTAGAGTCTGATTCCATATTACCATTCTATTTACTATTTAATGTATTGTATGTACGTGTATGAAATCCTATGGGATTATTTTAAATTTTCTCAATAAAGTTGTGTTTTTACCTAACCTTACGTCTGAGAGTCGTAACAAACCGTGACAGTGAGTTTTCCGGCCAAAATAGCAACCCAGTCTTGTGGATCTACCCAGTGAAGTCAGCATTGCCACTCGAAGTCCTGTAGAAACCTGGTCTTGTGGATCTACCCAGTGAAGTCAGCATTGCCACTCAAAGTCCTGTAGAAACCCATCGATGTCCCCTGGGGCCTCACTGAAGGACTTAAAGGACTGGTGGGTTCTGATTTAGTTTTGCCACATATTCTTGCTCTGCAGCAATCATGATTCACACCACCTCATCTTGGGGTGGGTTAGGTCCCAGAAACATGGGACACCACTGGATCTTTTGGGACATGGAGTCTGAGGCCCCCGCACTTGGGGCACCCATCAGGGGATCTGACTTGCTGGACTGGAGACTAGGCCGGAGTCCAGCTGCAAATCCGTGATCCTGGCGAGCTGGGCAGTCTCCTCAGCCACGTGAGGGCTGCCAAAACTTCTGGCTTCTTTATTTCCGTAATATCGTGTCCCCGTTGTGCAACAAGGTCCTGTAGGGCAGCGACGGTAAGGTGTCGGTATGCTACTGCCATCTCTCAAACGCTGGAAGAAAGATAGAGAGAGAGAGAAAAAAGTGCGACCAATCAGGGTCTGGTTATATTGTATGCAACGTTTGATTACATTTCCCAGAGGCCAACATCTAATTCAATCTTTTTGTGCCAGCCCTCCAGCCAATGGGAACTGGAGCGACAAGATAGGGCAAAAATGGAAACCAATCACAAATCCACTTACTCATCAAAGCAACATCATGCTTTGGCATGGCTCAACAAGTCACGGCCAATGGGAGGGAGCTACAGCACAGGGCCCCAGAAGCGGAGGATCATGTTAGTGAGAGAGGAGCAGAGATTGAAGCGAGGTAGAGTCAGAAGAGAGAATTAGACTATAAAGTTACACATCACACTTGAACACATCGCACACATTACAGCCACACACAATCACAAACACATTTATTTTCATTTTATATAAAGTGTGACTGAGTGAGTGCAAGGGAGTACAAGAGGGTGAATATGATAGATTGCTTGAGTGAGTGGGTGAAGAGGAGATGAGAGATGACAGGGAGAGGAGTGGAGGGAGAGAGGAGGAAAGTGTGCAGTGCATCCCCGATCAGGGAAAGAGAGGAAGAACAGGTGAGAGGAGAGGTACTCGCCAAGAGACAGGTACACGCCAGTCAGGGAGAATGCTGGCAGTGGGATGTTGTGCGGGGGGGTCCGGGAGGGATACACACACAGCCAGGGCAGATTGTGCTTTCCACATCTCAGCAAGCTGAGTCTGCAGTGGATGGTGATAGGGACAGGAAATCAATGTCACATACAAGGAGAACCAGGCCCTAGTCCATATTATTTAGGAGAGACAGAATATCCTCTTTTGCACAGAGAAGGTCAGAGGCATTGGTGCCTGTAGGAGGCAGGCATAATGTGAGGTTGAGGATCTTGTTAACTCAGGCAAACAGTGGATGGCCTGAAGAAGAGATGATGGACTGCAAAAGGAGAGTGGGATCTGTCAGCCTATGCCAGAGGAAAAGGTGGTGGGCCTCCATTGTCCACCACTTTCAATGGCTGGCAGCCTCTGCTTTGTGCCACCCTGTCCACCACAGCAGCAGAGGGCATTCCTGGTGACACAGGAAAAGGACAGGACTCTCCAGGATACCACAAAGCAATTGTATCCTTTTGAAATATCGCATTTAAAAGATTGTGCTGCTACACGCCATATTAAGTAAGTCACTGTGTTTAAAAGGGTGACATGAGAATCTCACCCTGCATATAAAAGCGAAATTCTCATGTCGCCTCATGAAAGGTCACTTCTGCTGAAACATGTCAGGGCTTAATAGCACTACAACACTCATAATCCTTACCCATCTTCACTGCCCTCGATCAAAAGGGCGATTATTCCAGACTTCATTGTACGTCAGCAGGTTCTTTTGTAACCTTAAACTTTAGCTTGCAATCTTTGGAAAAAATGTGGAAAGCATTATTGCCTTGTGAACTCACTATCCTGAGTACTGCTCCTGGCTTTCTATCCCTTTCTCTGTGTAAAGAATGACAGGATGGAGCGAAGCACGCAGAGAAGAAGAGAGAGTGCGGAGCAGCATTCAGGAAATTGAGTTCACAAGGCACTAAATGCATTCCACATTTTTTCCAAAGATTGCAAGCTAAAGTTTAAGATTACTAAAGAACCTGCTGAAGTACAGTGAAGCCTGGTAAAAATTGCCCTTTTCATCGCGGGCAGTGAAGATGGGGATAGGGATGTAAATGTTGACCTAACCCCATATACCAGCTCAGTTCATCCTTCTGAGTGCTAGAAAGGTATCGAAACATAACCCTGTCATTCTTTGTGTTCCCCTCTGGGACTCAAAGGGATGAAGCATGTTGTTAACGCCTTCTTTACCACATTGCTCATACATGCTATTCCCAGATGTAACAGTCAGACCCATCATGTACTGTCTGACACGTTTAATGTGTGACAGGTTCCAGTGACAGATGTAGTGCCACCGATAGTTGAGCAAACTGCACCTAATTGAGTTTCAAATGGAGATAAGCGAGTGCATATAGTGATGCACCCACAAAAAAAATCACCAGTGGAGGAAGTTGATGTAGTGGGTCAAGGTTCCTCTCCACATGGATATTTACAGCCATCAGTGATCCATCTGTCCATCCATCAACCACTGAGCCACCAATGGATCCAACTACACAGCCATCCACCAGTGTGCCACCTGTTGAGCCTGCTACACATATGTCCACCACTGAGCCACCTATTCTGCCTGCTGTGGAGGCAACACCATCATCTGGGGAACATTCACCAGCTGCACCCTCCCGATCTGCACCTGGTGAGGGGGAACTTGCCCTGGATAGGGAATTCTTAAGGTGGAAGATGAGGGAGGCAAGGAGACACCAGCACCACACTGAGGCCCAGAAAATCAGGCAGTTTAGGGGTGTCATGGCTGACATCCTGGGACAGGTGGTCATGGAGCTGCGTGACCACAACAGGATCCAGTCTCAACTACTGATCCTGCAACAGTCATCTTCCACACCCTCATCCTCCGCCATGACACCAGTACAAACTCCAGTCCATAGGAGAAGCACAAGGCAGTCTGGAAGGCCTGGCCCCTCTGAAGAAGGTGATCTGCTCCATGAATAAACATTCCTTTCTTGGAAACGTGTCTGTGTTTACACATTGTCATTGCCAAAGGGATGTCTAATGCATTGCAAAGCAATACAATGGACACCACCCTGGCACTCCACAGTCTGTTGGTGTTCACGTGTATTGCATTGATGCAACAAACAAATCTTCTGCTGTTGCTGACCTTCATATAACATGAAACTCATCAACATGGGGGACACAAGAATTGGAGGAGTATCGTGTAAGCTGTTGGTCCACAACAACTGAGACGCCCACAATTTCTTAGTTACACATAAGTACATGCAGGTTCAGATCTGTTATGTTGGGACACTTTAGGGACAACAAAACATGTCTCCAGATGACAGGATGGAAATATGCATACCAATTAACATCTGGGAGACATGCAAACATACACAAACAGGTCAAATCAGGTAACAATCACCGAGTCAGTATTCCCCAAACTTCATCTTAAACATACCCAACAGTGCTTGTGTTCTTGATCTCAGTGTGCCACATGCGATGTGTGCATCTCAGGTGACATATGCTTAAACCCTTATGGTCTGGCCGCACGTGAGGCCGGCACTTAAGGACTTTTTTTTTTCCCCCGATCCATTTAAGGGCTCCCTGAACGGAGTGCAGCCACAAGGGAGCCCTGAAATCCATGACAGCCCAGCACATCATGGGTCCTTATGGAACGCCAACCCATGATATGCCAGGACCGTCATGGGTCCTTAAGGGATTAATGGACATGGAACAATGAATGATTCTATAGTCTGGGTTGAGATCAAGAAACATGCCCTACTGGGGTGAATTGATGTCTGGTTGGGGGAAAAACACATCCAAACTGTTTCATAGCTGCAGGGGTACACAACATGTGATTTGTGTATATCACATTTCATCTGAACTGAAGGCCCAACAATGTGCATGGTGGATTGGTCTGTAACTGTATCATTTAAAATGTTGCATATAAAATATTGTGCAGCTAGCAGCCACATTAACCATGTTGCCCTGTTCAAAATGGTGACATGAGAAGGTACCTGACACTGAGTATGTCAGCAGATATCCCACTAGGTGAAAATGTGGGAGGAGATGACTTGTTTAACAAGCAACATCCATAGTGTGTGTTGAAATACCAGAATCTGATGTGATGTAGCAGTGTAAATCTTATATGAGCAGTAGGGGAGTTTGCAGCAATTTTCCAGGGAGGAAGGCAAAACCATAATATGACCCACAGTCCAGCCCATGTGTTTATATGGAAGGTAAAGTGTAGGGGCTCCCCTCCAGACACCCATGTTGAACAGTAAATTAAGAATATTATAGGGCTTTTCCTTGTGGGTATAACACTTATCCCACTGTTAGAGTTGCTCCATTCAAATGTTCTATATAGATATATATTTTTCTACAGTCTTCTATTAACCCTCCGAGTGCCAGAGGGTTGCACAACCCTCTGGTACTCAAAAGGGTTCAGATGCTGATTGGGCCCTCAAAGTTTTATAACACATTTGACAAAAAAAAAGGAATTCTTCCTCAGCTTTTCTTGGAGAAATAACACCTACACTGAGACTAAACACATACTTCATTTTTCTGCAGATCGTACTGCAGGTACTACTACCCCAAAATCTACAGCAAAACCTCTAAGGTTATCTTTGATAATATGGGTAACTGGCACAAATTCAACACCACGCAGCGTACAAGTAACATCATACAATATGCATGACCGTGCCTTAATATTAATTATAAAGTAATGAATACAAGCGCTTTTCTTGCAATGCACGTCCATTGTAAAACTGCTTGTATTTCATTTAGCTAAAAGACAGAAGGAGGCGGGAGAAGATATTGGCGCCATCTCCTTTGAACGGTGACGTCATTGGCAGTATATAAGCGGCGGAACAGCCGCTGGCGGGCTCATTTTGGCGCCGGACTGCACGAGCACAAATTAAGTCCTAATTGTGCGCGCACCGGTAGAGTGTCATTCCAACCTCCCCCGGTATAGACCTGTCTCTTTAATAACACCTAGCTACCGCCGCCATGTTTGAAGCTCGTTTGGTACAGGGTTCCATCCTAAAGAAGGTATTGGAGGCCCTAAAAGACCTGATCGATGAGGCGTGTTGGGATATTACATCTAGCGGCATTAGCCTGCAGAGTATGGACTCATCCCACGTCTCGCTGGTACAGCTGACGCTTCGATCTGATGGCTTTGACACTTACCGCTGCGACCGCAACCAGTCTATCGGCGTCAAGATGAGCAGGTGAGAGGGGCCTATGACCGAGTGGATTGCGGGGACGGCAATAGGTTAACAGTAAAGCGACTTGATTAGATTAAATGTGGATGGTTTGAGAGAACACTTACATCGTCTGTTTTAAGATGGGTAAAAGGAGTAAGTTCTGAGAAGTTTAATCCCTTTAGTTCCAAGGGAATGCAACGCACTGCGCTGAAATGCATTGGTTACCTTTTCCCCTCAGGACTAACACACCAAGTGCCAGAAGGGGTGTGTTGCAAAGTAATGGGTTTCGTACCTTTCTGGCACTTAAATGATAATAGGGGAACACACTAGTGACATCCGTCACAGTGTAGGGGGTGATATTCTGTATATGCTCGCTGCCCCTTCATCCCTTTTCTCTAGCTAGTATTCTGGACTTGTCCTTTCATGTCTGTCATAGGCGCGCGGGTTTCACGTGACGTCACTTAGGCGCCAACTTTGACAAAGACAGTCGGTTGGCGGGAAAGTGCATATTGTAATGTAATTCGTACTGTAGTATCTACCACCTCACATCGAAATTACTGAATGTTTGGCACTTTACATCCCGTAATATGTACACAAGGAATTCTATTTCAATTGCAGTACCAGAATCTGCCTGGCTCAACGTCGCTTCGGGAAGTCAGGTTTATGTGTTGTATTAACTCTTTAAGGTCCTATGGGGTGACTTCATATATCTCTACATTTCTAACTATTTTGAGGGTCCTCAACAGTTACATCTTGAAGATTAAGGTGTCAGAAGGTTACCTTTTTCATCCCTAATTTTATTAAAGAAAGCAATACAGCTGGTGCATGTGCAGAGTAGCAGGACTAATAGATACCTACGTTGTTAATTATTTTTACTTGCATATTGTGTACATTAGCAATGTTATAAAGGCAAATATTGTCACTTCCATTTACTTATGACACTGACTAATATCTCAATCTCAAGAGTTTCTGGGAAGAATGGGAATGGCTGCATTTGCCAAATGTTATGCACAGTGTTAAGTCAAATGGTTTTTATCCCTTTAAATCAGGGGTAGCCAACACTTGTCCTCAGGCTACCAACAGTTTGTGGTATATCCTATGTAGAGTACAGGTGGGCTACTAAGTTGCTCTGTTCAGTCTACCTGTGTTCATTCAGGTATGTCCTAGAAACATTAACTGCTGGTAGTTCTCTAGGACCAGGGCTGGCTGTCCTTGGTTTAGGGTGTCCTGCTTTGAGTTGTCTTCTGATATGTAACTATTTTTGAATCTCATCTAAGCTTGAAGCACTAGGTAGCTTGGGCTACAAGTCTGTCCTAATGAGGGAGCTGGCTTTCAGCCATGTCAGTGACCTGTACTCTTCTCTTCTACCTCTGCTGCTTCCCTTCTACCGAAATGCGTGGTTTTTCATTGCTTTTGTTTCTATTAATGGCTTTTTGTTTTGTGTTTGGTTTTTTTCCCTCCCCAGCATGTCAAAAATATTGAAGTGTGCTGCAGGTGATGACATAATAACTCTGAGGGCTGAAGACAGTGCAGATACAGTCACAATGGTGTTTGAATCTCCAAGTAAGTATTCTAAGAAATGTAGAAGTCCTACTGAGCTTCTTGTACATAGGTTGTGGTTTTGACAATAACTACCATAAGTGTATGTATTAAACTATGTGTTCTTGGTAATTCTAATGTATAAGCATATTTTAACCCCTCAAATGGTGACGTTCTAAATCACTAAAACTTGTGATTGCAGTGTGTGATCACACTTCTGTGTAAAAATAAGTGTGTGTGTGTGTGTATATATATATATATATATATATATATTTGTGTGTGTGCTTTTATTGGTCCTAGGGTGCCCCACACAACCTAGTTTAAGGAAGTCTGCACATGGGTAAACATACAAGGGAGGTAACATCTAACAACCTGCACTCCCTTTTCTATGGTTGCCAAATACTAGTGGCCCTTTTGAATTTTGCCTTTATGCTTTTTGTTCAAGAGATCTTTAGTCACTTGGGTTAAGTGTCCATGGAGGCAGGCAGGGTGAAGCACATGCTTATTGGGGGGGGTCCTCTCAGTGTTTGATACGGTGTTCATTATTATTATTTTTTTGTTTAGACCAAGAAAAGGTTTCAGACTATGAAATGAAGCTAATGGATCTTGATGTGGAGCAGCTAGGAATTCCTGTGAGTTGAAATTTGAATGAAGCTTACCAGTAAAATGTATTCCAACATTCCTGCTTTCCTCATGTCATGTCCACCCCTCATGGTATAAAGGTAGTCAGGGATGCTTATGTCTGTCAAGCTTAGTATGAAGGGATGCCTATGTGCTCATTAGCTTTACTAAACTGGAAGTAGCTGCCCAATTTTCTACCAATATATGTATTGCATAGCAGTAAGCAAACTTAAAATTGCTTGAATCTGCAGTTTCAAACACTGTGTAGATGTGTTTAATAAAGAGAGAATTAAGATAAGCAGTCTGAACAAATGTTTAGTGTATTGCATTTTTTTAATTTGTGAAATGTTGCTTTGTGTTCAGAAGCTTACCTTTTTAGCATTAATTTTAGAGATTGTGGAAAAATCATCTGAATTTTTTTTTTCTGCTCTACCACAGGAACAAGAGTACAGTTGTGTTATAAAGATGCCATCTGGTGAATTTGCACGAATCTGTCGGGATCTCAGCCAGATTGGGGATGCAGTTGTAATATCGTGTGCAAAAGATGGGGTCAAATTCTCTGCAAGTGGAGAGCTGGGGACTGGGAATGTTAAGCTGTCACAGACCTCAAATGTGGATAAAGAGGAGGAAGCTGTAAGTTTTCTAAAATATAATGTGTACTTGAAACTAGTTGAGCCAATGCAATGTTGCTGTTGTAACCAAATGTCCTATGGTTTCATAAACATTTTGTGCATATTCCAAAGAGTGTAAATGAATTTAAAGGCTGGTTCCTTGTCTGGTTTTGAAGATGCTGTACTGTGAACAAAAATGTGCTTACACAAATGCCAACACTACAGTGAAAACTATATTGGAAACAGTTCTAGTTAGTGACTGTGCTATCTCTTCCCCAGGTTACAATAGAAATGAATGAGGCTGTCCAGCTCACATTTGCTTTGAGATATCTGAATTTCTTCACAAAAGCTACACCCCTGTCCCCAACAGTGACCCTGAGTATGTCGGCAGATATACCACTAGGTGAGTGGGGTTAGACTACTAGTTTAACATGCTTTGGTCACATAGGAATCTTTAACACTGTGTCTGTTAGGTCTCTGTTTCACTGCAGTTTTGGAAAGCTCCAGCATTAAATGGCTTAAATATAAATTTTTAAGGATAAATGGGTAACATGTTTATTACAATGTATTTTTTGAGGCTTTGCACTTCAAAAGTATTGACTTGCTTTCCTGGTCTCTTGCACTTTTCCGCAAGAGAAGAACCCATCCAACTTGATGGAATGGCTGTCATGGCAACATCAGCATTGTATTGTAACAGGAGTTTGTCTCTGCTTTTAATGTGCATTCCCATAGTGCCATTATGAATGGTGGTGGAAAAATGAGCATGACTGTCTAACATTACATGCAGTTAAGTTTTTAACATTTTTTTTTTTTTTTTTTCTTCACAGTTGTGGAATACAAAATTGCAGATATGGGTCATGTGAAATACTACCTAGCTCCCAAGATCGAGGATGAAGAAGCTTCGTAATATCTAGCCTAGCTTATTTTATATTTCCAAAACATCAAACAGCTCTTTACAACACCTGCCTAGTGGTGTAAACTGTTTCATTGAGATCTGCCATTCTGTATAACAGCTGGCTGTACTTCTAGGCATGTCTGTAGATATTTATGTAAATACTTTACAACTTTTTGTAACCTTTGCCCTATGAAGACAATAAATCTTTGTAAAAACAGATAGCATTCAAGTGACTTCAATATTAAACATTTTAACTAATTTTGTAGAGGACAGCAGGATGCTATTTATGCCAGTCAACGTCCGGTCTTCCAGTTTGTGGTACTTGTCTCACTTGAGTGTTTATATAGGAAGTGATACTTTGTACCCTTGATAGTCTTTACATGAGAAGTTATGCAATAAAATACCATAAAACTTGAACTGTACAGTAGCACCAAGTAGCTAAATATATTTACTTTTTCCCCCTCTTCCACCACTAAATATTTATGGAGGTAGCTCAGATTTCTGGACTGGCTTCAGCAGCTTAAATTAGCACATATTTGCTGACTGGCCAGGTGACATAAGCCCACTCAAAAGCCTCTCAGATGTGCTCTGTGTACACAACAGAGCAGGCAGAGTGTGGACTGACGTTTTGTCAATCTGAAAATTACCTTGGGCATAAATAATTCCCTAAACTGCCCCTGTTAAGTTTTGGTTTTTTTTTTTGTGTTTTTTTTTCCCATGGAGAGTTTCAATACTGTCAGTAGTTCGAGAGTATCCCCCTCACACCCCTTTTACTGATGTAACAGCTCTGGCAGCAATGTGGTGTCCAGGTGGATTGCAGAGAGGGGGTGGGAGGGGGAAAACGTAATCATTCAATTACTCATGAACTAGAACTCCGTATTGAAAGAACACTCTCTGGCTCAAATACTATGAAGATTAATTGGAGCTGCTATTTTTTGTGAAACATTACTATCCCTATTAAATGTGGCTTTCATTTGGCTGCATTTTATTCCTATTGAGAGACTGGGCTGCTGGGAAAAGCCTTCTACACTGGTATGTATGTCCCTGTTTATTTTGCAGTTTTGTATTCTCAGGCTAGGGCCATTGTGGCAGGAAAAATCAAAGTGAGGCACTTTGTCTACATTACTACCAGCTGTTCTGATTAGCCAAGGCTGGGTACCACAATGAAAGATTTGCCCAGACTGGCTGCAGCCAACTGTGGAGCAGATTTTGACCTCTGTCTCTAGCAGGTCACATAGCTTGATACCTAATTGTTGGGAGACCCCTGCTCTGCAGTATATTTTGGAGGCTGTTAATTTTCTCCCCAGAGCAATTATTTCTGCTACAAGATCTGACAGTTATGTCCACTGCCTCCTCATGGTTATTCCATCTTTAATTGTGCCTTCCATGGAAAGTCTTTTCTACACTACAGCGAATAACAAACAGCAAAAATATCCACCAATGTTACATTTTATGCCAACCAATATAATGTGCAGATGGTGCACAGTTGCACAATTTCATCTCTGCTTTTAGTCTATATTTCTAAAATAGGCTTATAAAGACCTATTTATGATTGTCTTGCTATGTTAAAAAAATACTACAACCACTACAGCTTTATTTAAAGGCTAGAACTCTGGCACTCAAAGGGTTAGCTAACTTACATCTGACCAACAGAGTACACTGTTAATCTTGTCAAACAGTGGTTTGAATACCACCACAGTCTGTTCTGAAACTTACAAAGCTCATACTCACAATTACTTTGCAACAAAAAATGGGAATAAAGATGGCACCTCAGTATACACACTTGTTCATGGTGAAACTCGAACAAGATTTGCTATCCACTTGTAGCACTAAGCCACTAGCATACCTTTACATAGATGACATCTTGTTAATCTGGACTGCCTGTGAATAGGACCTTACACAATTCTATGCCAGACTTAACCAATTCCATCTCACCATTAATCTCACTCTGAACTATGTGGAACACACATTTTCTTGACACCATGATCTATATAGAGGATCAAAATATATTCCTGTACCTTAGATCTGAGTCGTTCTCCCCCCCCCCCCCCCCCCCCCCCCCAACATACCATCGTCTATAGTCAAGCTATAAGGTACAACCACATCTGTTCAGACCATACACACAGGAACCAGAATCTCCATTCACCAAGGAGGGGATTCAGGGATACCAAGCAAGAATAGACAGATACACAGCCAGCCAAATACCCAGAGATATGCTCCTTGAATACAGACCATGGGTGGAAAATAGCAGTCCTCAACTGGAAGCCCTAAGGAGTAATGCAAAAGTCTTGCAATCAACCATTGTCATGTTTCCAGATCCACCACTTAGATCCTGAAAAGATGTGAGACCTGTCCATGCATCCAATGTGCAACAAAGGTCTAAACACCAACTATACAGCAATACTATGAAACTAAAAGTTCATTCACTTGCTTCTCATCAAATGTAGTATACCTCAACCTCTGTAAACAATGCCTCAGGACAGTGATTCTCAACCAGGGTGCCGTGGCACTTTGATGTGCCGCGGACATCAATTTAAGGTGCCCCATGATTTCTATAAAGACTAACAAAAATGGACCTCTACATAAAGATTTATAGAAATTAACATGTACAATATGTTTAGTTTTGTTATTATGATTATAAGACCTAATAATAACTGTATATTTGTGCATTGTACCCTTCATTATGCCCTTGATAAAATACACTAAATATGTTAGGGGTGCCCCGAATGTTCAAGATTATGTGTTAGGGGTGCCACGAGCAAAATAGGTTAAGAAACACTGCCTCAGGAGGTTACTACATTGGGGAAGCAGTACAGACACTGAGGACCTTCATCGCCACACAATATACTGAAAAAGGTTGACACTCCAGTTGGCCATCAATTTTTGTGGTCCAAACCATAGTCTTCAAAAGACTAGTCTCCATACTTAAAGGAAACTTTAGAATACAAAGGGAAAGAAAGGTCTGGGAATTTAAATTAATGGTTCTATTTGACACACTGAAAACAGATCTGAACCTGGGGATGGGATTCATATATATTGTTAGAGATCTTTTTCAACTCAAACTGGCTTCTGTGTCCCAACCCACAGCACATAAACATGGGTTTGTCCCTCCTTCCAGCTGGTGTAGGACCAATCTCCAAAGTCTTAAAATGATCCTCCTTGCCCCTGACCAGTCTTTTTGGTCCTACTTGCTGGGTAGAAGGTGCTGTGATACAGCACATGTACATTTTTTATTCTAGTTGTAGCCTACTAGATTCTGTAGAGGAACAGTGCTCAGTCAGTCCTTGGCTATTTATTCTGTACCGGCCAAGAGAGTCTGCGATGCGCTGGGGCATGCTTGCTCTTCCTCTCGCAGTTATCAGGTGCATGCAGGCCAGAAGTTCCTGCTGCTATGTGATGCGTTCCAGCTTGGAATGCTGAAGGATCGTGGCAATGATGAAGCGGCCAGAGAAAGTGTCAGCAGGACCCTTGAAAGCCTCAGATCTTACAGCAAGGTAAGAATTTGATATTTATGCCAGTTTTGGTGGTATTTTGGGGGAGGACTATGTTCCAGTCTGAAATGCACGCCAGATTTAATCTATTTAACCCCATCGCGACAATGGACTTACCAGGTACATCACAAAAATGTCATTTAGTGACAGAGGACGTACCTGGTAAGTCATGGAAGTAATTCGCTATAATGTGATTTAAAAAAAACAAACAAAACCCTATCGTTAAGTGGCGGCCGCGTACGCGTGGCTGGTCACTAAAGGGTCAAGGCAGCAGCGTGCTATTAGCAAGTACTTGTACCCTGTGTTTTTTTTCTTTATATTAGCCTGTTTATGTATTAAAAGTTGTTTCAATAGTATTTTAGTATGGCTACCACTCTTAAGCCTTCTACTTGCAAGGAGAAAGGGTCTGTAGACCGCAAGGAGGATAAATCCTCAAAACCAAGAATTGTGTAATATGTGAAGCTAAGCTGGCTACTACTTATTCTAAGCTGTGCCAAGACTGTAGAAAGCAGCAGGGTAGAACATGTTTCAAGATTTTTTTTTTTTTTTAACATGGATGAAATCGTCCATGAAGGATACTTTTAATTCCATGCAACAGCCTATTCATTCCAGGAAAAGGTAGTGTTTGGATGAACCAGATGAGGGCACATCCCTCATAATGGATTTAGTGGACCAGGAGATTGCTCAAGATGTGCTGTCTGATTACTCATCTGAGGAAGGCGAAATCACTGAAGTGCTATAAATCCAGACCATATGGACTCCTTCCAAATCTTTGTACACCTGAACAGAGAGAGGTCAATTTCTCTTTATACAAATTCAGTTGTTTGTTGGGTATAAGCCCTCAAATAACTTATTTTGTGAGTATAACTATTGATCTCCATACGCTCTGTTGATATTTGGGTAACAGGCACTATTTGGTGCCCTCTTGTTTGTTCTTTTCTAGTGGCAGTCATGTACCTCAGAAATCAGGGAGGAATACGAAGCAAGCTGATGAACATAGAGGCAGAAAAACTGCTAAAACGGGCCAAAAAAAATCGAAGGGCAATCAAAGCTTCACATGTAGCAGGAGAATAAAATTTCCAGGCAGATTTTCTAAGCAGGAATCAGCTGGATCAAGGAGAATGGTATCACTGTGTCCGTGATCTCGCGTTCTGTCGACATTGCTACTTCCTGCCTATTTCCTGCTGGGTTCTTATTGGCTGCTTCTCCCAGTGTTTGCCTTTTTAAGCTCAGTCCTGTCAAACATAAGGGATTTCAGCTGGGTTTTGCGTCCCACAGCCATAAAGGTCCAGCTTTTAGCCATACTAGCAGAGCAATTTTCTGAACAGGATCTGCTAAAAGATATCTAAAAGCTATTTCCAAAGCAAGACCTAGAATTAAGGAAATTATGGATCCTTGGGATCTGAATACAGTTCTTAATCAGTTATCTTGTTCTCCAAGATTTGAGCCTTTGTAAGAAGGTTAGGAATCTTACTCCCTTAAAAAAAAAAATTACTTTTAACAGCCATCACTTCTGCTAGAAGGGTTAGTGAACTGCAGGCCCTATCTTCAAACACTCATTTGATTATCCAACAGGACAAGTAGAACCAAGCCAGACTTTAGATCAAAAGTGGTATCCTCATCTCCTCTTAATCAGAATATAATGCTCCCCTCCTGTCCTAAGACTGAGAAGGAGAAATTGTTGCATAATTTGGACTCTGTTCATTGTATATCCATTTATCGAAACAGAACCAAGCAGATCAGAAAGTCCGAGAGTCTTTTTGTCCATTTTCAAGGGAAATTCAGAGGGACCTCTGCATCTAAGGCGTCCATTGTTAGATGGGTTAGAGACTGTATAAAGATCACATATTTGGAGGCTGGTATCGGTCCTCCAAAGAAAGTCAACACTCATTCAACAAGAGTAGTCTGTACGTCATGAGCTTCCAAAGCAGCTGTATCAGCTGAGGACATATGCAAAGCAGCAACATGGTCCTCGCTCTCTACTTTCATCAGGCATTTCCATGTCGATGTCCAGGCTTCAGCTGAGGCTACGTTTGACAGAGAAGTCCTTCAGGCAGGATCTATGCCTGGGTGGTAACAGTGTTCCTTATTATTTCTCTAAGAGGTTTCATGGTTTTCTGCATCATGGGTGTTTTCCTTCTTATAGCAAGGGTATTGGGATAATTATTAAATTCCCACCCTAAGTGGCACTGCTCTGGTATGTCCCACAATTATGTGCTGTGGGTTGGGACACAGAAGAAAGGGTGACATTTACCTTTCAATATTTCTTTTTCTTCTGTGTCCCTCCACGGCACACCCTGCCCTTTAACCTCTTTGTGTTTCTTCCTAGTTCTGACAAAAGTTGATTGCCAACGGGAGGAGGGACAAACCCACGTTTACGTGCTGTGGAGGGACACAGAAGAAAAGGAAATATTGAAAGGTAAATTTCACCCTTTTCACACCTCTGTGTTAATGACAATTTCCATGTTCCCAGGACTTTGATCTAACCCTATGCATATCATCATTTCATATCTATACAGACTGTATGTTTACCAAGTTAATTGACTCCCACCGTGTACTCATATTTTGTTTCAAATGTATGTCATACTCTAAATGTAAATGCAGTGTTATTCTAGCTTTATTTGTTAACCCTTGTCTGAAGAAGGGGTCTTAGTGTCCTGAAAGCTTGCACTTTGTGTCCCCCTCAGTCATTAAAAGGCATCACTTTATATCACTCTTGTGAGTTTTTTGCTACACTGAATCCAATAATAACTCTAGAAATATACACATCTCAGCAGCTGCAGCACAATAATTTTATTCAGTGAGAAAAGCCCTAAAACATGTTTACTACTCTTTTAGTATTTAGCTTTGTAAATTGATGATAGGCAGGTATAGGAAATGTAAATTAATTTCATCACCTGTTTTTCCGAATGCTGTCATGCATTAACCCATATAATATGGGTGGGAAACTGACAATTAACCATTTAATGGCCTGCAGGTC
Organism: Rhinophrynus dorsalis; assembly: GCA_037306005.1. Taxonomy (NCBI): domain Eukaryota; kingdom Metazoa; phylum Chordata; class Amphibia; order Anura; family Rhinophrynidae; genus Rhinophrynus; species Rhinophrynus dorsalis. Next base: position 471,962,243 of record CM074721.1, read on the forward strand.
TGTCCTTCAAAAGTGAGAGGGCCATTCCAATCATTTGGATTCTCACCCCTCTAACTAAAATGTAAGGGTCCAAGGAGCAGTGGCATCCCAGGTAGTTCTTGGGGAGAAAGGGCCATTTGGTGTCAGAACTGGATGCCCTAAGATTCACTGGTTGGTGGGCCTGAGCCATTAGGGCAGCAGGTGACTAATTCATCTCCCAAAATATAGTCCTCTGCAAACATTCAAATGGGCCGATGGAAACGGGGGGAAACTGAGGATGTCCCCCTCCCTTGGACCACCCTCCAACATGGGTGCCTGGATCCCAATGGCTCAAAAATCAGAAAAAAATGTTTGTGCTGAGGTGCCCATCTCCACTGCACTGGAGACTTCAACATGTCAGCAGTGGTCAGCCCCTTGATGCTGCCATGGAGTTTTTCCCTGGGCCCCCTTCCAAGAGATTGATGCAGGAGTTCGGTACACTGCAGTCTCTGCTGCTGCAGTACCACCTGTACCTGACATGTCAGTGGGCAGACAGCTGCCTGCCCCAAAGACCTCTCCTCTCCTTTTCTGCTATTTGGCCATGTACTGCTGAGTCCTCCACCTCCTTTTCCTGTAGGGGCTATTGGGAAACAGTGTTATCCCGCTCCCTGACTTCCATCATCCAATGCCTCCTCCAGTTCCAAGATACTCGGGGAGAGGGGGGGTGCTGTCTCCACCCTCACTGATTTCCTCACAACAGGACTTGATGGGGTTCTCTTCCAAGGTGGCCAAGTGGGGACCCAGACTGGATATCTGGCATCCCTCCCTGGGGGTACACCTCTGCCTCCAAAGCTAGCATGCTTGGAGCTCTGCCTTTCCATCTGATTTGGACAGCTGCCATGTGCGTTCCCTCTTGTACATCACTTCCTCCTCCTCTTTGACGACAACTTTGTGGCTGGGGATCTCTGCACTTTCCTGGATCAATACTGCAAAACAAAAATAGAATTGGGTCACAGACTCAGATCATCACAGATGCTTATTTATGAATTACTAGTAAATTATGCAGCTGTGCTCCTCTCTCTACAATTAGAATATATATAACAAAATAAGCACAAAAAAAAGTACAAGAATTCAATAAATTTATGAGGGCACATGATGATGGGTGTGTTAGAACTGTTTCAAGTATGTTAAATCAGGACAAAGTACTTCAAACAACTTTTATTGAAGAATTAAAAATATAAGAAATATTGATCTTATAAGCGAAGAAATTACTATATGTATTACTTCTAAGGCAACAAAAAGTATACAGTATAAAAGGAGCACTAAACTTTTATTTTTATGAAAATGTCTATGTTCTAGAGCTTTTTCTGCTGCGTAAAACAAGGGTACTCCCACTGAGGTCAGTTGTTTTATTCAAAAGTTATAAATGTTCAAATAATCAGGAAGTGAATTTACTGTGTATTTACTTCCTAAAAGTTCGAAGTGACAGGCAGTTTCTATCACATTCTATGGGGAACTGTATGTGTCTGACCTTCCCCTTGATTGGTTTGTAACTGAAAAACGAATTGGAATTTGACCACTAGAGGGCACCGCTAATATAAAAAAAAACCAACAGGTTTAAACTATATTAACTCTGGAAATATGCATCTTGCAGCAGTGGGAGTACCCTTATTATACTCAACAGGAAATTCCTACAATATATGAGAATGAATGGAAACAAGGTGACAAAAGATCCTCTATGTCACAGCATTTCAGCACGTCTACCCATTTGCAGATGAGGACATTGCAGCTTGGGTTACCCCCCCTAAAGTGGACACAGCAGTGGCTCAAATTTCTAGCAGCACCACAATTCTTCTAGAAGATGGGACTACTCTGAGGGACCCAATGGGCAATGCTCTCAATAAGCAATATGTAACTATAGGTCACAGCCTGAGGTCAGCCACAGCAGTGGCTTGTAAGTTTCACACACTAAACATATGGCTCGCAGATTTTGAAGAGAAAATAGAATTTCCTCTGTGTCCAATCCACGGCAATGGACTGTGGGTATAAGCTCCGCCTCCCAGCTGGTAGGACCAAACAAAGTATAAATTAGTTGCTCCACCTCTCCTGCTCAGTTATTTTGGTCCTACCAAGCTGGAGGACGGGGCTTATGCCCTCAGCTCCACTTAGTAGATTGGACAAGGCTACACAGAAAGAAACTCCATTTCTAATGTATGCTGCCTGTTAACGGAGCCTACAATTGTCCGCAGACTTACCGGGAGCGATCTGAGCCTGCATTCATTGAGGCTTGCAGGATGCTCTGCCTATCCGTGCCCTCCGTGATCTCGGTATTGGGAACGAGCCCATGCCTGTGTAAGGCTTCCCCCCGCTGTTCCGGCCGCGTGAGTCAAATCAGGTGCACCTATCAGATCGCGCGCTTTCTTCCGTGCCAACAGGAAGTAGCGTCGCGTGCGTTCCACCGATGGAACGCAAAGGAGGAAACGGAGCTCTGGCGGTCCTGGACAATTTAAAGAGCGGGCAGACGAGTGGAAAACGCCATGTAAGTGCATTTTAAGTTATATTCCATGTTTAAAGCCTATATTATGCTTTGCTAGTTATACTGCTCATAACATAACTTGCTTGATACTGCAACATGTCTTCTAAAGACAAGGCAGAAAAAACCAAAGCCTCAGCTGAAGCTCCTAAAGAAGAGAGAGAGAAAACTGTCTCTAAGGGGAAAAGTTGTGCTGGCTGTGAGGCTAAGATCTCTGCAGCTGATTCTTCCAAGCTATGCACAGATTGTTTAAAGAAGATTGCCAACCCAGAGGTTCCAGCTCAATTTTCTGAATTTCTGGGTTGGATGAAATCTTCTATGCAAGAGACTTTCCAATCTATGCAGGATGCATCAAGGAAAAGGCAGAGAACAGCAGACCCACAAGAGGGTACTTCATATGTGGAAGACGAAGATAATAATAGTATTGTGGATATAGAATCAGGAGCGTCATCGGTAGAAGAAGGGGAACTTACAGAGGACGCTACTGCCTTTAGTATTGACAAGATAGATAATCTCGTTAAAAACATGAGGAAGTCATTAGGCCTGACTGACACTCAAAAAGAATTGAATATCATTGATTCGGCATTTATTGGATACAAGAAAGAGGTTCCAACCTTTCCAGTGCATGGATCCATACAGGATATCATTAATAAAGAATGGAAAGCAGCTGACAAACGTCCTCAAAACACTAGACGAATGCAGAAGATGTACCCATTCCAAGAGGAGGATACTGGTTCCTGGGTCACTTCCCCCAAAGTGGATGCCGCAGTGGCCCAAATTTCTAGACGAACAACGTTATTACTAGAGGATGGTACGACTCTCCGGGATCCAATGGACAAGAGAGCTGACTCCGCACTCAAAAAACAGTTTTCAGTTATTGGGCAGAATCTCAAGATTGCCACCGCAATCACATGTATATTCCGCACTCTAAGAATTTGGTTAAGCGACTTTAAAGAGAAGCTGGACTCATCAGTTTCCAGATCCCGTTTATTGAAGGAACTGTCTCCAATTAAGGATGCGATTAACTTTTCGTGTGATGCCTCTTTGGATAACATTAGGGGCTTAGCAAGATCTTCAGCCCTTTCCATCACGTCACGAAGAGCCCTTTGGATAAAAGCCTGGGAAGCGGATGCCACCTCGAAGAACAAGCTTGTCTCCCTTCCTTTTGCAGGCTTTAAGCTGTTTGGTAGTCAGCTGGAAGACATCATCAAACAGTCTTCAGGGGGTAAGAGTCAGTTCCTTCCTCAACAGAAGAAAGCCAGAAGGTCACCCGCAGGGTCCTCATCTTCTAGGAAGCAGTCCTTTCGTGATTCAAGAAGATATCGCCCAGGCAAGAGATATGAACACCGACAGCAAGGGGCGTCACAGGAAAACAGACCTGGTGGCCGCAAGGCGTTCCAGGGAAAGGCACGCTTCCAACAAAACACACAATGAAATGAGCTTAACCCCATCTCCTCCTCCAGTTGGGGGCAGACTGGAGCTGTTCAGAGACGCATGGGAGAAGATAAATCCAGACCGGTGGGTGCGTCAGATTTTGGAGATGGGGTACAGCTTAGAATTTCAGACTGTCCCGAACACACAGATTTTCAAGACATCCAGAATAAGGAGCCTAGCACTATCAACAAGAATGAACAGAGAAATCAAGGTTCTTCTTCACAATCAGATAATAGAAAAGGTTCCCAAGACTCAAGAATTCCATGGAATTTTTCCATAATTTTCTCAGTTCCCAAGCCTTCTTCAGATTTAAGGATAATTTTAGATTTAAAGAAGATCAATATGTTCCTAAAGATACGAAAATTCAAGATGGAGACAGTCCTAACAGCAATAAAGATGATTCATCCAAGATCCTTTTTAACCAGAATAGATCTGAAGGATGCATATTACCACATTCCTATTCATCAATCTCACAGGAAATTTCTACGGTTCCACTTACAAAAGACCCATTATCAATACAGAGTGTTACCGTTCGGCCTGGCATCGGCCCCACGAGTCTTCACAAAAATTCTGGCAGTTGCCATGGCCGCTCTACGACAAGAGAAGATAAGAGTCGTCCCTTACTTAGACGACATTCTGATAGTGGCAGACTCAAGAAAGGAATCGGAAGAATGGACGCTAAAATGCATAAACTTACTAACAAGCCTAGGTTGGATCATAAACCAGGAAAAGAGTCAACTCCAACCCTCACAATCTCTAGTATTTCTGGGGGTAAGGTTCGACACAGTTCTAAACTCCGAACAGAGAGGCAGACTATCTGAGCAGGAAAAGCTTGGATCCAGGCGAATGGACCTTAAGCACGCAGGTATTTCAGGACATCACTGCTCAGCTGGGAAAACCTACAATCGATCTAATGGCAACAAGCGCAAACACAAAATGTCAGATTTTTCTCCATATGGAAAACTCAGAACTCAGCGGGACAGGATGCTCTACAGTTCCACTGGGGGTTTCGTCTAGCATACATCTTCCCTCCTCTCCCTCTTCTGACAGAAGTGATACAGAAGATAAAGAGGGACAAAGCAGAGGTGATTCTGGTGGCCCCGGATTGGCCAAGAAAGATTTGGTATCCAGATCTTCTCAGGATGTCTGTACTCCCACCAATCTGTCTTCTACAGGACCCTCAACTCCTGACGCAGGGTCCAATCTGCCACCCAAATCCCTCATTCTGGAAACTGAAGGCATGGCGGCTGAGCGGAGCTCTTTAAGACTTAAAGGTCTCTCTGATACAGTTATTGAGACCATTCTGGCAGGCCGTAGATCATCCTCTACTAAGATATACTATAGGATATGGTCCACCTTTCATAGATGGTGTAGTTCCAGGAACTTTGGAAGAGGAGACATCACTTCAGCAGTCATACTTGACTTTCTTCAGGAAGGTTTCAAAAAAAGGTCTGCGTCCAGCATCCTTGAAAGTTCAGTTATCAGCTCTATCTGCCGTATTAGCCTTCCCATTTGCAGAACAATATGTAGTACGAAGATTTATGACCGCCATCACAAAGATCAAGCCTACCATTTGGGAAATCATCCCCCCATGGGATCTGAATCTGGTTCTTCAGCAACTATGTTCCCATGAATACTTTGAACCATTGGAGTCAGTTTCCATCAAGCATCTTACTTTAAAGACAATTCTGCTCACCGCAGTAACTTCAGCCCGTAGAGTAGGGGAACTTCAGGCCCTATTATGCTCTTCTCCTCACCTAATCTTTCACCAGGACAGGGTAGTCTTGCGCCCAAGACCTTCTTTCCGGTCAAAAGTAATTTCTACCTTTCATTTAAGTCAGGAGATAATTCTGCCATCTTTCTGCGCCAATCCTTCTAATGACAAGGAACAGGAACTGCATAATCTGGACTTGGTCAGATGTTTAAAGATTTATCTACATAGAACCAAGTCATTCAGGAAGACACAATCTTTGTTTGTCCACCATTCAGGTAAACACAGGGGAACTGCAGCTTCCAAAGCTTCCATCGCCAGGTGGATCAAACAATGTATTACGTTGGCATATGAATCTGCTCATCTCCCTTCTCCCAGTGGTTTAAAGGCACATTCTACTAGAGCTGTGTCCACCTCTTGGGCACAGAAAGCGATCGCCTCACCAGAAGAAATCTGCAAGGCAGCAACCTGGTCCTCAGTATCCACCTTTGTAAAGCATTACAAATTGGACTTATTATCATCGGTGGATGCTAAATTTGGCAGGAAGGTGCTAGAAGCAGCCATTCCTGTTTCCGAATAGTCTTCCCACCCTGGCCTTGGGGGTACTGCTCTGGTAAGTCCCACAGTCCATTGCCGTGGATTGGACACAGAGGAAAAGGTGAAATTTACTCACCGATATTTTGTTTTCCTCTGTGTCCTTCCACGGCAACCCAACCCAAAGGACAAGTGGTATTGGTATTGGTATCGTTCTTCTAAGAATATTGCTCATATTAATATAGAACAAAATTGATTTGAGATTTATGTGATATCTTATCTAACTTATTCTCTATGTTTTTCAGCTTGGTTAACAATATAACTGAGCAGGAGAGGTGGAGCAACTAATTTATACTTTGTTTGGTCCTACCAGCTGGGAGGCGGAGCTTATACCCACAGTCCATTGCCGTGGAAGGACACAGAGGAAAACAAAATATCGGTGAGTAAATTTCACCTTTTTCTATTTCAGGATCACGCCTGCTGAAAGAAGTATCAGCTATCAAGGATACCATCAATTTATCTTGTGACTCTTCATTAGATAAAATTAGATTGAAGGCCACATCATCAGCTTTGTCCGTCACTGCCCGCAGAGCACTTTGGATAAAAGTCTGGGAAGATGATGCATCTTCAAAGAATAGGCTGGTATCTTTGCCTTACACAGGACCGGATTTACATCTCAGGCGCCCCTAGGCACAACACCCTCCGGCGCCCCTAGCCCCGCCTTTGCCCCACCCAACCACTCCCCTCACTTAGCCACACCCCTACATTAACCACACCCTCTCATGGTCACACCCATCTTTAGATTTTTTTTTTTTATTCTTCACAGTACTGTGGCAATTTTCCCAGAGTTAGAGGAAAAAATAATATATAGTGAGGTGCGGCCATTATGGCTGGCTTATATTCGCTGACTGTGTACAATCACGCCCAATCACCCATGAACATCAGATTCCGTTTTATCCCATGTAAACTTGAGGGTTATGTATGTGAACTATCTGTCCACAGGTTATGAGATTGTAACCTGTGCAGACTAAAGACCTTCAGTGCTTGCATGGTGGCCATGGGTGAGCAACATGTGGCTCCTCTGCTGCTGTAAAAAAAAAAATAAATAAATATATATATATATATATATATATATATATATGTTTATATATATATATATATATATATTTTGGATAATGTTCAGCTGAGGACATGGAAGCTGTAGTTCAACACGCTGCCATGTCTATAGCCTTACTGCATTAGTAGCAGTTCCCAAGTTTGATTGCATTATTTAACAAACAAAAAAAAATACTTCTAGTCTATAATGGCAGCTGCAAAATGTCTAATAACTTAATATTACAATGCTGAAAAAGTGTTTTATTTACAGAATCCAGGTTGTAAAAGCAATCCTAGACTTTGTTCACTGTAATTATATGTATTGTTTCAATCGTAAATAAAAAACATTTTTATTTAAAAGGATTAAGGATGCTAAGGCAAACCTTAGCTAGTGTCTGTCTTCAAAATTTACATTTATTCAAAAAAGTCTTATTTACAAAAATTGGGTTGTAAAAGCAATACTAGTAGGTAAGACAGATGTACTAAACAACACGTGTAATTCTGGAGCAATCTGACTACACCAAAGCAAGCAAATGAAAAATCTTTATTGATTTAAATGGGAATGTAAGCCCTTGAACGCTAGGGAGGTCTACAGCTCTGACAAGCAATGCATTGGCATTAAACCTTTGCGTACCAGAGTGGTACAGACTCATTACCCCTCTGGCACTCAAATGGTTAAAAGACGAAAGTAAACCAATGCCACATTTGGATTTTATTTAGTCCCTACGGTGCGCCGCCTGCTTTGCACCAGAGTTGCATGACTTTTGATCAGCTTCAGTGCCAGCTATAATCTGCATATAATGCTCCAATCGTGAATAAAAAAAAATTATAAAGTTTTAAAGTATGCACGTTGCTAATGTGGAGTCTTAGCTGGTGATACGCCTATGAGCGCCAGAGGCACAGCAACGCATTGCGAAAGTTGCTCACAACTGTGGCACTCAAAGGGTTAAAGTCAGGCCACTGGCTGCCATGTCAGGATGTCCGATATGTGCGCATTACTCTAGCCACCACACACAGGAACTGACTGGCCGCTTCAGACAAGTGAGAAGGGGTTAACGAGTGAAAGGTTTCTCTGAGCTGCGTGGTAGTAGCTGTCATTACACTACCTCCAGTTCCTATGTGCTCCCGTGTATGTCAGTGTGTGTGCGCGAGCTGTGCATGCCATTGCCTCCCCTGACCAAGCCTATCAGCCTGCATTCAGCCGCCCTTCACCTCTCACTCTGCTCCCTGTTATTCTGCCTATTGTGTGTATAATCAACAACAAAACACACTAGTGTGTTACTGTACAAGCGCCCACAAGGGCGCACGAGCACAGGCGCATCGGGCACATCATAATCAATTTAAGTGAACGTTTGGGTCACAGCCGGCGCCGCACAGCATTATTTTTTAATATGCACCCTGGGGAGGAATGGTGGGCGTGACAAGGCCATTGCCAGGCGCCCCTGAAAATCGGGCGCCCTAGGCAAGTGCCTTGTCTGCCTACTGACAAATCTGGCCCTGGCCTTATACAGGGTCCAAATTATTTGGAGATCAATTACAAGGTATTATAAAAAAAAAAAGTCATCAGGTGGGAAAAGCCCATTTCTTCCCAGGAACAACTTCAGCGGAGCTCTCTGTTACGGTTTAACCCCTTAACGACATGTGACGTACTATGACCGTCACGGTCCTTGAAATACTCAAGGACCGATGACGGTCATAGTACGTCACGTACTTTTTACTTACAACGCTCTACCGGGAGTGCTGTAAGTAAAAATAGGGCCTGAAATTGACTGCTCCAACATCGGAGCGATCTCTATCAGGCCCCACAGTGACGCGCCGATACACGCGACAGGTCACGTGTACTGGGGCGTCCACGTGGTTCTATGCGGTCCTTATGGGACGGAAACATCCCAGGACCGCCGGTCGTTAAGGGGTTAAATGACACTCAGACTCAGGAGATGGAATAAAACACAGTTTTATTGAACAGGTTTAGCAACATTAACCCTTGCGGGTTCAGCAGTATAGGTGACACAATACAATGCTGACACAGGACAGGTTATAGCAGTAATACAATGAATACCCACACGGGTCCAGTATATGTAAAAACAGACCATACAGTATACTGACACAGGTCAGGTAGAGAACGTGTGAACTCGGACCGAGACAGCCAGGAACGGGTTACTATTAGGCCACACATCGAGCCGGCCCTAACAGTGCGAGGCCCTAGGAACTCCCACTCTGTACAGGGAGTGATAAATAGCGAGGAACGCCCAGTAAAAACGGAGGCCCTGGATATTAGAACTGTCTCTACAATAATTGAGGACTGAGACATTATGCCCAGATGAATGCCCAACGGAGACTGCACAGTGATTGACCGGACACAAATGGAACCTTCCCCAAAGGGGTTAACAAACGCCACAACCAACCTAGACTGCCAGATGGTAACGCAGAAAGAGGCGCCTTATGCAACACCAGCCTCAGCAGTAGGCAGAACTGAGGGTCGAGCGTACCATGGTGCACAGGAGTGTCAAATATGGGAATGTCGCCCACACGACACAGACGAGACTCTGAAGCCAACAGGGTAGTCTGGAGACCAAGGTAGACAGCGGAACACCAAACCGAGGACCAGAAAGGGATCACGTGTCGCTCCTGGATCAGGAGCAGTAGCCCAACCGGGCCGGTACGTAGAGCAGGAACGAGCCAATAGTTGGTACACCAAACAGGAACGTCAGCAAGGCCGGGTCGGTACTCAGAGCAGTGACGTCAGCCAATCCGGGTCGAGACACTGAGCAGGAACGTCAGCCAATCCAAGTCGGTACACAGAGCAGGAACATCAGCCGGGCCGGGTCGGTACACAGGCAGGAACAGATCAGCAGAGTCGTCAGGCAATCCGGGTCGGTACACAGGCAGGAACAGATCAGCAGAGTCGTCAGGCAATCTGGGTCAGTACACAGAGTTTCACACGGAGAACTGGAACAAGCGCTGGCAACGAAAACACTACGAAAGGGCAACAGCAAAGTGACAGGACCCAGTATTTAATGACAAATACTGGGCGGGACAAGGCACTGCAACCAATGAGAATAGCAGTGTGGGAGACTGACAGAATGTCGCCAAGAAGCATGGGAACCGTAATACTCTCCTTCCAGATCACCAAAGTTCAGACAACAATCCTTTTGAGACACCCAAAGATACAGGCCCGGGAATATCATATGACCAGAGGAAAAGAATGGCAGCCCAGAACAACTACGCTGGAGCCCGGAAAGAATTCCAGCGTAAGCCTACTTTCCAACAATATTTTCCAGTGAAGCCATCCAGGGAACAAGCAGTAAGGAACATAAACATCTGCCTAGATCTACTGTCAAACCTAGGATGGATCATAAACTCCAACAAAAGCCAGCTCAGTCCATCAGTCTCATCTTCCTGGGGTTCAAAATAGACATAAAATTATCACTGGTAACAATTTCACAATAAAGGCAAAGCAGGCTTCTAGCAAAAATCAGCAGTTTTCGGAAGTCAAATCTACAGACTGCAAGGACTTTCTCTCAGTTACTAGGCAATCTAGCCTCTGCTCAACAGATTGTGCTATTGGCAAGATCTCACAGAAGACTAACCCAGTCCAACTATCTGCAGTTCCAGAGGAAAGACCCATTCAATCTCCTACTCAAAATTCCAGTTCATCCCTCTACAAAGGAGGAGTTGCTGTGGTGGTGCAATCCCAAGAATATTCAAAAGGCCAAACCACTTCTGGGGCCAGTGTGGGAGACAGTGACTACAGATGCCAGCAAGACTGGCTGGAGTGGCATCTGAAATCAGATTTCAGTTCAGGGAACCTGGTCTTCAGAAAGACCCAGCTACACATCAATATACTAGAACTTCTAGCAGTATGGAAGACGTTCTGACAACTCCAGACTCATCTAGAAAGGAAAGCAATCCTCATCAGATCAGACAGCATCACAACAGTAAGCTTTCTCCTAAACCATGGGGGAACAAGAAGTCTATCTCTCAACCATCTAGCTCTACAGATCTTTTATGGGGCAGAATGACATCTGTAGTCCCTCACAGCATCTTACGTATCCAGAATACAGAATTGTTAAGTGTACCTCCTTAGCAGGCATCAAATAGATCCAGGGGAATGGTCTTTAAAGAGAGATGTCTTTTAGGGAATCACGGCAGTTCTTGGATCACCTGTGATAGACCTCATGGAAGCACTGATAAACACTCAGTGCAGAGAGTTCCTGTCCCACTGGAAGAATTCACAAGCTCTGGGTCAAGATGCCCTCCAGGTCAGATGGGACTTCTCACTAGCTTATGTCTTTGCTCCCAGACATTGTGATAAAAGTCAGACAGGACCAAGCCAGGGTCATTCTAATCTCTCCAGATTGGCCAAGAAAACTGGTACGCAGATCTGACACAACTTTCTGTCCAACCACCCATAAAGCTTCCAAACATCCCATACCTGTTGGCCCAGGGTCCCACTCTACATCCAAATCCAGTGTTCTTTAACCTAGTGGCCTGGAAGCTGAACACAGCGCTTTGAAATACAAGGGTCTCTCTGATCCAGTCATTGACACCATGCTGGCAGAGAAAAATAGAGATAGTATTTCTCACAAGACGATCCTAGAATTTCTACAAAACGGTTTTCAAAACTGTTTGAGACCAGCATCTGTCAAGGTGCAGCCCTCTGCCCTGTCAGCTATTTTTGCATCTCCATATGCGGATCGATACCTAATACGCCAATATATTTTGGCTATTGCAAAGATCAAACCTACCATCTGTGAAATTATTCCTCCTTGAGATCTTAATTTAGTCTTACAACAGCTTTGTGCCCCTCCTTTTATTATATGATTTAACCCTTTGAGTGCCAGAGGGGTACGGAACACATTGCTTTGCAATGCATTTTCTGCCCCCTCTGGCACTCAAAGAAATATTTTATATGACAATAAGAGATCATATAAAGGATAAAGATTATTTTCCTCTCATAGTTCTGGAGTCCACATCCTATATTGAAATCAGTTATATGTGTAGTTATACTAGGACTAATTTTATGTAATATAGAATATGCAAGATTTATAGTCCTCCCTTGGCTGATGGATTACGGGGTTAAAGTGATTGCAGTAACTTCATTGGATGATTTGAAAAATTGACTGTTTAAAAAAGGGATGCTGGAACACACTTATAATTATACTTGATGAAGTATTCTCAGTAATACGAAACGCGTAGGAAAGATCCCACAAAGAACTTTTTATATTCTTGTTTTATTTGAAGATTTTACATTCACCATTACAAACTTTGAATGGGAGGCATCCCTTAATCCACAAGAGACTGCAGTGAAAAACACAGGTGCTAATATCTGGACACCTGTGCAGGTGAAGGAAGTATTCTAAGGCGTCTGACTGAGAAGGTGGTTACCTGCACTACGGTACTTTGGAGTTCTGCCCGCAATTTGTATTTCAAGATGGGAGAACACCTTGTAAGTGTTCTGAACCAATTCTCTACAGCTTTAATATTGATTGTCTGCAGTCTTCTACAGATATTATTGGGATAGCCTGCCCGGTCATGATACGGTGAACTTTGAATAAATTCTCACATATTTTTATGGCCATTTTTATTTATATATATATATATATATATATATTGGTACCATAATTTAGAATTATATATTTTGTGTTTATATATTTGTATTTTTATTAAATATATATTGTATATTTATCTGGGCACACTCCTGTTATTATGTTCTTATATATTGTTTTTTTAATCTCAGAGTGAGATATTTCTGAAAGTTACCAAGTATGGCAATGCCATAAAAGTCAAGTTATTCAACATATAGTGGTCCTTGTCTGCTTACTATTAAAGGTACAAGCCCCCCGTGTTTTGGGCACCTAGCAATTCCCATGCTATCATATGTTTATTCCCAGTTAAGTTATAAAATGAAAGTATGACAAGGGTCCATTTAGAAGAGCGCTATACAATCTTTCTGTAAAATGTGAATTTACATAACCAGCATCTGGACTAACGGTGGAAACTGGCAGTAATGTTTCTAAAAATATGAGTTTATTAATAACTAGTTGAACAGCCCGTTACACGGGCCACAGTGCCACTGCCATCCGGTCACGGGACAGTCACGCGCAGTACAGACTGCCCGCGCCACAACTGATACAGAGCTGGACTCGTATCAGCCGCAGCGCGGGCAGTCTCTACTGCGCATGACTGCAGCAAGCGCAGCAGTGTCTACTGCGCATGTCGCGGGGTTACACACGATTTAGCGAATTATTATATATAGGATAGGATAGGATGCACTGACTAGCTCATAAACCGAATAAGCCTATCTATGTAAAATGGTCATCGTTCTCCATAAAGGCTTGTAGGTGTGTATTCCATGTGTCCCTTTTAGGCAGTAGGATTGTATTTGGTTTGTTAGTGACTTGATCTCAAAAGAAAAGTGGAACAAACCAATGGAACCATGTAGGACAAGTAAAAAATCCCATTCACTTCTAGACTGTGGTTTTGTCGGGTTAGAGATGAGCAAGCTGAGGCATCCCAGTTGTTGCCTGGGCTTTTATGGCAGACGCTGAAGGGATTCTCGTTGCCTTCCACTGTTAAATACTATACCGGTTTCCAACAAATTGCTTTGTAATGTGTCGGAGAATATCTAACATTCTAGAGGATCAAAACTCCCATTTAATACTAATGGCATTTTATGGTGTCCCCAGGCCCCATACTATATATAAGGCTTTCTATTCATTGTAGACGTGTGAGTCTTCTCCAGTTGTTGCTCTAAAACACAACTCCCGTAAACCCTCAGCCGGCTGTTTATAATGGCACTTGTATCCAGCTATTAGTGTCACAGAGAAGCACACTGTACCATCGGGGAGAAAAAAACACGCACACTCTCATTGTATTACATGTGAATTTTACATACTTGAACGCTAATTACATCACATAAAAGTCATTGCTAGGAATACGCCCTTTTATTTGTCTATGACATGTCCATTTGGTTTTATATATAAGGGCCAATGCGAGTACAAGAGAAACAAGAGTGACAGGTGAGCTATCCTATCAGCACAGTCACGTGGAGCAGCACTTCCGGCAACAAGGAGGAAACTGCTTTGCGTGTCACTAATCACTTCCTGTTTGTTTCTGTAGTACCCTGAGGTTTTATCTTCGTTGACATCAACATCATGGTTGTACGGAGCAGGTACTGGGGAGTGTTATATTGCTCCGTTACGTAGAAGTAACATTGCTTTAACTGCATGATTCACTGTAACGATGTATTCATTTAACGGATCAGTTAATTCCACGAGCAGCGCGTAATAAAGTCACCAGAATGATTCATCCTTTGATTGCTGGTTAGGTGATGTACCTTTATGGCATTCAAAAAGTTAGTCAGTTGCTTTCTGTAAGCAAATAACTCCTTGAAGTGGCTAGACTTAAAGTGGAAGTCACACATTATAAAAAGCTTTTTTAGTTTCGAAAGGGCTTTCATATTACCTATACTTTATACAATAGTTTGAGAGTTATCTTTGTTTAATTTTTCGTTTTATGCAAACTAACTAGTACTGGCAGGTGAGATTTGCAGTGATGTGGAATGTTCTATCTAACTGGCATACTTGACAGTACTGTAAGGTAAATACCCCATAAATTATATTCTACTACAGTAGCTACGGTAACATAAATATGATTTTAAAAAAGCCCTTTCAAAATAACCTGTCATGTGTTCCTCGTAAAATGGTATGACCCACCTAAAAGCAAAGTGTACTTATGTCAGTTACATTTGCAACATGTTGGTGCTTATGACCAACGTGTACATATTGACAGTAACATTTGAACATGAAGGCAGTGATCAAACGTTGATTTAAAGGGATACATCCTTCTTGGGACACAAGTGTACTTTATATTATTTAAGTGTACAAGTTACTAATATACTAGTGACCCGCTTGTCTAATGTTGGAGACATGTTTACTGTGTCAGTCATTGATAAGACCAACATATACTAATGACATTAACATATTTAACAAGTTAAGTACTAGGGGATTGTGTAGTGTGTTGCACACACCTCTGTTAATCCTTTTAGAGATCTCTCTGCTATAATATACTCTACAGGTTAAGTTTCCAATAGATCATAAGGGCCTGACTTGGCAAGCTGAAGAGGAGCAATTATGGAGGACACAAACAGTGCCATGGGGGTGGAAAACCCTCAAATTCCCATTGATTTAAATGAGACTTTTAACTCGCTAAATGCTTCTTGGGCAAACCTATTGCATCATAGGGGAAAATTGTAAAATTCCAAAAATCCTTATTGATTTAATTGGGATTTTAATGACTTGCATGCTTGAGGTCTCCTGCGCATTGCTGTACAGACCTCTTTAGCATTCGGGGGGGGGGGGGGTAAATAGCCTTTTAAATCATGGGGATTTTTATTCCTTCCCTATAGTGTCCTTGGTTTGCCCCAGGATTCCTCCCATTTTCTTTTAATTATACAGCCCTTGGTGTATTTATGTATGTTTCATTTGTCTTGTTTGATAAACTGTACTGGAACTGGATGTATTGGTGTGTGCCTTTAATAGGGAGCTTTGGTCCTGGCCCTCAGTTGTATTTAAGTTTGACGACTCTGCCTTATGGTATATCATCTAATACCACTGGGGTACCATATTACACAGGAGGCCTCTAGCTACCTAACCTAAAATGGTATTCCACGGTAAAATGACACCATCTGCCAATTTCCTTGCAAATCTGTGTTGGGTTAGAAATGCAAATGTCCAGTCCCTAGATTTGGAATTTTGTTTTTTTAAAAAAAGTTGTAACAAGCAGGGTAACATGCTTTATTTCTTGTGTTGTACCTGAAATGCAGTATGATGCAAAATGAGGAAAGCAAACAAATTTGTTACTGGAACATAGAAAAAATGCACTCCAGGACAGTTGTTTGTCATTCACATTACTGAAATAATAATAATAATAAAAAAAAAAAAAAGTAAAATATTGTGGTCATGCTAGGGGATATCTATAAACCAATGGTACTTTTTGAAAGTTCAGGGTCTGCTAAAACAAATTGTGTACTTCAAATGTGGGCTGTTCACACAAAATCATGACTGTAAACGAAGTATGTGAGAGACTCTGAGGACAAACAGAAGCAATGTTGCCTGTTCCTCAGCTAATCACTGCTCAAAAGCATCACATTTTAGCTCTCTAGTGCCATTACAGAGGAAACATTTCCACATATGAATTAGACTAATCCTACTGAAAAGGGCAGTCCAGTTCTAAAATGATGGCCACGTCCCAGCTTCACAGGAAATACCATCCAACACCAAACATATGTTTAGGCCTCATCAATGAGGTGCAGTTGTTTTCCATAGGCACTAAGAGCAAGGGGTCCACGTCTGGAATACCATTTCCTCTTAGGGAGACACACTAAGAGTTATCAGAAGAATAAGCCACAGTATGTGAGAGTATGTGAGAGACTCTGAGGACGAACAAATAAGCATGCTTAACTCTGGGGGATGAAAAAGCTTAGCTGCAAAGTGGAATAAAAAATACTATATGATATAGAGCTTTTCCTGCTGAGTAAAACAAGAGTGTTCCCGCAATGTTAGTTGATTTATTTAAAAGTTATAACGGGTCATATTGTCAGGAAGTAGGTGACTGTGCATTTACTTCCTGAAAGTTCAAATTAACAGGCAGTGACTCGGTAGTTTCTATCACATTCTATGGGAAAATGTTTGCCAGGGACTTTTCTATTAAATGCAGAAATGTGACCACTTGAGGGCATTTTAAAAGGACAGTAATATTTAATATTTAAAAGATATATATTGTAGAGTACTTTTTCTGAGTAAAACAAGGGTACCCCTGCTGCTGGGAGGCTTTGTTCAAATTTTATTATAGCTCAAACATGGATTTTATAGGAGCAATATTTCAGTGGCCCGAATTTGTACAGTGGAGCTGTTGCTAGACCATTCTATTGAGATTTATGGTCAACTGACTAGAGCTTCCCATAGGATGGTTTAGCAACAGGTCCACTGCTGTACAATGTCAGGCCACTGAGATATTGCTCAAAATAACTTCTGAATAAAACACCTTTCAACAGTGGGAGTACCCTTACTCAGGGAAACTAAGCCTACAATTTTTTTTATATTTTAAGTATTACTATCAATTTAATGTAAAAACCAGAATTTAAGCTGTAATATGCATGCAAAAGATATAAAGAGAGAGTAGTGCATGCTAAGTGCGGTAGTTATGTAGTCATTCTTGCAGACAGTGGTAAATACTATTTGCTATTTGAGGATCCTTAAAAAAGGCGCCTATAGCAGCTTCGAAACGTTATATATAATTGAAGTTTTCATTTAGATTAAAGACTGTTCATCAGTGACAATTATCCTACACGCTGTAGTCTTGATACTGACTTGACATCAACTCTCACCATACATACGGTTACTACTAGAATTCGTGTACGTATAACAACTGGGACTCTACTGCCAACTGAAGTGATTTCAAGTCGAAGCGATTACAACACAGGGACTCTGATTACCACCACTAGGTGGTGCAAAGTATATCTACCACATACACTCCGGTACTCAGATACTTCATGAAGCATAAGGAAGCTGTCAGTTGACTACAACCAAGGGATGAAACTGCTCCATCCAACACACAAGGTAAGAGTGAGGCGGCTCATCCTTTTGGAGAATCCAGCACATCTCACAGGATCAGTGAGAACAACACAGTGCAACTGGACCTTCCACAGAAAGACTCTGGGCTGCATCTATGCTATCCTTCCAGCATTGCTACAAGACTTCCTGAGTGTAAAGGTACACCTGTACCATAAATTAGTATCTGGGGTTATTTTCTGCCTTGTACATTCATTTACTTATCAACACTGGATATTATCACTCAGAAGCAAGACAATTATATATTGACTCTATCTATAGCCATTTTCCTACTATATACTGATACTTTTGCTATTTACATTTGGGAATATATGCGTTCTATGTATTTACCCCTAATAATATTTTTTATTCATACATTTTATATACCTTAATTTATTGTATGTCAGCCACATCACATACCAAATAGTATTTACCTCTGTCTGCTGGGCAAGTATGACTATATACCTACTGCACTTGGTATGTCCGTCTTTCTTTCTATATATACCTTTTTCAAGCACTTTTTGTGCTGTATACCCATTACTACTTACCCCTCATCTTCGGGTTCATCTTTGGATCTGAGCAACTACAGGACTAGCTGCATCAGTGCAGGAATTTACATACATTAACTATATTCTAGGTCGCCACTTAGGGACAGTGCTAGTCCTCTATTGTATATTTAATCTTTTCTTTATATACAAGCATTACCCTCTCTTTGTGTTTCTATCCCTTTTGGTGTATGTTTACTCAAGGGATACAGCGCCAGTGCAACAATTTGTTACTATTTAAACTCTAATAACTCTGGAAATATGCATATCTCAGTAGCAGGAGTACCCTTGTGTTGGTCAATAGCACATCTCTACAATATATATATATATATATATCTATATATATATCTATATATATATATATATATATAATATAATTTTTTTTTTTTTTTTTTTCCTCCATAAAGTCTACTACCCCTTTTAAAGTTAAACTGTATCCTAATTACAAACAACAAGGTTTAAACATTCCTCTCAGTGTCATACACTTCAATGATAATCTGTTGCTTAAACCAGAGTGAACATTTATCAACTGCAATGTTATATAGGCCTAAATAATTATGGGGGAGTATGAAGCACCTCTGCATTTTACATTTACAAATGGTGTATGTAACAGCATTATACAATTCTAGCGGATTTTGATGGACTAATATTGGACTAGATTCCATTGCACATGATACATTTTATCTGATTTGTTTTGAAGTGTATGGGGAAATATGTAGATAAACCAGTGATAATGCTATTAATTGCAGTGAAGTACAGGATGTTGTGCATGAATAGAATTTCTAAATGGTTATCCAAACCTCTTCAATGACAGATTGAACATGCACAAGAACAAGGTCTGAACTGTGAATTTATATGTATTTTCTAATTTCCAGGTTTTAATTTTTTTCTGCTTCCCATAACAATCACTCTGTGCCATGATGCCCTCCAGGAGCATTGCATCTGCTGGAATGCCAAACAGCAAAGTGAAATATTCCAAACTTTCTGATACAGACGAAGGATATATTGACCTTCAGGTGAGTTTAAAGATGGTGCTAGCAGCTATAGAAATGGCTTATGTTTCTTTCTGTTCTGTTAAAAGGCCAGTAAACACTAAGAGCCAGATTCAGGAATATATAGTGGAGCAATTATGGAGCAAGCCAGCTGTATTATAGGGTATAAATAAAAATTATCACTGATTTAATCGAGCCTTTAATCCGTGAATGCTACAGAGGTCTTCAATGTATTGCTTAGCAATACGTTTGAGATCTCAGACTTTGAAGGGGGTTAAAGATTTAATTTAAATAAATGGGAATGTTCATTTGCCTATATGGCTTGTTCCAGAATTGATCCACTTTTATCTTCTTGAACAGTCTTAAATCTAAAGGTTCTCAACCTAAACAACATGGTGGCCTGAGGAGTCTTAACTTTTTAAAACAATTTAATCAGTCATTCTGCCAATCTCGCTATATGCAGGGTAGTGTGAATACGCACAAACCATATAATGCTGGGTATGCGCAAGTACACTGATTTTATCTTTGCTTGGGGAAGAAGTTTGTCCCTGCTCAGACCGTGTATTACTGGTAGGCAATTACAGTGGGAGAGGGTCACATTCATTCGACTCTGCATAATACACTGATAGTGTATGTGATCAACTAAGTAAATAATCACTTTTGAACAGTTGAAGTAGTAAATATTCAGGATAACATACCCTTTACGTTCAGTGTGTGTATGTATGTGTAATATATATATTGAATATATGTGTGTGTGTGCGCTCTTATTAAATCAGTGGTTCTCAATCTTCTTTTTTTTTTTTTTTCTTTTTTTTTTTTCCTCCCACTCTCTCTTAAGGCACCCCCAACAATCAGTCTGGAATTTTTTGAGTCACCTCTATCAATTTATAGGCTTTTTTTTTTTTTTTTAAGAATGTAACGATGGGTACAAATGAATAAATATTCAGTTATATTTATGTCTCCTAATCAGAACAGCAACATCCAATATACTGCATAATACTTTCCATAAATATACATTTGAAACATTTAACAATTTTTCCTCTGTGTCCTGTCCACGGCAAGCGTGGGTATTGTCTCCGCCTATCAGCTGGTAGGACCAATTAGAATCTTTAAAAGGACCGCCTGGAACAACATGCGTCAGTTAATTTTGGTCCTACCAGCTGGTAGACGGAGGTTTGTTACCTTCATCATGTACTCACTCCATCTCCGATTGTTGCTCATCCCGCCAGCATGTGTTCCACCAACAGCTGTGGAGCGCATAGTTTTCAGCGGCAGATACCCTGTGAATGGGTCGCATGGCACGCTGATTTGGAGGTCTGGAGTCTTAGCTTCCTTCTGCCCGCAGCGATTATCGGATCGGGGAACCGGAAGTAAGCGGCGGTTTCATGTGACCTGGCTTTGTTACCTCATTCAGGAAGTCGCATCGGCGTGCGTTCCATCCGTGGAACGCAGGAACCGGACGAAGGCCACAACTCACAATGGGAACACTGCTGAGGCTCCAGGATATAAATAGTAAGTGCCTCCTTTTTCTTCTTTCTATATTCTTATTAATATTGTATTGAATTTGAGTGGCATTATGTCTTCCACTGCTAAGTCTGGTCAACCTGACAAGCCTAAACCTGCAGCTGATCCCTCCACTTCCAAGGAGGAAAAGTCTGCTTCCAAGCCAAAGATTTGTGCAGGATGTGAGGCAAAATTGACTCCAGCTGATACCTCCAAACTTTGTGTGGAATGTGTTAAAAAAGTTGCCAGCAGCGAGGTTCCTTCTCGTTTCACTGAATTTTTGGGATGGATGAGGGCTTCTATGGAAGAAACCTTCAACTCCATGCAAGAATCTGCAAAAAAGAGGCAAAGGTTAGAGGATCCGGACGAGGGACCTTCCTGGCGCCGTCAGGATGAGGATGAAACTAGTCTGATGGAGATTGAGTCCGCGTTTTCTTCCTCTGAAGAAGGGGAATTAGTGGAAGAGTCTGGTAGCTTTAGTTTAGATAAACCTGATGGTTTAATAAAGAACATGAGAAAGTCCTTAGGATTGGAAGACATCCAAAAAGAATTAAACATTATGGATACTGCGTTTTTAGGCCACAAGAAACAGACTCCTGTTTTTCCTATCCATAATTCAATCCAGGAGATCATCAAAACTGAATGGAATAATGGTGATAGGAAATCAGCGGTTACTAGACGAATATTGAAGTTATATCCTTTCTCAGAGGACGAAGTCGCAGACTGGATTACACCGCCTAAAGTTGATGCGGCTGTGGCCCAAATTTCTAGACGTACCACGATCCTGTTAGAAGATGGAACTACCCTGAGGGATGCCATGGATAAGCACCTTGAAGAAGCAATTCACCACCATCGGTCATAACTTAAAGGCAGCCACGGCTTGCATCTTTAGAACACTACGGATCTGGCTAACAGAATTGGAAGACAAAATTGAGAATTCCGTCTCCAGATCTAGACTACTAAAACAAGTGTCTTCAATCAAGGAAGCAATAAATTTTTCTTGTGACACTTCATTAGATAACATTAAATTATTGGCAAGATCATCCGCCCTTTCCATCTCAGCCCGCAGGGCCTTGTGGATTAAAGCATGGGAGGCAGATGTTTCTTCAAAGAATAAGTTTGTCTCTCTACCTTTCCAAGGTAAAAAGCTATTCGGAGATAAACTAGAAGAAATTATATCCAAGTCCTCAGGAGGGAAAAGTGCCTTTTTGCCAAGAGAGAAGAAAACAAGAGGATCTCCTCAGCATCAAACCTCGTACAGAAGGCAGTCCTTTCAGGATTCTAGGATATATAGACCAGGAAAAGGCTACGACTCAAAATCCAGAGGATCGTCACAGAGCGCCAGAGGTAGTAACAGACGTGACTACCACAAGAGAGTGCAGTTCACAAAAAATTACCAGTGATGGGGCCTCTGCCCTATCTCCACTTCCAGTCGGGGGCAGGCTGGAAGCATTGCGAAGGGCCTGGGAATCTGCTCATCCAGACCTTTGGGTATCACAAATTTTGGAGATGGGGTACGCTCTAGAGTTCAATTCTGCCCCTCCGACACTTTCAAGATTCAGGACTTCACGGATAAGGAACCGGGATTCAACATCAAGGATATCCTTAGCCTTGCAGAGTTTATTACTGAACAAGGTTATAGAGCCTGTCCTGGAGGAAGAGAGGAAACGGGGAATCTACTCCATAATTTTTCCAGTACAAAAATCGTCAGGTGAAACAAGACTGATTCTGGATCTCAAATGGTTAAATGCTCTGCTGAAAACTCAGAGATTCAAGATGCAGACTATTTCATCAACCATGAAGGCCATCACCCCAAGATCATACCTAACAACTCTGGATCTCCGGGAAGCATACTATCACATTCCAGTCAGGAAGTCCCATCGAAAGTTCCTGAGGTTCTGTATTCAGGACAGACACTACCAGTACAAGGCGCTTCCTTTTGGCCTAGCTTCAGCCCCTCGCGTCTTTACAAAAGTCTTAGCGGTCGCCATAGCTCGCCTAAGACAGCAAGGAATAAGGGTAGTCCATTACCTCGACGACATTCTCCTGATAGACGACTCAGAACAGAAGACCTCCCAAGCAACGGAAACGGCTCGGTGGTATCTGGAGAGTCTGGGATGGATAATAAATTACAAGAGTCATCTTGTGCCTTCTCAGAATCTCACCTTTTTAGGGGTCAGCTTCAACACTATACACAATCAAGCCTCCTTATCCCAGGACAGACAAGACAGGATTGTACATTCAGTCCACAGATTCACCAGGAAAAACTACCAAACAGCGAAAGTTTTTTCCAGTCTTCTGGGGCATTTAAATTCAGCAATTCAGATAGTGCCCTGGTCAAGATCCCATCTACGCCAGACCCAGTCAAACTTCTTGAAATACTGGAAGAAGGATACAACGAATTACTCAAAGTTAATCCCAGTTCAACAATCAACAAAGCTGGAACTGAGGTGGTGATTGAACTTGTCAAACCTCAAAAGAGGAACCCCTCTCCAGGAAAGGAAATGGGAGATTCTCACCACAGATGCCAGCTCCCTAGGTTGGGGAGGAGTATGGAGGAACAGAGTGGTTCAAGGTCTGTGGACACAAAGAGAAAAACAGCTCCACATAAATCTTCTGGAGATGAAGGCAGCTTGGAACAGTCTCTTCACCTTAAGAAAAGAATTGGAAGGAAAACCGGTCCTGATCCGGTCAGACAACATCTCCACGGTCAGGTACCTGCTCAACCAAGGGGGTACAAGAAGCCCCGGCCTAAACAGGTATTCCATCAAGATTCTAAATTGGGCAGAGAAGCATCTGACAGCCTTGTCATCAGCCCACATTTCAGGAACAGCAAACAAGCAAGCAGACTTGCTGATCAGAAAAACCCTGGACCCAGAGGAACGGGCTCTGAACCAACAGGTCTTCAATTACATAGTAAAAATCTGGGGCCTTCCGGACATAGACCTTATGGTCACAGAAGAGAACACAAAATCGGTGAAATTTACTCACCGATATTTTTCCTCCGTGTCCTTACACGGCACACCCGCCCAGCTTTGGAGGTGAGTATATAAGGTAATCTATATGTCAGTAGATTGGATTCCTCTTGTAAAAAAAAAAAAAAAAAAAAAAAAAAGGGGGGATAATAAAATATCAATCCATGTGTCTAACTATCCTTTCTTTTCCAGCTTGGACACAAGTTTAACTGACGCATGTTGTTCCAGGCGGTCCTTTTAAAGATTCTAATTGGTCCTACCAGCTGATAGGCGGAGACAATACCCACGCTTGCCGTGTAAGGACACAGAGGAAAAACAAATAATCGGTGAGTAAATTTCACCTTTTGTCAAAGAGAGAGAGACCCTAAGTGGGCATCCATCGAGAACCACTACTAAAGCTTTTTGTTTTAAATTATATGTATATATTCATATAAAGCAAGCATGTATATTGCAGTAGTAGCAACGATCTCGGGCCCTCTGTTCAGAAGTGTCTGCCTCCAAAGTACTCCATTTTGACTTGGAGAATAGGACCTTTCTTCTGTGTACTCCCGTCACAAGGAATCATGGGAATTATCTCCTTCCTCCAGCTGATAGGACCACTTCAAATAATTTAAATAGTAGGCTCCCCCCCTTCTCCTCAGTTTTTCTTCAGTCCTAGCCAGCTGGAGGACAGGAGGCTGGTGCCTCTGTTCACTACAGACAACATACCTTATGGGCTGATTAAGCGGTGAGGTGTTTTTGCCGTCTGGATCCAAGGAAGGAAGTGTTGAGCCTGCCCAAGTTCGCTCCTGTTGCGCTCCTCAAACAACAAGAGGTGTAGCCTTCACCCTCCTCCTGCTACTCTAAGTCCAGGAGCGGCGGTTTTTGCCCTTCACCCTGCCAGTAGAATTCTATGGAAGGGCAGAATCCTTCAGCGTACGTTCCACGTTGGAACGCACGCTTGTACGCATGCATTGCTCGTTCGCCAGGAAATCACACAGGCAGCAAGAGGCAGGGGGAAGAGGAAGTCTTTTATTTGATTAAACCGGATCCAGCGTATGGGGCAGTGCGTTCCAGGCGTGAAACGCGCGCCATATATAAGACACACAAGGATTTTGTTAAGGTAAGATCCTTTGTGCTTAGATAGTTTTAGTAATTTTGTGGGGGGGTTTTTAATAGCATGTTTAATAAAATAAGTGTTTTTAAGGTTAGCATGTCTACCTCTAAGCCTTCTAGTAGCAAGGACAAGGGTGATTCCCCCCCCCCCCTAAGGAAGTGAAACCGAAACAAAAGACTTGTTCCAATTGCGACAAAAAAGATTCAGGGACAAGACAATTCTAAATTCTGTCCTGAATTCCTGAAGAAAGCAGCTCTGTAAGAAATGCCTAATCAATTCCAGCATTTTATTTCTTGGATGAAGGTTTCATTACAAGAAACCTTTATATCTTTTCAGGAATCAGCAGCTCCCAGGAAAAGACAAAGATTAGAGGAGTCTGGGGAGGGTACTTCTTCTCCCAAAGCTGATCAGGAGGAGGGAAATAGCTTAGATTCCTCGGCACACTCTTCTGAAGAGGCGGGAAAGATAGTAGGGGGATCTGGTGCCTTTTCTGTAGATAAGATTGATAGCTTTGTTAGATCAGTCAGAAGATCCTTAGGATTGGTGGAGGAGCAGAAGGACCTAGACATCATGGAAGCGGCTTTTGTTGGTAACCAAAAGATTTCTCCCAATTTTCCTTTCCACCAGTCCATTTCTGAGATGGTTTTCTCTGAATGGAGTAGAGTGGATAAGAGGTCTTCTGTTACTAAAAGGTTTGCTAAGATGTACCCGGTAGATCCTGATAAGATCAGGGATTGGGTATCTCCCCCCAGGGTGGATGCAGCCGTTTCTAGACTAACCAGGTATACCACCATTCCTTTAGAGGATGGTTCCTCCCTTAGGGATCCTATGGAGAGGAGATTGGAGTCTGCTCTTAAGAGACAGTTTTCCTTGATTGGCAGTAATATGCAAATTTCCACAGCCCTAGCCTGTGTGTCTAGGGCAATTAAGGTTTCGCTCTCCAGCATGGAGGAAAGCATAGATTCTGGTACCTCCAGGTCAAAATTAGTCAGAGAGGTTTCTGCCATCAAGTAAGCAAATAATTTAATCTGTGATGCCTCTATGGATTCCATTAAGATAGGAGCCAAGTGTTCATCCTTAGCAGTCTCTTCCAGATGAGCCCTTTGGCTTAAGTCCTGGGGTGCAGATAGTTCTTCCAAAAACAAATTAGTTAACCTTCCTTTCAAGGGTGATATGCTTTTTGGAGAGCAGTTGGAGGCTCTCATAAAGAAAATTTCATGGGGAAGAAGTGCCTGTCTGCCCCAGGAGAGAGAGAGAAGATCATCTCCATTCCAATCATCGTTGTATTCTCACAGGTCTCAGTCCTTTCGGAACTCAAGGAGATACCAACCTAGGGCGTTTGATCAGAAGAAGCAGACCGGTCAGCAAGCTAGTGGGGATTCCGTAAAGACTACCTCAAAAAGCAAACACAATTTAAGAGAGAATTCTGAAGGTCAGCGGGAACCATCACCAGAGCAAGTCGGGGGTTGCTTGCAAGAATTTCGTCACCATTGGACAACATCGGACGGTTGGGTCCAGAATATTCTGGAGAGGGGTTATCCGCTGCCTTTCAAGAAGACCCCAGATCTAAATATCTTCAAGAGATCAAAGATCCCAAAGAGCAGGAGAAAACAAAGCGTGGGAACAGGAATTAAAGAATCTGCAGATAAAGAGGGTAATTCAGAAGGACCCAGAAGCTCAAAGATATTCAGGGATCTATTTGATTTTATTTACAGTACCCAAGACTTCAGGATCCTGGAGGACCATTCTGGATCTGAAGTGTCTGAATACCCTGTTAATACAGAAGACCTTCAGGATGGAGTCGATAAACTCGGTGACGAGAGCAATATTACCGGGGAATTTTCTAACAAAGGTGGACCTACAGGACGCCTATTACCACATCCCAGTAAGGAGAGAAGATCGCAAATTCTTAAGATTTGCAATAGAAGTTTACAGCCATGCCTTTTGGTTTAGCCACAGCTTCAAGGGTATTTACAAAGGTTCTGGCGGCCGCCTTAGAACCCATCAGAGAAAGAGGAATCTCCATAGTTCCCTACTTAGACGACCTCCTGATAATTGCTCAATCAGAAGAACAGGCCAAGTGTCACGGTTTGTTAAGACTCTCAGACGCAAAGTTAGGTAAAAACACAACTTTATTGAAAAGTTTAAGACAATCCCATAGGATCTCATACATATACATACATACATATACATAGAAATGACAGGAAGGAGGTAATAATAGCAAGTTAGGCTCTACCGGCCCTGCCAATATACCGGGCAAGGCAGCCTGGGCAAGCAATGGAAAGGTGGCTCTACCGACCCTGCCAATATACCGAGCAAGGTAGCCTATCGGATAACAAGGAGGAGAAACAGGTTCTACAGGCCTTGCCAATATACCGGGCAAGGCAGACTATCAGGAGTATACAGGCTCTACCGGCCCTGCCAATATACCGGGTAAGGCAGCCTAACGGAACACCATAGATATAGGCTTTACCGGCCTTGCCAATACCGGGTAAGGCAACCCCAAAATGGAAACGACTGGAAGGTTCTACTGGCCTTACCAATATACCGGGCAAGGCAGCCTTAGAGGAGATGGTGCCAACCACTATGGCCTTAATGACTGTCAGATGACTATGACAGTATGGAGATGGTATGTAAAGGCTATGAGAGCTAGTGGTAATACCAGGTATTCTGCACACATTAGTACCCTTGTACTGAGAGAGAGACTAGCTGTCTAGGACAGGACAGCGCACTGGGAACCATCAGACTAAATGAATAGTAGGCCGTGAGGCAGTGGAGCGAACCAGCGCCCGCGCGCTGGGAACCAACACTCAAAATGCAAGTAAGCCGTCAGGCAGTGGAGCGAACCAGCGCCCGCGCAATGGGGACCAACAGACTCAATGATAGTAAGCCGTCAGGCAGTGGAGCGAACCAGCTCCCGTGCGTTGGAAACCAACAGACAGATGTATAGTAGGCCGTAAGGCAATGGAGCGAACCAACGCATGCGCGCTGGGAACCAACAGACCAAATGTATAGTAGGCCGTAAGGCAATGGAGCGAGCCCGCGCGCTGGGAACCAACAGGCCAAATGTATAGTAGGCCGTAAGGCAATGGAGCGAACCAGCGCCCGTGCGCTGGGAACCAACAGGCCAAATGTATAGTAGGCCGTAAGGCAATGGAGCGAACCAGCGTCCGCGCGCTGGGAACCAACAGACTAAATGTATAGTAAGCCGAAAGGCAGTGGAGCGAACCAGCGCCCGTGCGCTAGTAACGAACAGGCTAGATGTATAGTAAGCCGAAAGGCAGTGGAGCGAACCAGCGCCCGTGCGCTAGTAACCAACAGGCTAGATGTATAGTAAGCCGTAAGGCAGTGGAGCAAACCAGCGCCCGCGCGCTGGGAACCAACAGGGTGGAAATGTCGCCTGAGCGACCGTAGAAGGTCGCCACAGATGAAGGAAACTGGACGCAGAAGATGACCAGGAACCAGCACAACGAAGGTCAACCAGATCAGGAACGGCAATGAGGACTGGCAGCAGGAAACAGCAACGTCAGGCGACTCCAACCGGAACAGGCACTGGAATAGGCACAGCTGATCAGGAGACTCAGGAACTGGACGAACTCAGGATAACAGGAACACCGCTAAAGGCCCATTAAGCTTCAGTAACATAATGAAAGTGGAGGCAGCCAGAGACGCCACGAAAGGGCAACCAAAGGGTGCCCAAACTCAGTTTAAATAGGCAAGATGAGGCGGGCTGAAGGCAGACAACCAATGGGAGCCCCCTACAGGTGATAAAAAGAAAGGCAGCAAACACAGGCACCGTGATACCAAAAGATAGACACTCACATAGTGGCAGGCACGTGCACACATAGACATCAAGGGGGGCTTGAGCACCTGCCCTTTTTGTCCAAAGTGCCCTTTTAACAAAAAAAAAAAAAAATGTAATCAGTCCGATTTTATTGAGAAGTGCCCTTTTTTTCATTTGAGCCCCTGCCCCCCAAATTCTGTGCACGTCCCCGGATAGTGGTACATCATCTTCAGCAGCTGGGCTGGATCATCAACTATAAGAAGAGCCATCTGAGTCCATCACAGGATCTAACATATTTAGGAATGAGAATCAATACAAGCAAAGCTACTATCAAACTCTCAGAGGAAAGAATATCAAACATAATAAAGAGAGTCTCAAAGTTCAGAAAAAAGAGAAGCCATACTGCTCATATATTCATGAGATGCCTGGGGGTAATGATGTCAGCCATCCAAGTTATCCCTTGGTCAAGATTCCATTCAAGGCATCTCCAGTCTCATTTCCTAAAATTTTGGAACATATATCATCCAGATCCTCTTCAGAGCATTCACCTGTCAGCAGGTGTACAGCAAGACCTGCTTTGGTGGACAAAGAGAGCAAATCTTCAAAAGGGAACCTTTATTACAGATCCAGAATGGGAAATCGTTACCACAGACGCCAGTCCCCAAGGATGGGGAGCAATTTACAGGTCCCTAACCGCTCAGGGGACATGGTCCAGAAGAAAGAAGATGCTACGCATAAATGTGTTGGAGCTACGAGCCATAGGTCAGGCCTTGAGGTTCTTCCAAAGCTATCTAAAAGGCAAGGCGATTCGTATCAGATCGGACAACATGACGGCTGTTATGTATCTGAAGAAACAAGGGAGAATGAGGAGTCCAGACCTAAACCGAGAACTGTCAAAGATCCTTCACTGGGCAGAAAGAAACATTCTGGCAATATCAGCCTCCCACATAGCTGGTATTCAGAATACTCAGGCGGACTACCTGAGCAGAAACAAGATTCACCCAGGGGAATGGTCATTGAATCTACAACTATTCCATCAGATAACCAGCAGGTGGGTAATGCCAGAGGTGGACCTGATGGCCAACCGGGAGAACAGCAAATGCAAGAGGTTTTTCTCCAGATGGAAGACAACCGAGACATTGGATCAAGATGCTCTGAAATCTTCCTGGAATTTCTCTCTGGTCTACATTTTTCCCCCAATTCCCTTGATCAGGGAGGTCCTCAGGAAGGTGAAGACAGAAAGGGCAGAGGTCATATTAATTGCCCCCAGATGGCGCAGGCGTCCGTGGTACTCAGAACTAGTCAGGATGTCAGTTCAACATCCTTGGCCATTGCCAAACAGGAAGGATCTTCTGTCACAGGGACCTCTGTTGCATCCTCATCCCATTTTTGTCCACCTTACAGCCTGGAGACTGAGTGGCAAAATTTGAAAGAGCAAGGCGTATCTAAGAGGACAGCAGACACCATTATAGCAGGTCATAAGAAATCTACGGTCAAGATCTATGATAAGGTTTGGAAGACCTTTAGAAGATGGTGCATTAAGAATGACATCCGCAAGCATCGGGTTACAGCTCCAGTTATTTTAGACTTTTTACAGGGGGGTTTCGATTTAGGCCTAAGCCCGGCATCCCTGAAGGTGCAGATATCAGCTCTATCAGCTGTCCTATCTAAGCACTGGGCAGAAGATGACCTAATCAAAAGATTTGTCAGGGCTATAGAGAAGGTTCATCCCAGGATTAGGGAGACTGTGTCCCCATGGGATCTTAAAACGAAGTATTACTATCCCTTTATCTTTATGCTCGTTTGTAGGCATTAAAAAAACATGAAGAATTATATAAGTCTTATCTCTCAGACCTTTATGGTTTAAGAGATATTCACAAGTAAAGTTTCCCCTCACTGACCAAAACGGTCAAGTCTGCCATCTAGCTGTCAGATTTGGAATCCGGTACGCAGATCAACTGCTGGCTCTTCAGCAGAGCCGAGATCGCAAGATATAAAAATAACTATTTCATTGGAAAGGTCTAAAAAATGTGCTTGCAAACCAGACACACTTTGTAGACTATTCAAATGAAGTAGTTCTTACTATATCTCGCGATCTTGGCTCTGCTGTAGAGCCACGGCTGGTCCGTGGACCGGATTCCAAATCTGACAACTAGATGGCAGACTAGACCATTTTGGTCAGTGAGGGGAAATATTGCTTGTGAATATCTCTCAAACCATAAAGGTTTGAGAGAGAAGACTTATATCGTTCTTCATGTTTTTTTAATGCCTATAAAATAAAATAAAGATAAAACGAAGTATTACTATCCCTTTAATATTGTCCTCACTCAACTGGTGGATTCCCCTTTATCTGAGCCTTTAGAATCCATTTCCTTAAGACATCTCTCATGGAAAACTGACTTTTTACCAGCTATAACTTCGGCTAAACGAGTAAATGAGCTACAGTCTCTTTCTTGTGAGGCCCCTTATTTGTCCTTCCATCAGGACAAGGTGGTGCTTAGAATGAAGCCCTCCTTCAGAGGTAATCTCAGATTTTCATTTGAATTAGGAGATAGTATTGCCATCCTTTTGCCCCCCCCCCCCCCCCCCCCCCAAGGGGGAGAAGGAGAGAAGGCTTCGTTCTTTGGATCTGGTTAGATGTATCTCTGTGTACCTAAAAAGAACATCAGAATTTAGGAATTCAGATAACTTATTTATCCATTTCTTAGGCAAAAGGAAGGGGTCGCCAGCCTCTGGACAGTCAGTGGCCAGATGGATTAGGCAGTGTATCATAAAGAAGCAAAACTTGAGCCTCCTCTGAGAGTGAAGGCTCATTCAACCAGAGCCATGGCTACCTCTTGGGCTACTAAAGCTAATGCTTCTCCAGAGGAGATTTGCAGAGCAGCAACATGGAGTTCTATTTCCACGTTTATAAAGCATTATAAACTGGATATCAGTGCCTCCGCAGATGCCAGGTTTGGGGCGAGGTGTTCTTCAAGCAATAATTCCTCAGTAGCAGGTAGGATATTCTCCATTCCGGTGTATATATTTGATTTAAGTTTTTTTCTCTGATTATATTCTTATATGCATATATTCTGTTATGCTTCTTGCATGTTTAAAGGGATAGTAATACTTCGTTTTAACTTTATTTTGTAGGCATTAAAAAAACATGAAAAATGATATAAGTCTTATCTCTCAAACCTTTATGGTTTAAGAGATGTTCACAAGCAAAGCGTCCCCCTCCCGCCCCTTTTGCCTAGTGTAAGCCATCTCTTCTCAGATGTGGAATGCAGTCCATAGACTGGACAGATAACAGCAGGGGACACTCTTCTTCCTATTAGAACAATGAAAGCCCTGCCCCCCTTGACAAGCTTTTCAGGTTTTTCCCCTCATCTTAATTGAAGATTGTCCCTCTGTGCAATCTACCTGGGCACCTCCCTTCTGCTTTGGCTGAGCAGTGTTATATCAGTAAAAGGGGCGGGAGGGGGATACTTTATCATTGAATTACTCTAGAACTATAACTCTGACAGACCTGAAATAACACTCTCCAAAGTCCAAATACTGTGATGATTAATTAGAATTGCTTTTATTATGAACCATTACTATCCCTTTAAGGCTTATGTGGATTTCCTTTCCTAATTTTTTGACTTGGGAAGTTCCTATGATTCCTTGTGACGGGGAGTTCACAGACGAAAGAGAGAAATTTTACTAACCGATATTTCCTTTTCTTCTGTGTATCTCCACGTCACACCCACCCTTAACTATATAATATTCTTTTCTTATGTTTTTTAGCTTGGACAAAAGTGCAAACTGAGGAGAAGGGGGGGGGCCTACTAGTTAAATTATTTGAAACGGTCCTACCAGCTGGAGGAAAGAGAGAATTCCCATGATTCCTTGTGACATGGAGATGCACAGAAGAAAAGGAAATATCGGTTAGTAAAAATTCTCTCTTTAGTGTTTATAAAAACAGCAAATACAGTTAGACACTGGCTGCCATTACTGCGTTTACAGTTTTTTATTCTGTACGTATATAATATATTTTTTTTTGTTTGTTTTGGTTTTAAAGAAGTTTTGGTTTTAATGAACATACTTGGAAATCTTTGCCTCTGTAAGCTCTGATATCCGTATTTTTGTTTTTTCATCTGCTCTGTACCTCTTTTGAGAATAGCTGCTGCAGAGGCAGATACTATTTAGAACAGAGATAGCCAACCTTTCTCTCTCCAGTTGTTGGTCACTACTACTCCAATTATATTCAGACAGTTGTTGGGCTACTTTAGTGACATTGGTCCATATTTAAGAAGCAGCCATTTCCCTTGTTTGAAGGCCTTTCCGGACCCCAGTTGGCATGATGACATGTTGTCTTTGTGACCTATTAAACTCGATGGATGTGCTCCCGGAAGTAGGTGTACATCAGAGAGCACTTTAGGCAGCTCCAGGATGCATCTCTATTTGTATAAATATGTGCTTCTAAGTGAGGTGCTATACATTTTGATTGTAGTTTTTATATGTTAAGCAGATCTGCAATACTTTTGACTAAAAGCATAGTGTAGAATGTTGTTATTGCCACTGGGTGGCACTATTCCTTTTTATCTAATAGCAAGAGCAACCTGATTTTATGATTCATCTGTTGGTTGTTAGAGAGGTCTCCAGACCTCTATAGTACCCACAGTGTTAACCCTATGAGTGCCAGAGGTGTGTACAATGCTTTGCAAACCAATGTGTTGCATACCCATCTGGCACTCATAAAGTTAAATTAATTTGTCATAGCCATCCTGTTTATTAATACAAAGATATGCGAACATTGGTATTTGGTGGTACTTTTTATTTGGATTAACTGTTTATAATTTAAGACAAGCTTTTAAGAGAGAACTCTTTTCCTCAGGTTTAGCAATACTGAATCACAAAGTCTGATCATGAGGTAAGAATTCCAGATATTTGAGTCCTGTTTCAGAGAACTGTCATCCTTAGTTCAAATGTCTTTCTTTCTTGTATGCTTCTAAAGGGATATTAATGTTTCACAATCAAAGCAGCTCCAATTAATCTTCATAGTAGTTGGACCATGGAGAGTGTTATTTCAATACTGTCAGAATTGTAGTTCATGAGTAATTGAATGATAAATTATCCCCCTCCCACCCCTTTCACTGATGCACCTCAGAGCAGCAAGGTGGTGTCCAGGTAGATCGCAGACAGGGACGAACTTCAGTGAGCATAAGGAAAAACGGGAAAAACCTGTCAAGGGGCAGTGTTTTCCTTATGTTCACAGTAAGAAAACCAGATTCCACATCTGAGGGGAGGTGGCTTACACTAGGTAAAAGAGCCGGGAGAGGGTTACTTTATCATTCAATTACTCTTGAACTACAACTCTGAAAGTATTGAAATAACACTCTCTGTGGCCCAGATACTATGAAGATTAATTGGAGCTGTTGTTTTTGTGAAACATTACTATCCCTTTAAGTATCAATAGGGAAATAACTTTTTTCTCATCCCTGGTATTGAAAGAATTATGAGACCATATAATAGTTTTTTGTATTTCTTTATTTTTTTGTCCTTCTCTTTTTCTCCAGTTTAAGAGAAGCCCTCCGAGAATCCCGTATAAAGCCATTGCTCTGGCGACTGTCCTGTTCATGATTGGTACTTTACTTATTGTTATTGGGGCCCTTCTTCTAGCTGGATACATCAGTAAAGGGGTGAGTTATAAGATGCTAAAGGTTCACTAACACCTCTAATGCTAAACTTGCCCTTACCTTAAAAGAGAAGTAACGTCCCCCAATAATAACCCATACTAGCTTTACCAGGGCCAGGAAATCCCAAGAGCCCCTCCTGAATTTTGCCCTTGCTCCTTTGATCAAGAGGGAACATCTTCAGTTCTAGATGTCAGGTCCATGGAGAAGGACTTGATATTTTCTGGTAGTTTTTTCAAAATGAAGAGACAGTGCATGAGCCTACTTAAGCCTTTAAAGAGAGATTAATGATTCATTCTAACACACGGTTTGATCATTCCTTCTAGGTTGTACACTCTCCACCTTTGCCAATGTTCATATCGGTCTAGTTTCTATGTAATTATATTATAAAGTTTCCCACCTCCCGCCCCTTTTACAAATGTCAAGCAGTCTTCCCTTGACCAGACAGATCGCACCTGTCCATCAGTGACAGAGTGCAGGGGTTTTCTTATACAGATAAAA
Source organism: Rhinophrynus dorsalis (assembly GCA_037306005.1). Lineage (NCBI taxonomy): Eukaryota > Metazoa > Chordata > Amphibia > Anura > Rhinophrynidae > Rhinophrynus > Rhinophrynus dorsalis. Next base: position 471,997,177 of record CM074721.1, read on the forward strand.
GATTAATCCAGGTTGGGATCCGTCCAGACAGGCTTTCTGAGCTGAAGAAAGAAGATTGACATATGTACTAGTACGAAACCGTACTATCTCTTTAAGGGATGTGCAAATCATTGCACCAAGACAAACAGGACTGAGCAAAGGCACAATTCATAGGTGTCATTAGGATTTTCTCATCATATGGTTTGTGAGGGTATTATTATTATTAGGAGGTGTTACTTCTCCTGTAATTTGTGTAGAGCACTTGTAATAGCATGCGAATCAATTCTATGTGCATTAGTTCCCCAAAATTAATCTTTAAAGGGATAGTAATACTTGATTTAACTAGGTCCCATTGCTCAGACATTGATCGTTTTTAGAGAAATAGGCTTCTACAGTATCCCCCCCACACCACACCACCACCACCCCCTGACCCTTTTTCACACATCAGCGCTGTATCTGATAGACTGAGATCCTGGTCCCGGGCCTAGATGGCTCATCTGCAGAGCCGAAATAACATTGTAATCAAAGAAATTCTTCATTAGAATGGTCTCCAAAGTGTGCCTGCTCGTCTGCAGAGCTGAAATAACCTTGTAATCAAATAAATTCTTCATCATGCCCAAACCAGGCACATTTTGTAGATCATTCTAACGAAGAATTTCTTTGATTACAATGTTATTTCGGCTCTGAAGTCAAGCCGTCTGGTCCCGGACCAGGATCTCAGTCTGTCAGCTAGAGTGCTGAGGTGTGTAAAATGGTCGGGAGGGGGGAACTTTAGAAGCTTATTTCTCTAAAACGATCAATGTTTGAGCAACGGGACTTACATCACTTACTTTATTGTGGTTTTTTTTTTGTTTTTTTTTTTTATGTGTTTGTGCAATATTAAACATAATTAAAATCAAGTATTACTATCCCTTTAATTAGTACTGGATATTATGTTTCGGGGTGTGCAAAATATTTTGCATCAAAAGAGAAACATGAGAAAAATAGCACTTTTCAACTTATTTAAGAATTGCTTTGAAAAATTTAGCTTTTCCAAGTTTTTTTATTTTATTTTCCAGTGTATTGAAATAAGTGACAATAATGTTAAACCACACCGCCCCAAAGTATTTTATTTGCACAGCGTAATTTATAAACACATATACTGACTTTAACCCCTTGGCGTCTGCAGTCCTGGGAAGTAACCTTCCCTTAAGGACTGCTTTGAAGATTCCGATGTGCCAGCACATGTGACTGTCATAGCACGGCATGCAGTCGTACCTTTTATACAGTTGAGCCAAAATTAACCAATTGAGCACAAATTTTGACGGGAAAACCTATGAAAGTGTTTTTTTTTTTTTTGGTTTGTTTTTATTAAATGAAGTGGGGGTAATATATATAAATATGGTATCAAAATAAAGCCCTACGTATGCTTAAAAATGGTATATAGTTTGTGTTGGTGTACTAAATGAATTGGAAGAAAAATCAGTTTCAACGAAGGAATTCCAGAAATGCCAAAACTGCTCTGATCCTCTAGTGTACAAAAAGGCCTGGTCCTTAAGAGGTTAAAAAGGCAGACTGCCACAAAGAATCTTGTCTCCTTGGACTTGATATTCATTACCAACTGAAGATTAATTTTGGGGAACCAATCCACACACAACTGATTCATATTTAACATTAACATTTTCTGCCCACCCAAACTAAGGCAATGGGTGTATGTTAGCTTTAACCCTTTGAGTGCCAGTGAGGTACGCAATGCTCTCTGGCTCTCAAAGGGTTAAGGTTTTTGTTTCTCTTCTGGAGTAGTGATGTGTAGACTATTCACCGTTTAAAGGGATAGTAATACCTCGTTTTATGTTTGTTTTATTTTGTAGGCGTTAAAAAAAATATGAAGAACGATATAAGTCTCATCTCTCAAACCTTTATGGTTTGAGAGATATTCACAAGCAAAGTTCCCATCCCGCCCCTTTTACCTAGTGTAAGCCATCTCTTCTCAGATGTGGAATCCAGTCCATAGACCAGACAGATAACAGCAGGGGACAATCTTCTTCCTATGAAAACATTGAAAGCCCTGCCCCCCTTGACAAGTTTTTCAGCTTTTTCCCTTATCTTAATTGAAGATTGTCCCTCTCTGCAGTCTACCTGGGCACCTCTCTTCTGATCTGGCTGAACAGTGTTACATCAGTAAAAGGGGCGGGAGGGGGATACTTTGTCATTGAATTACTCTTGAACTGCAACTCTGACAGTATTAAAATAACACTCTCCAAAGTCCAAATATTATGATGAATAATTAGAGATGCTTTTATTATGAAACATTACTATCCCTTTAAGTAGCCTAATATTTCTTTGTAGTTTTATAGAATGATTGTTTCCTCTAGGATAAAAAAAGGAAGATGTCTCTGAAAACTAGTCTGGGGTTCACTGTGATAAGTTACTGATAACAGTGCTAGATGGGAGCCATGGTTATATACAGTTTCCTAAGATTTCACTGTTGGCTCATAAATATTTTGAGTATTTTATATACACCTGTATACATGCACCCCTTTATTGTCTCCTGAAAATGTTGTCTAGCTTCAAATTTCTTTATATTTTTGCTTATCCCTAATCTAAAGGGTTATTGGTAGATCCAAGTGGGCACTGACCAATAATATATCGGTGACACCCATATGGGTCAGGCCTGTGACACAACACCTTCACACCTCAATTGCGATAGGAACTTTGAAGGTAAGTAAGCCTGGGAAGCTTAGCCTACACTAAGTCACCTGTGTAAACATAGCCTTGGGGTAAATGTTATTCAGGACGTTCACTTTTTTGAAGTTCAGCTTGCAGTATTGCATGTTTCTCAGTCAGGGAATAAAGTCAATTGAGAATTGTGACTGGCAGAAAAGGGATTGTGTATTTGTCTAATAATTTACATTCTAATTTTATATATATAATTTTTTTTTTTTTTTTTTTTTTTTTTGCATAATATTAGGGAAATGAACGAGCAATCCCAGTTCTAATCATCGGCATTCTGGTCTTCCTGCCTGGATTTTATCACCTCCGTATTGCATATTACGCATCCAAAGGGTATCGCGGGTACTCCTATGATGATATACCAGACTTCGATGATTGAGATGACTATATGCGCCAGCCAGAGAAGGACTTGAGACATGGGCTCCATGCTAATTGGACTATTAGCGATCAGACATGTTAGGGTGTCTCATTATAAGCTCTATATTCAAGAGAAAAGTGGAGCAATTCTGGGGCAAACAAACTGCAAATAGACATTGTTTGCCCAGAATTGTTCCACATTTGTCTTTAACGTAAGACCCAAAATCTGTGGGTGCCAGAGTGTGCAGTGCACAGTTCCCCCTGGCAATCGCAGTTAATTTAGCCAAACAGATTTAATTTTATAAAACTTGTAGCTTGCAAAGAAAAGAAGCCCCCACCATACATTTTCACTTTATATAGTAACATAGTTGATGAGGCTGCAAAAAGACATGCGTCCATCAAGTCCAGCCCATGCCAAATTACCCCTGTTGATCCAGAGGAAGGCAAAAAAACCCTGAAGCCATTCCCAGTTTAGCCCCAAGTGGGTAAAAAAAAATCCCTTCCTGACTCCAAATGTCAGTCAGATAATTCCCTGGATCAACAACTTGTCTGCATTGAAGCCATCTGTCCATAATTTTTCAATATTGTTCTGCGCTAGATAGGCATCCATTGCTTTTTTGAAAGCCGTTACATTATCAGCAAGTACATCTGTATTTTCTTACAGATTCTGGAGGAATCGCTTGCCAAAGTTATAAAAAACCTGAACCAAACAATGGTTTCCTTTATGGCCAGCACACACCACAAAACAAATGATTCAGCTTGCTAGATTGGTTTTGAATACATACAGTTATTTGAGACATATATTGTGCTGAAGACTTTAAAATATATCTGAATGCTATAAATGTATTTCCAGAATGTAAGAAGAACATACATGAAATCTAATAGTTTTTTATATTAAGTAATATCATAATTACCTATAATTGCTTAGTTGTTGAACATCTCAGGCTTCACATACATTTATCTTGTGGGGCGGGTGGGTATACATTTAAAATATTGGAGAGAAAACAGAGTGCAAGTAAATGGCGCATTAAGCATGTCGCCTCCTTAAACGTTACCATAACCCACATCCAATTGTGCCACCTACACGTATTTCTATATCCCTAACCCCAACTCACACCATCATCTCCACACAACAACAGGCTTGCAAGTGATAGCAGTATAAGTTCAACATGCTGCCCACCTGAAGATCTAATGCTGAGCCTTCCTAAAAACATATAAACAACTTAGATGCCCCAGGATGCCTTACCTTAATTGCCCAGAAGAGTGTATGAGTAGGCTCTAGATAGCCACCCTTAGCTCACTCTTAAGCCTATAGGAACACAGTAGATGTGTCTCCATGACAACCGGGGCCGGGCCTCCCAAAGCACACGGACGTTGCTAAGCTAAGGGTGGTTATCCAGAGCCTACTTATACACTTATCTGGGCAATTAAGGTAAGTTGTTTTTGTGTGTTTATGAAGGCTCAGCATTAGATTGCTGGGTGGGCAGAATGTTGGATTTAAACTCTCATCACTTGCAGGGGCTGTCGTGTGGAGATGAAGATGTGAGCTGGGCTTAGGGGATATATAAATGCGCATATGTGGCAGAAATGGATAATGGATGAAGCGACATTTAAGGAGGCAACATGAGAATCTTGCGCTTTTCATATCTCCCTTTTAATCACAGCGAAATGCTTAATGCACCGTTTACCTTCACGCCGTTTTCTCTGTGGTATTTTAAAAGTGAACCGGGGGTTGCGGTAGCTTTTCAAGTAAGTGTGTGTAAGTAAATAAGTTTTATGAGAGGACAATAGGTAGGTTTTTAAGATTCAAGCAATAAATATTGCAATTGTTTGACTATTTTTTACTACAATGTGGGCAGATATTCCTCTTCTAAAAGAAATTATAAAGAGCTTGAAACTTTTCAGAACTGTAATGGTTATACTGAATGTTATGTGAGGAAGAGGTTAAATGAACAAAAACATTTGACAATTAATTGGGGTTATATGCACTTTTACATATGCTGTCTGGGGCTGAGATTCCGGTCTTTTCCAAGGCCCCCTGGCTACCATTACCATAGTAATATTGATAGGTTGCCTTAAATCTAATACTCCAATATTTTTGGTAAATTGGCTTGAAAAAGGTAACAGCCTTTCAGAACACAGTCTTAATTTTGGGGCAGCTCCTGAAGCAGAGGCTTCTGGGTCCCCAGCGCAAGATTCTTGGGTAAATAAGACTTCAACCACTAACAGAAAAACAAAGGTAATACGTGCAAACCTCTGGGAGAGGATGCAACTATTATTGGGGGACATTATATTAAAATGTGTGATTTTTGAGGATCGTCATGAAGGTTACAAAGAAGTCTATTATATAAATAAAGGATTAAAAAGTCTGGAGTCTGCCTTGTTGTTTTCTTGTAATGAGGGTAGTGTGGTAAAAGACATTTTAATAAATTAAGCACATACAGCCATAATGATATGCAGCAACACAGGTTCTACCTCTGTGTATAAGGAAAAGAATGATAGGATGCAGTGAATTAGAGACTTCATGGATAGGGAAATTGGGCCGCAAATATGGATTTGGTTTTGTTTCTCACACCAGCCCTATTTGGTGTAACAAGGGATATGGTTTGCACCTTTCTCAGCAGGGACTGGTAGAGTAAAAGTGATACCTTTTATTGGCTAATGGAGTAGCTTTACACAGTATCACCTTTTATCTATTCTCAAAAGGGAAATGAGGTGCTTAGCAAGTGGTTCAGAAGTTTATTTAAAGGGATAGTAATACTTAAGTATTACTAATCCCTATAGAAAAGTACTACTAAAAAAAAAGTATTGCCACCAGTGTCACCTCTCAAACCTTTATGGTTTGAGAGATGATCGCTTTTAAAGTTGCCCTCTCCTTCCCCCTTCCCTGTAGTCAGCATGCTAGCTGACTGAAGGGAAATCTGGTCATAGATCATCAGGTGGCTCTGCAGCAGAGCCGCGATCGCGTTAATTTAAAAAACAAAAAAAACTTTCACTAAAACGTTTTTCTACGTGTGCTTGCAAACCAAGCAGACCATTTCAGTGAAAGTTTTCTTTTTTAGGAACACGATCCGGCTGTGCTGGAGAGCCGCCTGAAAGTTGTAAGACTTTCTTCCCTTCAGTTAGCTAGCATGCTGACTAAGGGGGAGGGAGAGGGCAACTTTAGAAGCGTTCATCTCTGAAACCATAAAGGTTTGAGAGATGACACTGGGGGCAATATGTTTTTGTTTTTTTATAGTAGTACTTTGCTATAGGGATTAGTAATACTTAAGTATTACTATCCCTTTAACCTAGTAGAGGGGGCAATGGAAACATTTGGGTAAGTATTTAACTTCCTGGAGATGTTTAGATGGAACCCAGGACATACTTGAAAACGAGAGAAATTTCAATGTATTCTTCCTGGTAAAACATTTTCTAAATAAAATAAACCCAGAAAAAAATGGGATTATCAGAAAGGTGTTTTATTAAAGGCAACAGAGCACTGCATTAGAATTGTCCATAAGGGTAAAAGGATACAACTCTGGCACGCCGCAGAAGTGGCAAATATGGAAAAGAAAAAGCATTTAGGAAATATAAGCAGATTTAGATGGAGGAAGATGGGTATCGGTACAAGAATAGGCTGGAGCAGGCTAAATGCATTATTAGATGTGCCAAAAGAGAAAATTGCACTTATAAGTTTGGACAAGGTCAGTCTGTGATGCTTGATCAGAAACCAGTAAGCTTAAAGCCACATGTAAAAATGCCTTCAGTTTAGGGAATAAGATCACTGAACTCACTGCAGTAATAAGAGATGATGTGGACTTTGTGGTGATTACTGATACCTGGTACAATGGAAAAAATGAATGGGGTGAATACCAGGATACTCTCTATTTGGGAAAGGAGGAGGGGTTGCCAGTTATGTGAAAAATAGCTTAAAGGTTAATCTGATACATATCATAGAAGAGAACACAGGCAGTGTGGTTAACTTTAGAATGAGCAGGAGTTGTATAAACTGCTAATCTGTGAAATAAATCACCTTTCATTATCATGATGAGGGCCTTCAATCTGCTTGATGTGGACTAGAAAAGCAGCAGGTTTATCTAATCTAACTGTAGGAGAGTGTTTGGGCTCCAGTTTTCACCAATCTGTGTGGTTTATTGTAAGGACAGAGGCTTACACTACACTGAAACAAAGGCTCTAGGTTTTAGAAAGGCTGATTTTCTAAAATGGAAACGTTTATATCAGTCTTTAACTTCCTGGAGCTTTTTAGACGGAGTCCTGGAGAAATGGGATTATCAGGCTTTTTATTAAAGGCAACAGAGCATTGCATTAGACTTATCGGTAAAAGGATCCTGCTATGGCACTCCACAGAAGAGACAAATAGAGAGAGAGGAAAAACGCATTTAGGAAATAGAAGCAGATTCAGATGTAGGAAGATGGGTATCTGTACAAGAATCAGTTGAAGCAGGCCAAATGCATTATTAGATGTATCAAAGGACAAAATTGTCCAGTCAGTAAAAACAGGGGACACTTATTGGATATATAAGGGAAGAGAGAAGAATGAAACAAATAATTCGAATGAAGACAAAATGTGAAAGATCTATAAATGAGGCTTAAGGTCTAGCTGAATGTCTCAATGAATATAGAAAAAAAAAAAAAATAATGTGAAGTATACATATTTACAGGGTAATAACTACTTAAACTCTCTAAGGTAAAACAGATAATTCAATGAGACCATATGGGATACACTCAGTTATAAAAATAACTTTAACAGAATTATTCAGACAGTCACTATTGATAGGAGCAGTTCCAGAAAATTGGAAGCTAGCAAATGTAGGTACTACTTCACAAAAATTGTAGGAGGGTAGAGTCTCGGAGCTACAGACCAGTAAGTCTTAACCCTTTGAGTGCCAGAGTGCTTTGCAATGCATTGTGAACCCCTCTGGCACTCAAAGGGTTAAAGTTATGAGTGGGAAAATTAATAAAAGCCATGTTAAAGGAAATTATTTTTAAATATCTGAATTTAAAGGAGCAGTAAACTTTTTTTTATGAAAAGACGTATTTTATAGAGCTTTTCCTACTGAATAAAACAAGGTCACTCCCACTGCTGTCAGATGTTTTATTCAAAATTTATATCAGTTCAAATAATCAGGAAGTGAATTTACTGTGTTTACTTCCTGATAGTTCTAACTGACAGGAATGTGACAGGCAGTTTCTGTCACATTCTATGGAGAATTGTACATCTCTGACTTTCCTCTCCATTAGAATCTAACAGGAAAACTAATTAGAATTTGACCACTAGAGGGCACTGCTAATGTAAAAAAAACATGGGTTTAAACTGTAATAACTCTGGAAATATAAATCTCTCAGCAGTGGGAGTACCCTTATTTTACTCAATAGGAAAATCCCTACAGTATATATTTTTTCATTAAAAAAAAGTTTACTGCTCCTTTAAATGGCATTGATGATACTAAACAAAGAGGGTTTTTACTGGAGGGAGATCTTGTCAAACTAACCTCACTGGGCAACTAAAATAATAGAGTGGGGTGGAGCAGTAGATGTAGAATATCTAGATTTCAGCAAGCCATTTGACTGTCCCTCATAGAAGTCCTTTAATAAATGGCAGTATTTGGGTCTGTATGTAAAAATAATAGAATGTTAAGGCAGTGACTGAATGACAGGGATCTTATGGTTGTAGTTAATGGAGAATATTCAGTGGAACTTCATGTTACTAGTGGGATACCTCAGAGATTTGTATTGGGGTTCATTCTTTAATATTTTTATTTTTGATATTGCAGAAGATCTTCAAGGTAAGGTATGCCTTTCTGCAGATCATACAGAGATCTTCAACAAGGTAGACTTTCCTTTGGGAATAAGCCAAATGGCAAATGATTTAGGTTAATTAGAAGAAGGGATCAGTGTGTGTGTGGTAGCTAGAGTTTAATACTGATAAATGTAAAATATAGCACTTGAGACGTAAAAATCCAAAGGCAGAATAACATAGAAAAGGGACTTGGGAGTAATTATTTCTGATGACGTAAGTGTAAGCAGGCAATGTAACAAAGCAGTGGGGAATGCAAGCAGGGTGTAGGTTTGCGTAGCTAGAGGAATTAGTAGCAGAAAGAGAGAGATGGCCATGCTGCTCTGCAGGGGCTCTATAAAACACTAACGCCAAGAAAATCAACCATGTACCCCAGCGATTCTATTGCTGGAGAGGTACATAGCAAAAAGAGCGATGTTGGCCAAGACTCACGTTTTGGCAAAATACTCATTATTGTTTTTTCTTCCCGCAACTCGCGCTAAGTAGCGCGAATTGTGGGAACATAAAGGAAAAAAACAAATCTAAGCTAAAAGTAGTGAAATGTAACACTTTTCATCTGCTGTCCAGCTTCTTCATTTATCCTTCCTTCTTTCTTCTCTTCTGTCTTCGTTTCTTCAGTCTTCTTCTTTTCTTCCTCTGATCTTCTTCTTTCTTTTCTTTTCTTTTTTTCTTGCTTTAACCCTTTGTGTGACAGTGTGATACGGACTCTGACACTCAAAGGGTTAAAACAAAAAGTATCCATTAGTGTTTTTTTTTCTTTAAAAAAAAAAACAAAAAAACATAATCCCCCAAAGATGCTAAATTTAACCCTTTGAGCACCAGAGGGGTAGCCCTCCAGCGCTCAGAGGGTTACTATTGGTTGCATCTTAAAGGGATTGTAAAGTTCCGAAAAAGTATAGCGAAAATGAAAGGCAGAATAAAATAATGTGTAATGCCCTGATTTCTATGTCTCAAACCTTTATGGTTTGAGAGATATAAGAAAATAAAGTCCTCCGCTCCCTCCCCCTTCTCATGCGTCAGCTGTATAGCTGAAGGCATGAGATCCTGCTTCCGGGACCACACGGCGGCTCTTCAGGAGTGCTGTCATCGAGATATCTAACTATGAATACTTCATCAGAATGGTCTACAACATGTGCCTGGTTTGCAAGCACATGTTGTAGACCATTCCTATGAAGTATTTATAGTTTGAAGTCTCTGTCATCGCTCCTGAAGAACGGCGTCTAGTCGTGCGACCAGATTCTCCGTCTGACAGCTTTACAGCTTGTCAGGCAGAAAGGGGAAGGAGCCGAGGACTTTATTTTCTAATATCTCTCGAACCATAAAGGTTTGAGAGATAGGAATAAGGGCATTACTTACTTTTTTATTCTAACTTTCATTTTGGCTACACTTTTTTCGGGACTTTTTGTTCTTATGAAATATAAATATTATGTTTCCTTTTTTTAAGTGTCCATGTGCATATAAAGTTGAAATCCATTTACCCCCTTTGCCTCCGCCGCCGTCTCTGCTGGTAGCGGAAGGCATTTAGACCAGCACAGAAGTATCCTTATGACCTCTCGAGCCATTGCCTCAGTCAGACTGCTGGAGTTTTGAACTGAGACTGGCTTTTATATGCCAGAGGTTCAAAATAAATTGGCAGTCTCCTGTTAGCTGGGAAGTTCTTACGCACCTCCCAGCCAATCAGCTTCTAGCGGGGGGTAAATGAATTTCAACTTTACATGCATATGGACACTTAAAAAGTAAAAATAATATATATATTTTATAAGAACATTAAGATGCCACCAAGAGTAACCTTTGGAGTGCCGGGGGGGGGGGCTAAAAGGGTTAATAATAGCATTATTTATAGTAGGATCAATGGGGGATTATTTTTTTAAAGGAATAGTAATACTTCGTTTTAACTTTATTTTATTTTGTAGGCATTAAAAAAAACATAAACAAAACAGAAAGAAGAAACCCTGATATAACAGCACACCTACATATGCTAATTACTGTGTAATCATGGTCTCATAGTAATCAAAAATGTAGATACCATCATACATAAAATCTAACCTTTATTTGATACAAATTAAAAACAAACAAAATCTCATCTTATATATACTCATCCACCTAATGGTCATAGACAGGGAATGAACGAATATGTAGCTAGATGTATTCTATTTAAAAGCTGTATATAAATATGGCTAGATTTATTATTAATTTGAACATTGATGAGGCAGTAGTAACTGCTATATTGCTATATTTATATACAGCATTTAAATAGAATACATCTAGCTACATATTCGTTCATTCCCTGTCTATGACCATTAGGCGGATGAGTATATATAAGATGAGATTTTGTTTGTTTTTAATTTGTAAAAATGATTACACAGTAATTAGCATATGTAGGTGTGCTGTTATATCAGGGTTTCTTCTTTCTGTTTTGTTTTTGTATTTATTATGTCCCTGAAGCACCCTAGCGTGTAGACTGTGTTTTTCAATAGGTGTGGGTTATATACTTGAAGAGTGCGTGGGTATTTATTATTATTTTTTTATTTTATATATATATATATATATTTTTTTTTTTCTTATTAAAAAAAAAATGAAGAATGATATAAGTCTTATCTCTCAAAGCTTTATGGTTTAAGAGATACTCACAAGCAAAGTTCCCCCTCCCGCCCCTTTTACCTAGTGTAAGCCATCTCTTCTCCGATGTGAATCTGGTTGTAAGACCAGACAGATAACAGTAGGGGACAATCTTCTTTGTATTAAAAGAATGAAAGCCCTTCCCCCCTTGACAAGTTTTTCAGATTTTTCCCTTATCTTAATTGAAGATTGTCCCCTCTCTGCAGTCTACCTGGGCACCTCCCTTCTGATCTGGTTGAACGAGGGGGGGGGGGATACTTTACTTGTGAATATCTGTTAAACCATAAAGATTTGAGAGATAAGACTTATATCGTTCTTCTTGTTTTTTTTAATGCCTACAAAATGAAATAAAGATAAAACGAAGTATTACTATCCCTTTAAAGAAGGAAAAACACTAATGGATATTTTTATTTTAAAGCAAGCAAGGAGATCAGAAGAAAGAAAAGAAGAAGCCAGCCACGACCCCGCTGAATATCAGAATTACTTGTAAGTTTTTAGTTGTTGGGGCGTGTGAAACTTTGTGGATTTACCCATTGAGTGCTAGTGGGTATGCAACTTTGTTTCAACCACAAGTATTTGTTGGAAACCAGTTTTCCAACACATACTGATGGTTTTGACCTGAAAAACCACACCATCCAACACTTGTGCAAATAAATATGTATCACAAGAAAAATGCAAACCACTGTTCCCTAGAAAAGTAAATAAATATGAAAAAATAAAGGCTAAATAACAATCCAAAGTCAGAAGAAACTGGAATGGATGAATAGCATGGACGATGAAAATGATGAATGGAATGATGATGAATAATGGTGATGAGATGGGATGAATAATTATGAATCTCCAAAATAGTAATGCTGCTACAGATATCCAATGGCCTTGTTCACCAGTAAAGTCAATAATTCTCACATCATCTGAGCGCAAAAACACCAGAGAAAAACAAAGTTCAATAATATCGAAGTGTAGTAAATTTATTGGAACAAGCAATAACAACAGTAATAAAATACACTCACATGATGCCCATCTTGGGCTTTATGCGTATCGGGGCCCCTACCCCTGCAGCCAGCGTACTGTGTCTGTTCCTTCCAACCGGTGACAAGATGTTACTATGTCCCCTTCTATAGTAGCCTTAGTTGGATGCTGGACAAATGCCTACGTGCAGATAAGTTTGAATAGAGTTCTCCAAGTTCGCAGTAATGGGAGACGTGAAGCACCGGAGTGCACGTGTGAAGGCCGATGCTGTCAGCAGAGTGATGGGATCGAGAACCTGGAGCAGGAGGCTGGTTCTCACAGGGGGTGTGGGCGGAACCCAACTCAGTCAGAGGGCTGATCGTAACCCAACGCATATTGTGGAGTTTCAACTCCACTTCACCAGGGGTGTCAGGAAAATGTGTGATCACTGGATACATATATTTATACTCTCTAAAACATTGTGACAACCTATAGCATTTGTGCAACAATGTTACTAAACCAATGTAGACATCTTTTGAAATACGTGCTGGGTGACATAAAAGTAATAATAAAATGATGAAACTACAAATTGAGACAATAAATACAAATGGATACATGAATAAAACTTCGATGTTCATTAACATAAATCATTTGTATGGTAAAATGGATGAAAATACAAATAGTTGTAAAATCCAGAAGTTGAAAATGATGGATGAATGTGACGTAAGTGTTGAATGGTGATGTGATTTTACTATGTGAAAAACCGGGTATACTGATAAAGTTGGACGAAAAAGTGATAGATATGTGATGAATTGGTGGGATTGAGACAACTAAATAAATTATTTCAACAATAGGCTGAACTTCCATGATGGAGTTACCAGTCTAAAAAATATATTAGTGGAAAACAAGGATTCCATAACATAAAAAGTGAACCGTTTGGTGTTGTTAATAATTCCCAAGTGGGTACATGAACCACCGTGAATAGGTAATGAGGTGTGTTGGATGGTAAAAGAGGTGCATAAAAGTGAAGGAGATACCCAAAAAATATGTGTATATATATATCTATATATATATATATATATATATATATATATATATATATATATATATATATGCTCTGCATTAAAACCTGCAGGGCATAAAATGTTATATGTGAAAAACAAAAAGATGATGAGTTTTCCCTGGACTGTAGTGGTGCATTCCTGTGTGATTCCGTATGATTCAAAATCGAATAAAACAATGCAATGGAAATACACAGGAGGACAAAGCAGAACAGAACATAAAGGTGACCTGGTGAATGGGATTATGAAAAATAAAAAGTTATTTAAAAGCCATAAAATCAAATTCAATATTTAACCCTTGAGGATGCATAGTTTTTAATTCAAAAATCCAGAATGATTCCCTCTGTCTTATTTTTTTAAAAAGATCTCCACCTCTATGTGAGAGTTACTTGCTCTATACCCAATATCCTAAGTGCTGTATGTTGGCATAAATGTGAAGTTCTGCAATGTTCCCATAAGCTGTGAGACTCCAAGCCGCAGGAGGTGTTCCTAAGGTGTTCAGAAAACCTGATTTTGATTTTCCTTTTAGTTCTACCTACGTATTGGAGTCCACAGCCACAAGTAATCAAATATACTGTATAGGTACTATGACAGTTGATGAATTCTTTGATTTCATACTTTTTCCCAGTGACAGTTGATTTAAAAGTCTGTTGCCTTTTTTTAGACATATGTGTACAAGTGGTGCAATTGATTTCCCTTTATTTGTAAGAATGAGCTGTTGGTGTTGGGCAACTTGACCTTGTTATGTATGTCACTAGGGGCAATTCTAGTTTTCAAATTATGATTCTTTGTGAACACTACTTTGGGTTTATCTCCAAGTTCCGCATATAAGATGGGATCTTGTATTAAAACATGTAAATGCTTTTCCAGAATTTGTTTGATTTGTGGTGCTTGGTAATTGTATTTGGTGACAAAGTAGGGGACCTGTCTGTTTTCATGAGTTTTTTTTTACTTTTGTCTTTGTAAGTCAAAAGGTCCTTTCTCGAATAATTGAGACATTTGTCCCTGGCTTTTTCTACTATCTCCTTATTGTATGGTTTATCCAAAAACTTTTGTTTAATTACTTGTGATTCGGTGATGTAATCTTCATCTTTAGAACAATTTCTCCTAATTCTTTGAAATTGACTTAGGGGAATATTGTTAATCCACCTTTTATGATGACCATTATTCATCATCATCATTCCATTCATCATTTTCATCATCCATGTAATTCATCCTTTCCAGTTTCTTCTGACTTTGGATTGTTATTTATCCTTTATTTTTTCATATTTATTTACCTTTCTAGGGAACAGTGGTTTGCATGTTTCTTGTGATACATATTTATTTGCACAAGTGTTGATTGATGTGGTTTTTCAGTACTATTTTGCCTTGTTTTTACACTTTGCAGCATTGATTGTATTACAAGTTTTCTGTCATGTCTGATTCTAACTTTCTAGACATCAGATATAACCGAAGACGTTCCCTTGATCTTTCTGATGCTTATAATTTTCTAGAGAGGACCCACTCAGCCTTTTAAGACAATTGGAGAAATTACTTATCAAGGAAACCAGAGATTGATTTGATCTAATTTCATTAGACAATTATTCAAAACACAAAATCATTCCTAGAGATTTAAGGATATTCAAGCCACCAGCTATAGACCTAGAGGAAGTGGAATTTTTAACTGAGTGTGACTCTACTCTAGAAGACTGTTCATTTAAACTAATATCACTGCTCGTAAAATATCGTGAAAATATAAAGGATAAACACCACAAAAATGGAGATTGAGATTGTAGAAACAAAATTGAATAACATAAAACTAAATAAGGAACAAGACAAACGTCAAGACAGTATGAACAAAAGGTTGATTACCTTAGAAAGAAATATTACTCTCACTAAACAAAAGAAATTCAATAGAGATAAAAAAAAGATTATGAACAAAGAAGCAAATATGTCAACCATAGTTCAACACATCACCTACCTTATAATAGACACAAGACACGTAGTTCATTGCATTCCAGAACCAATGGACATTATCATTCATCCCAGTATACCAATACACCTTCATCTGACCCACGAGAGACCCCCACAAACACAACACGTACTACTGACCAATTTCATCACCAAGGAGCAAGACCAAAATATGGGAACAGCAGATATTCCAACACTGCACACTCAAATACATGTCATCAACCGCATTTTTTAGGATATCAACCATATCGAAACAAGAAATACAAACACTACAACAACACTGGAACTGCACGAACAACAACCAACATTTGAACAAGACAAACAATGTTCCCATTCAAGATCAAACTATTACACCGATCCAAAACACCAATCCATCTCAGAATCACCACTCTCCAACGATCCACAGGCCAGAACTTTCTTCATCCAACCAGGAACCAATAACACAGATGGAATACCAAAAAGGAACCAAAAGTCTTTTGTTTATAGAAGGGGGTGCAGAGTAAAAGGAAGGCGCTCTAGCCAAAATCGATCAAATACCCCTCAACAACCAACCATCTACAATTTAAGTGACTATACCCTTTACTTCCTCTGAAACAACCCTTCTTTCCAAAGGCCTTTCTTTTGCACCTACAAAAGGACCCAATAGATTTGATACATATCTACAAAAATATATCAGAGGAATTACTATGAAACGCTTTTTTGCCAAAAACACACAATTTACCCAAGGTTCCCTCTTATACCATGTCTGACAAGTATGCTCTCAGGAGTTTAGAATTATTGGAAAAGGACAGTGTAGATTTGGAGTCTTGTGGGGTGATCCATGGGAATAAGAAGCCTGTGTCCATGTTTTGCCCCACAGGTTCCCAAAATGAAATTATCAAAGTTTTCAGTCAACTGATCAATGGTGATTTGGACAAGTTGTACACCAAACCGCATATTCGTCATAACAATCTCACTCGTCATGAGAATATCGCATTCCAATCCCTTCAAAATAACAAAGATATTGTTATAAGAAATGCGGATAAAGGGGGTGCAATATGTGTCCAAAACACCAAGGACTATATTCAAGAAGCACATAGACTTCTTAATGATAAAACAAATTATATTTCATTAACCAAGGATCCCACTACAGAATTTGTTTCAGAAGTGAAAGGTCTCCTCAAACCAGCATTAGATTCAAAAATCATCTCCAGATCAGAATATGACTATCTGCTCAGAGAGTCTCCTACCATCCCTATATTCTATCACCTACCCAAACTTAACAAATCTCTTCTCCATCCTCCTGGCAGACTGATTATTTCTGGGATTGACTTTCTGACCAGTGGGATATCGGAATTTGTAGATGAATTCCTACAACCCTTAGTTAAAACACAAAAGTCATATCTTAAAGATACTATTCATCTACTCCAAGATATGAAGGACTTCCACTGGGAGGAGGATTACATGTGGGCTACCTGTGATGTGAGTAGTCTGTACACCAGCATTCCTCATTCTTTAGGTGTACAGGCTATTAAGAACACTTTGGAGTCACAACACATTATGCCCAGCAAGCAAATAGATTTCTTGGTGAAGTTTGTAGATTTTTATTACATCACAACTATTTTCTTTTTCACAATATCTACTACCTCCAAACATCAGGGGTTGCCATGGGTTCTACATTCGCACCTTCATATGCAAATATTTATATGAACCACTGGGAAGACAAATACATTTATCATAACAATCCATTTATTCAACAGATCATCTACTACAAACGATATATTGATGATTTGGTGTTCATTTGGAGGGGGACGCTAGAAGATTTCACTCAACTCCTCCACCATATGAACACCAATCCGTTGAATTTAAAATTCACTAGCAATACACGTTCTGTACTTATTGAGTTTTTAGATGTCATTCTTTATCATGAGCGTGGCAAAGTACTATCTAAGAATTTTAGAAAAGTATGTGAAGGCAACAGCTACGTCCATGCTAAGAGTGGTCATCCTAAAAGGTGGATTAACAATATTCCCCTAAGTCAATTTCAAAGAATTAGGAGAAATTGTTCTAAAGATGAAGATTACATCACCGAATCACAAGTAATTAAACAAAAGTTTTTGGATAAACCATACAATAAGGAGATAGTAGAAAAAGCCAGGGACAAATGTCTCAATTATTCGAGAAAGGACCTTTTGACTTACAAAGACAAAAGTAAGAAAAAACTCAGGAAAACAGACAGGTCCCCTACTTTGTCACCAAATACAATTACCAAGCACCACAAATCAAACAAATTCTGGAAAAGCATTTACATGTTTTAATACAAGATCCCATCTTATATGCGGAACTTGGAGATAAACCCAAAGTAGTGTTCACAAAGAATCATAATTTGAAAACTAGAATTGCCCCTAGTGACATACATAACAAGGTCAAGTTGCCCAACACCAACAGCTCATTCTTACAAATAAAGGGAAATCAATTGCACCACTTGTACACATATGTCTAAAAAAAGGCAACAGACTTTTAAATCAACTGTCACTGGGAAAAAGTATGAAATCAAAGAATTCATCAACTGTCATAGTACCTATACAGTATATTTGATTACTTGTGGCTGTGGACTCCAATACGTAGGTAGAACTAAAAGGAGAATCAAAATCAGGTTTTCTGAACACCTTAGGAACACCTCCTGCGGCTTGGAGTCTCACAGCTTATGGGAACATTGCAGAACTTCACATTCATGCCAACATACAGCACTTAGGATATTGGGTATAGAGCAAGTAACTCTCACATAGAGGTGGAGATCTTTTTAAAAAAATGAAGACAGAGGGAATCATTCTGGATTTTTGAATTAAAACTATGCATCCTCAAGGGTTAAATATTGAATTTGATTTTATGGCTTTTAAATAACTTTTTATTTTTCATACTCCCGTTCACTAGGTCACCTTTATGTTCTGGTTTGTCCTCCTGTGTGTTTCAGTTGCATTGTTTTATTTGATTTTGAATCATACGGAATCACACAGGAATGCACCACTACAGTCCAGGGAAAACTCATCATCTTTTTGTTTTTCACATATAACATTTTATGCCCTGCAGGTTTTAATGCAGAGCATATATATACATTTTTTGGGGTATTACATTCTCTTTTATGCACCTCTTTTACCATCCAACACGCCTCATTACCTATTCACGGTGGTTCATGTACCCACTTGGGAATTATTAACACCACCAAACGGTTCACTTTTTATGTTATGGAATCCTTGTTTTCCACTAATATATTTTTTAGACTGGTAACTCCATCATGGAAGTTCAGCCTATTGTTGAAATAATTTATTTAGTTGTCTGAATCCCACCAATTCATCACATATCTATCACTTTTTCATCCAACTTTATCAGTATACCCGGTTTTTCACATAGTAAAATCACATCACCATTCAACACTTACATCACATTCATCCATCATTTTCCCATCATTTTTAACTTCTGGATCTTACAACTATTTGTATTTTCATCCATTTTACCATACAAATGTTTTATGTTAATGAACATCAAAGTTTTATTCATGTATCCATTTGTATTTATTGTCTCAATTTGTAGTTTCATCATTTTATTATTACTTTAATGTCACCCAGCACGTATTTCAAAAGATGTCTACATTGGTTTAGTAACATTGTTGCACAAATGCTATAGGTTGTCACAATGTTTTAGAGAGTATAAATATATGTATCCAGTGATCACACATTTTCCTGACACCCCTGCTGAATATAGAAAAAAATCTAATTTCAATAGATACTTTTAAGGGCGCTCTAGTGTTAAAGTCACAAAAGAAGTATTCAAATCAACTATATATTGCTTGAGGTGAATGTAATTAAAATATAACTTTTATTCAAAATAATAATAAAATGTGCAAATTACTTAAAAGATAAATAGCCCTGAGCATTGTTGTGTTGTATCAGATAAAAAATATAATCTGGGTGCAACAATGTTCCAGCACCAAAAGTAAATACGATACCGCTACAAACTTAAATTACAATTTTTGTGATTAGGGGTATGTACCTATTATGGTTGATCTAACAAATTTATTGGTAAATGAATAATAGCTATGGAAGATCTAAAGACATATCTTTGTGATCTTTTTAAAGAAGAATGTTAGATCTGTTTATGTTATATTATCAGAGTATATTTATGGGGCACAGTGATTAGTTTTTTAATTCAATCTTCAAGGGATAAGGGTATTGCCAACTGGATGGTTGACGATTGTATTTATGATAGTCTAGATGTATTTCACTTCAGTGTCCATTGTAGGAGAGCTTCTTTCTGGAAAGCTCAATTTTAGAATGAATGGGACTGCATTTTTATTGTTTTTTTTTTTTTTTGCATACACTTACCTTAGGGGTTTTTGTCACAGAGTTCTATCAATGGAGATAGAGGATGGTAACATGTTGTTTCACCAATGGAGATAGAGGATGGTAATATATTGGTACAAATATAGGTGTTATACATAGATGTACACATTTGAAGTGTACACTATTTTTATTCACCATTCACTTTTTTTATACAGATTTGATATAGATGTATATCAATTATTTCCAGATATCTCCCTTTCCCCCCCACCAATCACATATTATTCTTCACTCACCTTTATACATTATTGTATTTACAATTTGAGTCAGAAATTATTTTTTTAATTAGTTTATTTATTTTACAATAATAATGTGACCAGAGATCACTGTATTTTTATAGGATGATAGCACAATACCACTAATATTTTATTTTTTATTTTGTCCCTTTTTTCTTTAGTATTGTTGCTAATATTGATTTATAATAGAGGTTTTTCGCATTGAAGTGATGATTTGTATATACATCAAGACGTTCTGTATACGAAAATCAAAGAAATAACGTGTTTTCGCTTTGTTGGTAATACTGTAGTAACCTTCGAATGGGAATAGTCAACACATAATAAGTGGAGATGTCTCCGATATGATGGATTTCTCATAGGAACACAAGTCTATCTGGATTTCTCTTCTTAGATAATACACTGGGAGATTTCACCTTTTGCACAAAATGATTGGATGCTGGGACTATTTAAACTCGGGGAAATGAGCCGTCTTGTAGCCTTGATAAAGCCGGAGGGTGAAACGCGTGTCGGCGTTTTACTTCGGCACTCTGCAATGACAAATATATTAAGATGTAGAAAATGAAGATTAGACATCTTGTGAATTACATTTTGATTTAATGATCAGTTTACACATACTGAGCAGGGTGCCGATTTATTTTAAACATAATAGCCTGAGCCATGTTGTGATGAGATCACATCATTACTCATTAACCTCCTTACGGTTACTAGGAACTCAAAGTGGGAGATTGGAACTGATTAGCTCCCATTTATAATATTTCAGTTCCTGAGGGGGTTTTTTTGAGGTACTTCAAGTGAGAACTCTTAGTTGAAATAACTTAGATACAAGTGTGCAGCGGTATCTTATTTACTTTTGGTGCTGGAACATTGTTGCACCCAGATTATATTTTTTATCTGATACAACACAGCAATGCTCAGGGCTATTTTTCTTTTAATTAATTTGTACATTTTATTATTATTTTGAATAAAAGTTATATTTTAATTACATGCACCTCAAGCAATATATAGTTGATTTGAAGACTTCTTTTGTGACTTTAACACTAGAGTGCCCTTAAAAGTATCTATTGAAATTTGATTTTTTTCTATATTAATGATGTAAGGTTTAGATACAGGTGCATGGCAGCATACATAACAGTTAGTAATATTAGCTGTCCTTAGTGTTTGACACATTCAGTGCTCCAGTCCTTCTCTTTTTTTTTATTTTTTTGTAAAGATAAAATCACTCCTGATGAAGTGAAGTTGAAACTCCACAATATGCGTTGGGTTACTATCGGCACTCTGACTGAGTTGGGTCCCACCCACGCCCCCTGTGAGAACCCGCATCCCGGTTCTCGGTCACATCACTCTGCCGACAGCATTGGCCTTCACACGTGCACTCCGGTGCGTCACGTCTCCCATTACTGTGAACTTGGAGAACTCTATTCAAACTTATCTGCACGGAGGAATTTGTCCAGCATCCAACTAAGGCTACTATAGAAGGGGACATAGTACCATCTTGTCACCGGTTGAAGCGGGAAAGAACGGACACAGTACACTGGCTGCAGGGGTAGGGGCCCCGATACGCATAAAGCCCAAGATGGGCATCATGTGAGTGCACTTTATTACTGTTTTTATTGCTTGTTCCAATAAATTTACTACACTTAGATATTATTGCACTTTGTTTTTCTCTTGTGTTTTTGCGCTCAGATTATGTAAGAATGATGGTTTTCACCGCCTTTTTTGGGATCTGCTCCTACCTTCTCATGACACAGGATTTATGCTATGAAAAGTGCGTCCTAAACATGTGGTGAAGCCACTGCATGGAATAGGATAGCAAAGGGAGCTATTTTTACTTGATGTTCAATGGGTGAAAATTGCGATCCAGTTGAACATTTTTGCATGTTTTTTTGTGTTGACAGTACAGTTTATAGAATTGTAAAATGTGCTGTTAAAACCGCTGCCCCTGTTTTGAAAATGGTGGGACTAATAGTATTGAGCTCCATATCTCTGGGCAAACCTCACCTAGAGTATTTTGTACAGTACTGGAGACCCCCATCTCCAGAAGGATATAGATATTATGGAGAGAGTTCAGAAAAGGGCTACTAAAATGGTTAATGTACAGAATAAAAAAATATCAGGATAGACTAAAGGATCTAAACATGTATAGCTTAGAGGAGAGAAGAGAGAGAGAGAGTGGATACGATAAAAACATTCAAATACATAATAGAGGATTAAATCATACTTAACCGTCCAGCAAAAGACCATTTTGGTAATGGGTGAGTACCTAAGCCAGGAGACATGGCGGGACAAAAACATGAATAGGGGAAATACTTATTAAGGAAATTAGCAGACTAACTAAATACTTGTCCTTGCACTGACAAAAACAAATATTTCAAAGATGTGATCTGTAAAAGAGAGGATCACTTTCTCTGATCCTAAGGAGAGCTTCCACCGCCTTTACTCCTCTGTAATTACATAGTATGGCTAATAGCCTTGCTGCTTCAGAAAAAGGAATGTTCAGAATATCCATCATTCACCAACAGAAGAAAGAACTATCATTAGAAAAATATCATATTCTTCCAGTGAAAGTTGTATTCCTCTGTATGGCAATGTTAACCAGTCTAGGAGTGTCTCAACTGCTGATAAGATCTGGCGATCAGAACATCTTTGTGTATCTGGAGGACATATGTTCTAGAGGCCATAGGCAGGGAGTCCCAATAAATGAGCAGCATCTGATGTGTGACTTAAATATATGGCCATACTCTGTAGGCAATCCTCCCACAGGACTTCTCTCTTCTGTGACTCATCCAAGAAGCATGGGTACTGAACACAGTTATCTTCTGTACCCAGTCACTTCTTTAAATTATTAAAAAAAAAATCAACTTACTGGATGCTTACCTACTGCTATCTTTAGGCCTTTTGTTTGGAGAAGAGGGAGAGACTACATAATCAAAACCCTGGCTCGTTTAAAGGGAAGCAGACACCAAGATAAGTAAGAACATATAAGAGTTGCCAAAGAAACATCCCCTACCAGGCAGCATAAACTCAATAACTGGATAAAAAAAGAATCCGATCTAATTTCAAATGGAAAACTGTGCAGCAACAGCACTGAGCGGTAAATAGAACAGGTGTATGACCTAGTAATACATACTTATAACAGAGTGACAGCAGCACCATCCTCAAACACCAAAGCACGGCAGAAATATTGCTCGCATGTGCACCACAGCACTCGCACCACAGTGCAGCAGCAGCACTCACACACTACAGCAAGGCAACAGTGCTTGCACATGCGCACAACATGGAAACAGTGCTCACAGAGTGCCAAAAGTACTCGCGCACCACAGCACAACAACAGTTTGCAAGGACACACAAACTATACTGCGGCAATAGCATTCGCATATAAACACCAACATGCTGCAACAGTACATGTGCCCCACAGCATAGCCATAGACAGGGCCGGTGCAAGGATTTTTATATACACAGGCGAAGGTGCATTTTGATGCCCCCCCCGACACAATCCACCTGCCCCCCCTGACCTTACCACAGTCCCCTGCCCCCGCCCACATATTCACCTCCACAATGCTCCCTTCATCTCCACATTGCACCTTCCACAATGCCCCCTTCATCTCAGCATTGCCCCTTCCACAATGCCCCTTCATCTCCACATTGCTCCTTCCTTTGTGCCCCTTCATCTCCACATTGCCCTTCCATAATGCCCCTTCATCTCCACATTGCTCCTTCCTTTGTGCCCCTTCATCTCCACATTGCCCTTCCATTATGCCCCTTCATCTCCACATTGCCCTTCCATAATGCCCCTTCATCTGCCCCTTCCATAATGCCCCCTCAGCTCCCTCCTTTATGCCCCTTCATCTCCACATTGCTCCCTCCTTTATGCCCCTTCATCTCCACATTGCTCCTTCCTTTATGCCCCTTCAGCTCCACACTGCCCTTCCATAATGCCCCTTCATCTGCCCCTTCCATAATGCCCCCTCAGCTCCACATTGCCCCTTCCTTTATGCCCCTTCAGCTCCACACTGCCCTTCCATAATGCCCCTTCATCTGCCCCTTCCATAATGCCCCCTCAGCTCCACATTGCTCCTTCCTTTATGCCCCTTCATTTCCACAATGCTCCCTACCTTGAGTCCCTGGTGGTCTAGCTCTAAGAGAGCTCTGTGCCTCCTTCGGCACAGAGCTCAGCCTCCCAGCGTTGTTCTCAGTAATGCAGAGCGCTGGGAGATTATGTCATCTCCCAGCGCTCTGTATTACTACAGAGCCTGGGTCGCTCTGCGTTGTGAGCGTCCCATAGACGCCGCGAGGGAGCGCTTGGTCGTGTAAACGAGCGCTCCCTCGTGGCAGATATAGTTAAAAAAAATAAAAAAAAATAAAAAATATTTCTCAGCTTCTCCCTTTCCGGCGCCCCTCCGATGCGGCGCCCTAAGGCAGCTGCCTGTGCTGCCTTAATGGTAGCGCCGGCCCTGGCCATAGAACACAAGAAAGCATAAGCACCACAACGCAGCAATGTCATTGTAATATATATACATATACACACACAGACACCCAAGTGCAGTCATAGCCAAGGGCAGCCCAATCACACACCCCTAAATTCAGTCATAGCCCCAAGGGCAGTCTTATCAATCACACCCAAGTGTGGTCATAGCCCTATCATGCACAGTCAAGTGCAGTCATAGCACATACACAAGGGGAGTCTGAAATTGACTGCTCCAAGATTGTTTTACTTCGCTGAGAGGGTGGTAGATAAGTGGAATAGCCTACCAGGAGAAGTGGTAGAGGTTAAAACAGTGAAGGAATGTAAGCATGCATGGGACAGGAATAAGGCTGTCTTGAATATAAGACAAGACCAAGGACCAAATAAAGTTTGAGTTTTTTAGAATAGGAAAAATAGTTACATGGGCCAAATGTTTTTTTTTCTGCCATCAGATTCTATGACCTATATTTATAAAAGCAAACTGGAAATATTCTGGAGTAAACCAACTGCACCACATTGGACAAATTAAAACTCACAAATTCCAATGCACCAAAGCTTTTTTAACTGCTTGAATGGTAGAGAAGAGACCTATCTAGCATTCAAGGGGTTAAAAGCCCAATTTAATTTAACAGGATTTTAGTCACCTAAGGTGCAGCTGGTTTACTCTATAATAGTTTGTTTTTATAAATAAAAAAAAAAAGTGCTGCTCCTTTCATTGTGTTTTTGCACTTTGTAATAGTGATACAGTTGATGGGGCTGAAAAATGACATGCGTCCAGCCCATGCAAAAAACACCCCTGTTGATCCAGAGGAAGGCAAAGATCATTCAATTACTCTTGAACTACAACTCTGACAGTATTGAAATAACAGTCTTCATGGCCTAAATACTATGAAGATTAATCAGAGCTGTGTTTTTTTTGTGAAACATTACTATCCCTTTAAGTTTTTGTCTTACTAGCCACATACAGTAACCTTGTCCATCCATTCACTGTTTCATATACATGCTTTCTAGCAAATGCTTTGGGAACTTCTGCTACTGGGAACTGCTTCAGTCAAGGACAGTGGTGCCTGTAGAAAAGTTTCCGGGGGATGTAAAGCCATAATGTGACCCCCAGGCCAGCCCATCCAGCCCCTTTCTTTATATGGAGGGGGTAATTGTAGGGGTGGCGGGAAGTGCCCCCCTTACCCCCCCGGACAATTTGAAGCCAGTGAGGATGCCGTCTCTTTACCTTCACTAGTGACTCATGTGACTAATAATGTCTCTCACTGCTCTTCTAGCAAGTGGTGGTGCATGTCTTCCAACCTGGAGGCAGATGCTCTAAGGTGTGATAGGAAGGTGGTCAGGTGGAGGTGACTTCTCCAATGATATCACTTCTCCAGTTCATGTTATTCTATGGATCCAATGCACTAAGATTTTTCTGATTTTGGAGATTTAACTGCATAGGTTCTATAGAATAACTGGAGACGGGGTATTACCAGAGAAGTCACCTCCACCTTATCACCTCTTTATCATGCCTTATTACATAACCCCTGCTGCTGCAGCATCACACTACCTTCAAACAGTGTTAAAATTGGTTATAAGATTCACTCTGCTGTTTGGTAGCAAAGCGGTGCGTGATATCACTAGTGAGAGAATCTACTATCACTTTCCTCCACCTCCCAAGTGCTCCCAGTCCCCTGAACGCTCCCACTAATGGATGCAGACACAGCTAGACCACTTTAAAGTGATAGTAATGTTTCACAAAAACAGCAGCTCCAATTAATCTTCATAGTATTTGAGCCATAGAGAGTGTTATTTCATTACCGTGAGGTTTGTAGTTCAAGAATAATTGAATGATAAAGTTTCCCCCTCCCACCCCTTTTACCTAGTGTAAGCTCCTACTCCTCAGATGTGGAATTCAGTCCATAGACCAGACAGCTCACATCAAGGGACATTATTCTACTGTGAGAACAATGAAAACCTTGCACCCCCCCCCCCCCGGACAGGTTTTTCAGCTTTTTCCCTTATCTTAATTGAAGATTGTCCCTCTCTGCAATCTACGTGGACACTCCCTGCTGCTCTAAGCTGTGCAGTGTTATATCAGTAAAAGGGGTGGGAGGGGGATACTTTATCATTCAATTACTCTTGAAATACAACAGAGAAATAACACTCTCCAAGGTCCAAATACTATGATGATTAAGTAGATCTGCTTTTATTATGAAACATTACTATCCCTTTAAAACAATGCATTGCTTGCTCCTCTGTGTTTAATACAATGTATTGTTGGGGAGTAGTCTAAGGAAATTAGTGCCCTATTAACCCCTTCGCGTCCTGTGATGTACCCGGACCATCACGCTGGTCCGGCGAGGTGAGTAATACCGGGGACTGAACTTGATCGCTCCAAGACTGGAGCAATCTCTCTCAGTCCCTCGTTCGACGTGCCGGAACACGTGATCAGTCACGTGGGACAGCACGTCGAACTCGCCTATCTTGTCCTTAAAGGACCAGACACCCCGGGACCGCTGGTCCTTCAGGGGTTAAACTACTTTAACCCCTTAAGGACTAGAGGTATACCATCACATTGTAGAGCTATGTGTTGTATACCTCTCTGGTCCTCAAGGAGTTAATTAGACACAGCCTGAGCATTTTCACTAATTGTGGTACCTTTTTAACAATGTGGACTGTGACTACCCCCTCCCCCAGTCTTTTTCCAGTCCTATGACAGGTTTCCATTGATTTGTAAATAGTAAAACAAGTTGAGTGTTGGGGTGCTTGTTATTTAGAAATGATTTACAACTGTAAGTACTTTTTTTACAGAAAAGCTAAGAAACCTTGATCTATAAGAGACAGCACTAGGAAGAGAGGAGCACCAGGAAAATGACTTCCCTCTCAGTGAAAGAAGGCTTCACATGCAATATCACATATCTTAACCCCTTGAGGACCAGAGAGATGGGCAACACATTGCTACGCTATTCACTGCCCACCCACCTGACCCTCAAGGGGTTAATTACTATCAAGGTGTCAGATAGCATACATAAAATATTTATATTTACCATAAAAACGCTATTAAACCAGCTACACCAGAGGGACCAAATAAAATGTACCAATGAAAATTTTAACCCCTTGAATGCTAGAGAAGTCTCAAACGCATTACAACACATTGGGCACATCTAGCCCATTTTAAATCATTGGAAATATTGGAAATGTTTTATTTATCAGCCTTCAGTGTAGTTGGTTTACCTCAGAGAGATGCACTAATGTTAGGCTGACCAGATCTCACCTTTAACCGGGGACACATAGGAAATAGCCATTTTGCAGTACTTCACTGAAATCAATGCAGTCCTGCAGTATGCATTTCTCCTATGCGTCCCCAGTTAACCCCTTCAGTGCCAGAGGCTTGGGCCATTTCCTGTACCCTGCATGCCAGACACTTTTTCAGCATTTTTGCTGTCCTTCCGTTTATGCTTGATTTTCCTCTGGGGATTTTTAGTTAAATATGGAAAGCTATATACATACATGGGAACTCTCCGGATTTGCCCCGGAGACTCCGGTTCTGACAGAGCTTTACCGGGTCTGCGGGGCAGAGGCAGATTCTTCCGGATGTGGAGAGTTTCTATTGAAACTCTGCCACATCTGTTTTTTTTTCCCGTTGTGCTTCCGTCCCCAGCCTTCTGTGTGACACATTTAACCCTCTGAGTGCCAGAGTGGTACGGAATGCATTGCTTTGCAATGCATTCCGTACCACTCTGGCACTCAAAGAGTTAAATCCCCCCAACACTCGAGTTAAGCCCTGCCCAGAGGCTTGGGCCATTTCCTGTACCCTGCATGCCAGACACTTTTTCAGCATTTTTGCTGTCCTTCCGTTTATGCTTGATTTTCCTCTGGGGATTTTTAGTTAAATATGGAAAGCTATATACATACATGGGAACTCTCCGGATTTGCCCCGGAGACTCCGGTTCTGACAGAGCTTTACCGGGTCTCCGGGGCAGAGGCAGATTCTTCCGGATGTGGAGAGTTTCTATTGAAACTCTGCCACATCTGTTTTTTTTTCCCGTTGTGCTTCCGTCCCCAGCCTTCTGTGTGACACATTTAACCCTCTGAGTGCCAGAGTGGTACGGAATGCATTGCTTTGCAATGCATTCCGTACCACTCTGGCACTCAAAGAGTTAAATCCCCCCAACACTCGAGTTAAGCCCTGCCCCTTTTTGACGCGATTAGCGTCAATTTTGTTACCCCCTGCTGAACAGAGGACTACCCTCCGGGTAGCCCTCAACTGAAAGTTCCCAGGTATGGTTATATATTGTTTTTTTCAGAACTAATTGAGCTTTCTTTTGGTACCTTACATGAAGAGAATTTTACATCGTGCAAAAAGCTATGATGTCATAATGACAAAAAAAAGTGGAAATTTACTCATTTTGCTAAAATCACATACTATGTATCAAAAACATTTACCTTGATTGAAAAAGTTTCAATTATTTTAAAAAGCCTTGAGTCCCCTGAGTAAAAAAAAATACCAAATTTGTATAGTTTTACCTACGTCCATGGCTAGCGCAGAGCCCTAATCACCAACAGAGCAAAATGGCATTTTCAACTTTATAAAATAATATGCGCATTCTAGGGTTTTTGTGGTAAAGCTACCGTAAATCAGTGGAATAACTATATAAAACTATATATTTATGGAAAGTAGACAACCTGCTGCATCTAAAGAGGGGTGACTTGCCTTGTTACCCCAAGCCTGGTGTGCACAAATGCCTTCAGAAAGTGGCGCTAATAAAAAAAAGACATTTTCTTACATTTCCGCCCCTTCAAATGTACTGAAATTTGTGAAAACCATGGCATTTCCAACTGTATTCATTAGCTAGTGCTCTTAGGAGAAAAATGAGACCCCATTTGTTTTTGAAATTATCTGCTTGCACTTAAATGGTTATAACCATAATAGATATGTAGGAAAGGTAGAGAAGCAATGCCATTTTGGAAAGAAAACAACCTGCCGCATCTAATGAGGGGTCACTTGCCTTCTTACCTAAAGGCTGGTGTGCACAAATGCTTCCAGAAGGTGGCGCTAATGAAAAAAAAGGCATTTTCATAAACTTCTGCCCCTTCATATGTATGGAACTTTGTGAAAACCATAGAATTTTCAACTGCATTCATTAGCTAGTGCTCTTAGGAGTCAAATGACACCCCATTGGTATGATTTCACCTACCTTAGGGGGTGCTAGAAGTGCAAAACGACACCTACCACAACCTCTGATTTTTCTAATATTTTCTCTAATAATACTTGCCTATACAAAAATGGTTATATCAACTACAGAAGTGAAGAAAGGGTACAGAAACCATGACATTTTGGAAAGAAGATAACCTGCCACATCTAATGAGGCGCCACTTGCTTTTCTACCCCTAAGTTAGAGTGCACAGCTATTTCCAGAATGTGGTGCTACAGAAAAAAAAATTTTGTTTTTCTTACAAATCAGTCACTTCAAAGATACGGAAATGGTTCAACACCATGGGATTTCCTAAGAGGACCTCCTGCCAACCTACAAAAAATGGTGCCCCACTGCTGTGGGTTGACATACCATATTGGGTGCCAGGAGCGTGGCTACCGGTGGAACAAGGATGGGGAAGCAAACAATGTATGTGTGATTCTATTGCTGCCAGTGGTCAGTCAGTGTAAGTGAGGACTTGTGTCTGCCAGTGAAACCAGGTCGGGGAAGGGACGAGGGGTCAGGCTGTGTAAGTGGGTATATCTACCAGTGGGCAGTGAGCAAGTGTGGCGGTGGTAATGGTGGGGAGGTAAGTGCATATGGTGGATTTGTGGTTACCAGTGTGCATTGTAAGTCCCCTCATACACTGTTTGAGTCCCAGCCTGAATCCAGTGCGTACTGGCACTTGGGTCTACCAGTAGGCACTGGAATCAGGCTGGGGGGTCAGACTGGGGGAATGGGACTGCCAGTAGGCTGTGGAAGTAGGCTGGTGGGTAGGGTATGTGGTGGGGGGGATTGGAGGCATTTTGTGTGCATGCCACAGGGGTGTCCTATGCACTGAAAAGCAAGGCACTGGACACCCTGTTGCACACAAAGATTACATTTTTTTTTAGCTATTATTTTTTTATTCATACCTCATTCCGCATCAGTACCACTTCTCATGCCCCCCAACGATGTCTGAATAAAAAATAATGGGAAAAAAATGTGTGTGCCAAAGGGGGTCCAGAGCATTGCAAACCACTTGTGCTGGACCCACCTGAAACACATGCAGGTTTTTTGGTGTTATTTTTAAAAAATATATATTTTTGTGTAGACCTCATTGGAGGGCATTAGAACTGATGCCCCACAA
The DNA here is from genome assembly GCA_037306005.1 of Rhinophrynus dorsalis. Taxonomy (NCBI): domain Eukaryota; kingdom Metazoa; phylum Chordata; class Amphibia; order Anura; family Rhinophrynidae; genus Rhinophrynus; species Rhinophrynus dorsalis. The sequence goes on from CM074721.1 coordinate 472,027,986, forward strand.
TGAGATCTGAATAAAAAATAACGAGGGGAAAAAAAGAAAAATCCTTTGTCCGCCACAGGAGTGTACAATGCATTCCAAAGCAATGCACTGGACCCCCTGTGACACACAGAGGGTTAATTTTTTTTCTTATATTATTTGTTATTCATACCTTGTTGGGGGATCAGGTCTACTTCTGATGACCCCCCAACAAGGGCAGAATAAAAAATAAATGTGTGTGTCTCAGGGGGGTCCAACGCATTGCAAAGCACTGCATTGGACCCCCCTGTGGGGCACGCTTTGCTTTTTTATTTTTTTTTTCACCTTGTTGGGGGCTTCAGGACCCCTGATGTCCCCCAATGAGGTCTAAATAAAGTAAAGATGAAGAAAAAAAAACTAAAAACACTTTGTCTTCCACAGGGGTGTCCAATGCATTGCAAAGCAATGCATTGGACCTCCTGTGGCACACAGAGGGTTAATTTTTTATTTTATTTTTTTACTATTTTTTATTCATAGCTTGTTGGGGGACATCAGGTCCCCCCAACAAGCTTTGAATACAAAGAAATTCAAACAAAAGTCCTGTGTGTGCCACAGGAGGAGGGATCTGCATTGGACCCCCCCCCCCCGTGGCACACACAGGGTTAATTTTTCTAATTTTTTTTTTTTATATATAGACCTCATTGGGGATCATCCCAACCTCTCCTGACCCCCCCAATGAGGTCTTAGTTTTAAAAAAGCCCCCAACAAATTTGACCCTGTGAGTGCCAAAAGGGTCTCCAGCACATTGCAAAGCAAAGTGCTGGACGTCCCCATGGCACTCATAGGGTTAAAAAATATATTTATTTATTTATTTTATTTTCAGACCTCGTGGGGGGACATCAGGACACCTTCTGATGTCCCCCCAATTATTGATCTCCCAGCCAATTGTGCTGGGAGATCAATCTGGCAACCGCAGGAGAGAAAAAGCTCTTCTGCCTTTCACTCCTACCACCGGTAGGAGTGAACTGGGTCAGGGAAACTTCCCTAACGTCATCGGTGATAATGTCACCGATGACGTTAGGAGGTTTCCCCCGGTCCCGCCCACTCCTACCCGGAAGTTCAGGTAGGAGAGGGGAGGACGGAGAAGCACTGGCGATATTGATCTCCCAGCGTGATCAATACTTGGGAGGACATGAGGAGTAATCCTCATGTCCTCCCAAGAGTGCCAGGCTGTATTTCAGCTGAAATGCGCCCACTGCAAGCCGGTTATACCGGCTTATGCAGTGACCGCATTTTAGCTGTACATTGTACGAGCTTGGCACAGCAGGTACAGCTGTGCAAACTCGTACAGTGTACTCACCTGGCACTCTAGGGGTTAAAGGTGAGGTCTGGTCAGCCTAACTAAGGTGTGATAAAGAGGTGATGAAGCAGAGATCACTTCTCCAGTTAGAGTAGAGTGACTCTCCAGTTTCTATGTCATTCTGTGGAATCTATTCACTAAGGTCCTTCATATTGGGAACAATTAGCACATAGACTCCATAGAATAACATAAGGATTGGAGACGCATCTCACTGGAGAAGTTATCTCCTCTTTATCACACCTTAGTGTATCTTCCTCCAGTCCTTTTGTGCATAAAACCAAGTATCATATAAAGAAGCATATTGTATTTAGTATTTTTTACCTTAAAGGGGACGTATAACCTTACTACAAGTTTGCCTTAAAATGTTAGTAATGTCTAAAAAAAAATTTTTTGCATTTAGGAGAGCTTAAAAAGCTGATCTAAATGAAAAAAAACGTATCTCTCAAACCGCTATGGTTTAAGAGATACGGGCGTTTAAAGTTTGATTTCTCCTACTTACAGCTGTAAAGCTGTCAGCAGGAGATCCGTGTCGGTCGACACGAAGGCACTTGAGAAGTGCCGAGATCTCGTTACTTACAAGGAATCCCTTCAGGCACACGTTTTAGACCATTCCAATGAAGGGATTCCGTGTAACTAACGAGATCTCGGCACTTCTCAAGCGCCACCGTGTCAACCAACACGGATCTCCTGCTGACAGCTTTACAGCTGTCAGTAGGAGAAATCAAACTTTAAACGCCTGTATCTCTTAAACCACAGCGGTTTGAGAGATACGTTTTTTTTCATTTAGATCAGCTTTTTAAGCTCTTCTAAATGCAAAAAAGTTTTTTTTAGACATTACTAACACTTTAATATCTCTTTTACCTACTCTAACAATGCTGTGTTGTTTTTTTTAAACAAACAAACAAAAAGCTATAGAAATGGAGTTTGACAGCTTACTTTTTCCTCATGACATCTTCTCCACATTCTGATCGGCACCACACGTGCCAACGAGAATACAGGAGAGATCCTCATCACAGCTGGTCTGTCTGTAAACTGCAACACTCTCATTGGCTAGATATCAATCCCTGCCAGTGAGAGTGCGCCAGCTTACAGACAGACCAGTGTGGAGGAGGATCTCTCCTGTATTCTCATCGGCACGCATGGTGCCAATCAGAATGAGGAGAAGACGTCATGGGGAAAAAGTAAGCTGTCAAACTCCATTTCTATAGTGTTTTTTTTTTTTTTTTAAACAAAAAAACAAAAAAAACAACAACACAGCATTGTTAGAGTAGGTAAAAGAAAGATATTAAGGCAAACTTGTAGTAAGGTGATACATCCCCTTTAAACTTCACCTACTTGCTTATAAACATCAAACTCCTCCTAATTTCATTAATAGCAGATTTTATATAAATCCTATAATCTTTTCTTATTACATTGACCGATTATAAGGAGGTCACATCTAGGTGTATGAGCATGGGCTGCCAATCATCTGATTTTATTAAAATAATCTTGTTTTATAATAATAGAATTATATTCAAATAGACTATAGATGTCCTTTTTCTAATGGACATTGCTATTGTCAATAAAACATTTTGTACATTTATATTTGGCCTGTAGTTCACCATTTGATTGTATACAGCCTGGAATTATACACAAATGCAGACTGGATCCTGCCAGCGGGACAGTTTAACCCCTTAGGGACCCTTGACGTACCAGGACCGTCAAGGGTAAATGTGCTCGAACGACCCTTGACGGTCCTGGTACGTCACGTACTTTTTACTTACAGCGCTCTACTGGGAGCGCTGTAAGTAAAAATAGGGCATGAAATAGACCGCTCCAAGATCGGAGCGATCTGTTTCAAGCCCCATAGAGACGCGCCGATACACGTGACAGGTCACGTGTACCGGCGCGTCCAAGTGCCCCTATGCGGTCGTTATGGGACGGAAATGTCCCATAACCTCCGGTCGTTAAGGGGTTAATGTGATGTTTGGGTCTGTTTGGTTGTATACATACCCATACCTGGGAACTCTCCGGATTTGCCCCGGAGACTCCGGTTCTGACAGAGCTTTACCGGGTCTCCGGGGCAGAGGCTGATTCCTCCGGATGTGGAGAGTTTCTATTGAAACTCTGCCACATCCGCTTTTTCTCCCGCTGATCCTCAGTCCCCAGCCTTCTGTGTGGCACCTTTAACCCTCTGAGTGCCAGAGTGGTAAGGAATGCATTGCTTTGCAATGCATTCCGTACCACTCTGGCACTCAAAGGGTTAAGCCCCCCCCTCACTCACGGCAAGCCCCGCCCCTTTTTGACGCGATTAGCGTCGTTTTTGTCACCTCCTGGTGAACAGAGGACTACCCTCCGGGTAGCCCTCAACTGGAAGTTCCCAGGTATGTACATACCTCAGAACTGCTCAACAAAGAAAACTGATACATTTTATCACAAAGCATAACACTGATACAATGTACCATTATGTCAGTTCAGAGAGAGAGACAGAATTAATCCATTCTCTGTGCAACTGATCTAAATGGCAAGGAGCAGCCATACCTAACTGCTTTGTCTTTCACTTGTGTTACATGCACAGATGTACTGCGGGTAAGTGTTGCAATTCTGATGCAAACGAACTGTACCACAGACAATAAGTAAATCAAACATTTCAATTAGTTTAACCCTTTGAGGGCCAGAGAGGTATCTAAAACATTGCAATACAATGTGTTGGTTAACCATCTGGCAATGAAAGGATTAAGTGGGACTTTTAACCCTTTGAATGCTAGAGGATTCCAGTGCATTGTTTTGAGATGTGTTGAAGATTTCTCTAGCACTCAAGGAGTTAAAAACCCAATTTGAATCAGAATCAATGTTTATTTATTCCCTAAGATGCAGTTCTTTTTGCCCTAGAATTACATTTCTCCTCAACAAATCAGAACACGATTTGTGCCTGATGTTGCCATACAGCCCTCTGAGTACATTTTGATCAGAGACGTGGCAGTCAGACCAGAGTAATTACCATACCTGATCTAGGACTTGCAATACACATTGTAGAAATTCATTACTAGATATAAGAAGCTCCCATTCTTTAACCATTTGGATACATGAATAATCCCCAATTCATTGCAAAGCAATGTGCTGGAGATTTCTATAGCATTCAAGGTGTTAGCTCTTTAAGGACCTTAGGATTACGCAAAACGCCCCACTGGTCCTTGAAAGTATCACCAACAATAAGCTTATCTAATGTGCAGTCTTTGTTTTGACTATACATTCTGTCAATTGCAGTAATCAGTGTTTTATTGTTTGTGACCTGATAGCAACCATCTGGCTTTTTAAATTACATCACTGTTTCAAAAGAGAAAAGTGGTCACTGGATGTTATATCTATTGATTAACTTAGTGTTTTTTTTATTACAAAGGTACAGTTGTGTTGGATAATCAAGGAGTCTCTATGTCTTCCCTTTCAACTTTTGCTTGATAAAGGCCCTTTCAAACGGGCGACACCAGTGTTGTGATGTTGCATTGAATCTGTCCCCCATGGTGAAAGGTAACATGCTAGAGTCCAGCACAGTGCATCTTTACTACAGTCCCTGAGGAATGCAGTAACACTGCAGTAATTAAAGGGATAGTAATACTTCGTTTTAACTTTATTTTATTTTTTAGGCATTAAAAAAACATGAAGAATGATATGTCTTATCTCTCAAACCTTTATGGTTTAAGAGATATTCACAAGCAAAGTTTCCTCTCCCCGCCCCTTTTACCTAGTGTAAGCCATCTCTTCTCAGATGTGAATCTGGTTGTATGACCAGACAGATAACAGGAGGGGACAGTCTTCTTCCTATGAAAACAATGAAAGCCCTGCTCCCCTTGACAAGCTTTTTAGGTTTTTCCCTTATCTTAATTGAAGATTGTCCCTCTGTGCAATCTACCTGGGCACCTCCCTTCTGCTTTGGCTGAGGAGTGTTACATCAGTAAAAGGGACAGGAGGGGGACACTTTGTCATTGAATTACTCCTGAACTACAACTCTGACAGAACTGAAATAACACTCTCCAAAGTCCAAATACTATGATGATTAATTAGAGCTGTTTTTATTATGAAACATTACTATCCATTTAAGGTCTGTTTGGTGGCCAATGGACTGCTAGTAGACCTTGCACACTAGCAGCATTGGAGCTGGTGATCCTTATAAGTGAATCAATGTTTATGTAGGTGATTTCTATATAAGCCTTTGTATGTTAGAGGTGTCTGTAATACATTGCTTCAAGACACATTGGAGACATCTCTAGCTTCCAGGAGAATGGAGAACTAACACCTTGTATTGATAACACCTCCACTTAGTTATCTTTCTGTGGCTGCTATGACTTTCCCCTAGCATTTTCAGTCAGTCCTGGGAGGTGGACATGGCAGTAGCTAGCAGGATCTTACACACTGCTTACTGCACATGGTAATCTTAACCCTTCAAGGACCAAAGGGGTGTGCAACAAAATGCTTTGCAATGCATTGTGTACCCCTTGGTCTATAAAGGGTTAAGTAGACTCCTGCATTATGCATGGTTTAGTTTGGAAAAAACAAAGCTACCAGCAGTTGTTATGTCCACCTCCATGGAACTGACAGCAAGGACTTATTGACGATATTGGGGGATATGCACTATGGAGTGATAATAGTGGAGATGACTTCTCCAGTGATGTTACTTCTCCAGTTCCTAGTATTCTATAGAGCCTATGCACTAAGATTGCTCCAGCTTTAGAGATCTTAGTGCGTAGTCTATAGAATAACATAGTAACTGGAGAAGTGATATCAAAGGAGAAGTCATCTCCACTTTATCACACCTTAGTGTATAACCCCTGTTCTCTCTTGAACAAAGGCACAAATACTGTGACAGCTGTGTCACAGTCACTCTCCACCTCCATACTGTATGTATCCTTTCCACAGACCCGCCACCTTCATACTTTCAAATTCTCATACCTGTACCCTAGTGCACTATCCACCCATTGCCCACCAACATAAGACACATATGCTTCAGCACTGACACCCACCACTCTTTTGCACCATCCATCCATAGCTCATCATCGACTTGACTTGTATGCACACTCTCCTTCTTTCAACCCACCTGTCTACCTGGGCTCCTAATAGCTCCCTGTCATTTCCTCATACCTTAGTGGCTTGCTCATTCTCTACTCTGTAGCCTGCCCTTTCAGTGACATGACAGTGATGCCATCATGTTAAAGGCATAGTAATGTCAGAAAAAAGTATTAACTATATGGTAGATACAAATAAGTGCAAGTACTCTCTTTGAATTGTATCTCTCAAACTGTTATGGTTTGAGAGATAAAGGAAAATAAAGTTCTCCGCTCCCTCCCCTTTCTGCTTGAAGAGCTGTAAAGCTGTCAGAAGCAGATTCTGGTTCTTGGTTCAGACGGCGGCTCTTCAGCAGCGCCGGCATAGCGATACCTAAAAATAAATACTTCATCGGAATGGTCTACAACATGTGCCTGGTTTGCAAGCACACGTTGTAGACCATTCCGATGAAGTATTTATGTATAGATATCGTTATATAGGCGCTGCTGAAGAACCGCATTTGGTCAAGCAACCAGAATCTGCTTCTGACAGCTTTACAGTTCATCAAGCAGAAAGGGGAGGAAGCGGAGAATTTTATTTTCCTATATCTCTCAAACCATAACAGTTTGGACTGTAAGCAGACAGTGCATGTGTATGTTTATGGCTACCTGTGGGCATCAGGGTAAGGCTGGTGTGTCAGACAATGTATGAATGACTTTTTCACTACCTGTGGATTGTGGAACAAGGCTGGCGAAGCAGAGTGTATAACTCTCCCTTTCCCTGCATCTCCGCATATGTGCAATGCCGTGTTCTTTTGCTGCTTTTATATATATATATATATATATATATATATATATATATATATATATATATAAAAGAGAAAGGCTCATTGCATAATTTATGTCTCCTCAGGAGACACACACACCCAGGGGTGGCAATAAGGAGGGGTTACTGTTCCCATTGGGTGATTCAATGGGGGTGTGATTTTCACATCAATTGCAGTGGCCGAAGGGAGTTGGCCCACCCCCACTATGCAGCCCGCCCACCACTATCAAAGTCAGAAAAAAACAATATGGCCGCCACTTGCTCCTACACCACAGACAAACACACACATGCCCCACTCACACAGCACCAAACTCACACACATGCCCCACTCACACAGCACCACACACACACACACATGCCCCACTCACACACACAAATGCCCCACTCACACACACAAAAGCCAGAAAGAAATATGACTGACACACAGTCACTCACCCTGACTCCCAGTGGCCTCAGCAGGGCCTGTACTACAGCCACTGAGGAACAAAATGGCACTCAAAGGGTTAAGGTAGGTCCTCATTGCTCAATTATTTCTTCACTGTCATCATTTGCCATGCAAGACACAGGACAGACAGCCATCAGATTCACACTTAACCCACTGACTGCCACAGGGTTGTGTATCAAGCTTTACCCCTCAGGGAGTGTGTTCAAACCCCTCACACTGTAAACTTGCATTTCCCTCCCACTTCTCCTCCTTCCCCAGCCTATTACTAACACTTTTCCACATTTCTCTTAAGCCCCGCCCCCTACTCGTGATTAAGCCCCGCCCACTTTTAACCCAAATTGCCCCATTGCTCTCTCCACATCAGCACCACATGAGGGACTCCACAAGTAAAAGTTCCCAGGTATTACATACACATGCCCCACTCACACAGCACCAATCACACACAAAGCCAGAAAGAAAGATGGCTGACACACAGTCACTCACCCTGACTCCCAGTGGCCTCAGCAGGACCTGTACTACAGCTACTGAAGGGTGCTACAGCACCAGGGGAACAAAATGGCACTCAGAGGGTTAAAATAGGCCCTCATTCCCATACCTGGGAACTCTCCGGTTCTGACAGAGCTTTACCGGGTCTCCGGGGCAGAGGCAGATTCCTCCGGATGTGGAGAGTTTCTATTGAAACTCTGCCACATCTGCTTTTTCTCCTGTTGTGCCTCCGTCCCCAGCCTTCTGTGTGACACATTTAACCCTCTGAGTACCAGAGTGGTACAGAATGCATTGCTTTGCAATGCATTCTGTACCACTCTGGCACTCAAAGGGTTAAATCCCCCCAACACTCGAGTTAAGCCCCGCCCCTTTTTGACGCGATTAGCGTCATTTTTGTTACCCCCCTGCTGAACAGAGGACTACCCTCCGGGTAGCCCTCAACTGAAAGTTCCCAGGTATGCTCATTCCTGAATTACTTCTTCACTGTCATCATTTGCCATACAAGACATAGGACAGACAGCCATCAGATTCACACTTAACCCACTGACTGCCACAGGGTTGTGTATCAAGTTTTACCCCTCAGGGAGTGTGTTCAACCTCCTCACACTGCAAACTTGCATTTCCCTCCCACTTCTCCTCCTTCCCCAGCCTATTACTAACACTTTTCCACATTTATGTTAAGCCCCGCCCCTACTTGTGATTAAGCCCCGCCCACTTTTAACCCAGATTGCCCCATTGCTCTCTCCACATCAGCACCACATAACTCCCTTCCTTTATTGACAAACATCTTTTCACTGTGACCTTCTACAAGTAACACAGCACACTCACTTCAACTGTAAGGATACAGGGCCTTATTCATCAAGTAACACAGCACACTCACTTCAGCTGTAAGGATACAGGGCCTTATTCATCGAGTAACACAGCACACTCACTTCAACTGTAAGGATACAGGGCCTTATTCATCAAGTAACACAGCACACTCACTTCAACTGTAAGTATGCAGGGCCTTATTCATCAAGTAACACAACACACTGACTTCAACTGTAAGGACACAGGGCCTTATTCATCAAGTAACACAGCACACTGACTTTAATTGTAAGGATACAGGGCCTTATTCATCAAGTAACACAGCACACTTACTTCAACTGTAAGGATACGGGGCCTTATTCATCAAGTAACACAGCACACTGACTTCAACTGTAAGGATACAGGGCCTTATTCATCAAGTAACACAGCACACTTACTTCAACTGTAAGGATACGGGGCCTTATTCATCAAGTAATACAGCACACTCACTTCAACTGTAAGGATACAGGGCCTTATTCATCAAGTAACACAGCACACTCACTTCAACTGTAAGGATGCAGGGCCTTATTCATCAAGTAACACAACACACTGACTTCAACTGTAAGGATACAGGGCCTTATTCATCAAGTAACACAGCACACTGACTTTAACTGTAAGGATACAGGGCCTTATTCATCAAGTAACACAGCACACTTACTTCAACTGTAAGGATACGGGGCCTTATTCATCAAGTAACACAGCACACTGACTTCAACTGTAAGGATACGGGGCCTTATTCATCAAGTAACACAGCACACTTACTTCAACTGTAAGGATACGGGGCCTTATTCATCAAGTAATACAGCACACTCACTTCAACTGTAAGGATACAGGGCCTTATTCATCAAGTAACACAGCACACTCACTTCAACTGTAAGGATACAGGGCCTTATTCATCAAGTAACACAGCACACTCACTTCAACTGTAAGGATACAGGGCCTTATTCACCAAGTAACACAGCACACTCACTTCAACTGTAAAGATACAGGGCCTTATTCACCAAGTAACACAGCACACTGACTTCAACTGTAAAGATACAGGGCCTTATTCACCAAGTAACACAGCACACTCACTTCAACTGTAAGGATACAGGGCCTTATTCATCAAGTAACACAGCACACTCACTTCAGCTGTAAGGATACAGGGCCTTATTCACCAAGTAACACAGCACACTCACTTCAACTGTAAGGATACAGGGCCTTATTCATCAAGTAACACAGCACACTCACTACAACTGTAAGGATACAGGGCCTTATTCACCAAGTAACACAGCACACTCACTTCAACTGTAAGGATACAGGGCCTTATTCACCAAGTAACAGCACACTCACTTCAACTGTAAGGATACAGGGCCTAATTCATCAAGTAACACAGCACACTCACTTCAACTGTAAGGATACAGGGCCTTATTCATCAAGCTGAAGAGCTGCAATTAAAACATTTTTTACAAATCTTATCAGCATATCTACATCACCACTTCGTCTGTCACACACTGTCTACATATCTGACATACGTCCATGTATGTGTGTGTCTCTCTGTAGGTATGTGTTTCACGGTGTGTGACACGCTCTGTCTCTTTAAGTGCGTGTCTGTAACACTGCATATTTCTGTTTCACACAGTGTCTCTCTGTGTAAATAATATGACGGGCAACGCCGTCCCACATTGCTAGTATATATATAAAAGATTCTCCGGTAGCTCACCCATGGCACAGTCAGTCATGTCAGCTCAACCATTTGTCATTATTGGGGTGCAAAAGCTGATTCCCACTGATTTGGTATGAGCTACAGAAACATTGGCATTGCCTATTGCAATTTAAAAGCTGTAATCATTTATGCTGATGTATGCATTTTCTTAAGAAAAAAAAACATCTCTAGTCATTTTCGAAGGATTATACATTCCTGCTGGGGCATGTAATGAAAAACACAGAATTAATCCCAGTTGCAATTTTGCTACAGACGTAATCTAGATCCGTTGTGAGCTGCAGTCAACTGTAAACGAAATCCAACTAAAAGTTTTCATGTTTTTACAGTACCCTTCCACCCAGACAGTGAAAGGGTTAAACACAATTATTTCAAAGCCCCCTGCTAAGAAAATGTTGTAGCAGATTACAATTTTCTTTCTACCCAGTCTAATTAATGCAAAAAGGAAGACTATAGATTGGATTCAAATGCCAGTGACAAATGTTTAAGTTAGTTTATATGGAAATTTTGAGCTAAACCACAATATGCCTTTGGGTTTGACTCAGCTGCAGGTGATATATATTTCACTGGTTTTATCTCTCTGATTCCTATTGTAGTCTAAATTGGTGATAAAGTTATCACATGCCATGGAATGCAGTCCATTATAGGAGGAAATCCAGTTATAAATGTATTACTTTGCAAATGAATCTAGCCCCATATACAATGCTTGACTTTTACTTTATCTTTAATACAGTAAAGCAATTTTAATCTGTTATTATCACCTTAATGACCCAGCATGTATTTGAAACATGAGGGCCTTAAATTCCCTCTGCAATGGTTGTGATTCAATTCCAAAGTGCAAACGAGTCCTGTATCCCGCGATAGAGGAAGTGAGTAAATGGAGACATAAAAAAAAAAAACACGAGCATACCATTTTCTGACCCTGAAATCTAAGAAATATTAATCCTTAAAGCTCCCTAGAATCTAAATTCTAGGTATTTCCCATGTCTGTTCTAACCAAGAAATGCTCCATTTCTTCTATGGGGTCTATTCAATGGATTGGCACTATCACAGAGGAGCACAAATGTTTGCTGCATTTAACTTGGGTAATAAAATTAATTAGGGTCAGTGCTTATTGTCACCTCATACATATGATTTGCAGAAAATTTGTTTGAAGATGCAGGGAGATGTCGTCAATGCATTTTTTTGACTGGACACTTTCACTGTGAGAATGTTACCATTCACTAAAACCCTGTCTCAGGGTAAACCCATGAAAGCTCCCAGGTATACAGCTGTTCATTTGAGGAACTCACTGCATGTTGCAGGCCAATGCAGCTACATCCAGATTTCTTCTGACAATTTGTTAACACTCCAAAAAATCTGTTTTCTGGGTTTAAAAAGGCATCACCCAGTTGTTGAGGGTAGTTGTGTTTTCCATTGAATGTTGTTGCTGCAGTTTATATAGAGTGAAAGGGATACTGGGGAAAAACTTGCCATAAAAGAAAATCATTGATATAAGAAGTTGCCTCTGTGAAGAGTGTTCAACCTGAAGTGGAGAAAATAGGGAAGTACTGCTTTCTCTGTTTAGTAAATCACTGATAATTTGGGGCACTGCTAGGTTCTGGCAGAGAAAGCTAATGTCCCAGGTTTCATTCTTAAAGCCCCTGATTTGGTTTGGGACATGTAATGGAGTTAATCACCTTACTACTAACAGTGCAATTCAGCTGGGAAGTGCATACACTCCAACTGAACCTTTTTAGCAGGAACGGTACCTTTTTTGTGCTTTTTGTATCATTCAGCACAGAAGGGAGGGGGAGCTCTGCTGGGTTCATTCAGCAGGTAACACAGAGAAAGAAGCTCAGGCACAGAAATGATAATTTCTATCTGAATGACTATGAGCACTTTTTTGCACACTGTGTGTGTGTCCTTCGATAGATCTATATACACAGACAATGTAACAGGAATTATGCAATAAAGAGTGATAAACATACCTGGGAACTCTCCGGTTTTGCCCCGGAGACTCCGGTTCTGACAGAGATTTACCGGGTCTCCGGGGCAGAGGCTTATTACTCCGGATGTGGGGAGTTTCTATTGAAACGCTACCCACTTACACTCTTTCTCCCGCTGTTCCTCCATCCCCAGCCTTCTGTGTGACATTTTTAACCCTTTGAGTGCCAGAGTGGTACGGAATTACCACTCTGAAACTCAAAAGGTTAAGTACCCCCCTCGTGTCAAGCCCCGCCCCTTTTTGACGCGATTAGCGTAATTTTTGTCACCCCCTGCTGAACAGAGGACTCCCCTCTGGGTAGCCCTCAGCTGGAAGTTCCCAGGTATGGTGATAAAAAGATGATAAAGTGGTGATGACTTCTCCAGTGATATAATTTATCAATTCCTATGTTATTCTATGGAGCCTATTCACTAAGATCTCCAAAGTTGGAGAAATCTTATTGCATAGGCTCTATGGAATAACATAGGAATTGGAGAAGTGATAAACTGGAGAAGTCATCTCTTTATCACGCTTTAGTGAACCTCCACCAATGTGTGCTTTAGGTAAGAGGCTGTGTGTACATTTTTTAATTTATGAAACATTAGAGGTATGAAAGTGCACTAATAATGCATTCGGTTGGCTCAAGCCCCTGATTTTTAGGCAATGTAGAAACGCCCCTTAAAGTGAAAACTAACACCTGTAGACGAGAGCGTCTCTATTACAGCATCATGTAACCTCTTAAAGTTTTAAGGGGGTTTGCCATGAGCCTTGTTTGATGAACTCTCTGGCTCCTTGTTCACATGATGGCATTCTGTGTAACCTATGCATTTCTATGGATGTGTTCCCAGAAGTATCAGTGCATATGGGACAATGAGTCTGCCTTTCATATTGCTGCATTGTTTCCTAGGGAAGGAGTGGTTGTGGGTTTCCAGGGTGTTTCTCCGTGTGGCATACAAATACCCCCCAGACAATTTTAGGAGGTTGAGTGATGTTGCTTTTCTTCTATACAGGTGAAAGGGACAACTTTGTCTACTGGTGTTAGTGTCCCTTTAACGCATACACTTTAAAACTCATAGGTGGTTATGCACAAAGGCGTGATAAAGAGGTGATAAAGTGGAGATGACTTCTTCCTATGTTATTCTATGGAGCCTATGCATTAAAGTGGAAGTTTCACCCTATTTAAAGTCGCCCTGCAATAATTAGGCAGATGGCAACTAGCTTAATAATAGTTATATTACCTCTAAAAACGACACAATGCTAGACAAATCCTTAATCTTCCCAGACCGGAAGCCAGGCATCAGAGCAGACATCTTGTCTGCGCGTCTGCACTGTCAGTCCTGATCTCCTCTAAGAAGCATTTCACTGTGTCACAAAGTAACCGGAAGGGACTGATGGCGCAGGCGCGCAGACTGCACTAACCTGGCCGTCAGTCTCTGAAGATTACGGATTACTATAGAATCGGCTCGTTCTGAGAGGTAAGAAAACTATTATTAAGCTAGTCGCCATCTGCTTAATTATTGCAGGGCGACTTTAATTAAAGTGAAAGTTCCACTTTAAAATCTCCAGAGTTGGAGAAATCTAAGTGAATTGGCTCCTGCCTGCATTTGTCATGAGCTCTAGTCTGTGATTATACATATTGAATTCGCCTCTCCAAATATCCATGTCAGCAAATATTGACAAGTGAAACACCAATTACTAAGCATCTAACATTATAACATAGTAAATTAGGCTGACAAATGTTCAACCCTTGCCTTATAAACTAGAATCATGGGAATTATATAGCTTTCCTGTTGCCAAATGATTTAGTCCATCAGACCTTCCTGTTTTGCCTAATAATACACAGTATAACCATACCTGGGAACTCTCCGGTTTTTCCCCGGAGACTCCGGATTTCAGACTGAATTACCGGGTCTCCGGGGCAATGTGTGGATCGCCGAGTGGGCAGAGTTTAAATAGAAACTCTGCCCACTTGTGCTCCGTCCCGCCCGGTTCCTCCCACTCCCCGCCCTCTTAGATACATTTTGCAGGGTTTTTTTGTTTTTTCTTTTGTCCCGCTCCCCCTCCGTGGCTAAGCCCTGCCCCTTTTATGACGTGAATCGCGTAATTTTCCTCCCCCCTCCGGGTAACCCTGTTTCAAAAGTTCCCAGGTATGAGTATAACCCTCTATGTTCCCTTTTGAAATAAATGTATCTAATCTGCTCTTAAATTCATATTGATGGTTCTTGTGAGTTAAACAAACTCCATGAATTCTTTGTTACATTTCTATATAAAATACACTATATCTTATTCCCCTCGTCAGAGAGCTGGTACATTTGGGGTTAAATGGCATGCCCTATATAGGAATCAAAAGATGTAAGATTTTATATATGGATTGTGATAAGGAGATCCACATAAAATGACATCCAAGGTCATTAAGATGTATACTGTAAGCCAGCTGTACTGTAAGGAACAAACAGAAATTCTAAAACTTCTCTTTGATTTACATTGCGTTCTAGCGCTCTAGCAATCGTCAAGGTGTCGAACTATATAGACTTGTGTTTATTGGTTTTATTTTTTTTTTTATCATTATGAAAGCTATATGTTGTTTTTTTTTTTGTTTTTTTTTTTACCAACCATGTTTTTCGCCACTGGATATTATCAAGATTAAAGGTATCTGGATCTGTATACCCAAAGCAGGGTTGGTTATAAATCCCTGCCAGCGATACTACCGGCTTGGAGTGATACAGACTGTTTTCAGAAATATGTACCTTTGAGATTTCTTTTATTTGGATGTAATTTTACTGGTATTGATTTATTGCGCCCCCATCTGCTTTCTGTGTTCCATTTCTTTGGAGAGCATATTTGTTGGATATCCTTTAATCATACCTGGGAACTTTCAATTGAGGGCTACCTGGAGGGGAGTCCTCTGTTCAGCAGGGGGTGACAATAATTATGCTAATCGTGTCAAAAAGGGGCGGGGCTTGATGCGAGTGGGGGGGCAGGGCTTAAAGGTGTCACACAGAAGGCTGGGGGAGGAGGAACAATGGGAGAAAAAGCAGATGTGGCAGAGTTTCAATAGAAACCCCCCACATCCAGAGGAATCAGCCTCTGCCCCGGAGACCCGGTAAAGCTCTGTCAGAACCGGAGTCTCAGGGGCAAATCCGGAGAGTTCCAGGTATGCCTTTAATATTGGAGATCAGCATCTTGTTGCCAGTTGAACTGAGTGGAAGCAATTTGTAGTTTCCTCCATCTGATCAAGGGCTAGATTCTATTACAGGTGCTAATTTTAGCTCTGCTTTTATCTCCAGTTTTCCCCATAGACTTCAATAGCACCTGAAATAGAATCTAGCCCCTAACTGTCCGTTTCTAACAAACGTGTATAGTGTGAGTACCCTGGAGCCTCTGTAGTAGTCCTACATTGTGTATTACAGTATAACGCTATGAGCGCCCCTATTTGTTCTGTGATTTGTTTTACTATATACACATTTATAATTGCCAATATTAATTGCACAGCAAAAGTTCTTCCGTGTCACAAAAATAAAATATTTAATTTAGTTGCTAAGCGTTTAATAACTCCTGGATAATTATTTTGCCTTTGGGAATCAATGGTATCCCTTCCCCCTCTTAGTCTACCATTCCAGATACACTATAATTATCCCTGTGGGATGATCTAAATCCATTTTCTTAAATGTCTTCTATCACTGTGCAAATGTATACTACTTTCCATTGTTTCCTGCTGTTGTTACACTCTGTTGGCCTATCAGGGTACTTAATTGGACCAAATCTAGGCTGAGATGCAATACAGTGCGAGGTTTTCCAGTACAATTCCTGTAATGCTCCCTATTTCATGTTGGTGGGATCTACACCACTTAATGACATAGATTCCATACACTGACATAGGGAGGCTGGTGTACTAAGTAGGACAGGGAAAGAAGCACTGAGGAGCGATACACTCTCCAGTCTCTGTTATTCTGTGGAGCCTACACACTGAAATATCCCCACCTAGCCATGTCTAAGTGCACAGATTCCATAGAATAACCTAGGGATTGTAGAGTTTATCTCATATTTATTTATTTATTTTACCATATACAATGTTTTTTTCAAACCTTTTGCAGTGGTGGACACCATTGGTTTCACACAAAATCTCTGTGGAACCCTAAAAGCCATAACCCTTAATGTCTAAGATGCTAGTGAGGTCTCCATCGCTTTGCTTCATCATACATAGGAGACCTCTCTGGCATCCAAGGGGTTTGTTAACACCCTCCAACTGTACTGTTTTGACCAGTACAGCACTGCTTACTCATGTGCTACACTGGATAAAATGGATAGGAACTTTTGTATCATATTGTAGTGGCACTTTGAACCTATACTGAGTGGCCAGTGGAGGTCCTCTGATTGGCTGGCAGAGTTCCTCTGATTGGCTAGTTGCCATTAAGCCCACTATTAAGATCATATTGTGGGCCACTTGCTTTACTGCCGATCAAAAACACAAAAATGTGGTGAGGGCCATTCTCCAGCTTTCTAATTCAGCCTATGTTCAATGTGGTAAGGGTTGCCATTTTAAGTTTAAAAAACACCAGTCTTCCTTCCCTGCCGTTAACTTATCTTTGGATCAAAGCCACATTTTTAGCAGACTGCAAGTACTTTACAGGCTAAGTGACAACCCTAGTGGTCCACAGTGCAGTTTAGCAGGTCATCAACTGTACAACATTTACAGAGGCTGAGTTAACAAGAACTAGAGCAATTCTGGGGCAAAACAACTGCTCCACAGGGGACAAATACATTTCCCAGTGATTAAAATTGGAGTTCTTAACTTCTTGAATACTAGCGAGGTCTCCATTGAGAAGCAATGTGTTGGATACCTCTCTAGCATTTTGAGATTTACAAAATATGTACCGTAAAATCTCAGGTATAATACGCACCTGTGTATAATACGCAGGTGTATATTATGCCCAAGATTTTAGGGGAAAACAAGAGTGCCTATGTATAATACGCACCGCAGTAAAATCGTGCGTATTATACCCGAGATTTTACGGCGTAAAATCTCAGGTATAATACGCACCTGTGTATAATACGCAGGTGTATATTATGCCCAAGATTTTAGGGGAAAACAAGAGTGCCTATGTATAATACGCACCGCAGTAAAATCGTGCGTATTATACCCGAGATTTTACGGTAATTATGGTGAAGATCACTGACACACTTAACTATTTTAATTCCAGAGGGAAGCAATGCTTTGCGTACTCCCATGGCATTCAAAGGGTTAAGTCTAGTAATACTGAAGAAACAGCATTTTACAAATCACCAATTGCAGTACTAACCAAGTCCTTTATTTGTTTATCTGCCTGGGCTGTAATTTTCTGTATGTCAGGAAAACAATTAGACATATTAATCCCTTAAGGTCCCTCGGGCCATATATAAACTGCACAATCAGATGGTCTTTCAGCCATTATGCTGTTTTATAAGGCACTGACTGTAGGCTTCCCCAGCTTGGACAACGGAGCAGGCAATCTCATGAAAGCCTGGGTGCCTAGCAAGTGCTGAGAGATGCAGATAGTATCTATGTTCCATTCTTTAAATTAACCCATTGCAATCCAGAGGATTGCACTGGGAACCACACAGGAGAGACAGACTGCTCCTGTACATGCGACCTGGAAGGGGACCTTGCTGAAAGAAGCAGCGTGGACCCCATCAGTTTACGGGGAGCTAATGCATTCAGTTCCCAATAGAGATCTCACCGGGGAGAGCTCTATGTGCTCGCTTGACCTGGGGGGTTATGCATTAAGGAGTAATAAAGAGGAGATGACTGCTACAGTGTCATAAACTCTCCAGTTCCTATGTTATGCTGCGGTGCCAGTGAACTATGATCTCTCAAGTTGGAAAAAGCTTAGTGCGTTGGCTCCATAGAATAATATAGATCTTTGAGAGTTTATCACACTGGAGAAGTCATCTCCACTTTATTGCCTCTTTATGAAAATTTTGTGTTCAGCCATATGGTTGTTACAGTTTACCTTAGTTTCAGCGTCATCTACAGGCACAAGGCTTCAAGCATGCAGCAGGCCTCTGTTTTATATGTTTGCTTCCTGTAGTCTCTGCCTACCTACTTCCTCCTACTTACTTCCTCCCTCTGAGCTGCTCCTCCTACCTACTTCCTCCTACCTACTTCCTCCCTCTGAGCAGCTCCTCCTACCTACTTCCTGTGGAGGAGTTTAAAAGGCAGACTGAGTCCTGACTCAGTTGTCCTTGTGTTGTTGTGCTTAGTAGTTCTCTTACATTGGGCTCTGTGTATGACCTGGCTAGTCTTCCATCCAACCTGGTGCTGACCTGTGGCTCTGTTTGACTATTCTTTTGCGTATTCCTATTATTGAACATCCAACCTGGTGCAGACCTGTGGCTCTGGCTGACTACCTGAACTGTGCATGACCTGGCTTGTCTGACTACCCCCTCTGGTGCTGACTTGTGGCTCTGTCTGACTACTGTTACGTTTGCTCCCTTTACCTAGCAGACACCCAACCTAGTGCGGACCTGGGGCTCTGGTAGACCAGCTCTGATACTGACTGCAGGCTTGAGTCAGTTATCTACTCCCTCTCTGACTGCAGGCTGAGTCAGAGTTCTCCCCTTACTGACGGCATGTGTGCGTCGGTACATCTCCTACTTCGGATCAAGATCCTGTGTTCGTGTTCCTGACCCAGTTCCTGCTCCTGTTCTGTTCCTGATTCTGGTAGAGACTACCAGTGGCCGAGGCCTAGTCTCTAGCATTGTGGACAAGCTTGGCAGCCTATTATTTCTGATAACTGTGCTCGCTGGCTTGTAACCCTCTGCTTGTTTCTTTGTATATATTTGCCTACTTCCTATTGTATATACTCACCTACCACTACTATTAATAAATTGCATTTAACTATACCACACTGATTCCTGAACTTCTCTGGGAACTGTGACAATGGTGCAGTTGGTTTGCTTCAGATCCACTCTGGTTCATATTAAATCAGTCTCGTAGCTCTGCACTTGTACAAAAGAACAGACACTACCCACATTAAAGCAGAACTACCACCCCTTTTAAACATGACTCCAAATAATTACCCATCTGGCTACTAGCTGCTCAATAGTGCTAGTCGCCAGAATAATTGCTGCGTTATCGAGAATTCAGCTAGCTCCTGCAAATGACAGCCATGAAACAGAACAGACATCTTTCCATAGTGATGTCTGCGCGCCTGCGTTGTTAGTCCCAGCCTGCTCTAGGAGGCATTGCTAGGAGCCGTTCAGCACCAAAAGGGACTGACAATCTAGGTGCGCTGTTTCCTGGCTGTCAGTCCCAGGAGAAAGAACAATTCTAGATAACGTGGTAATAATTCTGGTGACTAGTGCTACTGAGCAGCTAGTCACCATATGGTAATTATTTGGGGCCATGTTTAAAAGGTGTAGTAGTTCTGCCTTAAATACTATATAAAATCATATTAATAAGCAATATTAATGCTTTGGGTGCTAGAGAGTCTCTAGCAATATGGCGGAGACCTTTCTAGCATTCAAGGGACGTTAGGAAACTCATAATATATTAACTTCTTATTGACAAGAACATGGAGTTCAAATTCAAATTTAAAACCAGGGACAAATCAAGGACAGCAGAGTCCAAGTACAGGCCTCTGAATCAGAGACTGTCACTTGATATCTGGGACAGATGGCACTTATAGACACCAAACTGCTACAAATACAGTTTTTTTTTTTGTTGTGACCTCCCATAAGGTAAGGTATTCAGTGTCTCTAAGCAACTGTGCCTTTTGTCAGTCCTTATAAATACACAGAAGCCTACGTTTCATATTGTATAAACAGCAAACCCCCTTCTTCCCATGACCCGGAAGCAACCAGCTCTGCTACCATAGTGATAAAGAGTCCATGGCAACGCACTAGACATCATGTCATCCTTATTACATAATGGATTAAAAAGCACAAGGAAAAAAAATCCTCAGAGCTTTGGAAAGCTGTCTGCACATAAGGTTGCCATGTCATCCTTTTACTACCTGCCTCTTATGAATGATACATGCCATATGAAAGCATAGAAAACTAGTGTGGGCAAATTTTGTCTCTCCTGCTGTTGTTGGACTCCAAATCCCATCATCCTCAACTGATGGGTTCTGTAACCCAACAACGGCTGGAGAGCCAAAGGCTTCTCCCTATGGTTGTCAACTACCCTGTATCTTACCAGTGGATCTGCAAAAACTGACATCAAGACAGTGGTAAGTCGTCTGATATTTATTTTTTATATCAAAAATGGCAACCCTGTTGCTTGTCCCTACTCTTGGTTGCATCTCTCATAAGTAGTCTCTATTAAAGGAGCAGTAAACTTTTAGAATGAAAATATGTATAACGATGCATTTTTTTGCGAGTACAACATAGGTACTCACACTGCTAGAGGTATTACATTAACCCTTTAGTGCCAGTGGGGTACACAACACATTGCTTTACAATATGTTGTGTACCCCTTTGGCATTCGGAGGGTTAAGAAGTCATTATAGCTCACACTTGGGAGCACTCCTTTTAGTCAGCAGAAAATAATTCGAATATATATTTTTTTCATAAAATTGTTCACTGCATCTTTAACAGGATGATGTAGAAACCCTATCTGCACACCTTCTTCTTGTCGTTAACTCTCTAATTGCCAGGCAGGTCTGCAATGCATTGTTACGCAATGCATTGCTCACCTCTCTGGCACTCAAAGGGTTAAATGTCTAGAACATCCAGCTGCAATGAAACAGAAATCTGCTGTTAGATAAACATAGAATTTGATGGCAGATAAGAACCATTCACATACCTGGGAACTCTCCGGATTTGCCCCGGAGACTCCGGTTCTGACAGAGATTTACCGGGTCTCCGGGGCAGAGGCTGATTCCTCCGGATGTGGAGAGTTTCTTTTGAAACTCTGCCACATCCGCTTTTTCTCCCGCTGTTCCTCAGTCCCCAGCCTTCTGTGTGACCCCTTTAACCCTCTGAGTGCCAGAGTGGTAAGGAATGCATTGCTTTGCAGTGCATTCCACCACTCTGGCACTCAAAGGGTTAAGCCCCCCCCACACTTGCGGCAAGCCCCACCCCTTTTTGACGCGATTAGCTTCATTTTTGTCACCTGCTGAACAGAGGACTACCCTCCGGGTAGCCCTCAACTGGAAGTTCCCAGGTATGACCATTCAGCCATCTAGTCTGCCCATTTTTTTCTACTGTAAAAATACCAAACCTTATTTAGTCCTTGGTCTTATGTTCAGGACAGCTTTATGCCTATCCCATGCATGCTTAAATTCCCTCACTGTATTAATCTCTACCACTTCTGCTGGTAGGCTATTCCACTTATCTACCACCCTCTCAGTGAAGTAAAACTTTCTTACATTACTCCTAAGCCTTGTCCCTCTAGTTTTAGATTATGGCCTCTTGTCCTAACATTTTTACTCCTTTGAAATGTACTTCCCTACTGCACTTTGTCTCTTTCTTCTCATGTTTCAATATATTGTATAAAGAAAAAGTGACTAACTTCTGTGATTTCGCACACGTTTATTGGAACAGTTGGTATGTTATTGTCATACCTGGGAACTTTCCGGTTTTGCCCCGGAGACTCCGGATTTCACAGTGAATTACCGGGTCTACGGTAATTCACTGTCTCTCAATCTCCGAGTTCTCCATCCCGCCCCAGTTCCTCCCACTCTCCGCCCTCTTACCCTCAGTCAACATATATTTTGCCCTTTTTTGTCCCGCCCCCTCGTGACTAAGCCCCGCCCCATTTATGATGCAAATCGAGTAATTTCCCTCCTCAATCGGCGCTGGCAGGGCTACCCTCGGGTAGCCCTGCCTGTCAGGTTCCCAGGTATGGTTATGGAACAGTGGGTTTGCCCCACATGTGTACTATTTTTTCTTTTGTAAGACTATAACAGTTATTCTTGTTTAAAGGGATAGTAACCCCCCGAACAATGTGACGCCAAAAAAGACCAATCGTGCAAACATACTGAGCTCCCTTATTCCCATCTCTCAAACTTTTATGGTTTGAGAGATGTAAGGCTAGACAGACCTCCGCTCCCTCCCCCTTCTGCCTGACGAGCTGTAAAGCTGTTAGAGGCAGAATCCGGTCAGCCGACTTTCGGCTGTTCTGCAGGAGCACTGTAATCTAGATATCTCTGTATAATTACTTCATCAGAACGGTCTACAAGATGTGCTTGCAAGCCAGGCACACGTTTTAGACCATACTGATGAAGTAATAATACGGAGATATCTAGATGACAGAGCTCCTGCAGAGCCGCCATCTGGTGCTGAAAGCAGGATCTCATGACGTCCGCTATACAGCGGACGTATGAGAAGGGGGAGGGAGCGGAGGTCTTTCTTGCCTTACATCTCTCAAACCATAAAGGTTTGAGAGATGGGAATAAGGGAGTTCAGTATGTTTGCACGATTGCTCTCTTTTGGAGTCACATTGTTCGGGGGGGGGGGTTACTATCCCTTTAAAAAAACAAACAAATAAACAAACCCAAAAGGAAATAATTTGACAAAAAATGTAAACCCTTTCATAAAAAAGGTCTCAACGGGACCTCAATATTGCCACCAGCAACCAAACATGACAAAATGGCCATCTCTGGGCTAGGTTCCATGGCATGTGATTAATGTATCACCATGTTTTATCTCATAGAGTCATACTGAAATGTATGTGGAAATGTGGAGCTAAAACCAGTGGAATCCTACAGTGGAATCCAGAAGTCTGCTAGTTGCAGTTGATGAGATCTCTCTGAAGAATTAAATGGAAAACAATGACGTAATAAGAAATTGGAGCAATTCTGGTGCAAATCTTCTGCATTTTAGGGGCCAAACGAAAATGTTCCAAACTCCCATTTAGTTAAATGGTGCTTTTAACAACTTTTAATGCTAGAATGTGCATTTAATGCAATGTAGACCTCTCTAGCATTCAAAAGCCCCAACTGTAACTTTTATTTGTCCTCTCTGCTATGCTACAGTTCTGTCACCTGTATCCTGTCAAGGGGTGGGGGCCAATGGTCAACTCAGCTAGCTCCAGCATACTACTTCTGGCTGATGACCACTCAAGTAAAATGTCTGCCATTGGCCCCAAGCACTGCAATGAAAATCCTCCCTGCAGCATCTTTACTACACTCCTGCATGAATGTAATGAAGATCCAACTTGCTGGACTGTGGTGCACTCATGCAAGGCAATATTCACCTGTAGTAAATGTAGCATAGCCCAGCTGTATAGATAATCAGCATACCATCTCTGCATTAGTGTTGCCCATATACAAGGGTCCTTAATGTGTCACATAAAATTGTGTGTTGATGGTATCTCTGCACACATGAACCAAGAACAATATGTGGTGTTGTTTCATTGCAGAACAATCTCCATGCACCATCTTCTCTCATTTAATACAAAAAAGAGCAATGCTTAACTGAACAATACAATGGATAAACAAATTAGGACATATGTTGATTGATGCAAAGTCTTGTATACTATGTGAATGCCAGGATTAGATCATGAACCTAATGAAATCAATCACCATGAACCAGTCTGTCCCAGGGACAGATGAAGAATAGCACTCCATGGAACATCATTATTCCATAGTCAACAAAGCCACCTACTGAGTGTTGCATAATTTCCAGACACAGTAAATCTGATGTAATGAAGACATTCTGGGGTATCCCACTGTACCATAGGAGCAAATGGAAATTTCCTAAATTCCTATTGATTTAAATGTGGCTTTTAAGTTATTGGATGCTAGAGAGGGCTCCAACATATTGAAAAGCAGAGCACTGAAGACCTCTCTAGTATTCAAGTGCATAGAGTCCCATTTAAATATACAGGAATTGTTATTTCTGCCTAATGGCTCAGCTGGTTAATTCATGAATCACGCCGGTAGTTCTTAGTACATCAGTATCAGAAAGATATTACCATTGCTCATTCTAGAATCGATTCAACATTGACATACTGTACCACATTCAGAAACTTAGAAGATGAGTTAACTCCTAGATAATTAAAAATATTAACAGTTAGGCTTATTTCACATAGGTTATTGGAATGCTGCAGTGATGCTGTCACATTCCAAATTCATGTTGTTTCTACAATATTCTACTTGTCCTTCAAAAGATTTGATCACATGGTGGTGATAGGCGACAAGAGTGATGGTTGGCCTATGTCATTGTTGGCTAAGAATGATTTGATGACTCTCACGGGGGTTTGCTATTCATTGAAGCTTGCGTCGTACGAACGAACTTCATGGAGGTCCCAGACGGTGCCGTGCAGAGCATCTCTGCTGTCACTTCCTTGCATTCTGTGTTAAACCCTTGGAAGTTGCAAATTGCTGTTTTCACAGTAATACTTACAATAATTACAGGTGGGCACAGGCAGGCCTTGGACCAACCATTTTAAATGTAGGTGTGTCCCCTCATTTGTTGATAATTTTATTAAAATGTGCACTATAAACATTGAAACCTGGGAATGCTTGTGCCCACCCAGATAAACATCAGATCCTGATAGAAAATCACTCCTGGGTATTCCACTATACATGTGAGATCATACACACCCATGTGAACAGCTCAGCCCAAGATAATGTAGTATTTTGCATGGGCAACATCACCGATGTTTAAGGTGCATCTACAAAAGCAAGTGTGTATTGCTAGATTGTTTTGCTAGTGCTAATTGTACCTCTTTGCTAGTGCTTCAATTAGGTAGCATCTGTTCTTTGAGACTACAGAAGGAGTAGATGGTACCAGGTAAAATGAGAAGGTGCACAGGATGTCAGTTAGACGTGATTGTCTGAGGTCCTGTGCAATTTTCTGTGACTGGATGTATAAATCAGTCTACTATGTGAATTTCTGCAAGACTATATATGCTACCTTACATAATTTTCATGCGCCATCTCCCAGTTAAAGTGATAGTAACATTTCACAAAAACAGCAGCTCCAATTAATCTTCATAGCAATTGAGCCATAGAGAGTGTTATTTCAGTACTGTTAGAGTTGTAGTTCAAGAGTAATTGAACGATAAAGTTTCCCTCTCCCGCCCTTTCTACCTAGTGTAAGCCCCCAATCCTCGGATGTGGAATCCAATCCATAGATCAGACAGCTCACATCAAGGGTCAATATTCTGCTGTGAGAACAGTGAAAACCCTGCTCCCCTTGACAGGTTTTTCAGCTTTTTCCCTTATCTTAATTGAAGATTGAGGTGAGCAGTGTTACATCAGTAAAAGGGGAGGGAGGAGGATACTTTATCATTGAATTACTCTTGAACTACAAGTCTGACAGAACTGAAATAACACTCTCCAAGGCCCAAATACTATGATGATTCATTAGAGCTGCTTTTATTATGAAACATTACTATCCCTTTAAGTGTCGTCAATCAATTCAATCACACACCGCTTTCTCCATAACATTAATTTATGTGAAATGTCTCAAAAGGAGCATAAAAATCTCATTTGGCTGACTGGTTATGGTAGCCTAGTCTCAGTGACGCAGTTGCCTATGTACAAGTTCCCTTATAATGACACATCTTATATATATTTTACATACATACATACATAGATTAAATAACAACATACTAGCATATGACACTGTGCTGCACAACCCATCTTGTTCTCAAAGGGTCAAGGGAAAACACATGAGTGACAATCATTGTCCTAACAGTGAATCACTTGTTCATTCTGTCTGAAAATCCTTGTTTGCACAACAATGAGACGATTAGCCATATGCACAAAAAAAAGCTGAACAATTCTGGTGCAAGCCAACTAATCAGTAGTTATGGAAAACTGGGGAGACAAGGTGATAGTGGGAAAGAGAAAGGTTATCATGGGCAAGAGGTGGGAAGGGGAAACTGGAAGAGAGGGAATTCAGTAAAAGAAGGAGAGAACTGGTTGAGAAGGATGACAATAGCTCTGGATGGGAGAGACTGAAAAGTGAGAAACAAATGAGATGGGAGAAGAGAGCAGGGAGGGAATGGGTGAGAAGAAGGACAGAGGAGAGAGAGAGACATACATAGAAAAACAGAGAGAGAGATAGAGAAGGAGAGAGACATACCTGGGAACTGTCCGGATTTGCCCCGGAGACTCCGGTTCTGACAGAGCTTTACCGGGTCTCTGGGGCAGAGGCTCATTCCTCCGGATGTGGGGAGTTTCTACTGAAACTCTGCCACATCTGATTTTTCTCCCGGTGTTCCTTCGTCCCCAGCCTTCTGTGTGACACCTTTAACCCTCTGAGTGCCAGGGTGATACGGAATGCATTGGTTTGCAATGCATTCCGTACCACTATGGCACTCAAAGGGTTAAGTCCCCCCACACTCACATCAAGTCCCGCCCCTTTTTGACGCAATTAGCGTCATTTTTGTCACCCCCTGCTGAACAGAGGACTACCCTCCGGGTTGCCCTCAACTGTAAGTTCCCAGGTATGGAGAGAGAGATACAGAGAGGGGGAAGGGAAGAGAAAACTGAATCATCAGAAATTTTGGGGAAGTTTTAATTTTTCCCTGTGGTACAGCTGGTTTGCTCCAGAATTGGTGGAGGTGCTGGGTTTGGTGGGGGAAGGGGCACAGGAAGACAAAGGCCTCACCACAATAAAAGAGGAGAAATTCTGGAGCAAACAAAAAAATCCTATTGACTAAATTGACTAATTTGTGATTTTTAACTTCTTCAGAGCTACAAACATTAGTAATGCATTGAAGAGCAATGGATGGAGACCTCTCTAGTATTCAGTTGGATAAAAGACCCATTTAAATCCATAGGAATATGGCACAGTATATTTGCTCCAGAAATGCACCTCTTATTTTGTGGGCACAATTTCTATTTCCAGTCTAAATCAAGTGGAGGACCTCTAAGACAGTAAGTAACAGAAGCTCCTACACTCTTATGGAACGGAATTCAATAGAGACATTTACTAACGAGCTACAAATGCTATTAGATTCCATGCTCAATATTAAGATACTTAAGGTTAAACAAGATTTTATTTCTTTCTTAGTTGGGAATCCAAACATTCCAATTAGGTGCCATCTGCCAAAATCCATAAATAGCCCATGTATGGGCAGGCAAGACTATTATTCTGGTATTCAGTCATTAACCTGTATGTTGTCTGTATACCCTGACCTATTACCTAATAGCTTCCAACCTTCTCATCCCTGCTCAACCCCTTGTGTGCCAGCCCAGTGTCCAAAGCAATGAGAGGCAATACTATGGACACCTCTTATATTCATAGTGTATCTACTGATTACTATACATGATGATTTATGAGGAGATTATAGAAATCCCTGTGTACTTCATCTAATGTCCAGTCAATATTTTGCTGAACTGAACAGCATAAACAAAACTGCTTATGTGAAATATTTCCTGGATAAGATTGGGAATGATGTGCATTGTTGTTCTCAACAGCTGGGGGTCCAGAGACAGACTACCTCTGATCTAGATGGTGTAATTCCCTCAGCTCGACAAAAAGTTTATTATAGATTCTGTTCGGTGTGTACTAGCATAATTGATTTCTATTGGATACCAAATACTCCAATCAGATTGCAGTGATAGCTCCTTCTGTTGTGAACCTCAGTATGGCATTCTGGGAAGCCATGACATTGGGAAGAAAACCCCTAGAGAGGCAAAATAACACTAATGCTGGGAAGATTTGACCTTTTACCTGTGAAATAAGGGTGAGAATAAAACTATTGCTAATTTCTTATTGCACTCTACTATAATGACTCTATAACAGTACAAAAATACAGTAGCGGCCAGGCCCGGAATTCCCAATATGCAGACTAGGAAACTGCCCAGAGCTCAAAATTGTGAGAGGTGTCTCAGCTGTGCTGGCCATACCCATATTCTCTGTTGTGGGTGTGGCTATCTCAGGGTGAGCTATTTCTGAAAGTTCCCAGGTATGAACACTGGCAATCAGTCATTGATGTCTTGTCCAGGAGGCAGACTTGACATTTGCTCGCAGGACACAAACTCAAATCACTGCACATGGTAATCTAAAGTAGGCTCACACACTCTGCTTGCTTCAGTGGTAAAATTACTAGCAACTGCCTTGTCGGCTTCTCTGGATGTGATACCCAGGAATGATTAAAGAGCTCTTCAACGAACACTATGCCAACATACATAGGGGCCATTAGGATTACCTGGTCCTAGGAAAGTAAATGTTACTTGACCTTTAAACACTTCACTTGCACATATTAACAGATATTAGCACATTAAATAATATAATTAAGCAATATTAATCTTTAGGGAAGCTCATAACGAATTAAAGGGGATGTATCACCTCAAAAAACATTTTTTACGAAATGTTTTGTTAATAAAGTAGTAGTAGGAAAGCTGTTTTTTTTTCCCCTACAAGTAAGTACTTTTAACCCCTTAACGACCCTTGATGGTCATAGTATGTCATGGGTCGACCTGAGTTAACAACCCATGACGTACTATGAC
Source organism: Rhinophrynus dorsalis (assembly GCA_037306005.1). Lineage (NCBI taxonomy): Eukaryota > Metazoa > Chordata > Amphibia > Anura > Rhinophrynidae > Rhinophrynus > Rhinophrynus dorsalis. Next base: position 472,056,984 of record CM074721.1, read on the forward strand.
CGTCATGGAATTCCGGGCTGCCCCTGCGGCTGCACACCATTTGGGGAGTCCGGAATTGAAATAAAGAAAAAAAAAGAAAAGCTTCGTTGTCCTTTAGTGATTGCAGCCAGTCGTTAAGGGGTTAAAGATATTGTCTCCTCTCTGCTGTGCACTTCTGCATAATGGGCACAGCAGAGCTCTTCTTCTCCCTCCCAGCTGCCCCAGGTGAGCGTGCTCCCTGGGGCAGCTGGGAGATAGGAGGGAAGAGAATTAGGCAGTGAACAAGAGCTTTGCCAATGATTCAGCGTGCTGCATTATGCTGACTGGCAAAGCTTGAAGATAAGTACTTACTTTTAGAAAAAAAACCCGAACACCTTTGTTACTACTACTACTTTATTAATAAAACGTATGGTAAAATTTTTTTGAGATGATACATCCCCTTTAACCCTTTGAGCGCCAGAGGGGTACGCAATGCTTTGCGTACACAACTGGCACTCAAAAGGTTAAAGTGATAGTAATGTTTCACAAAAACAGCAGCTCCAATTAATCTTCATAGTATTTTAGCCATAGAGAGTGTCATTTCATTACTATGAGTGCTGTATTTCAAGAGTAATTGAATGATAAAGTTTCCCCCTCCCGGCCCTACCTACCTAGTGTAAGCCCCCACTCCTCAGATGTGGAATCTAGTCCATAGACCAGACAGCTCACATCAAATGTCAATCTTCTTACGGTGAGAACAATGGAAAACCCTGCCCCCTTTGACAGGGTTTTCAGCTTTTTCCCTTATCTTAATTGAAGATTGTCCCTCTCTGCAAGCCACCTGGACACTCCCTGCTGCTGGATGTGGAATCCAGTCCATAGACCAGACAGCTCACATCAAGGGTCAATATTCTGCTGTGAGAACAGTGAAAACCCTGCTCCCCTTGACAGGTTTTTCAGCTTTTTCCCTTATCTTAATTGAAGATTGAGGTGAGCAGTTCTACATCAGTAAAAGGGGCGGGTGGGGGATACTTTATTATTCAATTACTCTTGAACTACAACTCTGACAGTAATGAAATAACATTCTCCAAGGCCCAAATACTATGAAGATTAATTAGAGCTGCTTTTATTATGAAACATTACAACCCATTTAAGCATTTTAAGAAGCAGATAGAATTTCAGGCTGAAATTCAATGTTAATCCTTTGAGTGCCAGAGGAGGGTTGCCTACCCCTCTGTCACTCAAAGGGTTAAAGGCATGGCTAAAAACCAGGGACAACAGAATCAAGACAACAGAAGCCAATATTTATAAAAAAGTAAACTGGAGTTATTCTGAAGTAAACCAACTGCACATAGGGGACAAAAAAAAAATTCCTAAATTCCCATGCAGCTGAATAGAGCTTTATAACCCATTGAATGCTACAGATGGATCCAATGCATTGCTTCACAAAAAAAACCCAGTTTAATTTAACCCAAATTTTTATTTGTCACCTATGGTGTGGTTGGTTTATTCCAGAATTACTCCAGTTTGTCTTTATCAATATGATCCAGAGGCCCAGTTCAAAACCTGGGACTGTCTTTAGAAACCTGGGACAGTTCACAACCATGCATAAACATGTCATAATGACATACATGACAAATTATCCTCCAAAAGGTTCTCATCCTATCACATTCCTTGCATTCATGTGGGATCCCCACTTTGTTATGCAGAATAATTACCGTAAAATCTCAGGTATAATATGCACCTGTGTATAATACGCTGGCGTATATTATAGCCAAGATTTTAGGGGAAAACAAGAGTGCCTATGTATAATACCCCCCCCCTCTTTTCCCCCTCTACTGGCAAAAATAAATTCATTTTTGGGCTCTGATTCTGTCCCTCCACCCACTGCAACCCACTCCCAGTTTACTTTCCTGCTCTTCACCCCCTCAGGAGTCCTCTCGGACAGCTTCACAGCTGTGGCATGCTTGCATTTGCCGCATGGGTCCAGCAATGCCCTATGAGCATAGTTGGGAACTTTTATAATAGGGTCACCCGGAGATCTTTGTGTTATCAACCTTTCATTATTTTATCTGAATTTAAATGGCTTGCAAGATACCAAACAGCATGGGTTTACAGCAGGGAGATCTTGTCAAACTCACCTCATAGATTTTTTTGACTGGGTAACTAAAATAATAGACCAAGGGGGAGCAGTAGATATAGCTTATCTAGATTTCAGTAAAGCATTTGACGCTGTCCCTCATAGAAGACTCATAAATAAACTGCAGTGTTTGGGTCTGGATGCAAGAATAGTTAAATGGATAAGGCAATGGCTGAGTGACAGGAGACAGAGGCTGGTAGTCAATGGAGAATATTTGGACGAAAGGAGTGTTACTAGTGGAGTACCTCAGGGATCTGTACTGGGACCCATTCTTTTTAATATTTTTATTAGTGATATTGCAAAAGGTCTTCAAGGTAAGGTATGCCTTTTTGCAGATGATACCAAGACTTGCAATAGGGTAGACATTCCAGGGGGAATAAGCCAAATGACAAATGATTTAGGTAAATTAGAAAAATGGCCAACAGTGTGGCAGATGCAGTTTAACATTGATAAATGTAAAATAATGCACTTGGGACATAAAAATCCAAAGGAAAATATACTATTAAGGGTACTGTACAACAGAGGAAAGGGATTGGGAGCAATTATCTCAAATGACTTAAAGGTAGGCAGGCAATGTAATAAAGAGGTGGGGAATGCAAGCAGGGTACTGGGTTGTATAGCTAGGGGCATTAATAGCAGAAAAAGGGAAGTGGTCATGCCAGATCTCTAGTTAGACCTCAGCTAGAGTATTGTGTACAGTACTGGAGACCCTATCTCCAGAAGGATATAGATACTCTAGAGAAAATTCAAAGGGCTACTAAAATGGTGACTGGTTTACAGGAAAATAAATATCAGGATAGACTAAAGGATCTGAACACGTATAGCTTGGAGGAGAGAAGAGAGAGAGAGGAGAGATGATTGAAACATTCAAATACACGAAGGGATTCAACAAAGTGCAGGATGGAAGTATATTTCAGAGAAGTAAAAATGTTAGGACAAGAGGCCATAGTCTAAAAATAGAGGGACACAGGTTTAGATGTAATGTAAGAAAGTTTCACTTCATTGAGAGGGTAGTAGATAAGTGGAATAGCCTCCCAGTAGAAGTGATAGAAGTTAATACAGTGACAGAATTTAAGCATGCATGGGATAGGCATAAGGCTGTCCTTAACTTAAGAAAAGACCAAGGACCAAAAAAGGTTTGAGGTTGTTACTGTAGGAAAATGGGCAGACTAGATGGGCCAAAATGGTTCTTATCTGCCGTCAAATTCTATGTTTCTATTAACCATTTGACTGCTAAAAGGGTACACAATGCATTGGTTTGAAATGTGTTGCCTACCCCGGTTTGAAATGTGTTGCCTACCCCTCTGGCACTCAGTGGGTTAAATGAAAAAAAGTAGAATACACTTACCAGCCAAAACTGCTGTACTAGAGTAGGCTGACCATATTTCCTTGAGACAAAGATGGGATGGGGTGTGGGACAGACAGTGGGACTCTGTCACTCCGAGTCCAATTGTAGTAAGCTGCAAGCAGCGAGAACACGTTTGCTCCAAATCTTCTCTCTCTCTGGCCAAAAAACCTGCCCCTGAAGTAAATCGGAACTTCCTCTCTTAGTCACTCACACTAGTGGTTTTACTGTGTTTACTGTACACATTGATTACCATAGAGTCTTATGACTCGTTGTCATATCAATGTCTAAGAGACTCAGTGGTAATTTACCATAGACTTGAGAGTCTTAGACAGTTATGAGTCACTCGAATCATAAGACTCTATGGTAATCAATGTGTACAGTAAAACCACTAGTGTGACGAAAGGAAGTTACGATTTACTTTGTCTTATGAGAAATAAACAAGTTGCATTCAGTTTTTTACAAAAAAATTAAAAACTATATATAAGTTATATTACAAATGGGACAAAATTTACATTTGTATTAACCCCTTAAGGACAGGGAAAATCTGATGTCGTTTTCACTTAAGGACCGAAGCAATTCTGACCTTTTTGACGATGTCTTTGTTCAACAGTGTTTTCCCTCTAAGTACTTTATTTTACCCATGAAAATTATATACAGTTTTTTTATGCACAAATAGGGCTTTCTTTTGATAACATAGCCCACCATTTATTTTAGGAAAATTAAAGAAAGCGGTAAAAAAAATGTAAAAAAACGCCGTTTTGTTTTCTCTTGGGATCATTTGGGCACAATGGGTTAAATTTTTATGGATACTGCATTAAACATATGACTGGTCAGTCATACCTACAAAATGGGCAGTCATAAGTGGTCACTGTCCTCCCTGGGTGAAAAACCCCATGGTGTAGAACATTGCCTCATTCATTCTTTCACAATGCCTGTACATGGGATCGCTGCTGCAGCGATCCCATGACCCACAGGGACAGATTTACATCTCAGGTGCCCCTAGGCACTACAGCCTCATGCGCCCCTATCCCCGCCTTTGCTCCACTCCAACCACTCCCCTCACTTAGGCACACATCCAATCTGATGTTCATGGGCGATTGGGCGTGATTGTACAGGGTCTGAGGGAACATAAGCCATAATGCCAGTAATGCCACATTGCAGTGCATTTTGATTGTACAGACAACACACACCATACACTGCAGGAAGATCACCTGTATTTTTTCATGTGGTGTATGTGTTCACTGACCACTGTACAATCTTCCTGCAATGTATGGTGTGTGTTTTTGTACAATCAAAATGCCCTGTAATGTGGCATTACTGGTATTATGGCTTATGTTCAGTCTGTGTACAATCACGTCTAATCACCCATGAACATCAGATTTAGTTTTATCCCATGGTGAGTTATGTATGTGAATTATTTCATTATTTGGCCACATAGATAGTGCATCTATTTGGGGTATGCTCACACGGTGACACATGAAAAATTTTTGTACACCGATATATTATATGTTATATAAAAAAAACGATGTTGTTTAACTTAGTCAAGTAGCTGTTTCTCACTCAAAATAAATCACATTTGTTTGGAATAACTATGACATTAATAACATTAATGTCACCACACATGGCAATATTAATGATTACATGATGAAGAATGGTGAAACTTTATTATAGTGTGAACATCATGAATACATCAGACAGTACAGAAATAATAATTGTGGGCAACACATACAAGTCTGATACTGCACTTGAGGCTGTTGGGGGGGGGGGCTACTGCATGCCACTCCTGCCACCCGAGCACCAACACAACTTTTGTGGCCTGCTCTGTTGTCTCTGTTCTGTACCCACTGAGCCAACCACTCCAACGCTCAGCCAAAAGCCGCCAAATCTATGGCGTAGGCTGCTTCCTGTGGATTTTATGCTGTGCACTAGTTCAGCGTAGCTTGCGCGGCTGCCTTTGACTACTTGCGTTGGCAGCGACATCGAGATGTCACCGAAGGTCCCGAGGTGATCAATCAGAATGGAGGCAGAGGCAATCAGCCGTCCGCTGCCTCAGAAGCACAGGCACAGCCGCAATACAAAATACAACAAACCAATGGGGATCGGGAAGGATTAAATGTCACGGTTACAAATTATGTTCAGGAGTCAGTACGGTATAGTTAAATGCAAACTTTATAAATAATAGAAAAGTAGAGCACACTATATATACAAATAGCAAGCAGACGGTTACAATCCAGCGAGCACTGCTCTCAGGAATAGTAGGCTGCCAAGCTTGACCAATCTGCTGGAGACTAGGCCTCAGCCACTGGTAGCCTCTGCAGAAACAGGAACACTGGATCTTGATCCGACGAAGAGAGAGTACTGACTCATGCCTGTAGTCAGTAGGGAGCGACATCTGACTCACGCCTGCAGACAGTATGAGGAAATGGATAACTGACTCACGCCTGCAGTCAGTAGGGAGTGATATCTGACTCACGCCTGCAGTCAGTATGAGGAAATGGATAACTGACTCACGCCTGCAGTCAGTATAAGGAAAGGGACACCTGACTCACGCCTGCAGTCAGTATCGGAGCTAGTCTACCAGAGCCCCAGGTCCGCACTAGATTGGGTGTCTGCTAGGTACAAGGAACAAACATAAGAATAGTCAGACAGAGCCACAAGTCAGCACCAGAGGAGGTAGTCAGACAAGCCAGATCATACACAGTTCAGGTAGTCAGCCAGAGCCACAGGTCTGCAACAGGTTGGGTGTCCACTATAGGGATAGAAAAAGGAATAGTCAGACAGAGCTAAAGGTCAGCACCTGGTTGGATGGAAGACTAGCCAGGTCACACACAGAGCCCAAGGTAATACAAATGCTATGAACAACAACGCAAGGGCAACTGAGTCAGGACTCAGACTGCCCTTTAAACCCCTCCACAGGAAGTAGGTAGGAGGAGCAGCTCAGAGGGAGGAAGTAGGTAGGAGGAGACTACAGGAAGCAGACACATAAAAGAGAGGCTTGCTTGCATGCTTGAAGCCTCGTGCCTGTAGGTGATGCTGAAACTAAGGTAAACTGTAACATTAAAGGAATACAAATATGGGGATTGGGAAGGATTAAAGGGATATACAACAACACAACACACTAGACTGTTACTGTAGAATCGCAGTCGAGGGCGCACAAGCACAGGCGCACCGTACACAGCAAAATCAAATTAACTGGAAGTTTGGGGCACAGTCAACGCCGTACAGCATTATTATTTAATATGCACCCTGGGGAGGAAAGGTGGGAGTGACAAGGCCATTGCCAAGCGTCCCTGAAAATCAGGCGCCATAGGCAAGTACCTTGTCTTTCTATTGACAAATCTGGCCCTGATGACCCGGCACTTGTGAAAGTGGCTGAGACTGAATGCTCTGGTCCTGGAGCGCTCAGACTTAGCTGGCAATTAATGATAGCAGCGTGCACAGAGGCGAGCTGCTATAATTTAACCCATGGCGTACCAGGACCGTTATGAGTCCTTAAGTCAAATCTACCCATGACGGTGCTGGCACGTCATGGGTTGTTAAGGGGTTAAAAAGACGGGACAGTCTGGAAATATGAAAAAAAATGGTACTGTCCTGTTTAAAACAGGACTTATGGTCAGCCTAGACTAGAGAGGTGCACAAGTTCTCTGCTCCACTCCTCCAGATCCTCATGTGCCAATGTAATGACCTCTGCCATGCTTTTCTTACTGCTCTGTGCCTGTATGTAATCTATCAGCACACTGCATTGGCTCACTGAGGCCACCTGCCTGAGGATGTATGCTGGTGCAGTGTATGAGCCTCATACAACAATAGGATAGCCATTGGATTTCTATTTTCACTTTAACTGGAGAACTTAAAGGGATAGTAATACTTCAGTATTACTATTCCCCATATTTTAGCTATTTCAAAAAGAATTTAATTGCCCCCAGGTTCATCTCTCAAACCTTTATGGTTCGAGAGATAACAGAACGCAAAGTTCCCCCCTCCCTCCCCCTTCCCTGAAGTCGGCGTTGTACCATCTGCAAGGGAAGTCTGCCGTACGACAGGCTTGCCGCAAATAAACGGTCTTCTACGTGTCCTTGGTTTCCAATTACACGTAGAAGACCGTTTCAGTGAAATAATTATTTTTTACTAACGCGATCTCGGCTCTGCTGCAGAGCCGCATGATGAAAATAAGACCGGATATCCCTGCAGTCAGTACAACGGTGACTTCAGGAAAGGGGGAGGGAGAACTTTGCATTCGGTTATCTCTCAAACCATAAAGGTTTGAGGGATGAACCTGGGGGCAATTCAATTCTTTTTGAAATAGCTACAATATGGGGATTAGTAATATTAAAGTATTACTATCCCTTTAATGTTCCACCCGGAGACAATGCCCTAAATCCGGAGTCTCTGGGTGAAACCCGGCAAGTTTCCAGGCATGCCTATGAGGACCTTTTTCATTTAAGCCAATTGGAATGCCCTTTGAGGACCTCAGGGTCCTTGCAGGGCAATACCTGAAATCCAATGCTTAGAGATGTATGCATTGGATCTCTGGTTTTGCCATGCGAGGACCTTGAGCTCCTCAAAGGGCATTACCACTGGCTTAAATAAAAAGGTCCTCACAGGGCATTGCTGGAAGCGGGTGGCAAATGCAAGCATAGCGCAGCTGTGAAGCTGTCACTGGGGACTCTGGAGGGGGTAAGAAGCTGGAGGGTAAGCTGGGAGCCTGTTGGGTACGTAAGTAAATGAAACATTTTGTACTCCTATAGAATACACCCACCCCCACACTACACATAAGGTGAAGAGGGTCAAAATGTGTGTATTATATGCATGATTTTATGGTATTTTATTATCCAGTGTGCTTTAGCATGGAGGCTACATTGATATTTCTCTCTTTTTAAAGTATATTGTGGAGACCATTTACAATGCATATAATGTCATAGCTGGGAACCTTTCAAATTAGCTGACCCAAAGATACTCGAACTATTCACCCAAATCTCCCAAGAACTTATATCCTAGTCAAAATGTCCCTACTTGCTGTAACCAAGAGGCAGGCCAGTCAAGGAGCCCTCAACAAGCTGCAACTTAGCCATCTCACTGCTGGAACACATAGAAGACAAGTAAGACATTTCCTCTACTTATCTGGTGGAAATTGCACCAGTTTAGCGATTAAAGAACAGTAAATTGCTTCAAGACCACGTAGAAGAAAAATATTGGACTCTCTCTCAACACTAGATTATTGTCCCTTCACCCTGAGATTTGGGTCAAAACCGAGTCTATGGGTCTCAGGTATGAATATTGTATAATGGGTTACATTGTTTGTGATACATTCCTTCTATTTGGCCAATACATCGGTCTGTAACGTGTTCTTGTCAGGATGATGTGGGTAATGACATACTTTAGTGCATGCCTGAAGCCAAAAAATGGCTACTTTTTCCAACGAAGACAAATGGGGTGTGGCACAAGCTTGCGGCTTCTAAGCTGGCTTTACCATACTCGGTGCCAAGCCGTAGCTTATGCCAAGAAATGCCACACACCACATGGCTGGATAAACCGCACCCGCCTTTGACGTCTGAATATAAGGGCACACCTATCGCCTATTTCCAGCTTCAATTCCAGTACTTGGCGTCAATGCGTGATGACGTCTTAGCGGTAATGACAGTAGGAGGGGCTAGTCGCTTGCAGCTTGTGCCGTTAGGCTGTGAAGTTCAAGGGGAGGTGGGGCGAGAACGTGTTCGGGATCCGCCCCTGTCCTCCGCCTGCTGCCGCTCCGCCTCGCAGGGGCTGGCAGACAAAGCCCAGGGGTACGGGCCGGTTCACTCAGTCGCCATTGAGAACCGGTGATGGCAGGTAATGAGGGGAGAGGTGGTGGTGCTGTGACAGACATACTCTTTTGGGTTACATTTGACCCATAGTGTGACGTTGGTGTGGCATTCACTGACAGGATCGTCTTCTGTGATTGACCGTGTAGTAGAATGGGCACATACTACTGCCCGGCGGACTGGTGCAAGAAGGCAGACAGAGGTACGGGGAGGGGTTAACAGGCGATAGAGTAGGTGCACTAGGGCACCCACATCTAGCTGAATGGGAGTCCAGTAAGGGACATACATGAATGATGATGGAGTATAGGATACCTATAGCAAGTGATGGCGAGTGCGGCTGCGCACCTGGAAGTGGGCGACGGAGCGTGCACTAGGGCATCTTGGTGGGTTACGGGCATTTCTGTAGGGCACCTAGAGGAAAGTGTAGGTGATGGACGGAGTCATGGAGAGCTCAGTAGGATGATGAATAGCGGAGTAGTGCACCTAGACTACAGGCTAGTGACGGGTAATAAGGCTTGGGGTAGAGTGCAGTAGGGCACCTAGAGGAAGTTCGCTGAGAGTGTAGTGGGGAAATCTACTATGGTTCATAGAGAGTGCAGTAGTGATGGAGGCCAGTACGTCTTCAGGTGGGTGACAGAAGCACAACATGGCATCTTTGTATGCAAGAGGGCAGGTAGAGGTGGTGATGATGTAACATGGCACATGGCGAGGGTCCATTGGTGCAGTACTGTTTATACTAGTGAGGTGATAAAGCATGTGATCATTCTGCAGTACTGTGGCACCTCTGTGTGCCCGGGTGTATAGTGGAGAAGTGACTTGTCCGGGGGCACTAGATACTCTCTTGTGGGCGAACTATGCATCTCGCCGAGACAGTAGGCACTGGGCTGACTGAAATCCTAATTTGGGTACGTTTAGGTATCTGCCAACCAGGTCTGACTATAATTCTATTTAGTCATCTTTATCAATGTTTTTATGTATATTTAAAAGACAACTGTCTAAAAATCTGGATTTTGTAAGTGTTCATTCTTTGGGTGCCCGACTAATGCGGTTATCACCCCTCTGGCACTAAAAGGGTTAGATCGTGTATTTAGCTAGAGGTGGCAGACTGCAGCAACAACAATCGTACAACAGCTAAATATGGGTGCAGACATTTACTGATTGTAAAATGTAGAATCCTTATTTTCCTACTGTCAGGCTAATATTCTAAGAAAAACAAGTACATTTTTGGAGCAAATTAATTGGTTTATTACAGAGCAAGCAAAATTCCTATTGATTTAAATGGGTATTTTAGTCATTTGAGTGCTAGAGGTCTCCAGCTGGAAAACTCTGTCAACCTAAGTATTACAAATACATTTTAAACCAATAGGAATTTGGGGAGTATGTATTTGTCACCAGCTTGCTCCAGAGCTGCTTTTCTTAGTACATCAGCCTTGCAAACAATGATATGTTAACCATTTGAGTGACAGAGAGGTATGTGCAATGGACAGCGGAGACACAACACACTCCCATAAATGCTTTCCAGTTCATTGGGCATATTTGGTTTCAAGGGTTTAAAAACAAATGTAGTAATATGGAAATTTTGTTTCTCCTCTGTGGTGCAGTTGGTTTGCTCCAGAATTGCTTGATTTTTGCCACTGTGTCCCATATTTTTTTTATTGCATTTATCTGAACTTGTGCATGGATGTTTCATTAATAACGTGTGTATCAGTCTGTGACCTGAATTCCACTGCAGTTGATAACTTTATCAATGGGATATTAGTGACAAATTCCTCCTTGGACTCCAATGGGAGTCTGCTAGATACAACAGATGATACCACTTAGCAACTGCAGTGTATTCTACTCTTATGATTGCAGGTGATAGACTGTCACTGTTTTTATTTCCAAACTTCCTCATATAAAACCATAAGAATTTTGAAATAAAATCTGGTTTTATATAAATGTGTTACCAGCAATTGAATGTAGACTTATGTGAGATTTAGTAATACGCAAGCTTGGGGGTGAGCAAGGCATTTTGTGCTCTTTTGTTATCTTGCGCTATTTACTAACATTTTGGATTTCAGATAATTTCAGGGCTCCTTGTAAATCCATGATACACAGTGATGATGATGTGCTAGAAAAGAAGTGCAGCTTTGAATCATCAGGCATAAACAAAAATGTCCATAGATGTAAAAGAGAGGTCTCCAAAGCAATGTGTTGGATTCATTTCTAGCATTCAAGTGGTTAAAAGTTCCTTTTAAATAAATTGGGATTTTTTTTGTCATACATACCAAGAGTGGGTAGCTCATGTCCTTTCAACTGTTGGGCTATAATTCCCATCATCCTCAACTGGCCAATGGGAACTGTAGTTCAACAACTGGAGATCAGAGGTTGCTTGTCCCTGATCAGTTATGCACAGGCAGCTGTAATGGTTCTTGTTTGCAGAAGGGATAAAAAAAAATCCTAGCAGGTGGTGCACTAAGGTGAGAAAAAGTGAGAGAAACTTACCAACTTTCTATGTTATTCCATGTATCCTATGTCCTTGAGAGCTCAGTGCATATTCTCCATATAATAACGTAGGAATTAGAGAATTTATCACATTCATGACTTTAGCTCACATTTATTACACCTTGGTGCAGTGGTTCTCCATCAGGATGCTGTAGCCCTTAGCTGTGCCACGGGCAATGTATTAGGCTACCTCCCTTTATTTCTATAAAGACTTTAACAGAAACATGTAAATCTTGTATCTGTACCCTTCAAAATGTCCTTGAGAATGAGCTATAAGATGTTAGGGGTGTCCTGTCCATACCAGACTCTATTAGCTGTGTCTTGAGCAAAAATCACTGCCTTAGGGCCATATGTTCAATGCGCTGTCAGTCCCTTTTGGAGCAAAATGGCTCCTAGCAATGGCTCTTAGAGCAGGCTGGAACTGACAGCGCAGACATCACTATGGAAAGATGTCTGAACGGTTTCCTGCCTGTCATTCCTGGAGCAGTGTATAAATCTCATTAGCAGATAATAATTCTGATGACTAGCACTACTGAGCAACTAGTTGCCAGATGGGTAATTATTTGGGGCCATGTTTCTAAGGGATAGTAGTTCTGCTTTAAATGGGGATTTTATCCTCTTGAATGTTAGAGTGGTCTCCAACGCATTATGCATTGGAGACCACTCTAGAATTTAAGGGGTTAAAATCTCCATGTAAATAATTTAAAATATTTAGTTCTCCCATACAATGCAGATGGACTTCTCCATGGGCTGTCTGTTAAGAAAAGTGGAGGAGTTCTGGCACAAACCATTTTCACTCTACTGAAGAACTAAAATGTCAGAAAATTCATATTCTATCAAATAGGAATTTTAACCCCTTGAATGCTAGAGCAGAGAGGTCTCCATTGCTTTGCAAGCCGCTGGAGACCTCTAGCATTCAGTGGGTTAAAATCCTCTTTTAAATCAATGGGAATTTTTAGCTTTCCCGTACAGTGCGAAAGGCTTTCAGAGAACACCACTTTTCTTATGTACATACTTCCCTGAGGTCAGTGGTTCTCAAATGTTTTTGCAGCAGTGGAGCCTATTGGCTTAATGCAAATCTGTTGTCCCCAACAACCAGTCGCTTCGATTCTAGACGTCTCTAGCATGTTGAGGAGCAGTTCATTGGAGACCGCTCTGGCCTTCGTGGGTTTAACTTATCAGTATCTGGTGTATCTAAATGCTGGTTGATACTAGTAAGTGAATGATAAATAATTTGTTTCTTTGTGCTTCAAGGAAGCAAATTTTGAGATGCTCTGCCCTAGGTATTATTCATTTCTCTTTTTTTTTTCTGCCAACAACTCTCTCTGGAAAAAATGAGTATGCCCATGCTTGGTTTATTTTGTTTTCAAAGTGATAAGTACTTACACTTGTGTTTATATGAAGTGTGTCATTATGGTAGCATACTTAGTAAAAAAGCCCAGGGCTATATTGTACAACCACAAAATGGCAACTGTGAGCTATTCTGGGGTAAGAAAACTGACCCACATATCGTCAGTCCAGCTGATTGGTTAGTTTGCACAATGCAGCATCACATAGCCTGGCAGGCCTGCTCCCTCAGAGTCAAAAATATCTGATTATACTATCCCTTTTAAGATTCTTTCAAAGGGGCGAACAGATATTTTTATAATAACGTTTTTAGTTTTGTTTTTTTAAACTAGTGCTATAATTTAATTTTGAACTTGTTAATATGGATATATAATGACATCATGGCATAACTCCATTAAAACACACTACTGAACCTCTTCTTAACCCTTTGAGTGCCAAAGGGATGCACAACACATGGCTCCACAATGTTTTGCGTACCTCTCTGGCACTCAAACCGTTAAAAGTAGGAGGTTGTCATATTGGATAAACAATCTTCCAATGTATGCACAATATGCACTATGTCTTGACAAGCAACAGGCAACTGCATTGCATTGTGACAAGATGTGTGTGTGTCACTATTGCTGTGTATGCTTATTAAGGGAGATAAGATAAGACAAGATTAACCTCTGACCAGACAGCCACATGGCATTTATATTCTTTTCCAATATTCTAGATATTCAAAATAACCACTTTTGCATACACACATTAATATATTTTATGTAAATCTTGTTTTTGTTTTCTCTCCTTCATTCACCCTAAGGGATATAAAACTGTATTAAGAAAAGTCATTATAGACTTTTAAACCCAGAGGGTGTGTGCAAGACACTGTTTTGCAATGTGTTGTACACCCATTTGGTTCTCAGGAGGATAAATCCCTTCATTTACTTCTGGTCAAACCTGGTTTTAATTCAAACTTTTTTGAACTAGCAAGCCTTTGAGCTTCTTTCAATTGAATTAGTGAAATGTGGAAATCATGCCCGTGTGTTTTTAACTTCTCCTTCATTCTGGTAATCTTGTCAGCGTGTGGGAATAATTGCTGGCCTAAGGTGTGAGTCAGACATGATTGACTAATACCCACATATGTTGGCCATTAATTGGAGGTTGCAGTGTGAAAGCACTTATTCAACAGGTCCTATAGAACCACTGTTTTGTGCATTCAAGCTTGAAATTAGCGATGAGTTATATTCAGGTAATTCACTGACTGAGATAACCATTATTTCTTTTTTGTTCAAAATATGTATCTTACCTGTTCCTGCTTAAAGTGATTATTAATGTTTCACAAAAACAGCAGCTCCAATTTATCTTTCTAGTATTTGGGCCATGGAGAGTGTTATTTAACTACTGTCAGAGTTGTAGTTCAAGAGTAATTGAATGATAAAGTATCCCCCTCCCGCCCCTTTTACCTAGTGTAAGCCACCTCCCTCAGATGTGGAATCTGGTCAGTTGACCAGACAGCTCACAGCAATGGACAATCTTCTTACTGTGAACAATAAGGAAAACCCTGTCCCCATGACAGGTTTTTCAGGTTTTTCCTTGTGCTCACTGAAGATTGTACCTTGCTGAGACCCATCTGGACAGTCTTGCTGCTCTGAGGTGAGCAGTGTTACATCAGTAAAATGGGAGGGAGGGGGCTACTTTATCATTCAATTACTATTGAAATACAACTCTGACAGTATTGAAATGACACTCTCCATGGCCCAAATACTATGAAGATTAATTGGAGCTGCTTTTAATGTGAAACATTACTATCCCTTTAACATAAATTAATGGAAACAATTGAGTGTTTCCTTATTAGACTCTCTTCAAGTTAGTATAACCATGCTCTGTCCATCTGATCCTTCACAAAGTTTATTTAACCCTCTGAGTGCCAGAGAGGTATCCAACACCTTGTGTTTTGCTAGACGTTGGATGCCTCTCTGGCACTCAAAGGGTTAAGACCAGGTTCCGGGGCTTCAGGCACAGAACAGCTTGGTATGGTGCATTCTTCTCTGGCCTTCAGGGGTTAAAGGGTTAGTAATGCCTGAATTTAAGTTGTTGCAATATGGTAGATTAAAAAAAAAAAAAAAAAAAAAAGGTATCTGGAGAAAGTCCTGTCTCTCAGAACTTTATGGTTTGAGAGATATTCACCGCTAAAGTTCCCACCTCCCTCATGTCAGCTGTAAAGCTGACAGAAAGAGATCTGTTTTGGCCCACTTGGAGGCTCTTCAGCAGAGCCAAAATAGCGATCTTTAAAAATAACTACTTCATTGGAAAGGTCTAGAAAGTGTGCTTGCAAACCAGGCACACTTGTAGACCATTCCAATCAAGTAATTCTTTTTAAAAATTGCTATTGTGGCACTGCTGAGGAGCCACCGGCTGGTCCCAGGACCGGGATCTCCTGCTGTCAGTAGAGTGCTGGCGTCAGGAGAAGGGGAGGGGGAACTGAGCACAGAATATCTCTCAAATCATAAAAGGTTTGAGAGAGAGGACTTTCTCCAGACACTTTTTTTGTTGTAAAGCTACAATATTGCATCAGCTTAAAAACAGGCATTACTAACCCTTTCAGATACAAGACCGTTTTCATGTGCTCACATCCTGTTTAATGCCATACTCTGATTCATTCCAACTAAAGAATGCAGTGATGTGAATAAAGTGTATTTGCTGCACTGTGGTCTGGATATGGAGATGCAGGAGCAATATGTCAGGGGAGTGAATAGATGCTTTAAGGCCATCAATCAGCCAGTGGCTAGATGAGGATGATGGTCTCAGACATTTAGAATAGGTGCTTAAAGGCCATGACTTGTTTAAAGGGATAGTAGTGTTTCATAATAAAAGCAGCTCTAATTAATCTTCATAGTATTTGGACCTTGTAGAGTGTTATTTCAATTCTGACAGAGTTGTAGTACAAGAGTAATTCAATGATAAAGTATCCCCCTCCTGACCCTTTTACTGATGTAACACTGCTCAGCCAGAGCAAAAGGGAGGTGCCCAGGTAGACTGCAGAGAGGGACAATCTTCAATTAAGATAAGGGAAAAACCTGAAAAACTTGTCAAGGGGGGCAGGGCCTTCTTTGTTCTCTCTTCTTTGTCCCCTTCTGTTATCTGTGTAGTCTTACAACCAGATTCCACATCTGAGAAGAGATGGCTTACACTAGGTAAAAGGGGCGGGAGGGGGAAACTTTGCTTGTGAATATCTCTCAAACCATAAAGGTTTGCGAGATAAGACTTATATCGTTCCTCTTTTATTTTTTTTTTTATTTTTTTTTTTTAATGCCTACAAAGTAAAATAAAGATAAAACGAAGTATTACTATCCCTTTAAAGCCTGGGGCCATGTTTATGGCTCCTATCAGTCATTTTGGGGGTCAGAACTGACCAGGGGGGGTTAGGTTTAGGAGTCACAATTACCTGTGGCTTAAAGGGGAACTGTACGTGTATAAACACAGGTCTCTTAACCCATTGGATGCTAATGATAAATCAGGATCATGGCTTCACAATGTGGTGGTGATCTCTCTAGCAGCAAAGGAATAAATGTGTTACTGCAGGAGCCCAACATTTTTGCATTGAATCTGCATTTGCCTGTCTGTGTAAACTTAATTTAGCCTTACTTTAGTTCACAGCTTCACACAATAGGTCGTAACAAACAAAATATGACACCTACTTAGGTCTGACTTTCTTTTAAGAAAATAGAGAGAACATACACTTCCGAATAATAAACTTCCACTTAACTTGTAATGGCTAAAAAGCAAATTGGGCCCTATGAATTTTGCTCTTTTACTTTGTCTGATGACGTTTTCAGTAGGTCCTGGATGTCATGTTTACGGAGGCAGACATGGCGGTCACTAGCTGGGCCAATGGACACACAATTCACCCACTGCACATGGTAATACTAGCCATTTAATTATCGGAAGGGTGTTCAACACGTTGCTTCTTAATTCTTTGCGCACTCCATTGGTCATTAAAGCTTAACACCTTGACATGGCTTCCATTACCTGTGAAGTCACTGGATTTCTTTTCCAGAATTCCATTGCATATGAATACTTTATCATTGCTACAAAGTGGTGCTGTTAGCAGTGGATAAAGTCGAAGACTAGTAGAGTAAAAGTGATACATTTTTATTGGCTAACTGAATAGATTTAGAGTGCAAGCTTTCAGCACAAATTAGGTCTTAGACAGGCATGCCTAATGAAAGGACATAAGTGGTCTTCAAAGCTCTAAGCCTATTCAGATGGCCAATAAAGGGATCACCTTTATTCTAACTTTATCACTGGCTTCATCTACAATATCCCCCGTGGACTTCAACAGAAATCTGCAAGCAAACCCAGCTGCAATGGAATCTAGACTAGTCACTGGGGAAATTAGTATATAAAATCCAATGATCAGATGCACTTCCTTCCTGACTGATACCAATAAGAAGTGCTGTGTACAGTCTCTTTCACAAATGACAGAACGTTAGCAGCGCAGTCAGTGCTACTGTTCTTTTGTCTGTGCTGAAAACTCCTTTCTCTTAGTTATTACTACAGATCCAGACTAAGGAGTGATGTGTCTTAGTTGGCCCATGTGAATGCCATCTGAATGTTATTGGCTTGCCCACATGGGTTGGACATCACAACCTCCAGTGAACAGCCATCTCAGCCTCCAATGTCTCTTCTGTGAAAGGTCTGCAGGAGGCCACATAGGCCGCTGTGAGGATTTTACTCACTGCATCTGTACTGAGTAAACATGCAGCACACTGGAATTGGTGCGTTTTATACAAGTTGATAATCACCCACGTGCATTGCATCGTAGCTCAGCATTGTGCCTTTCACCACCTAGTACATTGGTAGAGCAGCAATGCTGTTATACACAAGGGCCCTTTAATTCTTTTTGTCTTCTGGCCTTTAACCCTTAGAGTGCCAGCTGTTTCCCCTGCATTTAAAAGCAATGCTTTGGATTTATACCTGGCACTCCAAAGGAGTAATGGAAAAAGTATGGGCACCTCTGCTGCTGAGAATTATTTATTACTAGTTAAAGAGCCCGTTACACGGGTCACAGTGCCACTGCCAGCCAGTCGCGGGACAGTCATGCCCAGTAGGGACTGCCCTCGCGGGACAGTCATGCCCAGTAGGGACTGCCTGCGCTGCGGCTGATACAGAGCATGCAGCACGCGCAGCAGTCTCTACTGCGCATGACTTTGTCGTTACACACATTTTAGCAAATTATTATATAGGATTATTACTACAGCTCAGTCTTCTTTTTTAATCTACATTGCTAAGTGCTAAGACTCTATTTTCATAAATTCACTGTGTGGTAGTACTTGAGTCATGACTACATCTTTCCATAGGGAGTGACAGTAACAGCACCACCTGGCGACCACTGCATATTTCTTTTAAGGGGGATGTAAAGCGTTTTGGGAATGGATGTTCTAACTATAGGTTGTTGCCTCACAGTTATGACAACAAAGTTCCCATAGCTTAAATCACTCCCATTCACTCACTGACCACACTGCAGATCTCTGTAACCTGCTGGTCTTGGTGATAACAGCGCCTCACATGGAACTTGTGGTAGATTTTTTTTCTTTCCTCCATTCAAACACATTATTGTTGGACTTTCAGACACTGGCTTATAGGAGAGGAGTGAGGTCATGTCACCTAGTCTTGCGGATCATGAAAATCTGCTAGGTGATTTGAGAGTGAATGGGATCATTTTAACCCTTTGAGTGCAAGAGTGGTGTGCTGGCACCCAAATGGTTAAACTATGGGAACTTGACTCTCAAAGCTGTGAGGCAGCCATCTCTGATTAGGTGAACTTCCATCACCCTCTACTGCTCATTAAAAAAAGTTTGAGCTGAAGAAACTTTTTGAATGAACAATTGCACAACAGTGAGAGCAGTAGCTTTTATTTTACTCAACAGTAAATGCACTTTTTTTTTCATAAGTTTTACTTCACGTTTAAGTTCTTCATATCTGGTCATATATTTGGATAAATCAATCTGTATTTTAATGCAGGGCTCTTCTGAAAAACACATTGCAGGTTGCACTAGTTCCTGTGCCAAATTACATAATGACATCCAGTTTAAACTTTTGAGTGGCAGAGAGGTGTCCAATGAATTGTGTTGCAATGTGTTGGGTACCACTCTGTCTCTCCAGTGATTATAAGTGTATAGGTATTCTCAGCCTTCCTGCGCCAGGTTACATTTGCATTGTCAATGCTTTCTTTTTGCGTATACTGTGGTCCGAGTGTCCAAATGAAAGGTGGAGGGGTTCTGGGGCAAGCCATTTGCACTATGGGGAGAACTAAAAATTCCCATTCATTTAAATGGGGATTTTAACCCCTTGAATGCTAGAGAGGTCTCTGAATTACTTCTCAATGTGTTGGAGACCTCGCTAGCATTTGAGAGGCTAAAATTCCAATTTAAATCAATGGGAATTTTTAGTTCTCCCCTGTAGTGCATATGGATTGCCCCAGAACTCCTCCACTTTTCTTTTGAACATACGGCCCTATGTTTTTTTTCCCACTCTAGATTGTAAGCACTCATGAGAGGTGACCTAGGCATGTTACAGTCTGTACCTGGAGATCCCATTGTAGAACTCCAAGGAACATGGTGGTGTTCTATTTATCAAAAAAAGATACAATTATTGTTTTTTTTTTTTTTTTTTTTTTTTTTTTTTCCTCCAGGGAATTCTCTTGAATGACTGAATTATATCCAGGTATAATAATACCGATGGTGGATCAAGCAAAGGTAGGAAGCTGTTTTGTGTTTTGAACCATTTCGCTGCAAATTATAATACAGTTAAATCTGCATAAGCTTAATTGTAATAATGATCTTCGTGTTTTGTTTTGTCCTCCATCTCTGAGGGATAACATAAGTGGTAAAGAAGCTAGATCGAAGATTTTTGTGAGACCCACCAAAAACTAACTGCACTGCTTGAATAACTGCTTGCACAGGACACAATTGAGGTTATGTACTAAGGTGTGATAAAGAGGTGATAATGCTGAGATGACTTCTCCAGTAATCTCACTTCTCCAATTCCTGTGTTATTCTATAGAGCCAGTGCAGCAAGATTTCTTCAAAATTGGAGATGTTAGCGCATAGGCTCTATAGAATAACATAGGAACTGGAGAAGTGGTATCATTGGAGAAGTCATGTCTACTTCATCACACCTCGGTGCATAACCCCTAATGTGAGGCAGGAAGATAT
Organism: Rhinophrynus dorsalis; assembly: GCA_037306005.1. NCBI lineage: Eukaryota > Metazoa > Chordata > Amphibia > Anura > Rhinophrynidae > Rhinophrynus > Rhinophrynus dorsalis. The sequence continues at coordinate 472,077,258 of CM074721.1, forward strand.
CACAGGGGTACTGTTCTTCATGCTGTTGGGATCAAGAAATTCTTGAAGTGAAAATCACCTGTCCACATTCACTATTAATGGAATGATTAGATGGAGGAGGAGGCAGATGGTCTGAGAGAGGCAGAAAGCAGGACGAGAGGACATCCTTAGAGAGCTGGGTGAGAGGGGCAGAGGGGAGAATAAGACTCAGTTGGGTGGTGGAGACATAGGTGGGGAGAGATGCAAAGGTAGGTAGGTGTGTGTGTGTGTGTATGTATGTGTGTGCGCATATGCACATAAGTAACCTGAATAAATTTGGCATAGGGTTGTATTTCTGGCTCCTGGAACAAACTCCATTGTTTCAGGTGGGGACCATTTGGCAGTTAATTTATTTGTCCATTTCAGGACCCTCTAGGGTGTCTTCCATCTGATGTATTATACCAGTGGTGGCCATCTTGAGGCCCTGCACCTACTGCCTGTCTAAACTCCCCCAGAATATAGTCTAGAGGGTCACATGTTGCCTGTCCATGTTTTCTAGCCTGAGGAGCTCTTGTTGCATTTTGTGATTATCTTATCCTACAGATAATAGTATGTAGGATGTTCAGCGAGATTACCCCAGGCTGCTCTCTGGAATGTGATGCAGTAATTTTGTGTGTTTTTTGTAACACTTTAAGTGCGTTCCCCTCTGGCACTCAAAGTGTTAAATTTCATATTGTAGTTGGTTAGACTCAAAGGCCAAAAACAATGCAGGAATGGCCTAGGACAGCGAGAGAAATCTGTCTGCACATCAGGTTATTGTCGCACACAGTTTAATGGAAAAGTAACCAAATCCATCGTCCAGTTTTTGAGGCTAGAGCTGGATTAGACTTTGGGTCTCAACTGCTCTCAGAGGTTTGTCACATACCTTATTTTTCCATCACAATTTTAATCATCTGAAGCTAACATTCCAGCCAATTTTATATTCATATCTCTGTATAATAGTGTACGCACACACAAACACAGTCATTAGTTACTTAGTGTCTTTGTATCAGGCTGAATGGGGGAGGCAGAAGCAGTGATTCCACTAAACCCACGCACAAGACTTCCCTGATACAGGCTGTTTGACCTGTACTGCAGTTGCATGGCCTTGAGTTCTGGAATGCAGGTGCAATCTTTCTTCTTAACCAATTCCTTGCCAGATAACAACACTTCACATTTAAAGGGATAATGATGTCTGCCATAAAGTAGCTCTCCGAGTCTTCTCTATTATAAAACTAACACATTGCGCTATGTTAATCACTTAATTTTATGTAGTTCCAAAGATATTACATGTGAAAAGATTACCATCCCACAGCGCCCTTCTGGCTCTTCTCCCCTTAGAGCTACAGTCTGGTCCTGGGACCGGATGGATGCAGCAAGGGACAAACATAAGTCAGTAAGTATAAGGAAAACCTTCGCCTTTGACGAAGGAGGGTTGGATTTTCCTTTGCTTACTGAGGTTTGTTCCTTGCCGCTCTCCATCCGGAAAACAGATAGAGGAAGCATGATACAGCCAGAAGGGGCGGGAGATGGATCTTCTTACATGTAATATCTTTGGAACTACATAAAAGTAAGGGATTTAACACAGCGCAATGTGTTTGTTTTACAATAGAGAAGACACTGAACGCTACTTTATGGCAGACATTACACCTAGGGTTTAAAGGTATAGTAATACTTTGTTGTAAAAATGTCTAATATTGTAGATATTAACAAGAGATGTAGAATAACCTAAATCCCATCTCTCAGACCTTTATAGTTTGAGACTGTAACTTGTAAAGTTCCCCCTCCCCTTTCTCTGTCAGCGCTCTAGCTGACAGAGGCAGATTCTGGTCCCGGGACTGGCGGGGGCTCTTCAGAAGAGCTGAGATATAGCGCTACTTAAAATGCAAACAGGATCTGCCTAAGTCAGCTAGAGCGCTGATGTATGAGGGAGGGGGGAACTTTAAAAGCTATGATCTCTCAAATTATAAAGGTCTGAGAAATGGGAGGTTATTCTACTTCTCTTGTTAATTAATATTAGACATTTTTATAACAAAGTATTACAGTCCCTTTAAGGAAGACCTTCACATATTATAGATTAATGCTCTGGAGAACCCTTTATACTAATGCTGGTAAAGTTTATTCCATCAGTATTAAAGAAAGTAGCAAGTAGCACAGGTAGGAATTGGAAACACCGCGTGCCAAAGAGATGTACCATGCATTGCAGATACCTGTGGTGCTCAGATAGTTAATGGTTTGCATCATGTGTAATACTGAAGCCACTTTAATGCGCATGTTTGTGTGCAACTTTTTGTAGGGGTCAAAATGCATCATGAGTCTTTGTAAAGTGCAGTCAGGGAGTGATGATCAGATGTCGGGGATTCAGGCAGTGGTATGACAAGGAGGACCTGATTTTCTCAACTTTAAAGAGGAACTTTCACCTAATATAAACATTTGACCATGAGTTTTAATCATTAACACAAGATTAGAGATGTTTTTTTTTTTTTTTTTTGTAACTCTCCTACTAGTGGAGATATTTAGCCTTCAAAATCGGGCACTTCCGTGTTCTGCGGGACCCTGTATGTCCTGCATGATACTTCAGGACTGAGGTTGCAACGTCAGTAGCATGGCAAAAGAAGTTTGCTGTAACGTTATCCCACAGAACAACAGCTACGAAGGGGAGCGCAAACAAGCTCCCTGGGGCAGCTGGGAAGTCCTGAGGCGTCATGCAGGACATACAGGGTCCCGCAGAACGTGGAAGTGCCAAAGTTTCAAGGCTAAATATCTCCACTAGTAGGTGAGTTACAAAAAAAAAACAAACCCAGTGCTAATCTTGTGTTAATGATTAAAACCCATGGTTATATTTTTTATTTTAGGTGAAAGTTCCGCTTTAAAATCAAAATTCAATCAAACAAATCCTTTTATAATTTGGAGATTAATTTGTGTAGCTTATAGGACATGCCTGGTTGTTAAAATTAAAGGGACATACACCCAAAATATGTTGGGCCTAATAAACTTAACCCTTTGAGTGCCATAGTGGTACGGAACGCAATGCAAAGCAATGTGTTCCGTACCACTCTGGCAGTTAAAGGGCTTTGCAATGCGTTCCGTACCACTCTGGCACTCAAAGGGTTAAAGGGATAGTAATACTTGAAAATAATTTTATTTTATATTGTAGCCCTTAAAAACATTAAAAATGATATAAGTCTTATCTCCCAAACATTTTATGGTTTGGGAGATATTCACAAGTAAAAGAAAGTTCCCTTTTCCTGGCTGTTTCAGCCAAGTCTGCCATCTAGTGGACAGATTTGGAATCCGGTCCACAGATCAACCGGCAGCTCTTTTTAGCAGTGCCGAGATCACCATCTTTAAAAAGAACTACTTAATTGGAACGGTGTACAAAGTGTGCCTGGCTTACAAGCACACTTTGTAGACCATTTCAATGAAGAAATTCCTTTTAAAGATCGTGAAATCGACACTGCTGAAGAGCCGCGGCCAGTCAAGGGACCGGATTCCAAATCTGAGAGCTAGAACGGTGACGTCACTCAGGGGGAAACTTTGCTTGTGAATATCTCCCAAACTATACAGGTTTGGGAGATGAGACTTATATCATTTTTCATGTTTTTTAAGGGCTACAATATAAAATAAAATCATTTTCAAGTATTACTATCCCTTTAACAACTTGTCATTACTTTTGGAATTGCAGTGCTTTTCTCCTTTGGAAACTGACTGAATTCCCATAATATGAAATGTGTGAACATTACAACATGCTGCTTCATAGAAGAGCAAATTATCTTTCAGCTTCCAGTTGTATAACCTGCATAACCTACTGGTTTCAGCTCTTTATCCAATACGAACTTGCATGTATATATTAATTTATAGGCAAGTTTTAAAGGGATATCTTGTTACATGAAGTTTGATCATTCTCCCCAAGCACTCTTTGTACTCCAGTTTCAGATGTTTGTTTCTTACTAAAACCACTTATGATATAACTAAGGACACTTGACATTCATTCAGGATGATGATATCTCCCCAGACCCCACTAAAGCATTCATTCATTTGTAGCTCTGTTACTGTATGGAGTTACATATCTTCTGTGTTGTTGTGCTTGACATTGTGTCGTCTGTGGGCCCCATGATTATCAAGGAAAGGAGCGTTTCATTATTTCTTCTTTTTTAAATATGAAATGTTAAAGGGATAGTAATACTTAAGTATTACTAATCCCTATAGAAAAGTACTACTAAAAAAAACATATTGCCCCCAGTGTCATCTCTCAAACCTTTATGGTTTGAGAGATGATCGCTTTTAAAGTTGCCCTCTCTCTCCCCCTTCCCCGTAGTCGGCATGCTAGCTGACTGAAGGGAAATACGGTCATAGATCATCAGGCGGCTCTGCAGCAGAGCCGCAATCGCGTTAATAAAAAAAAAAACCACAAAACCTTTCACTAAAACGTTTTTCTACGTGTGCTTGCAAACCAAGCACACATAGAAGACCATTTCAGTGAAAGTTATCTTTTTTAGGAACGCGATCCTGCGGCGCTGGAGAGCCGCCTGAAAGTCATACGACTCTGCTCCCTGCAGTCAGTTAGCATGCTGACTACGGGGAAGGGGGAGGGGGAGGGCAACTTTAGAAGTGATCATCTCTCAAACCATAAAGGTTTGAGAGATGACACTGGGGGCAATATGTTTGTTGTTGTTTTTTTTTTTTTTTTGTTTTTTTTTTTTTTTAGTAGTACTTTGCTATAGGGATTAGTAATACTTAAGTATTACTATCCCTTTAATGTCAGATTACCAAACATACAGATGTGTTACAATGTCTTTGGCTCTGTCTATGATGAAACTAAAATTGGGTCAGTTTCTTTTAATAGTTCAAGCTATGTGTGCTAGTTTATTGGTCAGTCTGCAATCGATTTAGAATGACCCACAAAGTCTGCTATAGTCTGCAATCTCAATGTGTTGTTTCCTTTATGATATGTCTGTCGTACACCTGTATATGTGCTGTATCATTAGACTTGGATTGTCTTGTTACAATTTTTGAAAAACAATAATGACAATTTAGTGCAGAGTGACTATTTTGAGTTATTTGTTTTCTTTAAGGGAATGTATATTCTATTGTTTTTATATTGGCTGATTGACATGTAAACCATATTTTGTTCTGTTTGGTTAGAGCTGTGGTTCTCAATATTTCCATGTTGGTAGAACACTTTGCTTTCACCAAAAACTCAGTGGAACCATAACACCAAACCTTATTACCTCTATGTATGATATGGGACACAGTTTATTGCTTTGGAAGCCTCCAGCATCCACCTGGTTACCAATATCCGTGTGTCAGAATACTAGTTTTTATTCATAGTAGAAATCTTAACCCTTTGAGTGTATATTTGTATTGTATAATTTTATTTATATAGCGCCAACCAGTGTACTTGGCACTTACAGATTCCATGAAACATAGAAGGGTATATTAAGTGCTTATATAGGCAGTCATAAGGGGAACAACAGGTGAGTATAATTAGGATAAGAGGTCCCTGCCCTGTAGAGCTTATGCTCTGCAATGCGTTTCGTACCCCTCTGTCACTCAAATGGTTAACCCTTTCAGTGCCAGTGGGGTACACAACTTGTCTCGATGCGGTGTGTACATCTTTGGCCCTGAAAGGGTTAATTATTAGGCTACAGTAATAGCCATATACACTGTAGAACACCCCAGCCTTGTGCCTAGTCTGCCATTGAAAGAATTGTGTTCCGAGAAACTCCTGATTTTGCTTTAACCCCTTAACGACCGGGGAATCCGGAAGGGGAAGTGACTTAACGACCACGGAGCAATTTTTTTTTATTGCTCCATTGGGTTCCGGACTCCCCAAACGGCGTGCAGCCGCGGGGGGAGCCCGGAACTCGATGACGGTCATAGTACGTCATCGGTCGTTAAGTCAAATCGACCCTTGACGTACTATGACCGTCAAGGGTCGTTAAAGGGTTAAGGAATCCTGGGGTCCTGAGGAACACAGTTTGAGAACTGTTGGGTTAGAGTCTGGTAGAAGTCAAATACTGATGCTCTGCTAACAATTCAGGGAATGTGTAAGTCACAAACGTGACCTATAACATCTGTGTATTCGGGTGATGTTTGCCATTTGTACTTGGTATTTTTTCTTTTTTTGTTAAAGGGATAGTAATACTTAAGTATACTTAAGTATCCCTATATTAAAGTCCTATTAAAAATAAATATATTGCCCCCAGTGTCATCTCTCAAACTTTTATGGTTTGAGAGATAATCGCTCCTAAAGTTGCCCTCTCCCTCCCCTTTCCCCGTAGCCAGCGTTCTAGCTGACTGCAGGGAAGCAAGTCGTATGACTTTCAGGCGGCTCTCTAGCACAGCCAAGATCGCGTTAATAAAAAAGAAAACTTTCACTGAAATGGTCTTCTACGTGTGCTTGGTTTGTGCTTGGTTTGCAAGCACACGTAGAAGACCGTTTTAGTGAAAGACTTTTTTTTTTTTTTTTTTTTTTTTTAAATTAGCGCAGTCGTGGCTCTGCTGCAGAGCCGACTGATGATCTATGACTGGATTTCCCTGCAGTCAGCTACAACGCTGGAAGGGAGAAGGGAGAGGGCAACTTTAGGAGCGATCATCTCTCTAACCAGTAAGGTTTGAGAGATGACACTGGGGGCAATACATTTATTTTTAATAGGACTTTACTATAGGGGTTAGTAATACTTAAGTATTACTATCCATTTAAATTGACAAAAAAAAAAAAAAAAAAAAAAAAAAAAAAGCATGCTGTGGTGAAAATTTACATTGTTAAAAATGGGTCTGCTCCTTCTGGACAGACCGCGGTTACAGCTCTGCACTGCAACCTGTCATCTTCTGCTCCCTCCCTGAGTATGGTCAGTTCCAACCAGCTTACGAAGAGAAGGTGAGGAACAGAAGAAGATTGACAGACTGGTGCTGAGCCGTACCTGCAGTCTGTCTGGAAATAAGGCACAGGCTCAATTTGAATAATGTAAATATTCGCCACAACATGTTTGTTTTATTTTTATTTTTTTTACAAAAATAACAAACAAATCTTATTTCTAGATGAGGATTACAAAAAAGTAAACTTGTACAGAGGTGATCGTTCCCCTTAAAGGGATAGTAATACTTCATTTTATCTTTATTTTGTTTTGTAGGCATTAAAAAAACATGAAGAACGATATAAGTCTTATCTCTCAAACCTTTATGGTTTAAGAGATATTCACAAGCAAAGTGTCCCCCCCCACTGTTCAGCCAGATCAGAAGGGAGGTGCCCATGTAGACTGCAGAGAGGGACAATCTTCAAATAAGATAAAGTAAAAAGCTGAAAAACTTGTCAAGGGGGGGCAGGGCTTTCATTGTTTTCATACAAAGAAGATTGTCCCCTGCTGTTATCTGTCTGGTCTTACAACCAGATCTGAGAAGAGATGGCTTACACTAGGTAAAAGGGGCGGGAGGGGGAAACTTTGCTTGTGAATATCTCTTAAACCATAAAGGTTTGAGAGATAAGACTTATATCATTCTTCATGTTTTAATGCCTACAAAATAAAATGGTTAAAATGAAGTATTACTATCCCTTTAAGTTTTGTGAGAATCTTTGTGGTAAGTTAAGACTGAAAGTTTCTGAAAATAATTGAAAAAACGGATATTTGAATACTCATTTATTTGATCATTTTTGTGTGGAATTGCATACGTTTCCATTTTGAAGGCTATGCACTCTCAGGAAATGCATGCTTTTTGTATTTTTGGTTGTGACTGGATAGTTTGACCTTTTAACCCCCTGGCTGCTAATCTGAGTTGAGTGTAGGCTCTGCATGTATGTAAAACTGTTCAAATATCCGGATTTCATTTAATTCAGGTTTAGAGATTTAGGGCCTTGCGCAAAGAAAAGAAAAAGCACATTTTTGTCCAAAACAACTGTACTATAAGGGAGATATAACATTCCCATAACTATAATTGATTTTTATGGGGGTTGTAACCCCTTGAATGCTAGAGAGGTCTCAAAGGCAGTGCTAATCTATGTGTAGTAGACCTGGCTTGCATACAAGGGGTTAAAATTCCCTTTCTGAATTGGACCTGTCACCTTGAAATTTTTTTTCTGCATATGTGATAACCTCATCCAGAACTGCCTATGTATCATGTCAACCAAAAGTCCAGCATTTGTGTAGTTTAGGAAGTATTCACATTTTTATTTCTGTGAAAAGTGAAAGTCTCCTGGTGCAGTACAGACCTTTAACATATGAAAGGTCACTAGTACCACAATTGGCATACAGTACCAAGTATGAATAGCTTCTTAACTGTACATTTGCTGATCTTTTGGCTAACATGACACTTAACCCCTAGAGTGCCAGGTGGGTACAATGTACGAGTGGACACAGCTGTACCTGCTGTGCCACGCTCGTACGTTGTACAGCTAAAATGCGGTCACTGCACAAGCCGGTATAACCGGCTTGCAGTGGCTGCATTTCAGCTGACACGCAGCCTGACACTCTTGGGGAGGCATGAGGATCACTCCTCATGCCTCCCCAGTTATTGATCTCCCAGCCGATCGTGCTGGGAGTTCAATAAGTACAAATGAGAAACGGAGTTTCTCCTTTCCCCTCTCTCCTACCCGAACTTCACCGATGACGTTAGGGAAGTTCCCCC